>CM051355.1:1460785-2166618 GCA_028015215.1 Gynostemma pentaphyllum
TTGAATTACATATTTTTACACTATGCTTATCACTGATTAAATCATTGTTAATCACTAATAAACACAAATACTTTTTTGAATTGATATTTTTACAAATATTGCATTAAAATATGTCTCTAGAAATTTCCCAATAAAAATCCTATGTTGTACATATGCATATAATTTATCAATTATTTAATTGGACTTATTCTTGACATTTTGAATTGTTTATTAACACAACCAAAATCATAACCATAAACTCAATTTGAAGTTAATTTCTTTTAAAAAAAAAACAAAATTTTAAGTTACCATTTTAAATCTTAAAAGGATATTTTTATGAATATTTTCAAAACATCAACAAATAAAAATTTGCTTCAAATTTAAAAAAATTTGAGAAGGTAAAAACAAAAAGTAAAAAAATTTCCAACGACACCTATGTCATAGGAATAAAAGGTTAAAATATTTTATCCTTAATTTTTATCCTAACTTCTAATTTAATTTTTTTGAGGTTTAAAAATGGAGTCTTACCATATTTTAACAAAGTTCAAAAAATATATCAGTTAAATAACGGTCAAATATATATACATAAAAATTAGCAAAAACTTCCTCTAAAAATGAAATAATTAAATTAAAAAAATATTTAATCTATTATATTATTTTTTTAATAATTATTTTACATTCTATAAATAAAAATGTTAACTACAATATCATTATTATATGATTTTATTTTTATTTTTATTTTTATTTCAAAGAAAACAAGTCGTTTTTAATGAGAGAGGCCTCTACGTCAACGAAACATATCAGAAACCAAACCAGTCTTTAGATTTTTTGGCCAAAAAGAGAAACAATGTCTCAATGTCCAGAACCAGAAACGAAAAAACGTTCTCAAAAAATAAGAAACAAACAAGGTCACATTGTCACTTAAGAATTGACACTCGGAGGCCGGTTTAGAATAGCTTTTAAAAAAATTAAAAATGACAGCTTTTAAAAAAAAAAAAAAAATTTTTTTAATAGTTATTAAAACAAGTTTTTGACGCGCAAAAGTCATCATAAACGGATACTTAAAAAAACGAAAAACGTTACCAAAGAAACCCTTAACAGAATTCTGATGAAATTAAAAGACATAACTCACAAACTCACTCTGATGATTCTGCATTTATAACTAACCATATGATAAAAAAAGCAAACACAAATTGTACGAAGAAAAGGAGAGATTGAATTCATTACAAAAGAAACTCACTGACATTGACAAAACACAAAAAGTAAAATCACACCAACGAAGATTAAACACAAACCCAATATAAATATGCAAACTTTCCCTTCCCTTCCTTTCATCATAATCATCATCATTATTCACGCTGAACACCATCATCGATCGAGATCGTAAGCCGATCTCGACGAGCATGGCAGCAGGCTTAAGAAGTCTGAGTGCCGGGAGTCCCAGAAGTATGCTGTCCGAATTGCTCGGCTCTATCCTTCATCTCCCGAGCTTTACTGGCTAGCTTATGGCGGGCTTGGTCCAACTGATCCGCACCGGGCGGGTGCTTCCCGGTCACATACCTGCCACCCATTTGGTCATATTTTATTTATCTTTTACTATTTATATATGTAATTATTTTAGTTTCACTACAATAAATGACAATTTTATTTTTCAATAATTTACTAAAACTAAAGCAATAATTTACTTTACTTTTCTATAGTCTTATAAAATTACTAAAATTAAGAATAGACCGTCAAAATTAAATTTAAAAAAAAATTAAAATGAAAACCCAAAACAAAAGGTCAAAATAATTTTTTCTATAAAATGTGGATGAAAAACAGAAAAAAAAATAGACAGTATTATAGGTACTAGAAATTATAGATTCAAAAAACTATAAATATCTATATTTGCAAAGTAGTTAATACCGTTAATATCAATCAAATTATTGATGCACACGTGTTAAATTACTTGGCTACATTTCTCTTTTTTTTTTTTAATTATAAATGGAAATTAAGGAGGAATGTTATTTTTCTAGTAAACAGATTTTGATAAACCAAAAATATAATATTTCATCAAGTACACAAATTCCCTAGATAGAATATGGCACATTCTAGATTATTTTTATATCAATATTATATATTTTTATAAAGTTTAAAAACTATAAAGTATTGTGGTTTTGATTTTGAAATAAAATATTTCAAAATCATCCATAGCCGATTTCTTCAATTTAAATAGTTAAAAATTTCCATTGGAAAAACTCAAATAAAATCAAAGTCAAATTAGTCAAATCAAAATTTAGACTAAAAAAACTAAATTATGGTACAAAAGACGAAAAAACGAGCGAATTCTTGATACCTATAGATCCATGAGAAGACAGTAATGCCAGCAACCCCAAATCCACCAGAGGCCAAGAACCCCATGACCAGTAGCGACACCGTAACGACAGCCGGTACTAAAACCGGGCTAAATATAACGAGCAATGGCGTCGCGATAGTTAAAGCGATAACGGTTCCAGCGAGGATCAAACCGGAGAGAACGAGCAGCGATCCACCGGCAGTGGCGGCCGTGGCAGCTTTCACAATCTGGTAGCGTGGCTGAGAACCCTGCTGCTGATGCTGAAGCTGAGTCTGAGGATAAGTTTGATGCTCAGCCATTTTTGATCAAAACACAAAAAGAAATAAGATTAGAATAAAATTTATTTATTCAGGAAAAGAAAAAAGACGGAAAATATGAGGCTTTTTCTGAGGGAGTGAAGAAAAAAGGTGGTTTAATATAGAGTAAAAATGAAGGTGGTGGAGTAGCACGTGTTGGGGTGGAGATTAGCACGTGTCGTGAAGGTTTTCATGCATGGTTTGCATGTTATACAAGTGCCTTTGTTTGGAGACACGTAAAAATCCATCCTCTATTTGGAATTAATGGAAAGATATATGAAATAGGGTAATGATTAAATGATTTTTTTTTTCTTTTTTTAAATTAGACACATAGGTTATGAATCATTGCATGTTGTGATTTGGCATTTGATTGGATATACTTTTATTACATAAATATAATTATAATTATTTTCATAGAAAATGATGTTAAAATTTGATTTTCTTTTTTGCCCTTTCCAAATGAGCAATCAATAATCTTTGGAAAAAAAAAAATGAGCATCAATAATAGATTTTCTGTTTTACAGCACACACATATTTTATAATAGTTCACCTTGTATTTAGTAAAAAGCTCACTATATTTCAATAAAAGATTGTTAAAAAAAACAATATCAAATGTTTTTAATTGATATTACTAATTAGATTATTATTATGGGTGTGTTTTTCAAAAATGGTATTTTAAGAATTAATACTTTTAGTGAATAGTAAATTTTTTGAATTATTTCAAATATAGCATTTTTTCCCACCAATCTCAGACTAAGATTGATCTAACTAATCTCATATTTAGATTGGATTGCAATCTAAAAAATATCGTTTTTGAAATATTTAAAAATATTTATTATTTCTAAAATTATTCATAAAAAACGTGTTTTGAAATTTCTCAATTATTCTTAATATTACTACTAAAATAATTTAACGAAGCCTATACCTTTTTTTAGTAACTAGATATCTTTTAAATTTTAATTTCCTCATTTAATTTTGATATTAAAAAAAAATTTAATGCTATACACTAATGTTCTATTGTATTTTCTTAAAACTTCTTTCATTTTTTCACTCCAAAAAAAAAAAAAAATCTTTCATTTCTACCAACGAGAGCTTGCCAAACATACCCCTAGATTCAACACCAAAGTTCAAGTTTGCTACAAAGGCTGGGCCACAATGTTGAAGAATTATAGTCCAAAAGCCCAGCCCACAATTAAATAGGATTATTGTTTCTTGAAAATCATTACAATTTTTTCGTGTATATATATATATGCTTCCATTATTTGACAATCACAAGAATTTATACATTTTTATGTAATATATATAAGACGATATTTGATTTGTGAATATCGTTTTAAAAATCTTCAACGGTTGACAAAGCAACAATTCTTGCTTTAACAAACAAAGCATCATTTTGCAAATAAGACTTTGAACTGTCTTTGACTTCTTTTATAGGCAAGAACTCGTTGAATCCATGCCCATACCTTGGGGAATTATACCAATGTTCACCTGCATATAATTAACAGAAATTATCTAATTTTATATGTACATAATAATATATTTAATAATTTATTGAAATAAAAATAAAATTATTAAAACTAAAAATAAATTATTAAAATTACTTTAACAATTAACTTGTAATAAAATGAAAGTTTTAGTACTTAAAAATTCATTTAGATGACAATTATTCAGTGTAAAATTATATATAAAAAAAATCAACTTTATATTTATTTTCAATAATTTATTGAAATTGAAATACTATGCTATTTTGATAAGTTTTTTAAAGTTATGCTATAGAAAGAATTACATATTTTTTTATGCTTTTTGGTAACCTTCAACAATTAATGATTATAATTAACATTAATTATTTTTAGATATTATATTAAACTGAGAGAGGAAGAATCTAACTATATTATTTTTAACTAATTGAGCTATATTCAGGTGGTTGAGAATGTTTAACTGAAATATGAAATTGAATGATTGGGAGATTTTTTTTTGTTGATTTGATTAATACTGACTTGATTTTTCAAAGTAGTTAATGGTTTTGGAGTTGTAGAGACCAAGAAAGTATTTTGCATAGATTCTCTTCCCCACTGGAATGCTTTCTGATTCATCTAACTTCAAGAAAAGAGAAATATGTGTAGACTTTCCCACAGACAATCCATTGGGATATATCATCAACCTCCTGATCAAGTAATTAACCCAAAATATCAAAAGTATAAATTGTTATTTATTTATTTTACTTATTAAACAAATTGGATTATTTTTCTTTTCATTTTTTTTTCAATTAGTACGTAATGTTATAAAAGTTTTATTTTATTTTTAAAAAAAGCGATCTAGTAAAAACACATTTGATTATTAGTTTTTAAAATTTATCTTCTTTTTTCCCGTTTATTTTCACTTACTCAAAAATTATATTCTTATAAATAAAGTGCATAATAATTTATCTAAAACTATTCTTAAAAGTGGGGTGAATTTTTATTTTTTTCACTAATTCACTAAACTAAAGTTGTTTTCTAACCATCCTCATTATTCTACTATGGAAAATGTTTTTTTTTTATCAGGAGGTAAGTATTCTTCTTCTACAATCTACCTCTTCAAACCATTTTTCAAATCCTTACCAAATTTTTAAAAATTAGGTTAATATGTAATTCTAAAACCGTTTTTAAAATTTAAAAAATAAAAAACAGAAAACAAAAACCAGAATCATTAGGAAAAGAAACAATACTTAAAGGGTTAATGAAAGAGATGTTATTATACTAACCATTTTCTTCCTTTGACAGTGAAAGGTTGAGAAGTGTATAACCCCCCAGTGTAAGATGAATATGGATAAATGTACCAAAGAAAGTTATCAAGTTGAGGCTCTTTTATCATTGTCAAACTCTCCCCTTTATTTGTGGATTTTATTATTGAAATTTCAACACCAAATGTACAACAATCATCAACAAGGTAGCCATTTGAAGCTTCATTCAAAGCTTTATGAGAGATCAAATTGGTTATTCCATATTCATTCTTCATCTTTGAATACTTTCTGATATTTCTATCTGCCATCATATTTTATAAATATAAATTACAAAAGTATTTTTTTTATACCAAAATTTTTAATTAAATTTTGTTTGATAATAGTTTTATGATTTTCTATAATTTGAGCTTGTTTATTAATAATTTCTGTATCTTTTAGAAATCTCCTCCATCTTTAACCCTCTATCATATTTTAAACGAAGATTACTCACCCTGTTAGGATGTCTTCTTTTCTATTTATTAAAATAAAACCATTATTAATTTGGCTTTAAATATTCCATTTCTGATCCAACATTTATGTAGAATTTCACTCACATAATATGTATTTAATATTCTTAAGGTTTTTTTTTATTATGTATAATAATTAATATGGAACTTATTGAAAGAAAAAAAAATAGAAAGGAAAAGAATATAATGATACCTTCGATGGTTAAATACTTGTCTCTGATTTGATCAAATATAAAAAACTTGAAAAGCACCTTTACTTCCCAACCAAGAGAAAGATTATCTTTATTTGATATAGCCAGGTAAAGTGAAATGTGATCTTCCACGTTTTTATCTCCTTTCGGATATAGATTCAATTTCCTAAAACAAAAACAAAAAAACAGAGAAAGTTTCATTAATTTGAGTATTATAAGTTCAAATGCAACAATTCTTTTATAGAAATAATGTTACAAATGCCTTCAAAAATTAAATTAAAAAAAATCAACAAATCATAATAATCACTTACCCTATTTTATCAGATGAAGCACTTGTGTACTTGTTTCAAAATAGTAAAAATTAGAGAAAATATATTAATAAATTTTAAATTTTAGCTATTTTCAAAAAATTATGGGTATCCGCTCCGGTTTGTCTCTATAAATAAAGAGGTTCATTCGAGAGAGTGAGATATCTAAATATTACAGTTTCATATTATTTTCTCTCAAATAATTTACCCTAGTTTATTTTCCTCTATTCAAGTAATTTAAAATCAATAATATAATTTGTAAATTAATTCAATTGTAATGATATAGAGGGTTAGGTGCAAACCATTTGTAGCCGTCAACTTCAAAGTCACCAGATTCACAAATTTTCATCTCTATTTCTGAAAGTACTGAGTAAGAATTGATTTTAAATGAATAATGAGATGGAGGCTCATCTCTTGTCCATCGTGTAATTTCTGCAAAACAATGGAAAACATATAAAATAATAACCCCAGAATAGCAATAAATTATCTTAATTTGTCTTTTAGTGAATTAACTCTATAAAAACCAATAAATTTGATATGTGGTTGACGATAAATATCTCATATCGAAAAAATGAAGAGTCTTTTAACTAGTAATGGGTTTTGAGATAGAATCTTATAAATATTTAAGATGATATCAGAATTCAATATGCTCAAAAGAACATTTTATTAAAAAATAAAGTATTTTGAGATTAAATTAAATATATATATATATTAAGGGTTCAAATCTCCTATTTTTCAGTTGTCTGAAAAAAAAATATTAAATTGATCAATCTTTTACTGGCAATACATAACTTAAGCATAATTCTTTCAAAACTTGAAAAGATTAAATCCTGTTTGATTACAATTTTATTGCATATTTTATTTTTAAAAATTGTACAATGAAAAAAAAAATTATATTACTTAGATGCAACTTTTAATGCTTTCTCAATATAGATTAAGCATAATCTTTTTTTTAAAACTTGAAATAAATTAAATTTTGAAAAGGAAAAAAAAAACTTTAAGAATTAAATGAAATAATTCAAAAGGTAATGATTTAATAGAAATATTTAAAAAGGGTGAAAGCATGTGTATGTACCATGTTGCCCCTCCTTCATAGACTCATCTGATAACATCTTATCATCCATATCATTGATCAGCATTTTTCCAAGGTAATGACAATATTATTTTCCCCAAGTTTTTCAGTAGATGAAGAATTTATGGCCTCTTTTTCTTTATTTAAAGAGTTTATATACCAAACCAAACATGAAAGAAATATCCAAAAGGGTAGTCACCAATTGAGGTCAACACATGATTCTTTTCTTCATTTTTATGAAGAAAAAAAAATCTCAAACTTCCTTTAAAGGCAAGGTCTTTTTGCTTGCACTTTACTCAAATTGTGTTTAGATTTGAGAAAATACCAAATTTTTTTCCTTCCTAATTTAGTGCTCTATATATTTTTTGAATTAAATGGATGCCCAAGTATTATAATTATTCAAATGTGGTTAAAATGTGTTAGGGACTAGTGCTTTTATAAAATCCATTAATTTAATTCTAGTATATTTATAAATTAATAAAACTAAAAAGTGTTATTTTTTAAAATAAATGAAACTTTTCTCATATTTATAATTAAGATAGACAAAAATGTTATTGAGTGTAATTTCTATTTTTTAAAACTTTCACTTATTGACTTGAATAAACGGTAATAAATTCTATTTAGTTTTTTTATAATCATTAATCTACCTAAATCGATAATTCACTACATGTTAAAATAAAAGTAATCATTAGTTGATGTAATGTAACTATCCTTTTCACATTTATAACTTTTTTTTTAATTACCTTATTTATAATATTTTATTTCAATTATACTAAAATAGGCGATCATTTCTTTAAAATATGGAAATTGTGTTAGGTCTAAATTCATAATCTTGTTATTTTCAACAATTCTCCACGCAGTATTACTTTTTAAAATAATATTTTGTCGATCCATTGGGTACGTTAGCATTAGCAAATTATGAACCACTCACTTTTGCTTCCTTATATTAAATATTAATTATTTGGTTAAAATCAAGTTTTTAACCCCCAATATAGAAATGATAGAATAGTAGGTTCCTTTTTTTATAGTGAGGGAAGAGAGACTCAAATCTGTTAAGAATATATAAAAAGATTAAATTCATTTTAGTCTAATAATTTGAATTTATGGATCTATTCGTAATTTAACATGGTATCAGAGTATAAAATCTTAAATTCAACTTATGCACTATCAGTTCCTCCTCATTCATTAAAATTTCACGTAATTGAGTCTCGTGCAAACATTTGAACCCACGTGTAAGGTGTAATGTTCATGAATGCATAAAATATAAAAATTTATCAATAATTTAAGTTTTTAAATCTATTAGTTATTTAACGTGACCTTCAATCTATTTAGGTCTAAGTTAAAGTTACCAAATACGTAATTTATTGAAATAAGTTAGGTTCATTCAATCTATCTCAAAAGGCCTAAAAAATAAATTAAATTATTTATAATGTTTTTTAGAAAAAAAATAATAATAAAAGAGTCATTATTCAATTAATCCACGATTTCAAAATGAAAACTGATTTTAATTATTCCTAAAAGAAATAGATCATTTGTTTTCTTGAAACAAGAAAATTGGCATTCTCCAACCAATTAAAATGATCGGCTGGGCTTGTAGTGAATATATCACAATGAATAAGAGAGGGGAATTCAAGCAAAAGATTACTCCAATTTGTTAGTTATTAAATTAATATTTGAATTATATAATAACATATCACAAGTCACAAAATTTTAAAATTCTCTCCAATAATTAAGAGGGTTTGACATTTAAACTGCATAGAAATCATTTTATTTTTTATAAAGATTATTCCATTTTGTTAAAAAAATAAAATATATTTTTAAATTTATATATAAGATTATATTTAAATATAAAATATTAATATTATAGATATTAAATTTATATATATATATATATATATATATATATATATATATATATATTAAATAATTTTTGAACTAGGCTAGGGTCGGGCCTGATGGGGACCCTATGGATAAACCCGCGAGCTGGGCTTGGGCTCAAATGCATGATCCATATCCAGCCCATTGATTTATAGGCCGGGCCGGGCCTAACCCGTCAACCGTTGACTTACGGGCTGGGCCTGGCCGGGGCCGGACTGGGCTTGAACAGGCCCACGGGCTTTATCCATATGATGAGGCCTAAACATACCCTACCCCTAGATTAATCACGATAGTTCAAGTTTGCTACAAAGGCTGGGCCACGATGTTGAAGAACTATAGCCCAAAAGCCCAGCCCACAATTAAATAAGATTATTTTTTCCTGAAAATTATTACAAATTTTTCATCTACATATATATATGCTTCCATTATTTGACAATCACAAGAATTTATACATTTTTATGTGATATATAGACGATATTTGATTTGTGAATATCGTTTTAAAAATCTTCAACGGTTGACATAGCAACAATTCTTGCTTTAACAAGCAAAGCATCATTTTGCAAATAAGACTTTGAACTGTCTTTGACTTCTTTTATAGGCAAGAACTCATGGAATCCATGCCCATACCTTAGGGAATTATACCAATGTTCACCTGCATATAATTAACCGAAATGATAAAAAATAGTAGATTTTATATTTTTATATATGCGGTTGTTTTTTTTCACATAAATAATATATTTAATAATTTATTGAGATAAAAATAATAAATTATTAAATATAGAAATAAACTATCAAAATTACTTTAATAATTAATCTGTAATAAAATGAAAGTTTTAGTACTTAAAGATTCATTTAGATGGCAATTATTGAGTGTAAAACTAAAAAAAATAAAAAAATATTAAAAATCAACTTCATATTTATTTTCAATAATTTATTGAAATTGAGGTATTATGCTATTTTGATAAGTTTTAGTTATGCTATATAAATAATTACATTTTTTTTGAATTAATTCCACTAATAACCAATTTAATTAATCTAATTTCAGTTTTAATGGTTGTTTTATATTAATATCATGTTTACCCATAAAACACCATTTATGGTGGCGATTATGGTGGATTCCTATTTGAGTGTTACCTTATTACCCTTTTATCTCTCCTAATAACCATGTCTCATTAATTACATATCATTTAATAGATCAGAGGTATGTTTCGTCTTTTCACAATGTAATTTAATTTTTCTGGTGGTGGTTTTGGGTAGTTTTGATTTATATATAAAAGCTTGTGTTTTTTTGAAATAAACAAAATTAATGTGTCCATTACTGAAATTAACCCTTTTTTTTTGGTAACCCTCGACAATTAATTATTATAATTACATTAATTATTTTTAGATATTACATTAAATTGAGAGAGGAAGAATCTAACGAAATCATTTTTAACCAATTAAGCTATTTTTAGATTGACAATGTTTAACTAAAATTTTAAATTGAATGATTGGAAAAAAATGTTGATTTGATTAATAATGACCTGATTTTTCAAAGTAGTTTATGGTTTTGTTGTTGTAGAGACCAAGAAAATATTTTGCATATATTCTCTTCCCCACTGGAATGCTTTCTGATTCATCTAACTTCAAGAAAAGAGAAATATGTGTAGACTTTCCCACAGACAATCCATTGGGATACATCATCAATCTCCTGATCAAGTAAATTTAACCCAAAATATCAAAAGTATAAATTGTTATTTATTTATTTTACTTATTAAACAAATCGAATTATTTTTTTTCTTAGTAACAATGATGGAGAGAGGAAAGGGAAATTACAGAGAAAATAAATATCAATTTAAATGATTAACAAAATATTAAGAGTTTATGCTCGACATGCTTAACTAGTCCATTCATATAAATTTCGTGTTGTCCTTTTGTTTTTAGTTTTATGTTAAGAAAGAATAATAAAATGGTGGTACGCAATGTTATATGAAAATATTTTATTTTATTTTTTAAAAAAGTGATCCACTAAAAACACATTTGATTAATCTTATTTTATTTTCTCTTACTCAAAAATTATATTCTTATAAATTAAAGTGCATAATAATTTTATCTAAAACTATGCTTAAAAGTTGGGTGGTTTTTTTTTTTTTTTTTTTTTTTTTTCTAATTTACTAAACAAAAGTTGTTTTCTAAAACAGTTGCTTTAAATCCTCCATGCTTGTTTCCTAACAATCCTCATTATTCTACAATCTACCTCTTCAAACCATTTTTTCAAATCCTTACCAAAATTTTAAAAATTAGGTTAATATATAATTCTAAAACCGCAATTTAAATTTTAATATAAAAAAAAACAATCAATAAACCACTCTTACATTAAAAAAAAAAAAATACAGAAAACAAAAACCAAAATAATTATCAAAAGAAACAATAATTAAAGGGTTAATGAAAATACTAACCATTTTCTTCCTTTGACAGTGAAAGGTTGAGAAGTGTATAATTCCCCAGTGTAAGATGAATATGGATAAATGTACCAAATAAAGTGATCAAGTTGAGGCTCTTTTATCATTGTCAAACTCTCCCCTTTATTTGTGGATTTTATTATGGAAATTTCAACCCCAAATGTACAACAATCATCAACAAGGTAGCCATTTGAAGCTTCATCGTAAGCTTATGAGAGATCAAATTGGTTATTCCACATTCATTCTTCATCTTAGAATACTTTCTGATTTTTCCATCTGCCATCATATTTTATAAATATAAATTACAAAAGTTTTTTTAAAAAAAAAAAATAAATTTCATTTGATAATGGTCTTATGATTTTCGATAATTTGAACTGGTTAAAAATCTTCTCCATCTCTAACCCTCTATTATATTGTAAACAAAGATTACCTACCCGGTTCTGGGATGTCTTCTTTTCTATTTACTAAAATAAAAAACCATTATTAATTGGGCTTTAAATATTCCACTTATGATCATACATTTATGTAGGATTTCACCCGCATAATATGTATTTAATATTCTCAAATTTTTTTTATTATGAATAATAATTAATATGTAACTTATTGAAAGAAAAAAAAAATAGAAAGGAAGAGAATATAATGATACCTTGGATGGTTAAATACTTGTCTCTGATTTGATCAAATATAAAAAACTTGAAAATCACCTTTACTTCCCAACCAAGAGAGAGATTATCTTTATTTGATATAGCCAGGTAAAGTGAAATGTGATCTTCCACCTTTTTATCTCCTTTTGGATATAGATTCAATTTCCTTAAAAAAAGTTTCATTAATTTGAGTAAGAAATAATTATTTCAAATTCAAATGCAACAATTCTTTTATAGAAATAATGTTACAATATTGCCTTAATGAATTAAATAAAAAAAATCAACAAATCATAATAAACACGAACCCTATTTTATCAGATGGAGTAGTTATTTACTTGTTTCAAAATAGTAAAAATTAGAGAAAATATTTCAAATTTTACCCATTTTAAAAAAATTAGGGGGTCCGCTCCGACTTGTCTCTATAAATAAAGAGGTTCATTCGAGAGAGTGGGATACTTAAATATTATATTTTCATATTATTTTCTCTTAAATAATTTACTCTAGTTTATTTTCCTCCACATATTCAAGTAATTTAAAATACCCAATAATATAATTTGTAAATCTAGGTGCAAACCATTTGTAGCCGTCAACTTCAAAGTCACCAGATTCACAAATTTGCATCTCTATTTCTGAAAGTACTGAGTAAGAATTGATTTTAAATGTATAATGAGATGGAGGCTCATCTCTGGTCCATCGTGTAATTTCTGCAAAACAATGAAAATCATATAAAATAATAACCCCAGAATAGCAATAAATTATCTTAATTTGTCTCCTAGTGAATTAACACTATAAAAACCAATAAATTTGATATGTGTTTAACAGTAAATATCTCATATCGAGATAATGAAGAGTCTTCTAACTAGTAATGGGTTTTGAGATAGAATCTTATAAATATTTTAAGATGATATCAGAATTCAATATGCTCAAAAGAACATTTTATTAGAAAATAAAGCATTTTGAGATTAAATTAAAAAAAAAAAAAAAAAAAAAAAAATATATATATATATATATATATATTAAGGGTTCAAATCTCCTATTTTTCTGTTGTCTTTACCTGGAAAAAAAATATTAAATTGATCAATCTTTTACTGGTAATACATAACTTAAACATAATTCTTTCAAAACTTGAAAAGATTAAATCCTGTTTGATTACAATTTTATTGCATATTTTATTTTTAAAAATTGTACAATGAAAAAAAAAATTATATTATTTAGATGCAACTTTTAATGCTTTCTCATTATAGGTTAAGCATAATTTTTTTTAAAACTTGAAATAAATTAAATTTTGAAAAGAAAAAAAAAACTTTAAGGATTTAGCAAGAATTAAATGAAATAGTTTCAAAGGTAATGATTTAATAGAAATATTGAAGAAGGGTGAAAGCATGTATATGTACCATGTTGCCCATCCTTGATAGAATCATCTGATAACATCTTATCATCCATATCATTGATCAGCATTTTTCCAAGGTAATGACAATATTAGTTTCCCCAAGTTTTTCAGTAGATGAAGAATTTATGGCCTCTTTTTCTTTATTTAAAGAGTTTATATACCAAACCGAACATGAAAGCAATATCCAAAAGGGTAGTCACCAATTGAGGTCAAACACATGATTCTTTTCTTCATTTTTATGAAGAAAAAAAAATCTCAAACTTCCTTTAAAGGCAAGGTCTTTTTGCTTGCACTTTACTCAAATTGTGTTTAGATTTGAGAGAATACCAAATTTTTTTCCTTCCTAATTTAGTGTTATATATATTTTTTGAATTAAATGGATGCCCAAGTATTATAATTATTCAAATGTAGTTAAAATGTGTTAGGGACTAGTGCTTTTATAAAATCCATTAATTTAATTCTAGTATATTTATAAATTAATAATATTAATGTTGTGTAAATGATCCAAGCTAAAGATTGGCATTGATTTCAAGAGAATGAGCTGAAGAAAGAAGATCATTTCTTGAGTGGAAATTGATCCACGTGGAAGTTAGTTAAAATAAGCGTCACAATGATTGTGTGGTGACAAACTGGATGAAAGAAATCTTCTAGACTTCTCTAAAATCCATGTGCAGCCATTCTCTGTATTTAAGCTTTTACTCATGTAGTTGAAGAAGCAATCTGTGAATTGTGATCAGAGAGAATCAATAAGAATGCCTGAGCCTTTACTCTCCGTGGATGTCGCCAAATTGGTGAACCACGTAAATCTTTGTGTCTAAGTTCTTCTTCTTTCTCGTACTCTGCTTTCTTTTGATTTTATCTCTGGCTGCTGTGTGCAGCTGTTTGATTCTTGTTAGTGTTCATAGAGTTTCTGGTTATTGATTCATTAGTTCTTGGTTAATCCTGAGTTTAGAGGTCTTGGATTGGCAATTCGTAACAACAATTAAAAAGTGTTATTTTTTAAAATAAATAAAACTTTTCTCATATTTATAATTAAGATAGACAAAAATGTTATTGAGTGTAATTTCTATTTTTTAAAACTTTCACTTATTGACTTGAATAAACGGTAATAAATTCTATTTAGTTTTTTTATAACCATTAATCTACCTAAATCGATAATTCACTACATGATAAAATAAAAGTAATCATTAGTTGATGTAATGTAACTATCCTTTTCACATTATAACTTTTTTTTTTAAATTACCTTATTTATAATATTTTATTTCAATTATACTAAAATAGGCGATCATTTCTTTAAAATATGGAAATTGTGTTAGGTCTAAATTCATAATCTTGTTATTTTCAAGAATTCTCCATGCAGTATTACTTTTTAAATTTCATTGGGTAACAGATTTTTATGTAATATTTGTAAAAATATCAACTCAAAAAAGTATTTACAAATATAGCAATTTTTACAATGTTTATCAATGATAAACCGTGATTTATGTGTTTATCAGTGATAAACTTAGTGTAAAAATATGTAATTCAATGTTTATCACTTATAAACCATATCAAAAATTGCTATATTTGTAAATATTTTTTTGAGCTTTTATTTTAAAAAATATTAGTACAAAAATTGCTAGATTTGCAAACGCCCCATTATTTTAGTTTCACTTCAATAAAGAACAATTTTATTTTTCAATAATTTATTAAAATTAAAGCAATAATTTATTTACTTTCTATAGTTTAATAAAATTAAGAAAATTAAGAAAGGGTCAAAATTAAATTAAAAAAAAAATCAAATGACAAACCCAAAACAAATGGTCAAAATAAATGTTTTCTATAAAATGTGGATGAAAAACAGGGGAAAAAAGGATAGTATTATAGGTACTAGAAATTGTAGATTAAAAAACTATAAATATCTATATTTACAAAGTAGTTAATACCGTTAATATCAATAAAATTATTGATGCACACGTGTTAAATTACTTAACTTACATTTCTCTTTTCATAATTTTTTTTTTTTTTAATTATTAATGGAAACAAAAGGAGGAATGTTGTTTTTCTAGTCAATTGATTTTGATAAACCAAAAAAATATAATATTTCATCAAGTACACAAATTCCCTAGATAGAATATGGCACATTCTAGATTATTTTTATAAAGTTTTTAAATATTTAAAAATTTCCATTGGAAAAACTCAAATAAAATCAAAGTCAAATTAGTCAAATCAAAATTTACTAAATTATGGTACAAAAGACGAAAAAACAAGCGAATTCTTGATACCTATAGATCCATGAGAAGACAGTAATGCCAGCAACCCCAAATCCACCAGAGGCCAAGAACCCCATGACCAGCAGCGACACCGTAACGACAGCCGGTACTAAAACCGGGCTAAATATAACGAGCAACGGCGTCGCGATAGTTAAAGCGATAACGGTTCCAGCGAGGATCAAACCGGAGAGAACGAGCAGCGATCCACCTGCTGTGGCGGCCGTGGCAGCTTTCACAATCTGGTAGCGTGGCTGAGAACCCTGCTGATGCTGCAGCTGAGTCTGAGGATAAGTTTGATGCTCGGCCATTTTTGATCAAAACACAAAAAGAAATAAGATTAGAATAAAATTTATTTATTCAGGAAAAGAAAAAAGAAATGAGGCTTTTTCTGGGGGAGTAAAGAAAAAAAGGTGGTTTAATATAGAGTAAAAATGAAGGTGGTGGAGTGGCACGTGTTGGGGAGGAGATTAGCACGTGTCGGGGAGGTTTTCATGCATGGTTTGCATGTGATACAAGTGCCTTTGTTTGGAGACACGTAAAAATCTATCCTCTATTTGGAATTGAAATGATTTAATGAGTTTGTGTTTTTTTTTTAGACACATAGGTTATGAATCATTGCATGTTGTGATTTGGCATTTGATTGGATATACTTTTATTACATAAATATAATTATAATTATTTTCATAGAAAAATGATGTTGAAATTTGATTTTCTTTTTTGCCCTTTCCAAATGAGCAACAATAATAGATTTTCTGTTTTACAGCACACACATATTTTATAATAGTTCACCTTGTATTTAGTAAAAAGCTCACTACATTTCAATGAGAGGTTGTTTAAAAAAAAACAATTTTAATCAATATTTTTAATTAATATTACTAATTAGATTACTATTATGGGTGTTTTTTAAAAATGGTATTTTAAGAATTGATATCTTTATTGAGTAGTAAATTTTTTAAAATATTTCAAAAATAGCATTTCTTTCCATCAATCTCAGACTAAGATTGATCTAACTAATCCCATATTAAGATTGGATTGCAATCTCAAAAGTATCTCTTTTTAAATATGTCAAAATATTTATTATTTTTAAAATCACTCATAAAAAACGTGTTTTCAAAATTATTCGTATTATTACTACTAAAATAATTTGGGAAATTTCATTGGGTGGCAGATTTTTATATAATATTTGTAAAAATATCAACTCAAAAAAGTATTTGCAAATATAGCAATTTTTATAATGTTTATCAATGATAAACAGTGACTTATGTGTTTATCAGTGATAAACTTAGTGTAAAAATATGTGAATCAATGTTTATCATTGATAAACCATATCCAAAATTGCTATATTTGCAAATATTTTTTTGAGCTTTTATTTTTACAAATATCACTACAAAAATTGCTAGATTTGCAAATGCCCCAAATAATTTAACGAAACCTATAAATTTTTTTCGTAATTAGATATCTTTTATATTTGAATTTCCTCATTTAATTTTGACATTAAAAAAATTAAATGCTATACATTAATGTTCTATTGTATTTTCTTAAAACTTCTTTCATTCTTTTACTCAAAAAATAAAAAATCTTTCATTTCTACCAACGAGCTTGCCAACATACCCTACCCCTAGATTAATGGGATAATCCAATATATAGCCTATTCTGGCTATTTGCTATGTTTTTTTAGCCCCTCCATTTTTGTAAAGCTTTTTAGCCCATTTCTGATATGTTTTTTTTTTAATATTCCTAATTTGTCCTTCATTTATTTTTATTTTATTTTTCTTTTAATATCCTACCATATATCTCCTCTTCCTCCATATCTCCTCATTTATTATTATTATTATTTTTAATATCCTACCATATCTCTCCTCTCCCTCCATATCTCCTCATTTATTATTATTTTCTTTTTCCTTTTAATATCTACCATATTTCTCTACTCTCTCTATCTTGTTCACCGTGTTTCAATTTTTTGATTTTTTTTTCATTTGTTCTTGGTATTCCATTTCTTTCATCCTCTACGTTTGGTTGTATTTGTTTATTCCGATGCCGACTTTCCCCCATAGATCGGTAGATTTGCATGATCTATATATTTTTTTTCTTTTCGATTTCTCATGGTGAAATACTTTTTATTTATTTCGATTCTTTTAGACCTAGAGTTAGATCTGATTTCCTTGATACATGTTCGTGATTCTTTCAGTAGAAAAAAAGAGAACGATTAATTCCTCCCATGGCAAGCAATTCTTTTTTTTTTCTTCTTCATCTTCTTCTTCTTTGTTTTTTTTTCTTTCAACGTTCGATGTACAATATAAGTTTTTTTATTATAATGTACATTAATTTAATTCTACGTTATACTTATTATTATTTTTTGTAATTTTATGTTTTATAACGTACAGTATAGCGTTTATTGTTATCACTTATTTTTTTAAAGGGGAATTTTACTATATTGAATTGTTTTATTTTATGTTAATAACGTACAATATAGTGTTTATTATTATTATTTACTTTTATTTTAGTAAATCAATATATGTTTCATGTAATATTCTACAGTATATTTTTTTTTTACTTTATTACATCTTTTTCTACATAGTTATATTTTATTATATGTACAATATAATATTGGATGTGAGTCACTATTTATAATATAATGTACATCAAAAGATCTTTCTGGAGATTTCCCAAAAAAAATATCAGTTTTGAAAGTTTGATTTTTTATTTTTAAGTTTTGATTTTTTTTTCCAATTTCTGATTTTCTCTCTGATTTTCTTTTATCATTTTTTTAATATTTAGTATTTCCTGGTTTTATGTATTTTCAAATCTTAATTCTTTTTTTTCTTTCCTTCTTAATTAAGTTTGTTGAGGGTAGTTTAGATATTTTACATATCAAATAGGCTATTTCCTTTTATTTTTTTCAGACGGGCCTGAATGTCTTATTTATATGATTTTCAGGCTATATACTCAGTTTTCCCTAAATTAATCACGAAAGTTCAAGTTTGCTACAAAGGCTGGGCCACAATGTTGAAGAATAATAGCCCAAAAGCCCAGCCCACAATTAAATAAGATTATTGTTTCCTGAAAATTATTACAAATTTTTCATGTATATATATATATATATATATATATATATATATATGCTTCCATTATTTGACAATCACAAGAATTTATACATTTTGATGTAATCTATAGACGATATTTGATTTATGAATATCGTTTTAAAAATCTTCAACGGTTGACATAGCAACAATTCTTGCTTTAACAAACAAACCATCATTTTTCAAATAAGACTTTGAACTGTCTTTGACTTCTTTTATAGGGAAGAACTCATGGAATCCATACCCAAACCTTGGCGAATTATACCAATGTTCACCTGCATATAATTAATGGAAATTATCTCAAATAGTATATTTTATATTTACATAAATAATATATTTAATAATTTATTGAAATAAAAATAATAAATTATTAAAACTAAACATAAATTATCAAGATTACTTTAATAATTAACTTGTAATAAAATGAAAATTTTAGTACTTAAAGATTCATTTAGATGGCAATTATTCAGTGTAAAACTATAAAAAAAATTTGAAATACTATGCTATTTTGATAAGTCTTTTAAAGTTATGTTATATAAATAATTACATATTTTTTTATGCTTTTTTGGTAACCCTCAACAATTAATGATTATAATTACATTAATTATTTTTAGATATTACATTAAATTGAGGGAGGAAAAATCTAACGATATCGTTTTTAACCAATTGAGCTATATATATTTTTTTTTTGAGATTACATCAAAGTGAGGGAGGGGGATGAAGGGAGTATATATATGTCTAACCATTTGAGGTATGCTTATGTTGGTCAATTGAACTATACTTAGATTGACAATGTTTAATTAAAATTTGAAATTGAATGATTGGAAAAAAATATTGATTTGATTAATACTGACCTGATTTTTCAAAGTAGTTTTCGGTTTTGTTGTTGTAGAGACCAAGAAAATATTTTGCATAGATTCTCTTCCCCACTGGAATGCTTTCTGATTCATCTAACCTCAAGAAAAGAGAAATATGTGTAGACTTTCCCCCAGAAAATCCATTGGGATATATCGTCAACCTCCTGATCAAATAATTAAGCCAAAATATCAAAAGTATAAATTGTTATTTATTTATTTATTTTACTTATTAAACAAATTGTAAAGGGAAATTACAGACAAAATAAATATCAATTTTAAATGATTAACAAAATATTAATAGTTGATGCTCGACATGCTTAACTAGTCCATTCATATAAATTTCGTGTTGTCCTTTTGTTTTTAGTTTTCTGTGAAGAAAGAAGAAAAAAATGGTGGTACATAATCTTATGAAAATATTTTATTTTATTTTTAAAAAAAGTGATCAGTAAAAACAGATTTGATTACTTGAGTTTTTAAAATTTGTTTTATCTTATTTTCTTTCCGTTTATTTCACTTACTAAAAAATTATATTCTTATAAAGAAAGTGCATAATAATTTTAGGGACATTTTTAAATGTTAGAAATTTTTATAATATTTACAAATTTGTTAGGAAAAAAAAATATTTACAAAAATATTAGAATTTTAAAAATTCTAAGTATATCAGTCAATCACTTTAGTATATAAGTGAACTATTAGTATATCAACTATTATATATCAATGATATACTATTAGTTATTAATTGATATACTGATAGATTGATTAATATATTCGACTTTTGAAATTCTAATATTTTTATAAATATTTTTTTTTCTTAATAAATTTATAAATATTTCTCCCAATTATAACATTCATGTAAATTTCCCATAATTTTATCTGAAACTATGCTTAAAAGTGGGTTGGATTTTTTTTTTTTTTTACTAATTTACTAAACAAAAGTTGTTTTCTAAAACAGTTGCTTTAAAACCCCACGCTTGTTCCTTACCATCTCATTATTCTACAATCTACCTCTTCAAACCATTTTTCAAATCCTTACCGAATTTTTATAAATTAGGCTAATATATAATTCTAAAACCGTAATTTAAATTTTTAAAAAAACAAACAATAAACCACGCTTACGTAAAAGGAAAAAAAAGTTGCATAGTTCAGTGGTGGTTTTTGTTTTTTTTCCTAAAAAATAAAAACAAAAACCAAAATCATTATCAAAAGAAACAATAATGAAAGGGTTAATGAAAGAGATGTTATTATACTAACCATTTTCTTCCTTTGACAAAGAAAGGTTGAGAAATGTATGATTCCCCAGTGTATGATGAATATGGATAAATGTACCAAATAAAGGGATCAAGTTGAGGCTCTTTTATCATTGTGAAATTCTCCCCTTTGTTTGTGGATTTTATTATTGAAATTTCGACACCAAATGTACAACAATCATCAACAAGGTAGCCATTTGAAGCTTCATTGAAAGCTTTATGAGAGATCAAATCGGTGATTCCATATTCATTCTTCACTTTAGAATACTTTCTGATTTTTCCATCTGCCATCATATTTTATAAATTATAAATTACAAAAGTTTTTTTTTTTAAACCAAAATTTTTTAAATTTCGTTTGATAATAGTTTTATGATTTTTGATAATTTGAGCTTGTTTATTAATAATTTCTCTATCTTTTTAGAAATCTCCTCCATCTCTAACCTTTTATCATATTTTAAACGAAGATTTACTCACTGTTATGAGATATTTCCTTTTCTATTTACTAAAAAAAGCCGTTATTAATTGGGCTTTAAATATTTGCCAACGAGAGCATAGCTCAATCGGTTAGGCACCTACTCCCTTCCCTTGAGGTCGAAGGTTCGAGTCCCCCCTCCCCCAATTTAATGTAATATCTCAAAAAAAAAAAATTGGGCTTTAAATATTTCATTTCTGATCATACATTTATGTAGGATTTCACCCACTTAATATGTATTTAATATTCTTAATTTTTTTTATTATGAATAATAATTAATATGTAACTTATTGAAAGAAAAAAAAAAATTAGAAAGGAAGAGAATATAATGATACCTTGGATGGTTAAATACTTGTCTCTGATTTGATCAAATATAAAAAACTTGAATATCACCTTTACTTCCCAACCAAGAGAAAGATTATCTTTATTTGATATAGCCAGGTAAAGTGAAATGTGATCTTCCACCTTTTTATCTCCTTTTGGATATAGATTCAATTTCCTTAAAAAAAAGTTTCATTAATTTGAGTAAGAAATAATTATTCCAAATTCAAATGCAACAATTCTTTTATAGAAATAATGTTACAATATTGCCTTAATGAATTAAATAAAAAAAATCAACAAATCATAATAAACACGAACCCTATTTTATCATATGGAGTAGTTATTTACTTGTTTCAAAATAGTAAAAATTGAGAAAATATTTCAAATTTTACCCATTTTAAAAAAATTAGGGGGTCCGCTCCGACTTGTCTCTATAAATAAAGAGGCTCATTCGAGAGAGTGGGATACTTAAATATTATATTTTCATATTATTTTCTCTTAAATAATTTACTCTAGTTTATTTTCCTCCACATATTCAAGTAATTTAAAATACCCAATAATATAATTTGTAAATCTAGGTGCAAACCATTTGTAGCCGTCAACTTCAAAGTCACCAGATTCACAAATTTGCATCTCTATTTCTGAAAGTACTGAGTAAGAATTGATTTTAAATGTATAATGAGATGGAGGCTCATCTCTTGTCCATCGTGTAATTTCTGCAAAACAATGGAAATCATATAAAATAATAACCCCAGAATAGCAATAAATTATCTTAATTTGTCTCCTAGTGAATTAACACTATAAAAACCAATAAATTTGATATGTGTTTAACAGTAAATATCTCATATCGAGATAATGAAGAGTCTTCTAACTAGTAATGGGTTTTGAGATAGAATCTTATAAATATTTTAAGATGATATCAGAATTCAATATGCTCGAAAGAACATTTTATTAAAAAATAAAGCATTTTGAGATTAAATTAAAATATATATATATATATATATATATATATATATATATATATATATTAAGGGTTCAAATCTCCTATTTTTCTGTTGTCTTTACCTGGAAAAAAAATATTAAATTGATCAATCTTTTACTGGTAATACATTACTTAAGCATAATTCTTTCAAAACTTGAAAAGATTAAATCCTGTGTGATTACAATTTTATTGCATATTTTATTTTTAAAAATTGTACAATGAAAAAAAAATTATATTACTTAGATGCAACTTTTAATGCTTTCTCAATATAGGTTAAGCATAATTTTTTTTAAAACTTGAAATAAATTAAATTTTGAAAAGAAAAAAAAAACTTTAAGAATTTAGCAAGAATTAAATGAAATAGTTTCAAAGGTAATGATTTCATAGAACTATTTAAAAAATGGTGAAAGCCTGTATATGTACCATGTTGCCCACCCTTGATAGAATCATCTGATAACATCTTATCATCCATATCATTGATCAGCATTTTTCCAAGGTAATGACAATATTATTTTCCCTAAGTTTTTCAGTAGATGAAGAATTTATGGCCTCTTTTTCTTTATTTAAAGAGTTTATATACCAAACCAAACATGAAAGAAATATCCAAAAGGGTAGTTACCAATTGAGGTCAAACACATGATTCTTTTCTTCATTTTTATGAAGAAAAAAAAATCTCAAACTTCCTTTAAAGACAAGGTCTTTTTGCTTGCACTTTACTCAACTTGTGTTTAGATTTAAGAAAATACCAATTTTTTTTCCTTCCTAATTTAGTGTTATATATATTTTTTGAATTAAATGGATGCTCAAGTATTATAATTATTCAAATGTGGTTAAAATGTGTTAGGAACTAGTGCTTTTATAAAAGAAATTTTTACACTTTAAATCAAATTGCCTCATGTATTTACAAGGATATCGTCATGTACAACTTAATTACAAAATTAGACTTTTTAGGCCGTGGATGGTGGTTCCCTCCTACTTCTTTTACCTTTTTACCCTTTATTCATTTAATTCCATTTAATTCCTTTTTAGTTTTTAAATTCATAATTAATTGTAAATTATCTTCTAATATTTATGATGATTGTTTAAATCCCACCAAATCAGCCCATATCCCACGTTATCTTTTATATTTTTTTTTAAAAATTTCGAATTTCCACAATGTATGTTCCTTTTTGTATTTTTCTTCAGTTTCATTTTCTTTATCTTCGTGGTTCATCTTTCATTTTCTTCATCTAGTGTTCTACGTGTTGTTTTTTTTCTTCTTCTTATTTTTCAACCGGAAGTAATGGTATCTTAACATTTTTTACATGGTGAAAGTTTTGCTGAAAATTCTCATTACTTTGATTATCTATTTAATCGGTTGTTGTTTTTATACTTTTCATATGTATTGTCTCTTTTTGAACTATTGTGTTTTTTTTCCAAGTTTGATATGGATTATATTTTCTTTGTTTAGAAAAAAAAATGATTCTTTTTCATCATGAAATAGGAATCAAAATCTCGTAGTAAAAAAAAGAAAACGACGGTAAAAGGAAAAGAAATTTTGGAAGAATTTGAATACTCTATAAATTCAAGCGAGGGGGAAAATATGGAGGATGAAGAAAGCGTTGAAGAAGAATGCTCATACGAGGAAGAAGACCCAGAATTTTTATATTTGTTAAACATTGTTAAATTATCATGTATATTGTAAACTGCCGTGCATAATTTAAATACACATTTAATTTTGTTAAACATGGATAAATATTTAACTACATTTTTCTGTGATCATAATGAATATTTATTAATTTTCGTAATTTGAAGAAGAAAAAAAAGTAGTGACATAGAAGAATCCAGAAGGGAAAAAAATGGATAAACGACGTCCGAACCATATATTTATTTTTAATAAACATTTAAATTCATTTGATAACTGTGGTTTTCAATATTTTTCAGACAATCTCACCCTTCTTACAACCGTTAATAATTTTTACATTCCATATCAGATTTTAAATGTGTTGAAATCCCATAGAATACGTTACTTGCCTTATCTTTTAGTTTTTAAAAATTAATTTCTGATTTCATTCCCCTAAAATCATGCTTTAATGTATTTCCATGTTTGTTTATAAATTATTAATTAATGGTAAATTATCTTCTAATTATTGTGTTTAAATCCCAGAAAATCAGCCATTATCTCACGTTTCAGTTACCTTTTTTATTTTATTTTTTAATTTCAAATTTTCAAAATCTTGTAGAAAATTTTCTCTCTTTGTATTATTTTTCAGTTTTGTTTTCTTCCTCTCGTGCATCCTCTTCGATTTTTTTCTTGTTCCCTTCGTAGGTTCATTATTAGTCTTCATCATTTCGATGTGCCAAAAATATAAACCTAAAATTTGCAGAAAAATTGGCAAGAGAATATGGCTTATACATAAATTCATACAAAATATATGAAAGATCTTTCACCGTTCTGGGGAAAAGAAGTTCGTTTTTTTTTAATTTCGGACGATGACACATCTTTTTTTTGTTACTCAGTTGGTGATCATCTATGAATTTTAAACACGTGAACAAAATTTAATTATTTACGTGTTTATTAAAATTAAATGATATTAAATATTTATCTTTTATAAATTCTACAAGATTTTCATTCATCAATTGGATTTAAATGTTTATGAAAAATAAATATATGGTTTTGGACGCCGCTTATCCACTTTTTTTTCCCCTCGGGGTCTTTCTGCATCACCGCTTCTTTTCTTCTTCAAAGTACTAAAATTAATAAATATTCATGATGGACAGAGAAAAATGTAATTAAATATTTATCCGTGTTTAACAAAAGTAAATGTCTATTTAAATTATTCACGACAGTTTACAATGTACATGATAATTTAGCAATGTTTAACAAATATAAATATTTCTGGGTCTTCTTCTTCATATGAATGTTCTTCTTCAACGTTTTTTTCATCCTTCATGTTTTCCTCGTCACTTGAATTTACAAAGTATTCAGACTCTTCACTCTACCGATGGATGTTTTTCCCTTCTAAAAAAAAGAAATATTTTTTCGTTTGTAAAAATAAAAGTGGTGAGATTGATACTTTGACATCAATACTAATGTAAAGATTCAATATTTATACAAAAACAAAACAAGAACATATATATTGGGTATAATATTCATTTTCTATCATTTTTTTTTTGCAAGAACATACCTCTTCTACCATTTCCGTATCTTATTTTGCTCCATCGTCCATGCTTTTTTTCTTCTTCATCAACTGGAATAAATCAGTTTCATCCTCCCATCAAGATATATTTTTTATCTTCATCTTCAATGTTCTCTCTCACTCTTTTCTTTTCTTTTCTCATAATTTTCTTCGAAATCTCTGAATATCGATTTACATGGTTGTAAATATAAAAACACAAACAAATTGTTTTAAAAATAACAATAGAAGAAAAAAAAACTGATGGAATTGAATAGATGATAGAAGATAATTTGAAGCAGGAAAAAAATGGTTGAAAAGAAATTGAGAACTTGCTTGCTTTTCGTACAAAATGAAAAAGAAAAAAAAAACGTATGAAAGGAAAATGGCAACTAACCAAGATTGATGGGATTCATATCAGAAATTTAAAACCGGTTTGATATGAATTAATTATGGAAAATCTACAATTTAAAAAGCAAATCAAAATTTTTAATTTTTAATCGGTTACAAATAACCAAATGAGGGTAAATCCGTCTATTAAAAAAGTTGTAACCACCACTCATGGCCTAAAATGTCTATATTTGTAATTAATTTTGATCACTCAATACTGTTGTAAATATAGGAGTGGTTTTGATTATGAATGAAATTAGCCCTTTATAAAATCCATTAATTTAATTCTAGAATATTTATGAATTAATAAAATTAAAAAGTATTATTTTTTAAAATAAATAAAACTTTTCTCATATTTATAATTAAGATAGACAAAAATGTTATTGAGTGTAATTTCTATTTTTTAAAACTTTCACTTATTGACTTGAATAAACGGTAATAAATTCTATTTAATTTTTTTATAACCATTAATCTACCTAAATCGATAATTCACTACATGTTAAAATAAAAGTAATCATTAGTTAATGTAATGTAACTATCCTTTTCACATTTATAACTTTTTTTTTTTACATTACCTCATTTATAATATTTTATTTCAATTATACTAAAATAGGCGATCATTTCTTTAAAATATGGAAATTGTGTTAGGTCTAAATTCATAATCTTGTTATTTTCAACAATTCTCCATGCAGTATTACTTTTTAAAATAATATTTTGTCGATCCATTGGGCACGTTAGCATTAGCAAATTATGAACCACTCACTTTTGCTTCCTTATATTAAATATTAATTATTTGGCTAAAATCAAGTTTTTAATATACCCCAATATAGAAATGAAAGAAAAGTTAGGTTCCTTTTTTAAGACATAGTGAGGGAAGGGACTCAAATCTATTAAGAATATATAAAAAGATTAAATTCATTTTAGTCTAATGATTTAAATTTATGGATCTATCCGTAATTTAACATGGTATCAGAGTATAAAATCTTAAATTCAACATATGCACTATCAGTTCCTCCTCCTCATTCATTAAAATTTCACATAATTGAGTCTCGTGCAAACATTTGAACCCACATGTAAGGTGTAATGTTCATGAATGCATAAAATATAAAAATTTATCAATAATTTAAATTTTTAAATCTATTAATTATTTAACGTGACCTTCAATCTATTAGGTCTAAGTTAAAGTTACCAAATACGTAATTTATTGAAATAAGTTAGGTTCATTCAATCTATCTCAAAAGGCCTAAAAAATAAATTAAATTATTTATAATGTTTTTTTTAAAAAAAAAAAACAATAATAAAAGAGTCATTATTCAATTAATCCACGATTTCAAAATGAAAACTGATTTTAATTATTCCTAAAAGAAATAGATCATTTGTTTTCTTGAAACAAGAAAATTGGCATTCTCCAACCAATTAAAATGATCGGCTGGGCTTGTAGTGAATATATCACAATGAATAAGAGAGGGGAATTCAAGCAAAAGATTACTCCAATTTGTTAGTTATTAAATTAATATTTGAATTATATAATAACATATCACAAGTCACAAAATTTTAAAATTCTCTTCAATAATTAAGAGGGTTTGACATTTAAACTGCATAGAAATCATTTTAAATTGAGATAAAGGACAAGTAAACATTTCTTATTTCAAATGAATAAAATATACATAATAATTAAAAGGATATTATTCCTTTCACATTTGGCTTTAATTTATTTTACTTTGAAGTTGACTAAACACATTGCTCCTTTGAAAAAGATATATGTTTTCCAAACATAATTACTTACCAAAAATAAGGATAGCCTCTCTTTTAAGGAATCAAAATGCCTTAGCACTTTTCGTATCCAAAAGGGATTCCTTCCCCTTTTTAACTTCTTGTGGTGGAATCTTTGCCTATTTTTCATTTGCTAGCTAACCATAGCCTAAACCCAGTTTAGTTCGCTGTAATCTAAAATAACTCCAGTAATCTAATATCTGAAAATTTGATGTCAGAGTATTTAATTACTGATAATTTTATATTACTGTATTTATTTAAGTTAATAATAATAATAAGAGAATGTCTAGTAATTTGAACTGATATAACTTCACATAATGATTTATTTACATAATATATTACTAAATCTACAATCTACAAATAGAGATAAATTCAATCATGAAGAAAATGTAAAAAAAAAAAAAATCTTACAATATCAAAGAAAATAGTTAGAAATTGGAGGTCTATCAAATATATGAAGAAATCAAAATATCATAAATTTTTAGCTTCAAAAGTAATGAAAAAGGTAACTCTTTAGATTTTGTCGTATAATGGAAGACCACAAAGTCCGCAAGGTTTTCACACTTACAATCAAAGACTTTCGCTTTTATATTTAATTAAAAAAAAAACCTAAGTAATTATTCCGTGAGAATAGTTTAAGGTTTACGTAAACTAATCTGATCACCCAGATAAAAAAAATGAAAATGAAAACATAATTTTCTTTAAATAATTTGTTATAATTAAAATGTAATCAACTAATTGCTTGAGCTCAGTTGTTGTAATTTTTATTATTATGGTTTAAAAAATAAATCACCATGAGATGGTAAATTAAAGAGGTCAATTAGTCAAAGTGTGTGGTTACAACTGCACTGCAAAAAAAAATCCCACTTAAATTTGAAAAAATTATACCTTATCAATGAAATTTTGAAATTTAATTAATTGTAAGGTCTTTCACCACTCATTTAATAGCTCTTAACTAATAATTGCCAACATTTAGCCAAAATCACATTTAAAAATTCTTTTTCATCTCTTTAATTAATTTCCTCTGTTTTTGCAATTACTTCATTTCACCTAATAAACTCTGCCATCATAAAGTTGAAAACATTGTAAGAATTATGGTTAAGGTTGGAGCCTGGAGGGTAGAAAGAGTGACACGATCTGCCCAAATTATTTTCTTAAATAAATTAGGTTAAAATATTTTTAATCTTTTCTTTATTAATATATTTTTAATCCTTAGATATTCATGTTTAATTTCTATATTTTTATTTATAATTTTATCTCTTAAAAAAATCTTGTTCTTTAAAAAAAGAATAATGGTTAGGTCTAGATCTGTGACGACCCGATTTATTTAAAAAGCCGGTCGCGGTTACGCAAGCGGAAGCAAAGAACTTAATCCCAAAAACAATTACTTTATTCAAATATCGAAAATTTTGGCATGTAGTATTCGTAAATTTCATGCCTCATATACAAAAATAACGTAAAATAACCTGTTTTCCAGAAATCATCGGCACATCGGCCGGTTCAGAAGATCACAAAAGTTCAAATTTCAAAATAAAACAACAATGTTTGGTGCACCAATTTTAAAAGATAAACAAGATAAAATATATATATACATAGGTTTTAAGACTTTGAATACAAAATATAAGCACGATTTTCAAACAACGTTCCCAAAACCCGTGGCTCGCGTGACTGTAAAAAATAGATTTTTTTTCTTTTGAAAAGTAGGATTCTGATACCATGTTAGTGAAATATTTAAATCATATTTATCAAAGTAAAGAATTATATATTGTATATATAATACAAGAGACCTAGACATATACATGCAAGGGTAAAAATAATCCCCAAGCAATTATTAAATGGTGAAAGTTTGTGTATTTATTTAGCACCTTTGGCAATGTACTTGAGCCCACAAGCAACTTAATGGAAGTGATATTCAGTAGTTGCATTACCCTTTCTGGATTGGTATTGTTTGTCACATTGATTGGCAATATACAGGTTTGTCTAAATAATGCCCACCCCCTGTTTGATTTAATGTCTCTTAGATCTTAGAATAAGTGCTTTCCTTTTATTTATTTTTTTGTAGGTTTTCTTGCAAACTGTTATGGCAAGTAAGAAGAAGATCTATATAAGGTTTAGAGACATGAAATGTGTTGGGAAAAATCACCTTTCCACGTTCACCGTTAGGAATAAAATAGATAATTGAGAAATTAAAGAATAAAACACAATCAAAAGGGACACGAGAATTTATACTGGTTCACCCAAATTGGCTACGTCCAGTTGCTACCGTTGCGGAATTCACTATAATGAATCAGAGTTACAATGGAGAAATATTCAATACACTAAACCGTGTATTAACCGCCAAAAACCCTCAAGAAAGAAAACCCTTTCTTTTACAATATTTCTCTCAAACTCACAACTTCTCACTGTCGTCGAGAACCACAAAATCCCCAAAAGAACGCCACTTTTCTTTCTATTGATTTTCTCTCTCGGCTGCACTTTTTCAATCCCACCGCCAATAAGTATATAAAAGCTGCTGCCCTATATCACACAATTACATGTGAGATAAAACCAAAATCCTTAATGGGCCCAATTGACAAAAACCCACGTTGAAGGGAAAAAACATAATTCAATTAGGCTTTGACTCATTTTGTCTTTTTGTCATTTGGGTGGGCTCGGGCCTATTTGATTTGCTTCACATAAATACCCAACAAAATGGTGGATGAAGCGACGACAATTATAACCTAATTGAATTGATGGAAACATATATGAAATACGGTAATGATTTCGTGAGTTTGTGTGTGTGTGTGTGTGTGTGTGTGTGTTTTTTTTTTTTTTTTTTTTTTTTTTTTTTTAATTTCAACACATATGTTATGTGTTGTTGCGTAAAAATGGGAGGACCGGGAATTGACCTGTGGGTCGGGTGTCTCCCGGACCGCGACCGTGAAACTAACTTTAAAGAATGAGAAGAGGAGTGAGAAGTGAGCAGAGCAGCTTAGAACCTAGCACAGAGGTGACCTGCACAAGGAAACAACTGAGCACCGGTGTGGTGCCGGCCTATCCACTCCGATGCCTAAGTCAGACCAGAGGTGGTGCCGAGCAGAGTAGGAGTAGAAGTAACATACCTCAACAGTGGGTCTCCCCCGGTATTTATAAGAGAGGTGTAATGATGACCCTACCGTCTAGGTGTCAGGCGTAGGCCTTAGGCCACGTGCCGGCTCCCGATTGGATGATCGCCCATCATGTATGAGAGAGGGCCTCGGTGGTCGGTGCTCTTCCTTTGGAAGAGCAGCCAGGCTCTTTGCCTTAGTGTTGAAATGAGTCCACACCAGGTGGGCTCATGCCTCTTCTGGCCTATGAGCCCATCTTTGTTCATCCTCTATATGGATGGCCACCTGCTCTACCGAGCTTAGGTGAGTTGGTCTTCTAGGGATGAGCACGCACCTTACTAGGCCTAGCGTGCTCATTCCGTCAAGTTGATCGTTTCGGTGCTCGGCCCTTTTCTGAAGGGCGAGCTTTTTAGAAGTCTCTATAAGTGGTCTTTCAGGATGGGCACCCACCCTGTTGGGCCTGGTGTGTGCTCATCTGGCCCACTCCACGGGTGACGTGGACGTCTTTGATCATCCCACGTGGTCCTCCAGAAAGGTGCCACGTGGTCGTATAGTTGCTCAAAAATCCACCCATAACAGGCCCCTCACTCCCGAGCCAAGCTTGGTGCTCTTCTCAGGTTTTAGGGAGAGCACCTGACTGCTTGGGAGTGATTTTGTAGATGGAGTATTTATTGCATACTTTGACTATTTTGTAGATTCTTGACTAATCAAATCACACCTTTTGGCAGCTTGTGCTTGGAGTATCTAAAGAAGATCTTGCCATGGAATGGTCATCTCATAAAGACTTTATGTCAACTCCTTGTTGTAGGAAGAATCTGTCAGGTGGAAGGTGTAGGGTCTTCTCAAAGAATACTAACCATCGATTTCCTTTTCAATCCAACGGTTGGGGAGCAACAAAACCCCACTATAAATTAGTTGCTTGTTCCTTCCTCCACTTCATTGCTTAACTCTCTCGAGCACTTGATTTGGTAGAGAATTTTTTTGCTCACTTCTCGGTGCAAGGAAGAAACTAGTGGCTAGAGGTGAAAGGTAATGGAGATGATTTTTGTTTTCTTCACCAATCCATTGACGCTTCACACTTTCTTTCAAATAAATGAATTCATAACTTTAATTTCTGTTCTAATTTATCCACAGCAGTGAGCGCGGTGGTGTTGCTTCGAGAATATCCCAGAACCGAGGCTAGAGAACCGAGTATAATTTTTTATTGGATTCGAACTTCACTAACCTGCTGCAACTTTGTACTTTTGATTCAAAATTGACTAGTCAATTTTTTATTGTTGCTTGAACAGACCCACTTGTAAGGTTATCTGAAGCACCAGAAACGAGCAACGAGCAGGTAAATTTGTTCATTTTCCTTCACTTTAATTCGGAAATTATTGACCTGTTCCTTAGCTTTTCCAATAACTTTTGTCGAAGAAGAAGTCCATGACTTCTCGGTTCACGGTTCTCGGTGGTGAGAAGAAAATAGATTTTTTGACTTTCTTCATCATACAGTGGTTGGGTCAGGAGGTAGAGAAAATCGGTGCCGTCTTCCTCGACTGAATTGCGTATCCCATTAGATCAGTAGCTTCAGCTTTCAGACAGTCTTCGCGGTGGTTGATCTCTCGGTTCGCAGCATCAAGATGGAAATTCTTATAATTTAAACTGACTTGATGCAGCTGATTGGTTCTGAGTTCTCAGTTTGGAGCTAAGAAAGAGATGATTCTCTTGAACAGGGGCATAAAAATCGTTTAGAAGAGGAAGAAGATCAAGCTTGGTCTTTAATGGCTTTTCCTTCTCAGTTCAACGTTGAAGAGAGAGAGACTTCTAATCTTCATCATTAATGAGAGAAACTTCAGCTCCCTTCGCGGTGGTCGGTGGCGTGGAGAGAGAGAATTGAATCGTGTTGGTCGGTTCTCGATTCTCAATCCATGGCTGGTCGTAGCTTCGATTTCATCTTCCATGGCCGCCGTGAAGAGAGAATTTCTTGAATTTTTCTTCAGCTGCTCGGTTTACGGTTCAAGAAAGAGATGAATTTATATTTTCTTGATCCATCTCATTTGTATAGGGGTGCGAAGATTGACCAGCGAGCGAATTCATCTTGAATTTTTCGCTCGATTCGGCTTTGTCTTGTCTTCCATGGCTTCCCCCTTCTCGTTGCAGCGTTGAAGAGAGAGGAAGGGGGAGGGGTCTTCGGTTCTCAGCTGCTGGGAGAAGAAAGAATTGATTTATCCTTCTTCATAGAGAGAGAACGTGGGCCTTGCCAATAAAAATGAGCATGTAATGGGCCGTGGGCCTTGCCAATAAAATGAGCTTATTGGCTGGTCTGCTGGGCAAGACAAAGGCCATTTAAATTTGACTAAGCCCTCTTTGGGCTGTTCGGTGCTAAGCACACCTTTTTTTTTTTTTTTGAATGAATTAATTTATCTCTCTTTTGTTGTTTCAGGCGCGTTGCTCGAACGATCCACTTGATCATTCCTCTGCCCCCAAAGTGAGTAGAATTAATTCATTTCTTTGCAAAAAATATTTAATCTGCTCGGTGTTGGGCTGAGACACTTGAACCGAGTAGCTTCTCACCAAATTCGTTTGTTGTTGGCATTCTTGTAGGTGTGCTAAGAGCTAACACCGGACACTTTACTCGGATTTAAACAACGTAGCTTCCGCACTCGAAATTTAGGTGCATAATTCTGGTCACTCCTCTTCCATGCTTAATTTTATTTGAAGTATAGCTGGTAGGTGCTCATTCCTTAGTAGAGACTAAGTTAGAGTCTCTTATTTTAGGATGTCAGATGGTGGATCGAGCTATAGGTCACTAGAGGGAGCTCATCCCGACGGGTCGGATCATACGTCTGATTCATATTCCTATGCTGACTTTGCAGCGGAAATAGAGCTAGGTGCTCTTCTAGAGGGTCATTCCCTTCAACCTCAAGGGTTAGAGATGTCGTTCTTTCCATCTACTATGACTGAAGAGGGCTTGGTTCACCTAAGAGAGAGGTTTAACATCCCCTCTTACATTAGTCTTAGGTGCCCATCTGAGGGTGAACTCCCCCATAGCCCACCACCAGGGGAGGTGGCCTTCTATGGTAAGATGTTCAATTGCGGAGTTAGGCTTCCCTTACACTTCTTTCCTCAAAATTTCTTGTCGGAGGCTGGTGTTGCCCCAGCCCAACTCAGTCCCAATGGTTGGAACATCCTGCTAAGCTGTTGGGTTCTCTGGCACCTTTTTGGGCGAGGGGCCACCCCTTCCTATAGGGCCATAGCATACCTCTATCATTTGAAAGTATTGTCGGGAGAGGACCATAGGTATTACCTCGCTTCTAGGGACGCGCCCTTAGTAGAGAGCCTTTCGTCTGTTAAAAATTGGAAAGCCAAGTGGTTCTTCGTGGGCGATGATTGGATGCTGTACGAGCCCGGGAGGGAGTATGTTTTCACAGTCCCTAGCTCCTTCCAGGTTCCAGGTGGGCATAATTCAAAGGTAACCTTCTCTGTTGTTCTAGGTTCTCTTCTTTAACACTTAGTTTATTTTTCAGTTCGGCCTAGAGGACGTCCGAGTCAACCGAAGTCTTCCAAAGTTGTGGTGGCTCAGATTCTAAATATCCCCATTCAACATCGTCGCTGCTCTCGCCTGCTCACCGAAGAGAGGCTATTAGACTTTGGATTTGCTCTCGCCTCACTTCCTGACCCAGGTGAGCTCATAACTCTTCTTATTTTAGAGAATTTTACTAAGGCATGAACTGATCGTCTCCCTCCTTTCAGACATGTCATCCGACGCGCTCAAGTTCCTTCGGAATAGCCGTCGGGCTCAGGCGGGCAATGACCGCCCGACGCAAGGGGTCGAACAGGGTGATTGGGTCCAGGTCCAGGGAGCGAGGCAGCGTTCCCGTCGGGTTCGCTCTCGATCATCTCAGGTTGGGGCTCCTCCAGTCTTAGCTGCTCGGGCGTCTTCTTCTCGAGGGAGTCGACTTATCTGCGATGTCCCTTACAGCCAGGGAGAGGACTCCTCTTCCTTAGAGCGTCAGGTGCACTCCCTTACTCAGTGCATGGGGGATATTGTCTTAGGAGGCCACTTCGAGTTAGTCAACATGGACACCACTGAGCTGTACGAGGATGCTATTCGCCAGCAGTATCAGGTAAGTAGACTTGCTAGGTGCTCTTCCCTCTTCCCTATCTTTACTTAGCTTTTCCTTACTTCATGTTTTTTTTTTGCAGAGCACGACAATGATATCTCTGGCTGGGATGAAGAGTATCCTAGAGTTGAGCAAGGCGAGAGAGGAAATTGCCCAGCATGAGCGGAATGCGGCCGAACAAGCTCGTTTAAGAGAGGCAACGGAGTCCATGGTTGCACGTTTGGAAATCGACCTTCGCAAGGAAAGACAAGTGTCTTCTCAGTCGATGCAGAAGATTAGAGAGCTTCAGGCTCAGCTCACTGATGGAGAGAAACTGAACGACCTCTTTAGGAAGACTGCCTGATATTCGAAGCTCGAGGCTGAGCTCTTCAAAGTTGGGGGAGAGTATGCACGTTCTCTCATCTATAAGAGGTCTCCCGAGCTCGACACCTTGTATGTGCAGGAGGCGTTGGTTCATTTGGTCAATAGTATGACTGAGGCTGCAGACGCTGAGGCTGTTAGGGCAGGTGGTGGTGGTGATCAGGTCTTTGAGGAAGAGATCGTGGATGTTGATGTTGATGTGGAGGGATGACCTTCTTAGCTGAAGTTCATCTTGTTTTCTTTGTTTTCTGCTTGGTGGGGTGTGTCCGCCTTTAAACTTTAACTTATTTTCGTCGTAGTTTTTCCTAGGTGGTCGGCCACCTTATCTTGTATTAAAGCATGCCACCGAGGAGCTTCATCTATGTTTACTTAATGAAAATTCTAGCTTATGTTGCTTCACTTCTTGGTTCTTGCATGTTACTCTTCATCTTTATATTAATCCAATCTATTCTTCCCAGGAGAGCCTTGAGGAGCTCTTTCTTGGTGGTGGAATAAAACTTAGAATATTTTCCACTAGGGAAAGCCATGAGAAGCTCCCCCTGAAGGGATGATTTACTAAATTAGCGGAATTTTATTTAGTAAACTAATTAACATTTAATTACGGATCTATTAATATCATGCAATTTGTGTTAAAAACATGTAGATTCATGCTTAATTTCAAAAATTAAAGGCCTTTTACTTACATTGAGTAATTAATGGAGAATCGGTTGGAGGTTTCTTTACAGCATCAAATCCTCAGCAACACCGGATCTTCTATGCTATATCCCGATCGAAAGCAAAACCGACTTGTGGGAATCGAACCGGAAGAACAAAAGAAGAAGAAATTTCTTCTAAATTTTTCCCTAAGGAAAATTGGCAATTGGGCAAAAACTTGAGAGAGAATTTTCACTTTTCTAATTAAAGTGAGAAGTGTATAAAATATGAATCCCAATGGTCATATTTATAGGAAAATATGATATCTAATCTAATTAGATAATCATTATCTCTTAATTATTAAATATAGAAAAGATAAATAAATAAATAAATATATAATAAAAAAGAAAAAGTGGCGCAGGCGGAATGTTGGCTGACGCAAAATTCAACTTTTGCTTTTTTTTTTTTTTTTTTAATTTATTTATATTTACTTTTCTTTATTATATATATTTAATATTAGAAAAATTCAAATAATAACTTCTAATTCAAACATATTTAGCCAAAAAATTAATATATTAATTATCATTGAATCTTATTCAATTAATTAATTATTTTGGGCTAACACGAATTTGTTTCTCAAACAAATTGAATTTAATTCTCTCTAATATTTATTATTAAATTAAATAAACTCATTATTTAATTAATAATATTAATTATTAATTTCTATTTAAATAAAATCATTATTTAAATAATTAATAATATCAACATTAATTCTCGTTTAAATAATTTATTTATTTAAACAATTAATTTTGCCGTAAAATATTATAATTGATATGTTATATTAATTTCCATTTAAATAAACTCTTTATTTAAACAATTAATTTTGTATCAATATTAATAATATTAATATTAATTTTCATTTAAATAATCTCATTATTCAAATAATTAATATTGCCTAATTTTAAGTAAAATCAATTACTTAAATTATTTGTTCTTCCTAAGTTAAATTAATAACTTAGTTTTGCTACAACGATATTTGGGCTAGCATAGGGACCCGATGGACCTATAGATCATGGGCTTAATAATTAGTCAATTAAGTGATTAACTCATAATCGTTAATTACTTATTATCTAACTATGAATAATTCCACTATAGATTCATATTGAACTCCCCTCACTATAGATGAGTTATGTCCATTTAGTTTATCTTTATTTATATCGTGATATATCCTTCACGTGGAACCCTCATAAATACAGGCGGATAAATTTACCGTTTTGCCCCCTGTAATTACCGCTTTATCCTTGTGTTCCCGCCGATTCTCCAATGAACATTATCTCCAGGTCGAACTAGAGATAATATACTCGTGATCAATAGAAGTCGTGGCGCCACTTGTTCATGTCTCGAATTAGTACATCAAAGGAGTTTCCTAAAGTTCCTAAAATGTTTAGGTATCGCACCGATACCGTTAATTTATAGGAAAGTTATGAATTCCATCTCGTGAAAATGAGTTCCAGCCTACTTATCTAGCCATGTTCCCAAAAGCGAGTGTATTGAGCGTTCTTACAGATCGCTCTCAACCATGTGAATCAAAGAACACAACTCCATAAATAGGAGTCCGCATTTCACTCAGGATTGAGATCTATCACGGTTGATAAACTTAGTTTGATATTCGATCATTTCTCGTAAACGGTACTAATGAGAAATTTGATCGAACATCGTGGTCCTGTCTTATACAATCAACATTGCATATGATACTTCCATTTCATGTCTCCTACATGAATGATCAGGATTAGATCGTTTGTCTATAAACAAAATGTGAAGCTATCAACAATGTTACCAGGATAAGGTTTCCAAACGTTATCCATTTACTATAGACACTTTTAAGTTACTCATCTCGACTTTAATCATCTCGTATGACTCACATACTAAGTCGTGATTTCATAAGAGAGACTTAGGGTTTTACTATTTGAATGTTTGATATTTATATATTTCCATATATTCCTAATATCTTCAATTGAATCAATCTAGATAATATAAAGAACTTATGTTTATTTATTTAATTTTTATAAATAAATTATTATACTTAAATAATTACAAGTTCTAGGGCACCATTCCTAACACCCCCGTCTGGGCGGAATCATTGAATTCCAAGCCTCTCCACTCGGGAGAGCCCTGAGGAACTCTTCCTTGGTGGTGGAATAAGACTTAGAATTTTTCCACTAGGGAGAGCCCTGAGGAGCTCCCTCTTCTAGGTCGAATTATCGAATTCCAAGTTCCTCCACCCGGGAGAGCCCTGATGAGCTCTTACTTAGTGGTGGAATAAGACTTAGAATTTTTTCCACTAGGGAGAGCCCTGAGGAGCTCCCCCGTCTAGGCGGAATCATTGAATTCCAAGTCCTTCCACCCGGGAGAGCCTTGAGGAGCTCTTCTTTGGTGGTGGAATAAGACTTAGAATTTTTTCCACTAGAGAGAGCCATGAGGAGCTCCCCCGTCTAGGTGGAGTTATTGAATTCCAGGTCCTTCCACCCGGGAGAGCCTTGAGGAGCTCTTCCTTGGTGGTGGAATAAGACTCCAAATTTTTTCCACTAGGGAGAGCCCTGAGGAGCTCCCCCGTCTAGGTGGAATTATTGAATTCCAAGTCCCTCCACCCGGGAGAGCCCTGATGAGCTCTTACTTAGTGGTGGAATAAGACTTAGAATTTTTTCCACTAGGGAGAGCCCTGAGGAGCTCCCCCGTCTAGGCGGAATCATTGAATTCCAAGTCCTTCCACCCGGGAGAGCCTTGAGGAGCTCTTCTTTGGTGGTGAAATAAGACTTAGAATTTTTCCACTAGGGAGAGCCCTGAGGAGCTCCCCCGTCTAGGTGGAATTATTGAATTCCAAGTCCTTCCACCCGGGAGAGCCTTGAGGAGCTCTTCTTTGGTGGTGGAATAAGACTTAGAATTTTTTCCACTAGAGAGAGCCATGAGGAGCTCCCCCGTCTAGGTGGAGTTATTGAATTCCAGGTCCTTCCACCCGGGAGAGCCTTGAGGAGCTCTTCCTTGGTGGTGGAATAAGACTCCAAATTTTTTCCACTAGGGAGAGCCCTGAGGAGCTCCCCCGTCTAGGTGGAATTATTGAATTCCAAGTCCCTCCACCCGGGAGAGCCCTGATGAGCTCTTCCTTGGTGGTGGAATAAGACTTAGAATTTTTTCCACTAGGGAGTGTTGTTGCGTAAAAATGGGAGGACCGGGAACTGACCTGAGGGTCGGGTGTCTCTCGGACCGCGACCGTGCAACTAACTTTAAAGAATGAGAAAAGGAATGAGAAGTGAGCAGAGCAGCTTAGAACCTAGCACAGAGGTGACCTGCACAAGGAAACAACTGAGCACCGGTGTGGTGCCGGCCTATCCACTCTGATGCCTAAGTCAGACCAGAGGTGGTGCCGAGCAGAGTAGGAGTAGAAGTAACGTACCTCAACAGTGGGTCTCCTCCGGTATTTATAAGAGAGGTGTAATGATGACCCTACCGTGTAGGTGTCAGGCGTAGGCCCTAGGCCACGTGCCGGCTCTCTATTGGATGATTGCATATCATGTATGAGAGAAGGCCTCGGTGGTCGGTGCTCTTCCTTTGTAAGAGCAGCCAGGCTCTTTGCCTTAGTGTTGAAATGATTCCACACCAGGTGGACTCATGCCTCTTCTGGCCTATGAATGGCCACCTGCTCTACTGAGCTCAGGTGAGTTGGTCTTCTAGGGATGAGCACAAACCTTACTAGGCCTCACGTGCTTATTCCGTTAAGTTTGCCGTCTCGGTGCTTGGTCATCTTCTGGAGGCCGAGCTCTTTAAAAGTCTCTACAAGTGGTCTTTCAGGATGGACACCTACCCTGTTGGGCCTGGTGTGTGCTCATCCGGCCCACTCCACGGGTGATGTGGACGTCTTTGATCATCTCATGTGGTCCTCTAGATAGGTGCCACGTGGTCGTATAGTTGCTTGAAAATCCACCCATAATAGTGGCCCCCCACTCCCGAACCGAGCTTGGTGCTCTTCTCGGGTTTTAGGGAGAGCACCTGACTGCTTGGGAGTGATCTGGTAGGTGGAATATTGATTGCATCTTTGACTATGGTGTAGCTTTTTGACTAATCAAATCACACCTTTTTGATAGTTTGTACTTGGAGATTCTAAAAGAATCTTACCATTGTCTTGTCTCTTCCATGGAAGCTCTTGTCTCATCATTATCTACTTTCCTGCCAAGGAATAAATGTGAGGTCTCTTCAAGAATTGGAGCCATATATCTCTTTTCCAATCCAACGGTGAGGGAGCAACAGTGCCCCACTATAAATTGATGTTTCTTTTTCCACTTTGTTGCATAACTTCGTTTAGGCACTTAGACTCCGTGGAGAATTTGTGTGCTCATTGCTCGGTGCAAAGAAGAGACTAGAGGTTAGAGGTGAATTACATAACCAAATTTTATTGGATTTGAGTTCCACCAGCTTGCTGTCATTATTTCAAATCAAAAGAAAGGAAATGTAGCTTTAATTTTCTTCTCCTTTCACGTTGCTTTAGGTGTCACTGTTCAGCTTCAATTTCAAACTTACCATTTCTGACCCGCGGACCGAGGCGTGAGAACCCAGCAGTGAGCAGGTAAAATAATTCAAACTCTCTACTTTTAATTCTGAAATCGTTGGACTGAATTGCGAGGGAGAGCACGAGTCAGCTTTCATTCTTAGTTGTGGACCCCAATTTTTGTTAGGATTTTCTAGAAGAAGAGACCCGAGGCGTGAGAAACATCCACCGAACAGGGGTAGTTTATCACAGTAGTTTCGATTCCCACCTGACCACCGAAAACTGGGGTCGTGAGAACAGAGAACAAAAAGAGAATCTTAATTTACTCTGTTTTTCTTGTATTCAGGCACAAAATTGAGAGACGTTGGATTTGCTTCTTCAATTTCTTCGAACCACAGACCCGTCCACTGAGAAATGGGGTGAGTTCAACGCTTAATTTCAGATACTTTATTGACTCTGGTGCTTCTTTGAGCGTTCAAATGAGACTAAATTCGCAAGGAAAAAAATAACTTCTCGGTTCATGGTTCTGGTTTGTAGCCTCAATTTCATTCCTAAAGATTTGTAGCTTCGAATTTGGTCTGTTTCAAGCTTCCTCTTCAATGGCTTCTCCCTGCTCGTTGCAGCGTTGAAGAGAGAGAAGAAATCATGGAAGATTCCCTTCATTCCATTAACATATGCTCCATCGACGAAGAAAACCATGTATTCTCGGTTCACGGCTTCACGAGAGAGGGGAGAACGTCTGATGTCAGCCTCTTCGATTCTCGGTAGCCGGTTCAGTGTGGTGGAAAGAAAATAGATGTGAGCTTCACGATTTTGAGAGAAAAGAACGAGACAACTTGCTGGGTTCTCGGTAGCGTGGAGAGAGAGAAAATACAACTGTTGAGTTCTTGTTCCTCTTCTTATCTTCAAACTCGACACGACTTAAGGAGGGAAATTCTTTCATCTGCTCGAGGCAGGGTCCTCGGTTCTCAGCTCGATTCTTACTTCTTTATACTGAATTGGACAGAATCACAAGGAAGAGAGGATGAATCAGTTGACTCCATTGATTTTTCTGATTCTTCATGTGGGTTCACGGTGGAGAGAGAGAAGGGAACGAAGGGGTTCCATTTTTCCGAAGCTTACGCATACGGATCTCTGAATCTCTAATTGATTCAATTTGCAGCTTGTTTTACATCTAATTTCTTATCTTCGTGATTTTTTGCTTGAATCTGCTTCATCGGAGGAGACCATGGCTTCTCGGTGGGGGAAGAAACTCATCAATTTTATTTCGAATGAGAGGGGGGAGAACTTAGCAGGGGAGATTTCCACATATTTTCTTCTAATTCGATCTCCCATCAGATCAGTAGCTTCGCGATTTTGAGAGAAGATAACAAGGAGACAACCTGCTGGGTTCTCAGTGGCGTGGAGAGAGAGAATGCAGCTGGTTTGTGTTGAGAGATGGAGAGAGATGGGTCCTCGGTGGTGGGTTCTCATTCCTCTTCTTATCTTCAAGTTCCTGACACGTGGCTTTATGAGGGAAATTCTTTCATCTGCTCGGTTCACGGTCCTCTGTTGCTTTATTTCCATGTGACTTGAAGCTGCTGGGTGGAGAGAGAGAGAGAGAGAGAGAGAGACGTGGAACAGAGAGAGGGATTTGTTTTGCCGAGGCCCGACCCGTGACCCGCGAGCTGGTGTCTTGACCCTTTGGGCAAGCTGAGTGGCGCCCCTTTGAGCTGGCTGAGTGGGCCGTGGGCCTGGGCTTTCTTCATGTGAGTTGGAGACAGCCCTTTAGGCTATTCGGTTTTTAGCATTTTTTTTTTCAATGAATTTATCTATCTCATTTTTTGTTGTCTCAGGTGCGTTGCTTGAACGATCCGCTTGATCATCCCTCTGCCCCCAAAGTGAGTAGACTTAATTCATTTACTGATTTCAAATTTTGATTTGCTCGGTGCCGGGTTGAGATACTTGAGCCGAGTAGCTTCTCACCAAATTTATTTGATGTTGACATTTTTGTAGGAGTGCTAATTAGGTGACACCGAACACTTTGCTCGGATTTAAACGACGTAGCTTCCACACTTGAAATTCAGGTGCGTAATTCTGGTCAATCTTCTTCCATGCTTCATTTTATTTGAAGTATAGTAGCTGGTAGGTGCTCACTCCTTGGTAGAGACTAAGTTAGAGCCTCTTATTTTAGGATGTCAGACGGTGGATCGAGCTATAGGTCACTAGAGGGAGCTCATCCCAACGAGTCGGATCACGCGTCTGATTCGTATTCCTATACTGAAGTCGCAGCGGAAGTAGAGCTAGGTGCTCTTCTGGAGGGTCATTCTCTTCAACCTCAAGGGTTAGAGATGTCGTTTTTCCCCTCTACCATGACCAGATGCGCCCTTAGTGGAGAGTCCTTCCTCCATAAAAAATTGGAAAGCTGAGTGGTTCTTCGTGGGCGGTGATTGGATGTTGTACGAGCCCGGGAGGGAGTATGTTTTCCTAAGCCCTTCCACCCGGGAGAGCCCTGAGGAGCTCTTCCTTGGTGGCGGAATAAGACTTAGGATTTTTCCACTAGGGAGAGCTCTGAGGAGCTCCCCTGTCTAGGTGGAATTATTCAATCTTAAGTCCTTCCACCCGGGAGAGCCCTGAGGAGCTCTTCCTTCGTGCCGGAATAAGACTTAGGATTTTTCCACTAAGGAGAGCCCTGAGGAGCTCCCTCGTCTGGGTGGAATTATTGAATTCTAATCTGTGGTCTCTCTCCCCAGGTCGGGCTCGTTGGAGCCCTGCTCCCTGGTGAGACTAGAAGCCTTAGAATATTTACGCTCTCCCACCGGGCCGTCTCAAGTGAACCCTGTACCCTGGTGGGATTCGGAGCTTTTATCGTTTGTGCTCGTCCATTAGGGGCGACTCGGTGATCCCTGCACCCAGATAGACTTTATGCACTTAGGTTTTTAGTGAGGCCATCCATGAGGGGCAGCTCGGGTGAGCCCTGCTCCCTAGTGGGTTGTAGCCTTCACCTTTTACATTGTCCACCAAGGGCGGCTTAAGGTAGCCCTGCACCCTGGTAGGACTTGAATTTACCAAGGGAGGTTTGCTTGTCAGCCCCTCTCCTCGGTGTAGAGTTGTGAGCTGAGCACTTCCTTGTAGCCAAGGCCTCAGCTCTGTCGAAAAATTTTTTCGTCTTCATTTATTGATTTGATTTTGAAGTGTAGATTTTGTAATGTACTGATGTAGTTGGCCCCCGCTCGAGTTGAATTGCGGACTTAAAAATTTTTCTCGCGTTTTCGGTTCTCGGTGGTGGTTAGGCGTGAGCTCGGCTAAAGTACTTAGACATTCACTTTCTTAACTTTGGCTCTGGCCCCCACACCTTGCACTCTCCATACATACACTTACAATAGTAGAGTAAAACATAGTAGATTCATTGATTTTTGGCAATCTTACATAGTAGAGTTCTAGTACAAAGTAGAGCAAGTAGATTATTGATAATAGATCCTAAGATGTTCGGCATTCCAGGGGTGAGGCAAGACCTTGTCGTTGAGGTCGGTCAGCCTGTAGGTGCCCGGTCTCACTATCTCCACTACTTTGTATGGCCCTTCTCAGGTCGGGCCTAGGGCTCCGGTGCTCGGATCCCGGGTGTTCAGCATCACTTTCCTTAAGACGAGGTCCCCCACTTTGAAGCTCCGTGGTTTGACTCGAGAGTTGTAATAACGGGCCACCCGGTTCTTGTACTCGGCTTCGCCGAGGCGGGAGGTCTCCCTGTGCTCTTCTAGGAGGTCTAGGCCTAACCTTAGACATTCTTCATTCATCTCTGGATTGAAGTGTTGAGTCCTCGGTGAGGGGAGGCCTATTTCGACGGGCACCATTGCCTCAGCCCCAAACGAGAGCGAGTAGGGAGTCTCTCCGGTAGACGACCGAGCAGTGGTCCGGTATGCCCACAACACGTTGGGAAGCTCTTCCGCCCACAACCCCTTAAGCCCTTCAAGCTTGGTCTTCAAGTTCTTCTTGATAATTTTATTGACTGCTTCTACTTGGCCATTAGCTTGAGGATGAGCAGGGGAGGAGCGCAGGTGCTTGATACCCAGCTCCGAGCACCAAGACTTAAACTTTTCGTTGTCAAATTGTCTTCCGTTGTTCTTGACAATTGCGTGGGGGACGCCGAACCTGCACACCACGTTCCTCCACATGAAATCCGTGGTCTTGTGCTCAGTGATGGTAGCCAGAGGCTCGGCTTCGGCCCATTTGGTGAAGTAGTCGACGGCTACTATAGCAAACTTGGTCTGGCCTCTTCCTTGGGGGAGGGGCCCTATCAGGTTGACTCCCCACTGAGCAAAGGGCCAAGGGCTCATGATGTTGGTTAAAGGCTCAGGTGGTTGCCTCTGCACTATCGCAAACCGTTGGCATTGGTCGCACTTTTTGGCAAATGCCTTAGCATCTTCTTGGAGTGTAGGCCAGTAGTAACCTTGCCTTATGATCTTGTGAGCCAAAGACCTAGCACCTGAGTGGTTACCACATACCCCTTCATGTATTTCCCTCATGACATAGTTTGCTTCATCAGGTGTGAGGCATCTCAGCAGCGGTAAGAAGAATCCTCTCTTGTAAAGCACGTCTCCTTCCAAAACATAGTGGGCTGCTCGACGTTGGAGTCACCGAGCCTCAGCCTTATCAGAAGGGAGCTCTCCACTCTTCAGAAAGTTGATGATCGGATTCATCCAAGTGGGAGTGGTCGGTTCTGCGTCCCCATCCACCTCCATAGCCTCAAACTCATCAATACTTGAGTTTGGGAGAAACTCAACCGACACGGTCCTGCTTAGATCGGTCTCATATGCCGATGCCAGGCGTGCGAGTGAGTCCGCATTGGAGTTCTCAGATCGGGGGATTTGTCTAACTTCCCACCACTCAAAACTTAGGAGAAGTTCCTTGGCCTTTGCCAGGTAGGCTGCCATTCTCTCTCCTTTGGTCTGGTACTCTCCAGTTATCTGATTGATGATTAATTGAGAGTCACCAAGTACCTTCACTCGTCGCACCCCGACCTTCTTTGCTAGTCGCAGCCCGGCTAGTAGGGCCTCATACTCGGCCTCGTTATTGGAGGCTCGGAAACCAAACCTTAGTGCGTATTCAATATGGGCTCGGTCCGGGGAGACAAGTATGAGTCCGGCACCGCACCCTTTCATGTTGGATGAACCATCCACAAAGAGTGTCCAAGCGGACTCTCCTCCTTGTGGAGGGGCTTGATCTTTCGCAGGAGTTAGCTCCTTGGTGGGTGTCGTTGGTAGCTCTTCTTCCTTCTCTGGAGTGAGCTCCTCGGTGGGCGTAATTGGCAGCTCTTCTTTCTCAGGCGTGAGCTCTTCAGGTGTGAGCTCGGCAATAAAGTCTGCCACGGCTTGCCCCTTCAGGGCGGTTCTCGGTTTGTACTTGATGTCATACTCACTGAGCTCTACCGCCCACTTCATTAGGCGCTCGGACGCTTCAGGCTTCTGGAGGATTTGCCTTAGAGGATGGTTGGTTAACACCACTATCTCATGCGCCTGGAAGTAAGGTCTAAGTCTTCGGGCCGAGGTCACTAGGGCTAATGCCAACTTCTCCATTTGAGGGTACCTGGTCTCGGCATCGACCAGGGCCTTGCTGGTGTAGTAGACAGGTAGTTGAGCACCGTCCTCTTCCCGGATGAGAGCCGAGCTGACTGTTGTCTCAGATACGGCTAAGTATAGAATGAGCTCTTCACCCTGGACGGGCTTGGAGAGTAGAGGTGCCGAGATGAGGTACTCCTTTAGCTGTAGGAAGGCCACCTCGCACTCCTCCGTCCATTCAAACTTGCTCCCTTTCCGGAGGACCTTGAAGAATGGAAGACACTTGTCTGTAATTGTTTCAAACTTTGTAATTGTTTCAAGTTCTTTGGAGACTTCATCTCCAGGACAGCCTTTACCTTATCGGGGTTGGCCTCTATTCCTCGTTGGTGGACCATGAAACCGAGGAACTTCCCCGAGGTCACTCCGAAGGCACACTTTTCTGGGTTGAGTTTCATCTGATACTTCCTCAGGACGTCGAACGCTTCAGTGAGGTCGGTGGTGTGCTGGTCTGCCCGGTGGCTCTTGACTAGCATGTCATCCACATATACTTCCATATTCCGACCTATCTGCCTTGCAAACATTTTGTTCACCATTCTCTGGTAGGTCGCACCTGCGTTCTTGAGTCCAAAGGGCATGACCTTATAACAGTAGAGGCCCTGGCTGGTGACGAAGGAGGTCTTTCCCTGGTCGGGCTCATACATCTTTATTTGGTTATAGCCCGAGTAAGCATCCATGAAAGTGAGCATCTTGGGACATGCCTTGTTGAGGTCGGTGAAGTCTATGTAGGCTCTCCACTTTCCATTGGCTTTCTTGACAAGGACCACATTGGAGAGCCAATAAGGGTAGTGCACTTCTCTGATGAAGTCTGCCGTAAGTAGCTTTCTCACCTCCTCTGCTATGGCCTCATTCCTGGCCTGGTCAAACACTCTACGCTTCTGCCTGACCGGTCGGAAGGTGTTGTCCACATTTAAACGGTAGACCATGATTCTTGGGTCTATGCTAGGCATGTCTTCGTGACTCCAAGCAAATATGTCTGAGTTTTTCTTCAAAAATTTTATAAGGTCTTCCCTTTGGTCGGCCCCCAGTCTTGTGCCAATCTTGACACATTGTTCTTCACTCAAGAGAGGGACAGACTCTAGGTCCTCAGTAGGGGTAGCTCTTTGCTTGGACTCTTTCGGCAAGACCACCAAGAGAGGTTGCTCCGCACCCTCAGCTAGGTGCACGAGGGCGGACTGCTCTTCTTCCTTGGGGAGTTCTTGCACGATCATGTGCATTGGCTGGGCACCTCGCATGGCGGTGTAATAGCATTCTCGGGAGACTCTCTGCTCTCCCCTGATCAACCCTACTCCGCGCGGGGTAGGGAACTTCATCATCTGGCGGTATGAAGAGGGCACCGCCCTGAGAGCGTGGATGGTAGGTCTTCCTAAGATGATGTTGTAGGCAGATGGACACTCCACAACTTGGAATTCTACCATCTTGGTGACATTGTTGGGTTCCTCCCCGAAGGTGACTGGTAACTCTACACTCCCTTCAGGGATGACTCTCTCACCTCCAAATCCGACAAGAGGTGCGGTGCTCCTCCTCAGCTTCTCTCTCCCAAGCCCCATTTCATTATAAGCACTAAGGGAGAGGACGTCGACCGAGCTCCCTCCATCAACTAGAACTCGGTTGACTCGGTTATTAGCCACTGTGATTATCACGACTAAGGCATCATTGTGAGGTTGGAGGATCCCTTCTGCCTCTTGCTCGCTAAAGGTCAGTAGCTCTTCCTGGTCAGCCGCGCGCGTGGAGAAGATTTCTCCTCCGGAGGGGCCGCGCCTCGCCTCTCGGGCTCTAGCTTTTCTCTTTCTAGAGGACTCTCCACCGAGCGGGCCCCCAAAGATAGTTCGAATGTCCTTACCAGGGGGTTGTGGCTCAGCTCGGTGCCGGTCTTCTCTGTCAGGTCGAGCGTCGTGGTGACCTCCTCCTCTCACAAACTCTTTTAAGTATCCTCTCTGGATGAGGCCTTCAATTTCCTCCTTCAGGTCGAAGCACTCTGAAGTGGTGTGGCCATGATCTCGGTGGAAGAGGCAATACTTATCTTTATTTCGCTTGTTGGTTCCGGCCTTCATCTTAGCTGGCCACCTGACTAGGCTCTTGTCCCGAATCTCCATAAGTAGCTGCTCTACTGGGATGGTGGTGGGCGTATACTTCTGAAATTTTCTTGAGGGAGGACCCCGCTTCTCAGGTCGGTCCCCATGCCTCTTCCTTTTGTTGTCAGCGTTAGGGTTCTCCATTGGAGACTTTCCCTTATGCTGGGCATGGGGGTGTCTGTTGTTGCCTCCCTCCTCGGTAGCTCTCCTTGAAGTGAGAAGCTCTCCGGCGCTCATGTACTTCTGCGCCTTGTAGAGGAGCTCGGAGTAGGTGGCTGGAGTCCTCTTCCCAAGTGACCAGATGAACTTCTCATCCTTGAGCCTGGCCATCATGGCGGTTAGGGTTATGTCGTCACTGTAGCCCTCTACCTTCAAGGCTTCGTTGTTGAATCTCACAACATAGTCTCTCAAGCTCTCTCCTGACCTCTGGCAGATGGTCAAGAGGTGAGTGGCGGGTTTCTTGTGGTCTCTCCCTCCCATGAACTGAGTAACAAAGGCTCGGGTGAGCTCTTTGAAGGAAGAGATGGAACGAGCTTTCAACTGTTTGTACCACCCCCGAGCAGGGCCGCCCAAGGTGAGGGGGAACGCCCTGCACTTGATGGCGTCTCGGACTCCCTAGAGCTCCATTCAGGTCCGAAACGTGTTCACGTGCTCTACCAGGTCCTTAGAACCATCGTAAGAGGACATAGTTGGTAGCTTGAACTTGGAGGGCAACTCTACCTCCATGATGTCGTCGGTGAAGGGGAGCTCGGTCTGCTCCAGCAAGTCTTGGGCTCGGTCTGCTCCAGCAAGTCTTCTAAGGCAAAAGGGGCCTTACCTCGGTACTCTTTCTTCATGTGTCAGAGCTCCTCTTGGAGCCTCTTCAGCTCAGGCGCCCATGGTTGTGTGCTCTCCGCGGTAGACCTCACAGCCTCTACATTTGTCCTTCTCTTTTGATCAAGCACTTCTCGGAGGTCGGTCCCCGCTTGCACACGGGAGTGCCCATGGTGAAGAGCAGAAGCATGCCGATTGCTCGGCCTATGCTTCCCCTTTGAAGCTCATTCTTCATAAGAATTTGACTCATCAACCTGCTCTTCACGCAGGTGGCCCTTGCCCTTGTCCTTCTGAGGATCATAGTGATTTGTTGGGGCCTCTTGATGAGGTTTTTGAGTAAGTATCTCCAAGACCTTTCTAAGGTCTCAGTCCGTGTTGTGAGCATACTCCTCCAGAGCAGCAATCCGTTTATCCTCGGGGCGGGCTCTCTCCGCTGGTCGGTCGAGGTCATGTGTTTGCTTTTTCACGCCCCGAGGTGGGTTCTTCCTGGTAGGAGGGAGGTTAGATGCCCCCTCCTCATCTTGATGCTCAGCATAGCTTCGACGGCTCATTCTCGGTGGTAGGATACACGACTAAATATGCGCTTCCCACAGACGGCGCCAAATGTTGTTGCGTAAAAATGGGAGGACTGGGAATTGACCTGTGGGTCGGGTGTCTCCCAGACCGCGACCGTGCAACTAACTTTAAAGAATGAGAAGAGGAGTGAGAAATGAGCAGAGCAGCTTAGAACCTAGCACAGAGGTGACCTGCACAAGGAAACAACTGAGCACCGGTGTGGTGCCGGCCTATCCACTCCGATGCCTAAGTCAGACCAGAGGTGGTGCCGAGCAGAGTAGGAGTAGAAGTAACGTACCTCAACAGTGGGTCTCCCCCGGTATTTATAAGAGAGGTGTAATGATGACCCTACCGTCTAGGTGTCAGGCGTAGGCCTTAGGCCATATGCCTGCTCCCGATTGGATGATCGCCCATCATGTATGAGAGAGGGCCTCGGTGGTCGGTGCTCTTCCTTTGGAAGAGCAGCCAGGCTCTTTGCCTTAGTGTTGAAATGAGTCCACACCAGGTGGGCTCATGCCTCTTCTGGCCTATGAGCCCATCTTTGTTCATCCTCTATATGGATGGTCACCTGCTCTACCGAGCTTAGGTGAGTTGGTCTTCTAGGGATGAGCACGCACCTTACTAGGCCTAGCGTGCTCATTCCGTCAAGTTGATCGTTTCGGTGCTCGGCCCTCTTCTGGAGGGCGAGCTTTTTAGAAGTCTCTACAAGTGGTCTTTCAGGATGGGCACCCACCCAGTTGGGCCTGATGTGTGCTCATCTGGCCCACTCCACGGGTGACGTGGACGTCTTTGATCATCCCACGTGGTCCTCTAGAGAGGTGCCACGTGGTCGTATAGTTGCTCGAAAATCCACCCATAACATTATGAATCATTTGCATGTTGTGATTTGGCATTTGATTGGATATACTTTTATTACATAAATAAATATAATTATAATTATTTTCATAGACAAATGATGTTGAAATTTGATTTTCTTTTGTTGGCCTTTTCAAATTGTTGAGAGCGAACAAAATTCCACATCGGTTAGAGAAAAGGATGATAATGGGAATATAAGGGGAAGATCACATCTTCATTGGTATGAGGCCTTTTGGGTGAAACCAAAAGCAAAGCCATGCGAGCCTTGGCCCAAAGTGGACAATATCATACCAATGTGGAGTTGTGGAGGCCCGGTAGTCCCCTTAACAAGTGGTATCAGAGTCATGCCCCGACCCTAACCATGTGGGTGGAATCCTCAGGTGCCGAACAAAGTGAGGAGCCTCGAAAGACCCGATTTGTGGTGGGCTCTATGAGATAGGCGGTGTGCTCCGGAGAAAGGAGGTTGACCTGGATAGAGTGGACGGATGGAGGGGAGGCTATGTGGATATTTGTTCAAGGGGAGGATTGTTGGGAGCGAACAAAATCCCACATCGGTTAGGGAAGAGGGTGATCATGGGAATGTAAGGGGAAGGGCACATCTCCATTGGTATGAGGCATTTTGGGTGAAACCAAAAGCAAAGCCATGCGGGCCTAGGCCCAAAGTGGACAATATCATATCAATGTTGAGTTGTGGAGGCCCGTTGTCCCTTAACACAAATGCGTATCAATAATAGGGTAATGATTTAATGTTTTTAATATTAATTGATTATTATTATGGGTGTTTTTTTTTTAAAATAGTATTTTAAGAATTGACATTTTTATTGAATAGTAAATATTTTGAAATAATTTAAAAGTAGTTTCCATCAATCTCAGACTAAGATTGATCTAATCTCATATTAAGATTGGATAGTAATCTCAAAAATATAATTTTTAAAATATTTTAAAATGTTTACCATTTTTAACGTTACCCATGAAAAACGTGTCTTGAAATTTCTCTACTATTCTTATTATTACTACTAAAATAATTTAACGAAACCTATAATTTTTTTTCGTAATTAGATATCTTTTCAATTTTAATTTCCTCATTTAATTTTGATATTAAAAAAATCAAATGCTATACACTAAGTTCTAATTGTATTTTCTTAAAACCTCTTTCATTTTTTTAACTTAAAAAAAAAAATCTGTTATTTCTACCAACGAGCTTGCCAACATACCCCTAGCTAGATTAAACACCAAAGTTCAAGTTTGCTACAAAGGCTGGGCCACAATGTTGAAGAATTATAGTCCAAAAGCCCAGCCCACAATTAAATAAGATTTTATTGTTTCTTGAAAATCATTACAATTTTTTCAAGCTTCCATTATTTGACAATCACAAGAATTTATACATTTTGATTTAATCTATAGACGATATTTGATTTGTGAATATCGTTTTAAAAATCTTCAACGGTTGACATAGCAACAATTCTTGCTTTAACCAACAAACAATCATGTTCCAAATAAGTCTTTGCAGTATCTTTGACTTCTTTTATAGGTATGAACTCATGGAATCCATTCCCATACCTTGGGGAATTATACCAATGCTCACCTGCACATAATTAACGGAAATAATCTCAAATATATTTTTAATAATTTATTGAGATAAAAATAATAAACTATCAAAATTACTTTAATAATTAACTTATAATAAAATAAAATTTTAGTTCTTAAAAAATCATTTAGATTGCAATTATTCAGTGTAAAACTATAAAATATATGTACTATTTTGATAAGATTTTTTAAAGTTATGCTTCATAAATAATTACATATTTTTTTATGTTTTTTTTAACCCACAATAATTAATGATCATAATTACATTAATTATTTTTAGATATGATATTAAATTGAGGGAGGAAGAATCTAACGCCAATCAAGTTATACTCATATATTGAAATGGAATGATTAGAAAAGAAGAAGAAAAATTGATTTGATTAATACTGACTTGATTTTTCAAAGTACTTATGTGTTTTGTCGTTGTAGAGACCAAGAAAGTATTTTGCATAGATTCTCTTCCCCACTGGAATGCTTTCTGATTCATCTAACTTCAAGTAAAGAGAAATATGTGTAGACTTTCCCACAGACGATCCATTCGGATATATCATCATCCTCCTGATCAAGTAATTAAGCCAAAATATCAAAAGTATAAATTGTTATTTATTTATTTAACTTATTAAACAAATTAGATTTATTTATTTTACTTATTAAACAAATTGGAAAGGGAAATCACAGAGAAAATAAATATCAATTTTAAATGATTAACAAATATTAAGAGTTTATGCTCGACGTGCTTAACTAGCCCATTCATAGAAATTTCGTGTTGTCTTATATGAAAATATTTTATTTTATTTTTAAAAAAAGTGATCCAGTAAAAAATTTATACTTTTTAAAATTTGTTTTATTTTATTTTTTGTTATGTTAATTACAAAATCCAGCTCAAAGCTAATTGCTCAGCCTTTGCAGTGTGCAGATCCTTTTGCTGATGTGGCACTGCCATGTGATTTAATAACTAACTATATTCTCCATGATCATTGGGCATCTTTTGGCATGTGCTGAGAAGGTTCTAGATTTATTACATTCTTCAGCTATTGAATCACTAAGAGAGAGGGGGTCTTCTTCTTCTTCGTGAGACAAAGAGAGAGAGCCAGAGAGAGAGAATGAGTGAAGTTCTTAGAAGCATCCATTAATGGCGTTCTTGAGAGCATTGTGAGCTAGAGAGTATTGTATCCATGGTTCATGATAATGCTGAATAAGAATGACTGAGAAGCTCCTGATTCTCCCCGTGGATGTAGACAATTTGGTCGAACCACGTATTTGATTGTGTTCTTTGTTTATTCTTCTTCTTGTATCTCTAAATCTGTGTGCATAATTGTTCATTGAATTGACTGTGAATTCCTGGTAGTTTTTGTTTGTAACGATTGTTTAAGCTGAAGTTACAACAATTTGGTATCATAGCCAGATTCATCACAGTCAGATTGATTTCCATTTTCTTGTTCCTTGTTTGCTTGAGAAGCTGCTTTCATGTTTCAAATTGTAAAATGGCATCCACAGTAGATGTTGAGAAGTATGATGGACATAAAGACTTCAGTCTGTGGAAACGAAAGATGAAAGCACTTCTGATTCATCAAAAGGTCGCAAAGGCTATTCAAGATCCAAAGGATGTTGTAGGTACATTTTCTGAAGATCAAAAGGGAGAGTGGAATGAAATTGCTCACAGTTTGATCACCTTACATCTATCTGATAGTGTTCTTAGATTGGTGAGTGAAGAAGACACTGCCATTGGACTTTGGAATAAACTAGAAAAACTGTATCTAGTGAAGTCACTGCCAAACAAAATTCTGCTGAAGGAAAGACTGTTTGGATTCAAAGTTGACACTAGCAAATCAATGGAGGACAATTTAGATGACTTCATCAGAATTACTCTTGATTTGTCAAACATAGGTGAAAAGGTAGATTCAGAAAACCAAGCAATTATATTACTCAATGCTTTGCCTGAGTCATATAATGATGTTAAAGCTGCAATAAAATATGGAAGGGATAGTCTAGACCTAGAGCTTGTCATTGATGCTTTTAAATCCAAGGAGTTAGAGCTCAAATCAGACAAGAAACCTGGTGATGCGTTGTTTACCAGAGGAAGAGATGACAGAAAACAGAAAGGAAATAGAGGAAAATCAAGATCTAAATCAAGAACAAAAAGAGAGACTAGAAGATGTTACCATTGCAACAAAGAAGGTCATATCAAGAGAAATTGTTATGAACTCAAGAAAGGCAAGGGTAAAATTGATCAGAAGAAGGAAGATGAAGATGATTCAGCCAATCTGTCACAGGATTATGTGGATGCTGGTGTACTGGTAGCATCTGAATTACTAGATGGAGAATCCTGCATAACCAGATCTCAGGAACTCAAAGAAGAGTGGGTGCTTGATTCTGGAAGCTCATACCATATGACACCAAACAAGGACATCATGTATGATTTTAAACCTATGGAAGGGAGGAAAGTCTTCATGGGAGATAACCATCCATGTAAGGTTGAAGGCATTGGATCAGTAAAATTGCAACTCCATGATAATATGGAAGGCATTTTGACAAAGGTAAGATATGTACCTACAATGGGGAGGAATCTTATTTCACTTGGAGTGTTAGACAAGAGTGGCTATACTTTCAAATCTGGAAATGGTATTTTGAAGGTTAGCAAAGGACAACTTGTAAAATTGAAGGGACATTTGAAAGCTGGTTTGTATATCCTTGAAGGGAAGACAGTAACAGACAGGGCACTGATGGTAGAGACATCAAATCAGACTGTTTTGGAAATGTGGCACAAAAGACTTAGACACATATCAGAGAAGGGACTTCAAGAACTACATAAACAGAATCTTCTTGGGAAAACAAAATTCTGTCAATTGAAGACCTGTGAACACTGCATTTGTGGAAAGTTAACAAGAGTCAGTTTCAAGGCAGCAACTCATTGCACAAAGGAGAAACTGAGCTACATTCACTCAGATCTGTGGGGCCCTGCTTCAGTGACATCACATGGAGGATCTAGGTATTTTCTTTCAATAATTGATGATTATACCAGGAAAGTTTGGGTTCAAATTCTCAAACAGAAGTCAGATGCATTCTCAAAGTTTAAGGAATGGCTTATTCTAATTCAGAATCAAACTGGCAAGAAGGTTAAAGTGCTAAGGACTGACAATGGATTAGAATTCTTAAACTCAGACTTCAAGAAATTGTGTGATGAACAAGGAATACAAAGGCACTTGACATTTCCCTACACTCCTCAACAAAATGGCCTAGCAGAAAGGATGAATAGGACCATTTTGGAAAGAGTAAGATGCATGTTATTAGGAGCCAATTTACCAAAAACCTTCTGAAGTGAAGCTGTTATGACTGCCTGTTTCTTGATTAATAGATCTCCATCAACAACACTTGATTTTAAAACCCTAGAAGAAGCATGGTCAGGCACTCCACCTAGACTAGACCAATTGAAAGTTTTTGGTTGTGCAGCATATGCACACATCAGCCAAGGAAAATTAGAAGCAAGGGCTCTTAAGTGTATTTTCCTTGGATACCCCCCTGGTGTTAAAGGCTATAAACTATGGTGCATAGAAAAAGGAAATGCAAAATGCATCATTAGCAAGAATGTCAGGTTTGATGAATATAAAATGTCGTATGCAACTCAAGCTCTTATGCAGCAACATGAAGCTAGAGTTGAGGTGGAGATAGAAGGGCATTTTATAGCAGCACAACCTGACTCTAATTCATCCAAAGATACTACCACTGCCAGTGGCAGTCAGTCAACAGAAGTATTATAATCAACTCAATCTGAACCTCAAGAGGCAGTAGCAGAAATTGAGAATTTAGAAAATTGGCAGCAGAGAAACACTGAACTGGGTGAATCAAGCATGAGTGGGGAACAATCTGTGAGTAACTACCAGTTGGCCACAGATAGAACAAGGAGAAATGTTCAACCACCTACAAGGTTTGATGATTATGCAATGAGCTCTTATGCATTCACTATTGCTTCTGAGATTATTGAGAATGAACCAATTTCATATCAAGAGGCAATCCAATCAGATCAGAGGAATCAATGGATAAATGTTATGAAAGATGAACTAGTTTCACTTTACAAAAATGAGACTTGGAAGCTAGTAGACAAGCCTCATGATAAACAGAGAGTAGTAGGATGCAAATGGATATTTAAGATCAAACCAAGGACTGTGGAATCTAAGCAAGTAAGATACAAAGCTAGATTGATGGCCAAGGGTTTTACTCAAAAGCAAGGGGTGGACTACACTGAGGTATTTTCTCCAGTTGTGAGGCACACCTCAATAAGGATCCTTCTTGCACTTACAGCTAAAGAAAATCTTGAATTGGAACTAATGGATGTTAAAACAGCCTTTCTATGGAGAATTGGAAGAAGACATTTATATGCTCCAACCTCCTGGTTTTGAGGCAAAAGGGCAAGAAGAAAAGGTTTGTCATTTGAAAAGATCCCTTTATGGTCTTAAACGGTCTCCAAGACAATGGTACAAAAGATTTGACACTTTTGTAACAACAAATGGTTTCCATAGAAGTTTTTATGACTGCTGTGTTTACTACCAATATCAGGCAAAGAAAGACATAATATATCTCCTCTTGTATGTGGATGATATGCTAATTGCCAGCAAAGACATTGGTGAGGTTAAAAGGATCAAGTCACTTCTAAGCAAAGAATTTGAGATGAAAGACTTGGGAGCAGCTAGAAGCATTCTAGGAATGGAGATAGAAAGGATAAGATCACAGGGAATACTGTATCTTTCACAAAAGGCATACACTAACAGAGTTCTTAAGAAGATTTAACATGCTGGACTCAAAATCAGTATCACTGCCATTTGCCCCTCATTTTAAACTGTCAGTAGACCAAGCACCTAGAACTGATCATGAAGCAGAAGAGATGTCACATGTTCCATACTCAAATGCAGTTGGCAGCCTAATGTACAACATGGTTTGCACAAGACCAGATTTGGCTCATCCCATGAGTGTAGTGAGCAGATTTATGTCAAACCCAGGGAAGGCACATTGGGAAGGAGTGAAATGGATCATGAGATATTTAAAGGGATCCATGAACAGCCGTTTGGTTTATGGTGGAGACCACATCATTCAAAAGGAAGAGATTGAGGGATATGTGGATGCAGACTATGCAGCAGATGTGGACAAGAGAAGGTCACTGACAGGTTTTGTATTCAAGGTTCTTGGGAATACAGTCAGTTGGAAGTCTTCATTACAGCATATTGTTGCTTTATCCACCACAGAATCTGAGTATGTATCACTTGTAGATGCTGTCAAAGAGGGAATTTGGTTACAAAGTCTGGTTTCTGAGCTTATGCAAAAACAGTGTAAGGTATCTATACTATGTGATAGCCAAAGTGCTATACATCTGTCTAAGCATCAAGCTCATCACGAAAGGACCAAACACATTGATGTGAGAATGCACTTTATCAGAGATGTTTTTGCTAATGGTACTGTTGAATTGAAAAAGGTATCAACACTTGATAATGCAGCAGACATGCTAACCAAATCAGTTCCTAAGTCCAATTTAGAGGTATGCAAGGAACTGGTGTGTCTTGATTCTGGATAATTGAATCAAGTGAGGAGTGGAGAAAGGGATGGAGCTCATCAGAGAATGTATTTCAGCTGGAGTTTGAATCAAGGTGGAGTTTTGTTATGTTAATTACAAAATCCAGCTCAAAGCTAATTGCTCAGCCTTTGCAGTGTACAGATCCTATTTGCTGATGTGGCACTGCCATGTGATTTAATAACTAACTATATTCTCCATGATCATTGGGCATCTTTTGGCATGTCTTTGGAAGGTTCTAGATTTATTACATTCTTGACTATTGAATCACTAAAGAGAGGGGTCTTCTTCTTCTTCGTGAGACAAAAGAGAGAGACAGAGAGAGAGAATGAGTGAAGTTCTTAGAAGCATCCATTAATGGCGTTCTTGAGAGCATTGTGAGCTAGAGAGTATTGTATCCATGGTTCATGATAATGCTGAATAAGAATGACTGAGAAGCTCCTGATTCTCCCCGTGGATGTAGACAATTTGGTCGAACCACGTATTTGATTGTGTTCTTTGTTTATTCTTCTTCTTGTATCTTTGAATCTGTGTGCATAATTGTTCATTGAATTGACTGTGAATTCCTGATAGTTTTTGTTTGTAACGATTGTTTAAGCTGAAGTTACAACATTTTCCCTCCGTTTATTTTCACCTACTCAAAAATTATATTCTTATAAATAAAGGGCATAATAATTTTATCTAAAACTATGCTTAAAAGTGGGGGGGGGGGTCCCCTAATTTACAAAACAAAAGTTTGTTTTCTAAAACAGTTGCTTTAAAACCTCCACGCTTGTTTCCTAACCATCCTCATTATTCTACAATCTACCTCTTCAAATCATTTTTCAAATCCTTACCAAATTTTTAAAAATTAAGTTAATATATAATTCTAAAACCGTAATTTAAAATTTAAAAAAAAATAATTAAAGGGTTAATGAAAGAGAGGTTATTATACTAACCATTTTCTTCCTTTGACAGTGAAAGGTTGAGAAGTGTATGATTCCCCAGTGTAAGATGAATATGAATAAATGTACCAAAGAAAGTAATCAAGTTGAGGCTCTTTTATCATTGTCAAACTCTCCCCTTTATTTATGGATTTTATCATTGAAATTTCAACACCAAATGTACAACAATCATCAACAAGGTAGCCATTTGAAGCTTCATTCAAAGCTTTATGAGAAATCAAATTGGTGATTCCATATTCATTCTTCATCTTAGAATACTTTCTGATTTTTCCATCTGCATGCCATCATATTTTATAAATATAAATTACAAAAGTATATTTTTTAAACCAAACTTTTTTAAATTTCGTTTGATAATAGTTTTATGATTTTCGATAATTTGAGCTATTTCTCTATCTCTATAGAAATCTCCTCCTTCTCTAACCCTCTATCATATTTTAAACAAACATTACCCACCATATTCTGGGATGTCTTCTTTTCTATTTACTTGAATAAAAAACTAAAAATAAAACCATTATTAATTGGGCTTTAAATATTCCATTTTTTATCATACATTTATGTAGGATTGGATTTCAGCCACATAATGTAACGTCCCGGACTTTTTCAGATAATAATAAAAAGTTTATTTTAGTGGAATTGGAAAATTTTAAATTATGTTTAGAATTATTTTTTTTAAGTATTTATGATTATGTGGTTTTGATATTGTAGGAATTGGTGGAGTTCAAATTGATTGCGTTAAGATATTGTCTTAGTTAATAAAGAAGAGTAATTAATTTATTTGGAGATTAGAAGTTTGAAAATTTAAGAGGATAAAACTCTTGTTTGGGCCTTCTAAGTAAGTAATTTTGGTTCATTATATGGAATTTAATCATTTGAAATGCTATTAGTGAGTTTAATAGAAAAGTAAGAGAAATTATTTTCTTAATATATATATATATATATATATATATATATATATATATAAATAAGGAAAACTGAGTATATAGCCTGAAAATCATATAAATAAGACATTCAGGCCAGTTTGAAAAAAATAAAAGGAAATAGCCTATTTGATATGTAAAATATCTAAACTACCCTTAATAAACTTAATTAAGAAAGAAAAGAAAAAAAAAAGAATTAAGATTTGAAAATAAGAAAAAAAGAATTAAGATTTGAAAATACTTAAATCAAGGAAATACTAAATATTAAAAAAATGATAAAAGAAAATTAGAGAGAAAATCAGAAATTGAAAAAAAAAATCAAAACTTAAAAATAAAAAATCAAACTTTCAAAACTGATATTTTTTCCTGGAAATCTCCAGAAAGATCTTTTGATGTACATTATATTATAAATAGTGACATACATCCAATATTATATTGTACAATATAATAAAATAAAACTATGTACAATACGAAAAAGATGTAATAAAGTAAAAAATATATACTGTACAATATTACATGAAACATATATTGATTTACTAAAATAAAAGTAAATAATAATAATAAACACTATACTGTACGTTATTAACATAAAATAAAACAATTCAATATAGTAAAATTTTCCCTATACTGACGTTATAAAACATAAAATTACAAAAAAAAAAAAATAAGTATAACGTGTACAGTATAATGAAAAAACTTATATTGTACATCGAACGTTGAAAGAAAAAAACAGAAAAAGAAGAAGATGAAGAAGAAGAAGAAGAAAAAAAGAATTGCTTGCCATGGGAGGAATTAATCGTTCTCTCTTTTTCTACTGAAAGAATCACGAACATGTATCAAGGAAATCAGATCTAACTCTAGATCTAAAAGAATCGAAATAAATAAAAGTATTTCACCATGAGAAACCGAAAAAAAAAAAACTAATATAGATCATGCAAATCTACCGATCTATGGGGGAAAGTCGGCATCGGAATAAACAAATACAACCAAACATAGAGGATGAAAGAAATGGAATACCAAGAACAAATGAAAAAAAATCAAAAATTGAAACACGGTGAACAAGATAGAGAGAGTGGAGAAATATGGTGGATATTAAAAGGAAAAAGAAAATAATAATAAATGAGGAGATATGGAGGGAGAGGAGAGATATGGTAGGATATTAAAAATAATAATAGTAATAATAAATGAGGAGATATGGAGGGAGAGGAGATATATGGTAGGATATTAAAAGAAAAATAAAATAAAAATAAATGAAGGGCAAATCAAGAATATTAAAAAAAAACATATCAGAAATGGGCTAAAATGCTTTAAAAAAATGGAGGGGCTAAAAAAACATAGCAAATAGCCAGAATAGGCTATATACTGGATTATCCCTATAAATAATAGAATTAAAAGTAATTTTGGGTCAATGAACCTAGTTAGTGAGAGCCAGAGGGCCCAATGACTTTTATCCAATGACCCCATTTCCCAACCATTTAGGGCATCCCATTTACCAATTAGAAAAACAAACCTTTCCCCATGAAGCAGCCGACCACCAGCATCAATGGAGATTCATTGTGTTAGAAAAATTTCTTATTTTTACTCTAAAAATGATGGGATTCAAGTATGTTGAATGTGGATCATCTTTACTTTAAAGAAGAGAAGAGAGGGGTTTGAAGAGCTTCAAGCGGTAATCCATCTTTTGTTTTTGAGGTTCTTCCTTACTTAAAGTTCTTGATAGTTGGAAGTTCAAGCTCCAAAAGAAATGTCAACTTAAATTCAAAGCTTGTTGTTAGTTTTACACCCAAAACACCAAACTCATCTCTCTAAAATCATCATGAAGCATAAATTATATCATTCCTAGTTTCTTATTGTAAAAATCGGAAACTTTCCTTTCTTTTCTCTCCACATTCGGCCATGGCTGTTCCAAGTAGCATTTGGATATGTTTTTATTTTATTTATCATTATCTATAATTTACCATGTTCATTTTAATTATTTTTCCCCTTGGACTGAACCGAAATTCCCCTCACATAACCACCAATTGACTTTCGGCAAAGTGGCTGTTCTTGTGGCCATGTTTTTTTTTTTCTATTAATTTATATATATAAATATATATATTATATGTTATGATTTTGGATTCTCCATCTTAACCATACCAAGACTCCTCCCCTAAAATTAATCCTTAGTGACCCACTAGACCCTTGTCTTTTCTTTTATTTATTTATTTATTTAATTCATTTAACTCATTTTTTTTTAGCAATTTGGGTAGTGTAATTAAAGAGTAAATAGTTCGATTTAATTGGCGTAGGTGGTGGATGTGATTGAGCATTTTGGCCTGAATTGAGAATTGGTGAATTTTGCGGAGTAGTGTTTTGCGAAATTAAAGGTGAGTGGTAAACTAGGATTTGAATGATTCTTTGGGTAACCCAAAGAGTCATTTGATTGGTTATTAATGAAAATAATTATTATTGGCTTAATTTACATGTTAGAGTACGTTCTATAGTTTTGCATGATTTGAACTTATATTATGAAAATGAGATGTGAATGTTCAAAGTAGATATACATGATTTTAATGTGTTTTAATGTGTTTTCTGGGATCGAAGTGCGATTTGGTAAATTTAGAATTATTATAGATGTTATTAATTATCATATGTGATTTGGTAAGTAATTAGGTGCTTCATTGTGATATAGTTATTGAATTTAGATTTGTTAAAATGGATTGTTTGAGTAACGAACCTTGTTTGCATTGAGTGAATTGTCTGATGGGGTGTGATGTAATAGTACCATGTGAGGTTTGATGAAATCGAAGGGAACAGCGTATCCTGGAGATGTTTGTGATGAAATCGAAGGGAACAGCGTATCCCGGAGATACTTGAGATGAAATCGAAGGGAACAGCGTATCCTGAATGATTGATCCTTGAGAGATGGATGAGCATCACACCCTGATACGTGCTAGTTGTTTGATAATATGAGATGAGATACTTATAATGTGAAGTGTGAAATTGATTAATGTTATGAGATATGCAATTGTGAAATTATTATTATTATAGTTATCTGATGATTATAGGAATGTTATGATTATAGTATCGTTGTGGATATAATAGTGTTATGATGATGCTGATGTTACAGTTATTGTAATGATATGGTTATGTGTAGTTGGGATAATATGTGTTATGTTTATATTGAGAATTTGATCGCTGAGAAAGTAATAATATTTTGTTAACTAAAGAATATAGTTAACTCTTGTTAGTAATGGGTGGGTTGGGATCAAATGGTTCTTGGACTAGTATTTAAAGAATCATTCAGATTCTAGTTTATCATCTCACTAGCCATGTGTTGCTAATGGTGCTATACCAAACATTTCAGGTAATAGTGGAGGTGCTCTCGGCGGGTGACGATGTTGGCTTTGATGGCTTAGGAGGTCATACATGCATTAGAGTCCTTTTGAGTATATTGAAATTATATTATACTTTTAATTTGATTATAGAATTGTTAATTTACATCATGAAGTTGAGCTATTTTGATTTTAAATGTTTTATCTGAAACTGAGTTCCGGAACTCGCATTTTAAATGAAGTTTGTTTTTTAGAATTATATTTATATTTCGATTGACTTCCACTGCTTTAGTTGATTTTAAATAAAAAAAAAGGTCGGGTCGTCACACATAATATGTATTTAATATTCTTAAGTTTTTTTTTTATTATTATGAATAATAATTAATATGTAACTTATTAAAAAAAAAAACTAGAAATGAAAAGAATATAATGATACCTTGGATGGTTAAATACTTGTCTCTGATTTGATCAAATATAAAAAACTTGAAAATCACCTTTACTTCCCAACCAAGAGAAAGATTATCTTTATTTGATATAGCCAGGTAAAGTGATATGTGATCTTCCACGTTTTTATCTCCTTTTGGATATAGATTCAATTTCCTTAAAAAAAAAACAGAGAAAGTTTCATTAATTTGAGTAAGAAATAATTATTCCAAATTCAAATGCAACAATTCTTTTATAGAAATAATGTTACAATATGCCTTAAAAAATTACATTAAATTTAAAAAAAATCAACAAATCATAATCATCACTAACCCTATTTTATCAGATGGAGCACTTATGTACTTATTTCAAAATAGTAAAAATTAGAGAAAATATATTAATAAATTTAATATTTTACCCATTTTCAAAAAATTAAGGGGATCCGCTCCGGCTTGTCTCTATAAATAAAGAGGCTCATTCGAGAGAGTGAGAGATATTTAAATATTATAGTTTAATATTATTTTCTCTCAAATAATTTACCCTAGTTTATTTTCCTCCACATATTCAAGTAATTTAAAATACCCAATCATATAATATATAAATTAATTCAACTGTAATGATATAGAGGGTTAGGTGCAAACCATTTGTAGCCGTCAACTTCAAAGTCACCAGATTCACAAATTTTCATCTCTATTTCTGAAAGTACTGAGTAAGAATTGATTTTAAATGTATAATGAGATGGAGGCTCATCTCTTGCCCATCGTGTAATTTCTGCAAAACAATGGAAATCTTATAAAATAATAATCCCAGAATAGCAATAAATTTATCTTAATTTGTCTTACAGTGAATGAATTATAACACTATAAAAACCAATAAGTTTGATATCTCGTTTGACAATAAAGATCGCATATCTAAAAAATAACAGTCCTAGTAAATTATGAGTTCTTTCTCACTACTAATTGGTTTTGAGATAAAATCTTATAAATATTTAAGATGATATCAGAGTTCAATAAGCTCAAAAGAATATTTTGTTAAAAAATAAAGCATTTTGAGATTAAATTAAAATATATATATATATATATATATATATATATATATATATATATATATATATATATATATATATATATTAAGGGTTCAAGTCTCCTATTTTTTAGTTGTGTTTAGAAAGAAAAAAAAACTTAAATTGATCATCTTTTATTGTTAATACATAACTTAAGCATAATTCTTTCAAAACTTGAAAAGATTAAATCCTGTTTGATTACAATTGTATTGCATATTTAATTTTTAAAAACTATACAATATTACTTAGATGCAACTTTTAATGCTTTTTCAATATAGATTAAGCATAATCTTTTTTTAAAACTTGAAATAAATTAAATTTTGAAAAGGGAAAAAAAAACTTTAAGAATTTAGCAAAAATTAAATGAAATAATTCAAAAGGTAATGATTTAATAGAAATATTTAAAAAAGGATGAAAGCATGTGTATGTACCATGTTGCTCATCCTTGATAGAATCATCTGATAACATCTTATCATCCATATCATTGATCAGCATTTTTCCAAGGTAATGACTATTATTTTCCCTAAGTTTTTCAGTAGATGAAGAATTTATGGCCTCTTTTTCTTTATTTAAAGAGTTTATATACCAAACCAAACATGAAAGAAATATCCAAAAGGGTAGTCACCAATTGAGGTCAAACACATTATTCTTTTCTTCATTTTTATGAAGAAAAAAAAATCTCAAACTTCCTTTAAAGGCAAGGTCTTTTTACTTCAACTTTACTCAAATTGTGTTTAGATTTGAGAAAATACCATATTTTTTGTCTTCCTAATTTAGTGTTATATGTTAAAATATATTTTTGTATTGGCTTTTATTTTGACAAAACCAAAATTTTGTAATGTTCACTATTTTATTTTAATACCTTATTGTTGTGATTAAATAAAATTTAACTTATTATCATTTAATAAATTAATCTACAATATTGTGTAGCTGTTTTTGTATTTAGACCAACGGCTATTTTGAAAGATTTGGGAAACAAATCCTTAATTGCTACTTTTAAGGAGTGATTTAATTAAGTTGGAGACAAAATGAATGGAGTGATTATTTGTTGACAGGTGCTTTGTTTTTGCCAGCTCTTATTTTTTCTTATGGAAACTAATATCCTCATTCTTTCTATTAAGTGTCCAAATTTTATTGGTTGATTGATTTGAAGGTGATTTATGGTGGTTGTCAAATCTTACAGATCGTAAAATTCTCGTTGGCATTTTTTTTTCAAATATCAGAATGGTTCTTTATTCTTCTATATAAAAAGAGCATCTTTCACCTCTCCTACACACTCAATTCTACAAGCATATTATTAAAGTGTTTTATATTTGCTCTCTCTTTATTCATAATCTATTGTGAGGTTTTTATATTGTGGAGAGAGTTGTTGTTTAGTGTTTTTTTTTACCATACACTTCATAAAAGTCTTGTGAGAAGACTAACATATCGAAGGGAGTTCGGGGTTGGCACGTTCATGACAAGGAAGGGATTTCCTTAGATCGAGAAACGCAAGCGGGACTTGTGGATAATCCGGCTTGAAGATCGTCATCAACAGGGAGCAATTGAAGACAAAGAAAAAGGGAGTTTTTCGTTTGTGCTTGTTGTAGACACCCATTTTCGTCCTGTAATATTTAAAATTAACAAAATTTACATATTTCGAAAAAATAAAAAAATTGACTTTGGTTTGAAATGTGGTGTTTTCTTTGACATGATTTATTTAATTTGGATTTGAAAATAAAAATAAAAATTTAAATTAGCATGTTTAAAATTGATTTGAATTGAAATTTAATTTTAAAAGATTTGGAAAATAATTTTTAAATGAGAATCAATTTAAATATGGAAAAGATGTGTAGGAAAATTATTAGATATTTTTTATAATTATGGGAAAGAATAAAAGATTTTATTTTATTTTGATTTTCATTAATTAAAATTTCCTTGTTTATTTTTCCCTCTTGGCTATAAAAAGGACCCTCCTACAACCCTAAAACACACACAATATTCACAAGAGCAAAAACCTTGAAGTTTTCTCTACATCTCTCCTTTTCACGGCCATAACCTTTCTCTTCTTGCTTTCTAAAAACCAACCATTCATAAGAGCCTCCCTCCCTCTCAATATTAAACCTAAATCCCTACCACCAAACCTTTGAGTCTATTCTTCATCTTCTTCATTCATCGTCGGAATTCGGAGCTACACATTTGTAAGGTTCTATCAAACCAAGGTAACATCCTTTTCCATTAAAAATGTAGTCATTCGTATGTTCCTGTTTTATTTTATTTTGATTTCGTGATTTTTGTACATTGATTTAGATTTTTTTGAAATTTTTATTTGAAAATAGACTTAAATATGAACCAATAGAAAAAAGAATCGACTCATTTGGATATGTGGTTATTAAGTTATGATTTTTTAAAGTTTAGTATTGAAACCGATTTATTGTTTCGGGATTTTTTACACACCTTGTCATTACATGATTTTTCGGTTCTGATTCTTTGAAAATAATTATTTATGATTATTTTTCTATAAAACTAGACTCGTAAATAAAGATTTAGGAACAAGAATCACCCCGTTTCAATGAGTATAAAAAAAGATATGATTTTTCAAAGTTAGTGTAAAATCTGCAGAAATTTGTGTATAAAACCGAGAATGAGGAATGTTTTTGACATAAAATCTAATTTTATTTACAAGTGTACATACTTTTTTATTTTAGTAATCAATCATAGATGAAATATAGAATATTTAGAAAAAAGAATCAAGTTAAAATATATTTTAGTGAAGAAGTTATGAATTTCCAAAGTTGATGTGTTTTGTTTGGAATAATTATGCTAATTTTATTGGTTTGCCTTATTTGTAAATTTGATTGCCATATTTTGTGTTTACTACATTCCTTTTTATTGTCTTCATATTAAGGTCATAATTTAATGAATTTGTATAAATATTATATTGATCATTATTGGATTTCAAAAAAAGAAAGGAGTTTGAATTTATTAGGATACTAATTTTCCAACTTCCTAAAAGACATAATTTGATTAAATTACCAAATTTTTAAATATAGTAATTGGAATTAATTGGGATACTAATTTTCCAAAGCATAAAACTTAACAATGTAAATATAGTAATTGGAAATAATTAAAATACTAATTTTCCAAAATATAAAAATTAACAATTTAAATATAGAAATTGGAATTAATTAGGATACTAATTTTCCAAATCATAAATATTAAAAATTGAAATTGTAAATATTAATTAGAATTTACTAGGTATAAACCTACCAACTTTCTAAAAATACAAAGATTAATAATATAAGCCTTAAATAAAAATTAAAATTATTCGGATAATAATCGTCTATTTATACCATAAATAAAAAATTTGTAAAAATAAAACCTAGGGGCTAAAAGTGAAACTTACCCTAAACCTAACATTTAGTTAAATAATTTTAATAAAAAGGATAAAAAAATTTATATTTAATTCAAATATTCATATTTAAAACTTAAACACAAAAAAAAAAAACAACAAACAAATCGTTTTCGAAAACTCTGACGACAGAATATGGGGGCGTTGGAATACCATGCTCTAATCATTCTTGAGGTAAGGAATTTTTTCTCGGAATACTGAGTTAAAATTCCCGACAATATTTTTCTAATGGCTTTATGCCACTCATACTTATTTAATCATGCTTTATTACTAAAGTATTGATTAATAAAACATGAGACATTTAAAAATAACCAAAAAAATAATTTTTGTTTTATAGATAAAGGCTTTCTTCAATAATACACCAAAATAAGAATAAAAAGAAAAAACAACAATCGTTTTAAAACGAACATAATAGGGTGCTAATACCTTCTCTATGTGTGAATAAACTCCCGAACCCATTTTCAATAGTTAGTAGACCATCCTTAGTTAATGACCAGGTGACTAATCACACCTAATTTAGAAATCCAATGATTAGTGGTGACTCCCTCTTTTTATTTTCCACGTCGCGTTTACGTAGCGACACTTGTGTTTGCTTTAAATTACTTGTTTGGATGTACACTGATTTTCTAGTGGATTTTTCTCTAGGCGTGGCCTCGTGGGTTTTCACCAATTTGTTACCCACGTTAATAATTCCTTGCGTCAATCCCCTCCCCATTAATCTTTAAAGTGTTGTTTTTGTTCATTCTATATTTTGTCGACAGTTACAACTTTCATGATCACTGTTACAACTGTACTTCTATCAACAAACTTATAATCGAATCTATAATTCTGATTTTTGCAAGTAAAAATTGAAAAACGAATTTCATTATTAATTACACGAGAAATAAGTCACTTACATTATATATATATATATATTTAATTAAATGGATGCTCAAGTATTATAATTATTCAAATGTGATTAAAATGTGTTAGGGAGTAGTACTTTTATAAAATCCTTTAATTTAATTCTAGTATATTAATAAAACTAAAAAGTGTTATAATTTTTTAAAGGGTAAAATGCAAATAACACCCTTATAGTTTCTGTCAAAATCATGAAAAGTCCATGTAGTTTAAAAATGGCCAAATCACACCCCGTACTTCCAAATTATATCAATATGACCCCTCCCCTTCAATGGTGTAAATTTTCTTTTAGCCATAACTTTTTCGTTTGAACTTCGATTTTGATGATTCGAGATGTTTTGGAATCCTCATTCCAGGCTCTACTTTATGGTCACTTGAAAACTTCTAAATCATCAGTAAACATCGGGGTTAATTACTGTAATCATACCAAATATTTTGACGATAATAAAACTCTGTTATTTATTAAAAATTTTGAATGTTTGACATAACCATGACGTAGAGCCCGAAAAGAGGATTCCAAAACATCTTTAATCATCAAAATCGGAGTTTAAACGAAAAAGTTATGGCTAAAAGAAAATTTACACCATTGAAGAGGAGGGGTCATATTGATATAATTTGGAAGTACAGGGGTGTGATTTGCCATTTTTAAACTACAAGGACTTTTCATGAATTTGACCGAAACCACAGGGGTGTTATTTGCAGTTTACCCTTTTTTAAAATATATTAAACTTTTCTCATATTTATAATTATAATTAAGATAGACAAGAATGTTATTGAGTGTAATTTCTCATTTTTAAGACTTTCACCTATTGACTTGGATAAACGGTAATAAATTCTATTTACTTTTTTTTATAACCATTAATCTACCTAAATCGATAATTCACCACATGTTAAAATAAAAGTAATCATTATTTAATGTAATGTAACTATCCTTTTCACGTTTATAACTTTTTTTTTTTAAATTACCTTATTTATAATATTTTATTTCAATTATACTAAAATAGGCAATCATTTCTTTAAAATATGGAAGTTAGGTCTAAATTCATAATCTTGTTATTTTCAACAATTCTCCATGCAGTTTTACGTTTTAAAATAATAGTTTGTCGATCCAACCATTGGGCACATTAGCATTAGCAAATTATGAACCACTCACTTTCGCTTCCTTATATTAAATATTAATTTGGCTAAAATCAAGTTTTTAATATACCTCAATATAGAAATGAAAGAAAAGATAGGTTTATTTTTTAAGAGATATTGAGGAAAGAGAGACTCGAAGCTGTTCATAATATAAAAAGATTAAATTCAGTTTAGTCTAATAATTTAAGTTTTTGGATCTATCGGTAATTTAACATGACATCAGAATATAAAATCTTAAATTCAACTTATGCACTATCGGTTCCTCCTCATTCATTAAAATTTCACGTAATTGAATCTCGTGCAAACATTTGAACCCACATATGAGGTGTAATGTTCAAAAATACATAAAATATAATAATGTCACGACCCGACCCGAGTACCCCCTAACCACTCGAGACGACTCGTGCCAATGGCAAGCGAAAGCTAATGCCAACGCATACCATCTAACATAACTAAAATAACTAGTTAATAATCAATTTAAATTCAGCTTATTTAAGAAAATTTTGGCAGAGTTCCGTTTGTTTTTCGAATAAACCAACCTGTAATACATTTTACATAATCCTGCATAGACTATAACGGGCTCCGCCCTCAGAATTAACTCAAAATCAGTCAACTACGATACTTCTTAATTTACTAACATTAAGAGAAATATTTACGTGCTTGTTCATTTGTAAACTTCTCCATCTACCCAACTAGCCTCAAAAATCACAAAACCATTTACTTTCTCACGAGCCATCACCGGCACTTATAAACATACATGTACAAACACACACAAAAATGTCATACATAGGCTAGGTGTGAAGATGAAAGCAAAAACTGGTGGTGTAAACGGCTCTCGTAGGCGTTATCCTCGAAACTCAGGAGCTACCTGGAAGGGGGAAAAACAAAACATGGAAATCATGAGCAAAAACTCAGTGAGTGGGTTCTTTTATAAACTAAAATTATACTTTTGAGTTAAATGTCGTAGAAGACATAACTTTTAGCAAACGAAAATAGTAAATAACGTAGAAAACATAACTTTTAAGCAAACGAACATATTTCTGAGCTAAACACTTTTGATACATAATAAAAACTCATAGCTAGCGAAGTTCATGTACTAATATCATATCATAATCATATAATAGAAATCCGACACGAAACGCATACCCACAACTGGTCATACTACACACAAGATAAATCAAGTTATGCAGCAGAGCAACTGATTATACTGAAACTGGTCATACGCGCGCAGAGCTGCCCCCAAAGGGCTATTCACCCTAACATACGGCCCAAAGCCTATGTGTATGCTAAAGTGGGTCCCAAAGACCTGCTGAAAACTGAGCTGGTGGGTACGACATTTAGTGGTTTGAAAATAGCTTACAAAATCTGTTATATACTTGCAAACTATAATAAATCCATGGAAACTAATACTTTTTCCATATTAACATAAAGTCCAATTTCCAAGGAATATTCATAAGTAATAGTAAAATCACATAAACATAGTTTGAAAATCATAAAAGCATATGTATAATAGGATAATCATAATATATATAGGCTAACTTGAAATTTATAAACTAATAATTATGGATAATTTGAAAATAATATTTTAACCACTCACAAAAACTATTCCGCTTACGATCCCGGATTATAAGCGGTGCCAATCTCCGTATCACCTGAAATAAATATTAAATAAAATTCCCATTAATAATCTTTTAGTATTTTTATATATAGAAAAACATATTGAAAACACCTAAATTGACGGTTAATATCCCAATGGCTAAAGTTTCACTTTTAACTATATTTCCAATACACTTTTCAACCCAAAAGATTTCATTCTTGTTGCTCATCCTCTTCCAACACATAAACTTATTTCTATCTCAAACAATTTTCCATAACAACTTCAACTTCAAAATATGGAAAACTCTATTTCTCCACCATTCATAATAAATCTTACACACCAACTTATTAAATAACCCATAGCACTTCAAATTTATAAATAACAAAGCTCATAAACCCATAAACCAACTTTGAAGCTTTAGCAAAATCTATCAAAATTCATCAACTAAAAGGGTTGGGTTGGAGAAATCACTTACCAATAAGCAAATTCACCACAAATTGAACTCAATTGTAGAAGCCTTCAAAAATTTCAAGCAAATTTCCTTTCTTTCCTTCCTTTTCTCTCTTTTTCCCCCTTTTCTTTTTCCTTTCTTTCCTTTCTCTGTTTCTTCTACGGGTGGCTGACCAAAAGAAAAGAATGGGTTTTTGTTTTTGTTTTTTTTTTTTAAAAAAAAACTAAGTGCTTGCCATGTGTCAAACAAAGATATGCCCATTTCTTTTAATCCTTATCTTCTTCCATTTTTCAATCCTATCCATTTATTATTATATTTTGCTTTTTCTTCTTTTTTTTTTTTAAAAAAAAATAAGAGTTTACAAATAATTTAAGTTTTTAAATCTATTAGTTATTTAACATGACCTTCAATCTATTAGGTCTAAATTAAAGTTATCAAATACGTAATTAATTGAAATAAGTTAGGTTTATTCAATCTATCTCAAAAGGCCTAAAAAATAAATTAAATTATTTATAATGTTTTTTAGAAAGAAAAAAATAATAATAATAAAAGAGTCATTATTCAATTAATCCACGATTTTAAAATGAAAACTAATTTTAATTATTCGGAAAAGAAATAGATCATTTGTTTTCTTGAAAAAAAAATTGGCAGTCTCCAACCAATTAAAATGATCAGCTGGGCTTGTAGTGGATATATCACAATGAATAAGAGAGGGGAATTCAAACAAAAGATTACTCCAATTTGTTAGTTATTAAATTAATATTTGAATTATATAATAACATATCACAAGTCACAAAATTTTAAAATTTTAAAATTTTAAAATTCTCTCCAATAATTAAGAGGGTTTGACATTTAAACTACATAGAAATCATTTTAAATTGACATAAAGGACAAGTAATGTAACGTCCCGAATTTCCGGTAAGTAATTAAATAAATATTAATTTTCCCTTTTTAATATTTATTTGAATTTTTGGATAAGCTTTAGTAATTATAATTAAATATTCTTTTTCAGGAATAAAAAAAATAATTACTATTATCAATTATTTGAGATAAAGGAAAAGGAAATTAAAAAAAAAAAAAAAAGGGAAAACATGGAAGAGGCGTGGGAAGGGAGAAAAGAAAAAAAAAAGGGATTAGACCATTCTTCTCTTTCACGTGAAAACAAGGCAGAGACAAGGTAGGGGGATTTCTTCTTCTTCTTCTTCTTCTTCTTCTTCTCTTCTCAAATCCGTTAATGGAGATCCCGGGAATTTAATTCTAATAACCCATTCTCCTCCTTTTGTTGAAATAGGTTATTGTGGTGGTGGTGGAGTTGAAGGGAAACTAGGGTTTTCGTTTCAAGAGAAGCTTCAAGGTAATGTGATTTCCCCTTTTGATTTCTAAATTTTCCTTCTATGTTTAATGAAATTGAAACCCACCCAATACAAATCACTTTCATATTTTCTAAATTTCTTCATCCTTGTTCTTAAACTTTGAAACCCTAGAAAAACCCTAACCTAGATCTTTTGAAAAAGGCCTTTACATCGCACCCTTACCGCCAAACGACGCGCCGGGACACCACGAAAGGGGGCCGTCGTGCCGCTGCTGCCGTGGCAAGGCAGCCCCATAATGGGGCTGCTTTGCACGGTTTCGGCCCGGTGCTTCGTGGTCGCTTCGTGGTTTTTCTTTCCCTTGTAATTTTAGGTTTTTAGGATAGTTTCTAAGTGGTTCAAGTGCCTTTTCATGTGCTTAAAATCAATTTGGAAAAATAAGGTTCAAGGGTTGGAACTTAAGCTTGAAAAGGTGAGTAGAAAATTGTTAAGTTTTAAATCATGTATGTTTGTGTTTCTCTTTTTCTTTATGAGATAACCTCTGAATTTTAAGCATGAGTTGGGTGATTTAAAGTATGAAAAAGAGGTTTAGGGGCTGTTTAAAGAATTCATGAGTTGAAAGCAATGTATGATTAAAGTTTGAATGAAAGCATGCTTTAGGTGACTATCGATATCTATTTATGCATAAATTATTTCTTTGTGATCTTTGGACTTGAAACTAAATGTTTATGCATATTTTTGGATGATTTAAGATGTCTTAAAGTTGCTGTCCATGAATACCTTGTTTGGAGAATAGTGCCCCCTAAGTTAAAAATTAAGCCTAGGAGGTTAATTGCTTTTGTAAATATGGTGTTCTGGACTTTGGATCTTTATTCTCTTTGTATAGGTACTGTTTTGGGAGGCATATTTTAGGCGTTATGCTGCCGAAATTTAGTTAGATTATTAGAAATTTTAAATTGTCCGAAAAAGGAGCGAAACTACACTAGTTTATGCTAGTTTCGCTTCTAGACTTGTAAACCTTTGGGAGTTGCTGAAAGTGACCCAAGATTGTTATGTTGGGTGATTTTGGGTCGTTTTGGAGTGTTTAAAAGGAGGATTTTCCAGAATTTAAGATTAAGGAATTTCTGGCCTAGAATGAGTGATTTTCGAAAAGTGTGAGTTTAGACTCGTTTGAACATCATAGTAGTGATGTGTAGGATCATATTACTTAAATACCTCGAGTAATATGGTAGCAGGTTCGCTTTAAGCAAATGCCTTGCTTAAAGAAGAATATTTGCCGTTAAGGGAGATTATACGGTTGTGCACGACTTTATAGCACTTAACGGGGTAGGTTCATTCCATATGTACAATGGAAAAGAATATTTTAAAAATCTTAAGGATTTAAATATGTGAAAACAGTTTTTAAATGCCTTGTTGAGTATAGTCTCTTTTTGTTTGCGGACAAAAAGGAGATTAGAGGTATTAGGAAAGTTAATGATCGAAAAGTTTTAAATTGAGAACGGGAGTTTAGAACTGTTTCGAAAGTTTATATTCTTTTAATTTGAGGATTAAAAGATATTGTGGAGGATGTATTAATTAAGAGAGCTTTGGGTGAAAGAGTGTTTTTCGGAAGTGTGATACCGATAAAGGACTTAAAGTCTTAGAAAAAACTCTCATGACGTGATTTTTAATTTAACATTTTTCTACTCATTGGGCGTAGCCTCATGATGCTACATTTATTTATTTTTCAGGTAAAGGAAAGAAGAAACATGGTGGCTGATGCGGTTCGAGGTGGTGACCGGTTGGCACGGATTTGCTCGCTAGCGAATCTTTTTGTCTTTTATTTTATTGGGAGGGTGAAAACCTTAGTTGTTTTTCTTCATGTTTTGTTTTGATTTCAAATAAGAGTAACTGTTAATGTTCATTTGAAAATTCTTAGGCAATGGATGAGTTTGCCTTTTTCTTTGATGTTTATTGATTTTAATAAAACCGATCGGTTATGAACTATTTCTGAATTTGATTTCAATAAAGAGGATTAAATGTTGATATTTATTTGCTTCCGCTGTGATTATGTGTATCAATGTATTTGGGAATTTTTCGGGTTGTTACAAGTAAACATTTCTTATTTTAAATGAATAAAATATACATAGTAATTAAAAGGATATTATTCCTTTCACATTTGGCTTTGTTTCTAATTTATTTATTTTACTTTAAAGTTGACTAAACACATTGCTCCTTTGAAGAAGATATAGAATTCTCTTTTAGTAAGTAATTATGTTTGGAAAACTTTGATTTATTATAATAGCTGTTTCCCAAAAATAAGGATAGCCTCTCTTTTAAGGAATCAAAATGCCTTAGCACTTTTCTTATCCAAAAGGGATTCCTTTCCCTTTTTAACTTCTTGTGGTGGAATCTTTGCCTATTTTTCATTTGCTAGCTAATCATAGCCTAAACTCCAGTTTAGTTCGTTGTAATCTAAAATAGTTTTAATATTCGGGAATCTGATGTCAGAGTATTTAATTACTAATAATTTTATATTACTGTGTTTATTTAACTTAATAATAATGAGAGAATGTCTAGTAATTTGAACTGATATAATTTCACATAATTATTTATTTACATAATATATTATTGAATCTATTCTACAATCTACAAATAGAGATAAATTCAATCATGAAGAAAATGTAAAAAAAAAATCTTACAATATCAAAGAAAATAAGGTTTAGAAATTGGAGCTCTATCAAATATATGAATAAATCAAAATATCATAAATTTTTAGCTTGAAAAGTAATGAAAAAGGTAATTAGGATTTTCTTTTTGTTTTTCTAACTCTTTAGATTTTGTCGTATAATGGGAGACCACACAGTTTGAGTCCGCAAGGTTTTCAAACTTACAATCAAGACTTTCGCTTTTATATTTAATTAAAAAAAAAAACCTCACTAATTATTCCGTGAGAATAGTTTAAGGTTTACGTAAACTAATCTGATCACTCAGATAAAAAAAATGAAAATGAAAACATAATTTTCTTTAAATAATTTGTTATAATTACCATGAGATAGTAAATTAAAGAGGGCAATTAGTCAAAGTGTGTGGTTACAACTGCACTGCAAAAAAAAATTCCTACTTAAATTTGAAAAAATTATACCTTATCAATGAAATTTTGAAATTTAATTAATTGTAAGGTCTTTCACCACTCATTTGATAGCTCTTAACTAATAATTGCCAACATTTAGCCAAATTCACATTTTAAAAATTCTTTTTCATCCCTTTGATCAATTTCCTCTGTTTTTGCAATTACTTTATTTCACCTACTAAACTCTGCCATCATAAAATTGAAAACATTGTAAGAATTATGGTTGAGGTTGAAGCCTGGAGGTAGAAAGAGTGACACGATCTGCCCAAATTACTTTCTTAAATAAATTAGGTTAAACTATTTTTAATCTTTTCTTTATCATAATATTTTTAATCCTTATATATTCATGTTTGATTTCTATATTTTTATTTATAATTTTAACTCTTAAAAAAATCTTGTACTTTAAAAAAATAATGGTGAGTCCATATCTTAAAAATCTCATTATAATTAGGTCATATAAAATGTTATACATTTTAAGGATATTTATATTTGAATAATAGGAAAGCTACCAATTTTATTAATTTAATTCGATTTCAAATGTAAGTTGTTTTGAGTTGAGGTTTTTTAATTAAATTTTAACAGTAAAAATTTGGGCTCGTTTGATAAACAGAGAGTTTAAAAACTGATTATTTTCAAGATATTTAGAATTTTATAAAATAAAATTATTATTATTATGTTGGTTTAAAAAAATACTAAAAAACAATTTAAAAAACTAAAAACAGAAAATGAATAGTTATCAAACATTGCATTTTATGTTACATTTCTAAAAATATATGGATTAAATGGTTATAAATTTATCTACAAAAGTTCAAAACCTTGGATCGAAACAGTCGGATTAAAAATTATATTTTAACATAAACTAAATCATTTTAAAAAAAGATTTGATAGAGAATAAGAAAAAAAAATGCATCTTTATATAACACTTTATAAAATCTATCATTGAGAGATATTAATGGTTACTGTTAAAAATTGAATTCAAGTGTATTATTGTAACTGATTTAATTAAAGATCCAGCTGTATTATAACTATTAGTTAATTATCAATTTAAATCCTCACTCATTGTACTATTGACTATTCCTTAAGATATTCTCTAATAAAATATTCTCTCTCTCATCACTTTTTACAAGTGAAAACATGAGATTCTTTTCATATTCGTAGTTATTAATTAATATGGTAAGATAATTGTATAAATTATTAGGGAAAAACAAGCTTTCAAAATTATAGTGGAAATTTTGCAAATTGAAGGAGACAATTGCCTAATTTTTATCTGTGATAAGAAATATTGTAATCCGATTGCAAAAGCAAAACCGTGGATGAGTTAAAGTTGGGAGATTGACTAGGAAACACATACCAGGATGAAATAATAAACCTACAAAAGACATAATTAGATGATTGTGATATATAGGAAAAGCGTATACTTTTTTTTTTTTTAAGTATTAAGTCAAATTGGAAGAGGGAAGGAACTCTCCAAACGAATCTTACTGAAGGAAGCACAAATGTATAACTAATTAAGTTATAATCAGGTTGATAATATAGGAAAAAATACACTTAAGTATCTTAAGGTAAAGTAAGTTTTATTTTAGATCATGTTATTTTAACGATGGTATTTTAACCTTTACAAAATTATAAGACACCGTTTATAATCATTTAGACTATTTTGAATTCAATTGCCAATTTGATTATATTTTAAAGAGAATATGATAAATTAAAATAACTAATAACATAATCAAACTAATAATCACACATCATTTAACTACTGAGTCAACCAACGGTTTTTACCTATAAATTTAACACTTGTGAGTATAATTTTTATCCCGATAAAATAATTTATGACTCCGTCCCTATACTCGTACATAAAATAAAATATGAAAAGATTGATCAACACATTATATAATAAAAAATATATATATATAATTTTGGATAAACCAAATGCTGGAGAGAGAAAAAAAAAAAAAAAGACAAATTGAAGCCACACTAGGTAAAAGAGTAGCTTGTGGCATATTGCCCTTTTCCGTACCCACTTGTATTACTATATATAGATATAGATCCAATTCTTCAAAGACCTTAACCTTTTTCTAGTCTTCTTCCTATTCTCTTCTCTTAAACCACAAAATCTCTATTTCTTTGAAAAATGGAGGATAATGATAATCTCCCAGTTGGTGACTTAACTTTCCTCAATGACAAAACCTTATTAACCAGTTTCTCCGATCTCATTTCTTCCTTATCTGAAACTCTAATTCCTCTCAAACTCAACGATTCTCATGATATTATGATCTTCTTCAACTCCCTCCACGACGCCGTCGTTTTCAGCCTCTCCCCTCTTGATTCGCCGCCGTCAACCACCACCGACACCTCCTTCGCTCCGCCGCCGGAGCATATTATTCTTGATCATCAACAGCAAAAAACGTCCGAAAATAATATCACGGTCTCGTCCAAGTCGACCGGAAGGAGGTACCGAGGCGTGAGGAAGCGGCCGTGGGGGAAATTCGCGTCGGAGATTCGTGATCCGGCCAAAAGCGGAGCTAGGGTCTGGCTCGGGACGTATGAGACGGCGGAGGATGCGGCGTTAGCTTATGACCGGGCTGCTTTCAGAATGAGAGGAACAAAGGCGCTGCTTAATTTTCCTAACCGCATTGGCTCCGGCGAACCGGCACCGCAGAGAGTGTCGGCGAGACGGCGGGATATGAGATGAGGTTTGATAATGGAAATGGTTACGAGGAGAAAAGGTGTGGCAGCGAAGTAAGCTGCGTCGGTGATAGAGAGGGAATCGAGTGTGTTTCAGGTGGGGCATCAGATGGTGTGCTGCCACTTGGCGAGCAATTATTGGATAGCTAGCGGGAAGAAATGCGATTAGTTGTGTATAAATGAGTAAGATAATTTCTAATACTCCCGTTACCATAAATACTTTTTATACAACTTGATTTATAGCTACAATAATGGGAATACATGAAATTTTTTTCGTGTTGGTATATTTGTGTTAATACAAATATTTGATAACACAATATAATAATGTTTTTTTCTTTTTTCTTTTTAAATTATATGAAGTTAGTAATCAATATAATTTAGTTGGTTTTTGTAAGCTAATTTTGATATAAACATTATGGGTGTTTTTTTTTCCTTCCAAATTTTTAAAAATTCTGTTGTAATCTCTTAATTTTATAATAATATTCTGTTTTAATCTCTCGGGAGCTCTATTAATTAAAAAAATTTGAAATACAATTTTTCCATTTAACTTATCATGGAGCGATTAATTAAAAGAATCCACGCTCATTTTTCAACTTCCATAAATCTTATCTCACAATTTTCTCCTTTCTCTTAATTATTCTCGTTGTTATACTTATTTTTTTCTAAATTTAAACGCCAGACATATTTCAACTATTATATCATATATTTTATTTAAATTTTTTTTTTTTCAATATAAAATCCAAAAATATCAGGGGAAGGGTGTTAAATATCAATATACATTGATATACATTTTGTGTCGCAATTTTGTATGGTTCAAATTCCATATCAAAGTAATTAAAAAATATAAAAAGACGTTGAAAATAACTAAGGAACTTGTTGATTTTAATACAGGATTAAATTATATTATCAATTAATAATTAAATATCTCACTGTCCTATTTATAATATAACGAAGAAGATTAGTTTTTTTAGAATATTAAAAATACCAAATTGCAAGATAGAACTTCACATTTAAAGTCAACCAAAAAAAACAAAAAACCTGCACATTTATAATTAGATTAACATTGAATGAATAATAAATAAAAGATAAATAAAAACAATGAAAGCTAATAATTATTTTATATATATATATATATATACCCACACGTATGTGGTTCCTATTATTTCTTATAATTATAACAGATAACTTATTGTTAGATGACGCAAGATGATTACATCAGCAATACGTAAGATGGGGCCTACCGAGAAAAGGACGTCACCGGTAAACGAGGCAATGTCCCTCGATGGTCCATCCAATGCAATTATTGTATTCTATTTCTCATAAACCTATAATAAAAAAATTAAAAAACGATTCTTATGAATTTCACCTATCTTAATATAACAAATTAAATTTAACACAATAATAAATATATTTGTTTTTCTTTTGAAGATTCAAATTCTCTCCTTTACTTATTATGAAAAAAAAAATTAATAATAATAATAATAAGTTAAAAAGGTTAAATACATTGTATTGTTCTTGAAATCAGTGACGGATGCAGGATTTGACCAGGAGGGCACACACTAAAGCTAAAGTTGCGCCTTATAAAAATCATCAAATCGATAAACCGAATCGGAACTAATTAAAACTTATAAAAATCAATACCTTAAACCGCCTATGTGTTCAAAACCGATTCGATAGGTTCATTTTGAATTGCAATATTTTTTTCTTTTTAATCGGCTCAGTGTCAATTTTTTTTTAAACTATCATAAACCGAAGTAAAAACACTTCCTAATACGCAATACATGCAAATATATAATAATTTTTTATAATATTAATAACTACAAAATAAAATCTATATATTCATCATTTGTATTTAATTTGGTGAAAATTAAGTCAAGTAAATTATAAAATACTTAGTTTTTCATGTTAAAAAATCACATTCATATTAATAATTATTTATAAATAAAATAGATAGATTTTTTTATTGAAAATGATATTTATAATATATTAAAATTAAAAATTAAAAATAAATCTAAGTATAATTTATAATTTGATTTATGTGAAATTAAAACATAAAAGATATATATATATATATAATAAATAGGTAAAAGAATGGCATAACTTAAACATTAAAAATTAATCGAAACAAGGAATGTTGGGAATCGAACTCGAGTGCCATGTGTGGAAAGTTGGATTTCAACCACTGAACCAACGCAACATTTTGGGAACTTTATAATTCATTATAATATTTGATCAATTAATAATATATATATATATATATATATATAATTTTAATGTATCTACAAATCGAGGGGGGGCACGTGCCCCCCTGGTCTTACTGTAGATCCGTCCCTGCTTGAAATATATATAATTTTTTTTATTTTTTTTAGATTTATAATTTTATTTCTTCCTTAATTATTTTAGATAATTTCTGTATTTTTTTCATCAAATTACCAAAGCAGCTAAATTTTTTCCAAATATACACTTCAGTTTTTTTACTGACCAATTTATTATTTTAGGTCATGACTCATATTTATACATTTAATTTACAATCTATGGTTTTTTTTATACATGGAAGGGATGGAGAACCACTCACTTAGAAATGAACATACACTTATTTTATCATTAGATAAAATTCTCATCACTTATAAATACTTCTCACCTATCATATGTATGGGATGTTGAAAAATTACTGAAAATGTTTATTTAAAAGGTATTTTTTAAGTATTACTTCACTACGAGGGAGGGGAGCTCAAAACCTTGAGTAAGATTGAAAGTTATTTTGAATATGGGTGAGTTTTAGTTCATATATATTGAAGTGCACTCTTACACTTTGTAGAATTGGAAAAAATGTAATTGAAATGTGAATTATTACACTATATAAGGGTTCAGGGCCGGCCTAGAGGGTGTGCGAGGTGAGCGATCGCACAGGGCCCCCGAGGTTGGGGGGCCCCGGAATTTTAAAATCAATTTTTTATTCAGTAATCCATATAATACTGCGAAATTATTAACAAAGAGTAAGGTTGGTGCATTGGTAAACATTTCGTAAAATTTGTCTTCTCAAAACCGCTCTCTTTAGTTCGAATCCTCCTTGATGCGCTTTTTTCTGTGCTTTTCAATAAATGAGTTTCTTTATTTATTTCAATTAAAAACATGCATTTTCTTTTTATTTATTTCAATTATAAACGTTATCAATTTTACATCTCTTTTTTTTTCCTCTTCATTATTTCAATTAAAATGTTCTATTAATTTTAAAATTTAAAGAAAAAAAATCAATTTACGTCGTTGAAGTTTACACGGTGTCAATTTAAACCCTAAAGTATCAATGTAATCAATTTATACCCTGAACATTAATAAATGAATCGATTCATACTATTTGTTAGTAAAATTATTATTTTTATTAGAAATTTTTAGTTAGACGAAAGCATTTTTAAATCTAAATGAAGTCATTTTAAAAAAAAATATGTTTAGGTTAAATATTTTTATAGTTAAATTTGACCATTTTGGTATTGAGTTTGAACATTTTTGTACCGTTTAAATAGTAATTAGGACTTGAGTTTTTCATAGTTGAGGTTGGATGTTTTTATAATTATTTTTTGATGATTTAGTTAATGAATTTTGATTAATTTTAAAGTTTTACTTTTACGTGGGTTAAATTGATTCATTTGAAAAAGTTCAGGGTGGGTTAAATTGATTCATTTGAAAAAGTTCAGGGTGTGAATTGATTCAATTGAAATGTTAAAGTTTAAATTGACATACATTGTAAAATTCAGAGGTGTAAATTGATTCTTTTCTTAAAATTTAACTCTAATTTATTTTGATTTTAGTAATTAAATTAACACATTAAAAAATTAATTAGTTTTTTCCAATATATTTATGTTTTTTTATAGTAAAACCTATATGTTAAAAGGCCCAAAACTATATTTTTGTACTGGGCCCCGATTTTTTTAAGACCGGCCCTGTAAGGGTTAGTAATTGACATTTATTAATCACATCACAGCCTCCAAGGATTTGGTTGAATGTCCTGCTTAGTCCCCTATAGCGGCCGGATGTTGCCACCAAGTTGGCGGTTTTGAAATTCATCATTTGGCACTGTCAAATTTAAAGTTAAAGTGGATCCAAAAGGGGTTGGAGAGTAATAGCTTCTTTTTTAATATGATCTCCATAGAGGAAATTAAATTTTAATTTAAATACACAAATAAATAATAACCTATGTCTAATTAATCCATTGATAAATACATGGTCGGCTTTGTGAACTTTAATTTAAATAAATTTATCAGACATCTCTATACCGTTAAGTCTAACAATGGTGATCAGCTTACATAATTCTACTAGTTAGATTTTAGTATTCTCTTTTATGAAAAAAAAATACTATGATGATAATTTTTTTTCATATAATATATAATATATATAGGGTGTGATGTTGGCATCTATTTTGATAATAAATTGAAAATGATTATTAATATTATGAAAATGGAAATCATAACCAATCAAAATATAGAGATTATAAAATTTATTATGTTTTGTTAAAAAAAAAAACTATTGATATTATTAAATGGAAAAAATACTAATAATATTCTATTTTTGTCAATTTTTACATACTTTCATAATTAAAAAAATAAAAAATAAAATCTCCAACCAAATTAAAGGGAAAATTGAAATCTCAATTGGGCATCCTTCGATTCAAGAAAATCAACATGCTTTGGAAGATGCTGGAAACATAAAATGCCTGAAAATATTGGATAGTTCGTTATATTTGTTTTTGTAGCGTTTATCGGTAATGTTACCCTAATACCCTTATGAAAAAATAAATATTTTTAATAAATTTAAAGATAATAGTATAAGAGTTAATTTCACTAATAATCAAAAAAAATATGGATATATCAAATATACCGGATGTTTTTATTAAATATCAATAGTACTCAAAACCGTCACCGGCCAAATTAAATTACATTGTGAAAGGGCAAACATACCCCGATTTAATTTCTACTTAATTTGTGCAAAATTTAAGGAAATTTATAAAAAAATCCCTTAAATTTTATAAAATTAATGGAAAAATCAAATCTAAACAAAAATTAAACTATAACAAAAAATAAAAGAAAAATCTTCAAACTTCTGACTTCTTCTTCCAGGAAAATTCGAATGTCTTTCTTGTTCGTCCTCCTACAAAATACAGAGATAAAAAGTAAACATTTAATTAAAAGTATCTTATTCTACAAAAATACAAAGAAAGCGAGTTCGCCAGAGAATTGAAAGGTACAAATTTTTATAAACTCTTTACTTTTAGTAAACATTTATTGATTTGTATACAAAATTGATAGAAGGCACAAAATTGAAGATGAAAAAAGAGATAACGGTTTTTAAAGATATGTAAATAGAATATTAAAATAAATATTGAATAAAAATAAATATTTTAATAAAATCTTTCAAATCTGGATAAAAAAAATCATCAAATATATAAGCGAATAAACGATAGATCTATCACCAGGACCCTAGATCCGACTCATCTGCAAGAAAAATCACTAGCAAAGATAGAAAATAAACGTTGAACACAAAAATAAACGTTTACTTAAAAGTACCTTCTGCTGCTGCTTTCTTCATCGATTGAATAGCAACACGAGCCACAACAACAATCGCCGTCATCGTTTTCTCGGATACAGATAAAGCCGATTTCGTTTCGGAATCGACAAAATCGAAGAAGGAAGAACGAGGATCTGAACAGAGAAGGAGATTGTGAAGAATCCACAAATCACAATCACAACTCCATTGATTTCGAGTATATTTCTTTGATTGTGACGACGAATAAGGAGGAGATCAGGAGGATCTTCCTATACTCAAGAAGGAAATCACAATTGAAGCTTTATTTGATTGTGACGACCATAACCTCACCATTTTTTTTTATAAACGAGGATCTGAAGTATAGAGACGGTGATAAAAAGTCTTTATTGATGATTATGAAAATTTAAATGATTTGCAATTAATAAGATATGATTATGAAGAGAGATAAAAGGGTAAGATGGTAAAAAAAGAAATCGGAAACCACCAGATTATCACCATAAATGGTGTTTTTTTTGGTAAAAATGAAATAAAATCATAACCACCAGCATTATTGTAATTGGGTGAATTAAAGTGGTTACTGTAATTAATTCATAGTATAATAGCAAAACTACTACAAGTTTATCTCACATAATATATTTAAAAAAATTATCTCTTCAAGTTTTACTATTATACTTCTCACGTTTATCTACTACAAGTTTTGTTCTATTTTTGAAATTATGATTAAAAAAATATTATTGGTTAGAATTTCTCTTTTTTATATTAGGAAAACAAATCATTTTAAAAATATGGTGAACCAATAAAATAGGAAAAAAGAATGAGACTAACTAAATTTTGTATTAGTGAATGAGATTCCTATAAAATGGGGGAGGTAATTCCTAATTTTAGGTGGATACCAATTTTAAGGGTCGAGTCCTCATGTAACTTAATGAGAAATGAGGTTGGGTTGGGGATAGGGATAGGAGAAGATTTTTTAATAGATTTTTTCATAAACTAAGATATAAATAAATCATAAATGGTCTGAAAAGAATATAATTGTGCATACTAATTATTGAAATGTTAGAACTTTTGAAAATTACTTAAATACCATTTCAATAAATTATTTAATTATTAATAATAATCAATGTTAATCACTAGTAAAAATAGGTAAAAATTATTATATTTATAAATAATTTTAAATAATAATATATTTTTAAAATATTATATAAAAATTATGCTATCCTTTAAAATATTTATTTGACTTATTTAATTTTAATTAAAATCATCTATGAGTAGACGATTTATGATGTAACACGAATGAAGTTAAAATAAAATTTATCATATATTTTAAACTATTTTAAAAAGTATCATATTTTTCCTTTTTAATAAATATAGAAGCACAAAAAAATTATATACGATATAATAAATATAAAATTCGTCTCTCCCAAGTATTTTTCAATCTGTAAATGCAATGGACCTAGGCTGGAAGGTGGTAGAAGATGAACAAAATGAAGTCTGCGGCCACCCTCTCATAAAGTTGTCATTTAGCAGCCATCTTAAACTTTGCTCTCAGATATCCTTTTTGATGGGTCGACACGTACGATATTTTTATTTATACGAAATTATTTTTTAAAAAAAAAAGTTGAAAATGACCCCTACTTATTTATGGGATGATTGTAAATCTAAAAAAAAAAAATTATAATATTGATAAAAATATCATGGTTTAAAAATATTTCTAAATATAATAAATTTTGAGTTCGATAATGATTACTATTGAATTATAAACTTTTATAATAAGTAAACCACTGAATCACACATTAATCAATGTTAATCACTGATTAATATAGTAAAAAAAATTATCTTTATAAATAGTTTTTTCTATTTATTAATTGATTATGTAATAAACTTACATGTAAAAATAGACTAGTTAGATTTTAAAATACATTATATTTTCTTGATTGAATATGGTGAGGTTTCAATTAATTCCATATTATTCTTATCAATAAATAAATAAAGACTTAATAGACTTTTTCAATTCTTATTCTACCTAAAAAAATTTATCAATAAATAGAGATTCCTTATCTATTTATAATCTTGCTTACTCTTTAATATATATATATATATATATATGAAAACTTTTGATTGTACTTATTTTTAAAGTTGTCACTTAAAAGTTAGATGTTTATAAAAGAAAATATAGAGATAGAAGAGATTGAAATGTAGATGAAAAATAAATAAGGTCCGTTTGATAATTGTTTTGTTTTTTGTTTTTTTTTAACAAAATTATTTGATAACCATTTAGTTTGTCTATTTTTCACTCTTTTTATTAAAAAAAACTTCTGACTTAAAACCAAGATAATTTTGATATAACTTTATTTAAAATTTAAAAACCTAGAAATTAATTGAGATTCTTAAATAATTTTGTTTTTAAAATTAAAAATTAAAAGACAATCGCAGAAAATGAAATGACTATCAAACGGAACCTTATATATATTTAAAATAAAAAGTTAAAATTCGATAATTAAAATAGGTTTTAAACCTTATATGTTTATATTATTGGGTAAAATAGATTTTTAGTCCTTATAGTTTGGATTTTGTTTCTTTATGATATCCCTAAACTAACAATTTTACCCGCATCAAAATAGTCCTTCCCATACATCCCTTTGCTGTTACAGAATGATGAAGGATTCTATCGATGGCGGCATGCATAAGGTACAATGCCGAATGAGAGACTTTCGCTTGATGGGTTTTGTCGCTCACACTCTCCTTATCTATGCCATCTATATATTGAAAATCATAGAAGAGGTTCATTTGTATATATAACTTCTTTCACTTTGTAATTATGAGTTTTAAAAGCAGAGATGGCATAATTTTTTCTTTAATTCCCATTTTGATTCCCTCTAAGAAACTTGCTATTGGGATTTTTTTTCTCTCATTTTCGAGCTTCTTCTGCCATTTCCATCTCAATTTCAGATCTAGATTTATTCTATGAGTTTTTTAAGTTTGAAGCGAAGAAGAGGGGAAATGTGGAATGAAAATGGACCGTTTTGAGGAGAGGGTGAGGGAAAGAAGATGGAGAGAGAGTAAAGTTAAAAGTAAATTTAGAAAATAATAATAACAAAAAAAAGTAGTTAAATCTTGCCACATCATTCTTAAAATATACCACTAACAAACAGAATTGTTACTGAAAGGACCATTTTGAAGTATTTTTGTGTAAAATTATAAGTTTTGAAACTATAGGGACTAAAAATGTATTTTACCCTTTATTATTATTTGAGAGAAGTATGATAAATAAGAGAAAAATAAAATCTTTATGGGGATTAGAATCTAAAGTTATATATCAAATCATGAACAATATATGGCCCCTAAAAAACATTTGTAATTAAGGTCTCTCTCTTATTCTTATATATATATATACATATATATTGCTTTTCTTATTATCATAATCATATCAACATAAAATAAATATAATCTCAAGCAATTTTTGAGTTCTCTCTGAAAATGGAAACCTCAAAAGAATCCTTAACCATAGAATTCATCAGCCAATATCTATTGGAAGATTTCCCAATTCCATCTGCCATTGAAGATCTATATCAACCTTCTCAATTTGACTATCAACCCATCAAACTTGAAGATTTCTTCTTCAATTCTGAGTTCAACCCACAATTCTTTGATCCAAATTATCACACCCCACCACTTGAAAACCCCGATTCCGATACGAAAGCCGGCGATACCGTAAACCCTTTATCTCCGTCGACCGCTGTCAATGCTGAAGAAACCGTGATCGGGGAGTCGGGCGACAAGTTATTGAGCCCCCGTAAGGGGAGGAATTATAGGGGAGTAAGACGACGGCCGTGGGGGAAGTTTGCGGCGGAGATTCGGGACCCGACCCGGAAGGGAAGACGGATATGGTTGGGGACTTTTGAGAAAGATGTTGATGCCGCTAAGGCTTATGATTGTGCTGCGTTTAAGCTTAGAGGAAGAAAAGCAATATTGAATTTCCCATTGAAGGCTGGCGAACCCGACCCGCCCGTTATTGTTGATCCGAACTCGAAGAGGGTAAATGGAACAAGTGGGGAAAATCTAAAGCCATGCATGCCATTCAATGGTAAATGGACGAGTAGTGGGGTCCTCAGCTAAGCCTTGGCTAAAGCCTAAAACTTTGTTTAGATCAGCAAAATGCTAATTAGTTAATTGATGATATATAATTTTGTAATATTTAGTTAAAATATAATTCTAATGTAAGATATTTGTATTCACATTCTCACTCTTAAGTGAGTAATCTCTCACCTTTGTATTGTATCAACAATATAATTCCAAATTCATCCTTTTATATTTATGCAATTATTTATTTAAAAGGTCATGAAATAATAGTAGAATAGCTAGTTTAATATTAACTTAGAACATAGGTGAAGACTCACTTAAAAAATAAAAATATTTGAGGGAAAAAAATATAGTTAATCTCATATATTTGTTAAGCTTTAAAAGACTCGTATATTTTTATTACATAGATTATCTCAAATAACAGGTTTTAGCCTTTTAAGTATGTATTTTCATTTATATCATTATTTTTAGTTTTTTTTACTTAAAAAGCATATTTATTTTTCAATAATTTATTAAAACTTCTGTAACAAAACAAAACATACTTGGTTTATAATTTACTAATAATTAATTTTGAGAAGAGAAAAACTGTGAAATATTTATTAATTTTGATTTAATATCTTTGTGATAATAGATGGTACATTTGTTGCATTATACACATAATGGTTGGTGAAATATTTAATACAATCTTTAAATGAGACCCATCTGGATTTTACAGGTAGAGAAAAATGAATTTCCCTCCCAATCTCACCCCACATATTGTATAAAATAAAGTCATTAACAACTTGTTTTATTATATTTTGAATTTTCTGTTATATAATTCCTTTATTTCTTAATTTTTAATAAACATTTTAAAATTCATAATTAAATTATGACTACCAATATTTTGTTTAGATGTATAAAAACAAAATTTTTTTAAAAAAATTTAATTAATATTTTTCAAAGTGAAAATTAAACTAAAAAATTACTAACACCACAAATTTAATTTATAAAATATAAAATTAAGAATCCGAATCATTATCAAATGGGATTTAAATTACCAATTCAATTGTCACTAATTTTAGAAAGTGTCGATCCAATGACCATGCTGTGATTCACAACTTCCACATATATTTTCCTACCGAAGGGGGAATATAAATTTTATTTTATTTTTTTGATAAAATATAATATTTGCTTTAAACAATATTTACTGACGAGTAGTTCGATGGAAAAGGATTACCTTTTATTATTGACAAAATAAAACTTGTCTAAATAAACACTAGTTTTGACGCACTATTTCATTGATGAACGTTTTCTTTGAAAAATAATATATATTGTCGTCAAATTTTAACCTGTATTGCTTTTTTTTTTTTAGGACTGTTAAAAAATATTGGATCGGGTCAAAAATTATAACATTGGGTCAAGATTTTAGAAAATAATGTAATGAAATAAAAGAAGAAAGCATGATTAGAAGAAGAGAATGGGATTCCCAATTTCTAAGAACGAGATCTTAGATTTCTTGATCTAGTTCCAAAAATAATTCATGAATAAGACTATTTCTATTCAAAACAGGTTAAAAGTAAACTCTATAATCTAAGACTTTTTTTTTTGTAAAAAAAAATTGACCTGGGGCATTTGACGGTACGTTTAGGGATGGCAACGGGGTGAGGCGGGGTCGGGGATGCGCTTCTCATCCCCTAACTCGCGGGGATTTTTAATCCCCATACCCTACCCTATCCCCTAATCAAAAAATCGGGGCCGGGTTCGGGGATTCCCCATTAGGGGATCGGGTTCCCCGCAGGGAAAATTCCCCGTTTTCTATTTTAATTCTTATTTAAAAAGAAATTTACATTTAAAATATACATTTTTAAGTAAAAAAGAAAACATAACACTTAACATTTTATATTGTATTAGTTAATATAATCATATTTTACATATATTTTTCAATAAATAAAGATAAAAGTAAACAAAATACATAAGATATTCTTATAAAATCGGGTTCGGGGTCGGGGATAGGGACGGGGGATGTATTCCCATACCCTTACCCTATAACAAATCGGGGGGAAATTTCTCACTCTAATCCTATAAAACGGGGATTCCCGGCCCCTATAGGGTCGGGGCCCCGCGGGGCCCCTAACCCGCAGGGAATTTTGCCATCCCTAGGTACGTTTTAGTTCGATTTAATTTGATTTGGGATAAAACAACTCATCCAACCCTACACTTACAAGGGTTCAAATCTTAACTACATCAATAAAATAGAAAGAGACAATAAATATTCATGCTCAGATGACATCATGTTAATGTTTTCACACACATAAATATATATATATATATATATAAGAATTTTTATTATTTTGATTTAACGCAAATAAAACTCAAATTGTCTCAACCCCTAATCGAGAATAATGACCAACCAGAACATAGTTCATTGGTTTGTAGTTCCACCCTCAAAGGAGTGTTTTAATCCTCACTCCAACACTTTATATAAAAAAAACCGAGAATAATTATCACAAACCATCAAACTTTCAAAGTGCTAAAGCAGTGTACTTTAAAATAGATTACTTTATAGTTCTAATCTTAAAGTCTTTCCAAATTTCTAATTAGGTGTCTCACTCTCAACCCTTCAAAAAATTATTTTAGTCTCTCACATTTTAATAAGTTTAAAATTCAATCTTTATTGTTAAAATCTAAGTAAATTTATTAGCAAAAATAAAATCACATGAATTATATCATTTAACTCAACTTTTAATTGTAAGAAATGAAATAAAATATTTTGAATTTTGAATTACTAAAATAAAATTTTGAAAAGTTGTGTTAACAATGACGTGATTATTTCTCAACCAAACTAGATTGTGTGCTGAAATTGTCTCTAACTAAATTAAAATTGAGTCTAAATTTAACTAGATATTTTTTTCAAATGACTTTTCATTTTTGTACTCCGTCAATTCGACAAAAACACTTTTTAAGAGTACTAAAAAAGCTCTAAAACATACTAAACATACAGGTTAACCACACAATCATTTTCTATCAAAGAATTTTGGAAGATATATATAATATTAAATTAGTGTCTTAAAACAAAGTGGTTGCTATCTAATTAAAAGTTGATCTCGTGCCTTAATTAGTTCTGTACACATATTCAGATACATCAAGGGCCCAATTAAATCTTGTCAAGTGATTTAAAAATTAAAAAGCAAACATAAATATTATGACTAACTAATAACAATATCATAAAATCTTTAAGTTATTTGGTGCATTTCTTTGTCACCTAGCAATCATTTGTTGAAGAAACGGACAAAAAAGAGGCTGCGCTTGGCTTACATGCCACAAAAGCTATCACAAGTTGAAGTTCATGTGGACCAAGGTTGGCTCTTTCTTTGGGTTTTTTAAAAAAAATATTATATAATTTAAAGATTTGAAGTATAGTAGTGTGGAAAATATTTCTAAAACTATCGTAAATCGTCTATACAGTAGTTCCATTTTCAAATTTGTCTCTACCTCACATTGACATTGACATCACCATCACCGGAGAAGAAATAGCACGGTCATATTCAGTGCATAAAGAAGATTCCACCATTTTCATTCATAAATTTTGGTTGGAGAAGAGTTTTTTTCACGGAAAAGTCATTCATGCCGTTTTTGTTCAAGTTTCGCATCCGAGAAGTGAGATCCAATCAAGAGTCGGACCACAATATTAATTAAGATGGAAACTCATGAATATTAAGATAGTATCAATGCTCAACAATACTCAAACAAGCCTCCGATTAAAAAACAAGATTTGACCCAAAAATGATTAGCCTAAAAGAGACGTCATTTTTAAAGTGCATGTTAAGTAGGGGTGTTACCGGTTCTTATAATTGGTTCCTTACCGGTTCGGTTCGGTTCGAGCAGCACATATTGCCTTGAAATTATTTGACAATAACATCCTAATTTCATTTAAAGTCAAATTATCATAAATCAAATCAATAGAAATTCAAAAAATTCATTCTAAAATTCATAAATATATGGATATGATCATCGAATCCATAATATATCAAATAAATCAATCTAAACTCCTAATTGGGCATGCTATAAAAAAATAAAAAAAATTAAACCCTTATCGGTTCGGTTCCGGTTCTCATACCGGTTCCTTATTAAGAACCGGAACCGAACCGGTTTACTTATCGGTTCCAAAATTAGGAACCGAACCGGAACCGAATTAACCGGTTCCGGTTCTACCGGTTTTGCTTGCAGCCCTAATGTTAAGGATCTCACATCAAATAGGATCTAACAAGCTTATAATTGTAAAAGGTAACTCGTCTCATTACCAATTGGTTTTAAGAGGTAAGACTATGCTTATTAAGATTGTACCTCTCTACTAGATAGACGATTTTTGATGAGGTAGTTGATCAGATTATAAAATAGATTAAAATTATCTGTCTAGATCCTAACGAACTGCCTCATCCCTCCTTAAAAAAAATGAAAGCAACTTTGAGAAATCCAATTTGTTTGAGAGAGAAATTTTGTCCATATTGAAAGAGTGGTCCATGTTATTAAAGTTGATGAAGTTGGATAAATGGATATGGACGACATCAAAGGACAACTTGAAGAGAAGATACACAACCATATGAGTTTGACACCATAGGAAAGAAATGGATATTAGGTTGCTGTCATTTCATTTCCTTATAATTCCAATTCATGTGAAAGAGAATCCCATTACCAACAATGAAAGGAAAAGAGGATTAATATCTTTCTTCTATATGATTTCAAATAGGTTTTAATCATGGTGATCCATTTTCATGAATTATTTATTATTTTCAATTTGAATGCAATGAACGAAGATCTTATGCAATTTTATCATTGAATTCTTCCAAATTTATAAATTTTCATTTTACTCACTTTTTAAATGCATAATGGTTTTATGCTTTTTTAATCTTGATGGATTTTTAAGTCAGCTCATCTATTTGTAATCGTTTAAAAAAAAATGATAACTCGTAAAGTCAATTCTTCAAATTATAACTAAAAATGGATTGTATGGACATTGGTCCAACCAACTTTTATTCACCCCAAGTTTAGAGGGGTTTTAGATATACCTATCCAAGGTGTGCGAATAAATATACCATTTTGATTTTATTTTTTCCCAATTTAAAATCAACTCTCATATCTCATCGCACAAACAAATGTAGATAAAACTTCAATGAACGAATATGCAAAGGCTGGCATGGAATCAAAGAAGCCATGTATGGAACAAATAAATCAGACGAGAGGATGAGTAGATTGCTCTTTCCCTGATGGCAGTTCCAACCTCTACATAGACCATATCAAACAGGTCGATTCTTGTAAAATTTTATTTGAATCGGTGCAGATACAAATATGATATATTTATGAAGTACTAAAACAACGGTTTGACTTCAACATTCATACATTTATGTAATTTTCATGATAGAATTTCCATTGACGTCAAAATATCCAGCAACCTAAGACGAAAATACATACGTCTTCTTTAAGCTCAATTCTCGAATTTAAAATCTATATATGACACTATATAACTTACGTTTGCAATAATTAAAACACACTTTCCTAGAGACTCAAGTTTGTAGTATAGAACTCAATAGGATGTTTCTAGCTTAAAGGAGTAAAGTGATAATGTACATACCTGCTGTCTCAATGAGAATGTCAGATTATAGAAGGGTAGAGATGCAGGTAGAAAACGTCATGGTTTCAAGCTCCTCTGAGCTTGCGTGTCAAAGAATACTGCAATTAAAATCTTAAATCAACATGAGTACCAAAGATTTAACACTGAAATGAACACGCATTATTAAGGAAAATTTCCAAAAATGCATCCAGTAGAATGGTAAAAGTCATTTTTTGAGCTGCGAGGGTGAAGGTTCAAAACCCACCCTCGTCAAAATCCCCCTCCGCCTTACTGATTGGCAAAACAAGAAAAAGAATGCCAAAGTAGAAAAAAAGAGGATGTTTTTTCTCCTCATGTTTACACTTGGGATTAAGTAAATTCTATTTTATTTCTTTGGCATTCTTCTCTCTAATGACTGAAAATGTTTCTAAAGTCGCTTCTCCGCATATGCGTGTGTGCATTAGAAGAAGATAACTCCTTCAGCACTCAATCTAAAATACAATGAATGAAAGATAAAATAGGGGTATGGGAATTACTTAGGGTAGATACCTCATAAAAATCAATCTGCCAAAATAACAGGCCGACTTGTAAACAGAAAGAATCGGGAACTGAGACTCATCCAATATGAAATTGAGCTAATAACACCATTACATCTGAGTAGTAATCTCGATGTTGTTGAAATCAGCAGTCAAATCTCTGAATAACACCTCATTATTTTTCAGGAAACTAGGTTGATTTGTCGAGGCAAGAAGCCTTGCCCACATTCTCCCTGTTAACTCCACAGTGTTTTGTGTCTCTGTAACACGCTGCACAACCACATTATTCATTCTAATAACATTAGTTTTTCCTATTTTGGCCTTCATCCAAAGTGATTTCAAATTCTTTTTTTACTTTATTTATTTTTTTTAAATAATAAAAAAAAATCAGCCTAAATAGCGTTTAGAAGAAATAAAATTTAAAATTTTACCTTAAAATTTTTTTTTTTTTGCAGAATCCTTATCAGTTTTCATCAATTAAAAGAACAAAAAAGTAAAAAAAAAATTACTCTCATCCCATTCATTTACAGCTCCTAACCAAACAAAAAATTCAATTCAATTCATTTTAAAACTATCTCATTCCAAACCAGATTATGGATTTCAAATCATTTCTTACACTTACCGACCTCCAAACAAATGGTAAGTGGTTGAGAGACTTCAAGGTAACAACAAATCAAAAACGAGTAGACATTAAAAATACATATCAATCAAGATCTCAAAAACTTGGTGCAAATAAAAAAATTGCTTACAGCAATTGGAATATAAGCGTGTCTGCTATTTACAGGTCCAACAGTAAAGCCAGTGTATCCAGCCATGGCACCATGGACAGCACTCTGAGCGAGAAGAGTGCAATATACATTGTCTGAAGCATTACTGGGAATAGCCCGAATCATATATGTAGGATCTGAAAATAGAAGTGGGAAATTGAAAAGTAAGAAAGATAAATGAAATTGTGAAAATATACTAGAGTGTGGAGAGTAATGAGTTATGAATCGATGATTTGACCAGGGTGCTTAAAATAAAGCAGTAAACAGAAGTTCTCAATCAATAACTAGGTTTTGAAGGTACCTATGTATTTCATATTTATAGCCATCTTCCGAACCTTTGTGAAATGATCCTGTAAAATTAATTTATCAATAAGCACACAATAGCATAATGAGAGTCGAAATCATTTAAAACAAAGTTATCTATCCCTAAGAAAACACGAAAATGGATGTCTAAAAAAAGTGCAAAGAAAATAATCAGGCAAGGAAGAAAAGATTGTCAGTTCAAAATAAACAATGCAGCATGTGTCGCGCAAGGTTAAAAATGTAATTTTCTTATTACAGGTTTGAACCATGGGTTTGTACAGTGCACCATATTACATCTTCAAAACCCATGGGTTTTCTATTGCACTAATTTTGCAATTCCTCAAAACTCATGTTTTTCATAGTCTACATTATGATTATATTACCTCATTAAAACCCAATATATAACTTAATTCAAATTTATTAATTTTAACTGTATTTAATAATTACATGATTTTAAAATTAATTATTTGTACTTGATTGGTATTATTATAACCAAATAGTTCATTAATAGTATTTTCTTGATGGTAAATTATTTCTTCATTGCCAAGATACTCAGCTAGTTTGTTAACAAAATTAAAATAAAAATAATTATTTTATTTAATAAAAAATTGTTATCGGAGTTTAAAAATAAAAATTGATTCTCCACATTAACTTTTACAATTCTCAAACCCATGAACCGAACATAGGCTACACGTGCATACCCAAACATAACACCTTAGGCTACACATTACAGGCTTCTTAAACCTGCGAACTACATGCCCCCAAGAAATTTAATTTATGAAAGAAATGAAGTTAAAAATTTGAAACTGGAATAAAAACTAAAATCTTGCTAAAATAAGACAGATAGGATAGATAGATTCAACTGCTGATTAAATCTTTTAGTGTCAACCACACTGAACTAAGAACAAAATCAAAGAAAAGCTTCATCTAAACAAAGCTTGGAAAAATAACACTAAGTAATCAAGCAAGGATCTAACCATAACACACCTTAATTTTCTGAGATAACCATGGTCCAACGTCCAGAAGTAGTTTGTTTCCAGATGCATCTTTCTCCCCATCTGCATGCATGTCTTGAGCTATATAGTCCTGTCCTGCTCCTTCTGCTATCACAATAACCATATGCCCATTGTCTTTAAGCCGCTGCTCTATAAACTCAAAGAGTCCTCCATTCCCTTCCAAGAAAAATGGAGATTCCGGAATTAAGCAACAATCCTGTCACATTTCACAGATATTAATACAGCTAATAGACACAGATTAAATATCAATTTAAGATCTATAATTACAACACTGAAGTATATAACATGTCAATTGTCATTTTCACTTCTTTTGAAGAACTAAACTAACTGAAAATAGCAATGTTTGTTACCGTGCTGAACAGAAATAAAGATTAAAAACTACAATGCCATCAAATGGGGAATATCTAAGAAATAACTCAGTTCACCATGTTCGAGTGATGGTTTAAATGGCTAACACAGTCACATAGGATCCTCTGCATCTTCTCGCTGTATTGTGGCACTTATTTTATTCTAGACAGCAAACAGATAAGCGTTTGAGGTCTAACTCATATCTTACATGGCTAATGGATATGTAGTAATGCTAAAAGAATATATTTTCAGCCCTTAAATGACCAACATTTAGTGTTTTTATCCCTACTTAAAAAGTAGCAAAGATGAACTGATATTTATATCTTCTTATTATTTTCGAAGAGAAGAAAAAAATGATGTCACTGAAAGTATGAAAAGGACAAAAAGGTACACATACCCCTGAGTAAAACTCACGTGAACACTAAGCTACTATATGTAAAGGAGTGATATCTAATACTCATAATACAAGTTACTGTCCAATTATTCTTTTTTTAAAAGTTACCATCCAATTATTAAAAGTTACAGCAAAGCAATTAATATCACAGCAAGATAATCAAAACAAACTAATTCCAATAATAATTAGTGTCTCAAATTCATGCCGAGTGTACTAAAAGTAAGGTATTCTCGTCAACGTATGAATCATTTAAAAATTGATTCCAAACATAAACTCCAAAAGTAAAAGAACAGCCTCAGCATCATTTCCTTTTAAATTAACTTTCAGCTGAAAAGGCTCATATTTCCAAGATCAACAATAATTTAAACAGAAAAACCCTTTTAGGTTCAAATCACAACATAAAATACAGTTGTTGAACAAAAAACAGAATTTGATCCAAAAGGAATTAATGAGATAGGATGTAGGTAATCGAACCACGTCTCTACTAGCCAAAGTTGCAAACATGGCAATAAAACCTGCCATGATAGAACATAAAACACAAAAATATGAATAGATTAGACAGCTAAATTTTAAGAATAAGTGAAATTATCATCGTAAAGATAAGATTCAAGTACCACTATATCGACCCATAAGTTTAACAATTCCAACTCCGTTATCTACACTTTCAACCTCAACATGTGCAGCGTTAATGGCCCTCTGGGCTTCTTCGACAGCAGTATCAAAACCAAAGGATTTGTCTATCACCTAATGATAACACACAAAATGTTTTACTACGCTTTTCTTTTGTGGAGGAGAAAGAAGGGAACTTCAATTACTATCCTACTAGTGCATCAATTAGTAAACTTTCATTTTCTGCTTTGCCTAACTCAAATTTGTCGGGTTTTTTTTTCTTTCTTGTTTTTTGCCGTGGGAGGGGTCAAACTAGGGACTGTAAAACCAAAAAAAAAAAGGAGTTAGAAATTGCACCCTCAATATAAGAGAGGTCAAAATTCATAACGTTTTTTTTTATAGAAAGTTATCTTTCATTGATCAAGGGAAAAAAATTACAATACAATGTAGAGGATGAGAAATCCTCAAAACAGAAAATAAAAGTTGAAAGTAAAAAACTAATTAAAGGAAAGAATTCCATTTATAATACATGGAATGTACGGGGAGACAAAAAGAAGAGGGATTACCCAACAAAAAGTACGAAAAAGAATAGAATTCCAAGTATGTCACCAAAGATTTACAACATCATTAAAATATTTGCGGGAAAAGAAAATACACTTCTTTCCTAGAAAACCGACTGAGTAGGAGAAGGGAAAATGTCATTTACAATGCGGGAAAAAAAAACTTTGCCTTATCAAACCAAAAGGAAGGAACAATATAAAATTTTAGCATTAAAGTAAACAATTAGCCGTGTGTTAAGATGATGAACCATGTAATCCAACTTTCCCTAGCATGCATATATGTGCTAGTCTATTCCCTATACTCATAATACTTAAGCTATCAGACTAAGATAAATTTAACCTTTTAAAATATTTCCCAACACTTCCATCATATATGAACTCCATTAGTAACATCCAGCTTTATACGCAATGAGAACAAATAATGTAAAGAGAGTCTAAGCCCCAAACCTCCTATTTTTACCATGTTAAATCACTATTACCCCAAAAGCTAAAGCAAAATTCAATTTTGGTCTTTTTTTTTTTGTAGTTTCCTCTTTTTTATTATTATTAATATTTGACAGCATATATCTAATTAGGTGGGAGTAGTTTTTTTATTGGGTTTTGGGCCATACATTTACATACGGATACATGTTTTTTTTTACGGAAAGATAAACTTTCATTGATGAATGAAAAATAATACAAATTGGAGGATGAGAAATCCTCAAAGACAAAAAAGTGAAAAAAAAAAATAAAGCAAAAGATTAAAGCAGACCTAAAATCTAAAAAAAGGAATTCCATTTATAAACATACGTATACATGTGATGGACACTCAATGACGTTTTTCCCCCCGCTTTTCCTTAGTTTTTTTTATTTCTGCATTATCCTAATAAAATGGACCTGTGAGCCTACTTTTCACAAAATAAAATAATAATAATAGTTCAGGTTCTAGACTTATTGTCCGAGAATAGGTTCCGTGCATAAACATCCATGTCAAAAGATTTGTTGGCGAATAAATGTCAAATGAATTATCAATGACTCTCAGTGGTACTCAAGGACAGTAGAACTCTCAGTCTTCCTAGAATATTGAGACTTCAAAAAGAATCTGCTCAATATGCACTGCAGTGAATAACTTAAATTTTTTTATCAAAAGTAGAAATACAGATAGACTCCTATGGTTTCAAAAGTAAAAACGTAATTGACTTTCCCCATGCAATGAAAGAAGAGAGAGAAGAAGAAAAAAACAAAAACAGATTTTCAATACATCATAATAAAATTTGGGTACGTCAAGAAAATTTTGACTATAGATAGCTGAGGTTTCTTACACATTTTCACAACTTTCTGACAAATTAGTCCAGAAAGATACTTACAGCAATGTCATTATCAATTGTTTTTGGAATCCCAGCAACAGAAACTTGAATACCGCGTTTAGCAACTTCCTTCAAACGAAAAGGGTCATCTAACTTCAAGCCAAAAAATGGAAAAACAAACAATTTGTCGAGGAACTATAACAACATTAAAAGGGTCAATCACCTGATAAATTAAAGCTGCTCCTTTTTGGGTACCATCACCACCAATGATATACACCTAGATCATAGGAAGACATCAAATATTCTGTTGCATTCCCTCAGTTGTCTTTCTTTCTCTCTTTTTGATTGCTTTCACTCTCTAAATTTGACATTTAATCTTCTTCCTTGAGGCTGGGCCTTATTATAGCAGAGAAAAGAAGAAGAGTATGCACCTGATTTATCCCTCGATCCTGGATATTATCAACAATCTTGTTTGTATCATGACCTCCTCGTGAGGTACGAAGAAAAGTGCCACCGCGTTTGTGGATATCATTGACAACTTTAGGTGTCAAGTTTAAAGTATTCTTTGAGTAAAACCCTCTATATCCTCCCTGGTGATATTCAAAAGCATCATGGAATATGGTAAAGACCCAATCACAAATCAAGAGAATCACTCATCCAATAAACCCAATTTCAGACTCAAAATGTTTTTTTTTTATATAAAGACAACTTTCATTGAACTTTCCAATGTAAATCTTCGTCAGTCCAAAGATTATATTATGTTTATTTTCCTCTCCATAATTTAGACATTAAACTCTACATCCATTTAGTTTTCTCTTTGATCAAATAAATTCTCCCAACTAATATCTCAATCAAGTTCTAAACTTTCCAAGGGAAGCCTTAATTCCTGAAGAATTATTCCAGTTGATCTAAACCTTTCATACTGGCAGTAAGTGACATTTATGTGAATAGGTATATCAAAAAAACCTACTTATTCAAAATGATCAGGTTGTTCTCAACAGTTTTTAGTTTTCAAAGGAAGAAAAAGCTGTGACATCGTTCATCTCTATGTAATTTCCACCAACAGTCCATAGCCTTGCTAAAATCAAAATGTTGCACTTGCAACCACATGTTAAATCTAAACAGACAAGGCCCCTATTTAAATGATCTCCAATTTTATATTATTATTTTTAAATGATGAGGTGGAATTGGGCTCTTGGATCCTCTAAACTCAAGAAGAACATGAGACAAAACACTGACTTCATGTCTTCCAGATTTACATGATCTGGCTTAACAAAGGAGAAGATTTTTATAGACGCACAATCTGTTATGTTTTGATTAATATGGTTAGAACTTATAAGATTGGAAAACTTTTAGAACATCTTAGCTTATGGGATAAAATAAAATTTTGGCTATTTGAACAATTACTAACATCAAAGCCTTTTCTATATTGTTTCTTTTAGTGGATAATATCATGTCGAACCTCTTTACCTCCTTTTTATTAATATGGACCGTAAACGGAAAGACTAATGATATTGAATTAGTTTTAAAAATTATGGAGATTACATCTACTTATATAGAAAAGTAAACCTAGCTTAACTAGGAAACCAACTTCAACAAGTAAACTAAAAGATAAGGAAAATATCCCTATTCTAAATAAGGAATAACATAAATATATATTCATTCTAACATCCCCCCTCAAACTCATGATGGCATAACAGAGACCAACGTGAGTTTGCTAAACACATGACCTAAATATGACTTTGTGAATCAATGTCTTCGTTAAGCGGAAGCTATGAGTGATGCCTGGAGAAAGCGTCATCAAACACAAAGTGGAAGCAAACAAAACTGATGTCGAACAAAGATGTCTGGCAGAAGCGACATCGAAAGCAGAGCGAACCATCAGACAAAACTGACATCGAACAAAGATGTCCGCTAGAAGCGACATTGAAAGCAGAGCAAAACCAACTTTTGTTGATCGGCTTTTGGACAGATGGTATCACCGGCGGTTTCTCTTCCCTCCTATGTGAAGAAGAGTCAACAAATAACCACAACATAATGTTAACCCAAAAATCAAACCCTAGATTTATCTAGGTATAATGGAGGAAGAAACCCTAACGGCAAACCAAGATCCTCAAAACCCAAACGCTCTTAAAAAATCCTAAGTTCGTATGTCATACGTATGTTCCACACCCAAAGACGATATCCAACTGGAGCTATCAAAACCCAACAAACAGCTAAGGATGTAGCCTCATAGATGTAGTCAACGAATGGAAAAAAAATAGCACAAAATCTGGACAGCAAGCATAAACCCAGAAAAAACAAATCTGAACCCAATTAGCTCCCAAAAACATATCTAGACAGCAGAGAAATCTCTCGTTTCCATCAAAACCAAGCACTGTTTGCACCTAAAACCACTCCAAAACGATCATAATTGGAATTCCGAGCAAAACCAAACGAACGGCACTGAGAAGAGGTGGCTCACGCGCCAGCGCGTGAGGAAGGGGGCGGAGAAAGTGGTGGCGCGTGAACTTCACGCGCAGCGTTTTCCGGCGGACGGCAGCAGCGACTTGGCGTTTCAGAAGATGGCGGTTCTTTCTACGGGGATGGTGACAACAAACAACCATTGAAAGGTTGTATTCTAAGATCCAAACCCTAATTTTACCTTAGGTAGGATGAACAAAACAAACCCTAAATCGAGGGGTTTGAACGAAAATTCAGAAGATCAAATGAAGGTGCTCCCTCGCCGGAAAAGCTTACCCCGGCGAGGGAACAAAACGAGAGCGAAATAGAGACGGCAAGAAAATTTAAAACCGAGGCTCTGATACCATGTAAACGGAAAGACTAATGATATTGAATTAGTTTTAAAAATTATGGAGATTACATCTACTTATATAGAAAAGTAAACCTAGCTTAACTAGGAAACCAACTTCAACAAGTAAACTAAAAGATAAAGAAAATATCCCTATTCTAAATAAGGAATAACATAAATATATATTCATTCTAACATGGACCAAGTTTCTTATTTGGTGAAAAAAAAGGGTCTGGTAAAAGCTATTAAGATTTTCACTTTAAAACTCAAAATATTGAAGGAATTTGTAGAAGAAGAAAAAGATGAATAACAAAGTCCCAAGCTTAGTTAACCACATAGAAGAAAGAAGGTGAATTCTATCCCAAATCACATGGTCTCGAGCAGTTAACCAAAAAAAACAATTGGTTGTGCCAGTCTCTGTACTGGCATGAAAATAAAAAACTAAAACATAGTTAAAGGAATTTAATTATGTAAAATAAATATTAAAAAATTGGGGGATTCATATTTTTGCTACCTCAATTCCAAGTATATCATCCACGCCATACATATAGTTCAAGCCACAGACTATCTCCCGAACTACTGTGTTAATCCCAGGGCATAATCCACCACATGTTACCACACAAGCACGCACTTCGTCTGACTTGAAATAAACCTACATCACAAATTACTTGATTCATCTATTAAGTATCCAACATACAAATACGTGATTAAAATAAGGAGATACCTTTTCACGAGGACCTGCACGTCGAAAATGTACTCCTCTAGTGCTATCTTTTTGAACCACAATCTATAACCAATGAATAATAAATTCAAAAGGATAAAATGTCACATCAGTGATTATGACACCAATAGTTTTAAATTAAGTGGGGAAAAAAATTGATAAAGGGAGAGGGATACTATTCGACTACTTTTTGAGCAACAACATCTTCTTGCTTGACAAAAGTTTCCCTGAAAATAATTAAAACCGCATATGTAACCCAAAAAAAGTTATAAAATAAATATGAACAGCAAACTTGACTTTGGTTCAGGTTAAATTGTAATAACAATACTAATAAAAAAAAGCACCATCGTTGCACTTACTTGACAATTGCATAAGCTTGACTATTTCGCAATGGATTGGGATATGACTGCAGAAAAGTAAATGGTAAGGAGTTTAAATCAGTGAATTTGCACGTTTATGCACGCATGAATCTGCATAAAAAATAGGACACTAAAATTATTATATAATTGTAGCACACAGATTTGGCAATTCTCAACTTAAATGCATAAAAAGCTCTCATTTTCAATCTCATTGGATCCTCGTTGATAATTCTATGATTCCAATGGTATAACATCAAAGACTCCATACTTTTTTGACGCCTCAAGGGACCTCGAGCCCAATCCCATTTTAACTACCAAACTAATCCCAACAATCAGCAACAGGCCCTCCCTCCTAGCTTGTGCAAAACCATCTGGAAGCTCAAAACTACCCAGAAAGTCAAATTTTTCACCCTGCAATTCTTCAACATGTCTCAGCACTAATGACATGATCCAAAAAAAGAAGACCTCACGATTTCCACTTGTCAAATCAGCGCCCTCTATGCGGAAACAATTCTGAAAGCAGTGATCATATCAAGAACAAACTGCTCTGAGCATGTGAATCACCATTTGCATTCAAGCCAAACCATATCAGACGTAAAAAATAAAATTTAGGCTCCAAGACCTCAGCTGTCAACTACAAATAAAATGACTGAATATCCGGGAGATACACATTACGGCATGCATATTGTATATTATAATTCATTCTTTCTTAGTTTTAGGGGCCATTAGATAGTTTTGCTTAATTGTTTATCCGTATTCTTTTAGTTAGGACTCCCTTATATGTCTACATAACTCCATTGATAAATGAAGTGATAATGATAGTGAAATAAAACATTTCTACATCTATATAACATTAATACATCAACACAGTCCTTGAACAGGTGAAAGAGGAATAGATAATCAAAATTGAAAATCAAAACAACATGAGAATGAAGCCACAGTCAATCTCAAGCACAATTAAGCTGATTTCAAGACATAAAAGGGGCATAATCACGTTTCTAAATCATTATGAATGAATAACGAAACTAAAAAAAAGTAACGAACTGTAGAATCAACGATTGAGCAAGAATTACCGGTAAGTCAGGAAGAAAGTCAGTCAAATGAGGAACATCTTCGAGAACGAAACCATTATCAATGGCCACGGAAGAAGAATTCTCTGCTTTAACAGTAACAATCCTTCGTTGATTCCGATTGGAACGGAGAAGAAAGCTCGTGGAATTCGGATTCCGAGCTCTAGGAGATTGAATTGAGATCAAAGAGCTGGACTTGAAGGAGAGGGGAGAGGCATTGATGAGAGAATTGGAGATTGCAAGATCCATGGAAATGAAAATTCTAAAACAGAGCTGATTGAGAATTTCAGAGGGAAATATTCAAAAGGATTGTGTTGTTTTGTTTGATAGGATTTTTTTTTCTTTTACAATGGATATTGGATACCATGTGATGTGAATGGTTGAAGCTTCGTTTTTTTTTTTTTTTTCATTTTATAGTATTTATTTTGGTTTAATTATAAATTTAGTTTTTAGGTTTGGTTATGAGTTTTTTTTTTTAAAGAATTTATCTCAAATAGCATAAATATGCATACTAATTATTAAAATGTCAGAACCTTTTAAAAATTACTCAAATAGCATAATTATAGTTCAATTTATTGAACTGTAATTCAATTAATTATTGAACTATTTTTCATAGGTATTTTTAACGAATTTGTTTGTTTTTTGGTTTTTTAAGTTCAAGGTCAATAATTTATTGAATATTTGAGTAATTTTTGAAAAGTTTTGACATTTCAGTAATTAGTAAACTAAAATATGTTATTTCAGTAATTGCCCCTATTTTTTAGGACATGAGTTAATATAATCTTGATAATCTTAAAAGTTTTACAGTGTTTTGATGAACAAAATTATAAAATGTTCTTAACGTTATTAAAAATTAATAAATCTTTTTTTTTTCGTTGTATATAAACGTGTCATTAACAAATGATGATATTGTGTTAGTTAATATGTAAATTTCACTTAAGTCAAGCGTATTTATAAATCAAAAATCTACATTTACATATAAGTTAACATCGTCATCCTCTATCAGTATTCTATATAAACGATGTATTAACGAACGTTATAAGAATTTTAATCCAGTCACAAAAACTAAATTGATAAAACTATCGGATTTTTTATTTTTTTTTATTCAAAAACTATCGGATTTTAATTGAATCATGCTCTTATATGGACTATGATTGTAAAACTATTTCTCTCTTACTTGAGTTGGTTTTAGATTAAGATTCCAATTTATTGAATTAAAGTTAAATTTTTAAACATGTAATTAATTAAAATACTCAAGGTGTAACCAATCATGAATTGGCTCATTAATCATTGGGCTTTCTTTTTACTAAAATAACAAATTGTTGCATACGGATTGAAAACTAGGGGTGAAACCGGTTCAGTTCGGTCCGATTTTTCAATTAATTTTAAAAATCGGACCGGTTCGGTTTATAATAGGAATCGGCCCGGTTTTTACCGGATCGATTTTCAGTTTTTTCCGGTTTTTCTAGTATAGGCCACTTGCATTTAGTTTTAAAAAAAATCCTCCAATATTGAAGGATGAAACAAAAAAAAATCAAACATAAACAATAACTTAGTTGAAAAAATTAGATTAATAAACATATAAAATATAAATTAAAATAAAACAAATAAATAAAAATTAGGGGGAAATAGGGAAGGGGTATGGGATTTTTACTTGTTTTTTAGAAGCCGGTTTGGTTTTTGAATAATGGAAACCGGGACGGTTCGGTTTTTTACGGTTTCGGCCCGGTTTATTTTTCCGATTTTCGGTTTTTCGGTTTTTTCTTTCACCCCTAGAAAATACCGAAGGGTTTTAAATAAGTTATGTCGTAAAATGTTAAAATTGCTACTTCCAATTCCAACCCATCCACAACCGACATTGTATCTTCCTTTTCCTAATCTCTATTTGATCCATCAAGAACTCGGGAGTTTAGAAATATATCATGGTTCTAAAAAACTATTTTAATAAATATCGTTGTTTTACATGCATTGCGGTTGATTGATATAGTTTCTGGAGGACACGATTTTTTGTATTCATCATGTTTATCTCAAAAAAAAAAAAAAATTCAAATAAGTTTGCTAACAACAAATCCAAGTCCAGGCCAACATGAGCATAGCTCAACTGGTTTGGCATATACTCTCTTCCCCTTGAGGTTGAAGGTTCGAGTCCCCCACCCCCACTTTGATGTAATCTCAAAACAAAAAAACAAATCCAAGTCCATAATACTCTTCCAAAAGGAAGTAAAAATAACAAACATGTTTTTTGATACAATTTATTTGGCAATGATTTTGAAAACATTTATAAAACCTAGAATACAAATAAGAAATACGCAGTAAACCAACATAATTTTAAAAAACGGGGAATTGAAAACAAACACATTATCGAATACGAACGTGCCCTAGTTCAAATCGACAGTCGACCATATTTTTTGGTTCTGACCCAAGATCTTCATCTAATGTTTCTTGAACCACAATCACACACAACTGACCACTTAGCTAACTCATCAAAATGTGCATAGAATTACTGTCATTATTACTTATGACATCAATAAATTTAGCTTTCATCAACTACATTAGTACATATACAATTTATATTCTAATGGATGAAGAAGGTCCATAAACAATTTTAATAACAGTTTGTGGAAACAATTATTTTCTAGTACAGAAGCATCTTCAACATGCAATTAGCCGAATTTGAGAGTTGCAATCCAACAACACAGGAACCCTCATGTATTGTCAAAAAGAATATGGCATTTCTAGCATGAAATCGAGGTTTTGTAGTCATTAGCTATTCAAGTATGAAATGATCAATGATGTGATCGATAACATCTGCGCCCTCCATATGCACGACATGATTTTTCACCTGAGTAGATACACATTTTTTTTCACAAGAAACCAATTTCATTCAAAGAATGAAGTTACAAGGCAAAAAGAGTTTATGAAAGTTAAAAAGGAGTTGCAAAAAGAACTCACTCCAATGGGGCACAAACCAAGGAAAGACTATAATTACAAAATGCATTAGATATATAAGCATTTAGAAAATAAGCAAGTGCATAGAGGCAGTAGAACAGGGCTTTGTTGTTAGGGCTGCAATCGACTAATCACCCATCTAACCAAGCATTACAGTTAAAATGACTGACCAATGGTAGTATTCAATTTCAGTGTGCAAGTAATTTGTGTATACATTTGGGCATGTGTAATGAAAACTTAACCGGGTTTGAGAACACCTTGAAAAGATTAAATTTATCATGACGTGTCAGTTTAAGCTTTTGGGTCCACGTCCAACAACACTCTTATATCTAGTTGTTCTATTTGATCTACTGATCGTCAGATTGTTTTTTTTTTTTTAATAATACAGTGGCCAATTCATTGATATATGAAAATTGTCACTCATTCAGAACAAAAAGCGACAGGAAGAAAAGGGATATGAAATTACAGTCTCTGAAATGGCACATTCAAATTTACAATTCTAGTCAAATGTACACTACCTGAAAACTTGTTTTTCCTAGGTAGGCGAGGAAAAATAATCAAAGAAAAAAGTAAGAATCTTGTGAAAAAAGAGACCAGCAGTATGAAATGCTATGCTAATATGGTCAACGAAGATTGGACCTTATATAGTAAAGAATGGAGGCTGTAGTAAAGAATGGAGGCTGTGTTCAATGTAATGGTATGATAAGAATTTTAAAAGTATCTTTCTATCAAAAATAAGGATTTTATAACCAGTAATAAGAGCCAAAGAAAACCATAAAATATTATGAAGGAATCTCCTATACATGTCAGTAAGATGGTCAGATCAATACATGAATAATGGCAAGATTCTACACATGAACCATCTTCGGTAGTTCCCAGCAGGAATGATATCATCTTACTGATAAAGTTCTTTTCAATAATACATGATACATAAAGAACATGGAAAGCTACGAAAGAAAATAGAAAAATTAAGTATGACATCCATGAATAGGGTTTTAGAAGTGCTAGAGAGTGTGTATAAAAGAGAAAAATGTATGCAAGAGAGAGAGAGAGATTATAAGCGTGTGCGAGACGAAGAGCATTACCTGAATAACACTATGAGCAGCAAGTCTCTGTCTTGAGCTATGAAAGCTAACATCTACCTTCTCCCATGAAAGACGTGATAAGCCCGTCACCAATTCCTCTAAATGATCAAATCCATAAATTAGAAAACTACAGTTTTCATCAGTTGGTTTTGAAGCTGACAAGAAATGCACGTAACATCTTCAACATCATAATAGAAATTGCAAACCTTCCAGCTTTTCAGGATCGCTAAATTTTGTCAAGATTGTTTCACAATTCTCAGCATCAGAACCTTTACATCGTTCTTCATAAACCACATGAGGATACTTTTCATTGACGGCATCTTCCCACTGAAATTTTGAAAAAAATAGTACGTACAAGAATAGGTCATTTATCATGATTGATAATACTCATCGATCAGTATCACATTATATTGTAGTTAAACTACTACATGAAAAGTAGGAAAAAGTACCTTCGGCAGTTCGCTATTACGTCTAATTGATGATGTTCTCCAACCAACAAAATCTATAAAATGTTTTATAAAGGAAAACAAAGACGATCAAAATTGAACATAAATCTAAGACAACCTTCAACATCAAGAGTAAAATGAAAAATTTCCTATTTTTTCAGAAAAATAGTGGCTAAATAAACAATGAGAGAAAGGATACAGTCATAGTCAACATTAGAATATACCACCCTACGTTTGAATGAACTCAACGCAGACCTGCATAAATAGAATTTGTAATCATTCTGTGATGAATTCCAAGAAGTTTGTCAATCATAAAAAAGCATATTGAATTAGCTGAGTGTGGATAAATACATGAAGTAGTATTCACCGTTGTCTTCCATCATGCGCTGAAGCAAGGGAGGCTTTCCTCCATCATCATCAGTTAGAAAAAGGTGTTGACCTGTTCTTCTAAGTATCAAATGGATAATACAGCTTGCAATTTTCTCTATAGCAGTCAGACCAAAAAGAAAAGGCACCTGGCAGGAAAAACCAATATTAACTATACCATAAAAATGGAAAAGTTGCTCATGAATAAGGATGAAAGACCAATATTAACTAGACCATAAAAATGACCAATATCATTTTGAAACTATAGGAATGTAATTTGCAACTATAACTATTTTTTTTATTGGAAACAAAACTTTTCATACTGTATTCCATAGGTAACCATTAGAACACAGACCAAGGGTTAATCTATTGAGCACATATCAAGCTACAACTATAGTGATGTCTACTCCATATGAGAGAGCATACTTAAGAATAAGCACAACTTTTGTTTTGGGATGAAAATTCAATTACTTTTTTTTAATAGAGAACAAAACTTTTCATTGATAAATGAAAAGGTCAAAAAGACCAACCAAGAGGTCACAAAAAAGTGCTCCAATTGGCCTCAATAATAGGGCGCATAATTACGAAAAGCTTTACAATTAGCACTCCAAGCGGAGGCGTTGAAAACACTAAAATCCCAAATGTCTATACGATGTCACTCTCTCTCAATCAAACATTCTTCTATTATGTTCCAACCAAATGTTCCAACATATAGCCCGAATACCGTTATCCCACAACAGTTTCCTCTTACCTATACCTTGAATACCACCAAAATGATAACTCAACGACTCGTTAGCCTCAAGGGGGGCTACCCACTTTAGTTACTTATTCATCAAAAAATGCCAACAGACTCATTCAACCTCTTTTACTCATTATTTGAAAAATAAGACACATTTTGCCACGGATGGTGAAAAATACAATACTCATGAACAAAGAATACATAGTTACCTGCTTATTACCCCTTGAACCAAGATGTGGTGTGGCAACAGTGATAAAATTCAAAGCCTCCAAACCAGCTATTGTACCAGAGGACTCCTCTGATTTCTCAGTATTAGGTGGTCTATATAGTCTCCCAATGGCATACCTAGCCACTAATCCTCCCACAGAATGTGAAACGAAGGAGATCTTCCGAAGATTGGGCTTTCTCTTAATCACTTCAAGAACCTAAAATAAACATAAACAATCATCAGAATAGATATATACATATACAAAAACAGAGAAAATCTTCAGCTAATTTAATTATATGCCAATCAAATTAAATGTTAAGCCTAAGTGCAACCTGACCTCTTCAGCTAATCGATCGCCCATCACATCAACACCATCTAGTGTCAGTTTAGACACATTTCGCTCACTACCTGCAAATTAGTCATTGAAACTCTGAATATAAGAAATCAAAAGAAATAAATTAACGCAATATTTCTCTTAAAAGCTGAAGATTGTGTCCACTTCCAGTAGTTGAAAGTACATAGATTATTAGGGCCATGAGACCTAAGATGCCCAATTTTAACACGCAAAATAGGTTCCCTTTAATAGACAAACAATATTGATGACACCACCAATAAATTCATGTACACAAATAAAAAACTTTAAGTGGTCAAAATATTGAAAAGCTTCAACTATGACACTCCAAAAAAATAATAGGTGCCAACCTTATACGGAAGTAAGGGTTTTCATATGCAGTTATCAACTTATCAAGTCCCGTGAAGACACTAAGTCCAGTACTAATACCAAATACTAATAGATGAATCATGTCATGTAAAAGTTGAGAGAGGGGTGGAGATATACATGCACGGCATACAAAGACCACAGAAACTGAAAGGCATACTTCTTTAAAAATATATTTATATTTAAATAGCACACTCCGATCAATGATAGATTGGTTGCATGCTGAAGTACTCAAAGTCAAAGCAAATAGTGTCCCAATTCTCAAGCTTGTTGCCATTTCCCTTTAGCCAACTTTTTATAATAATAAAACCAAAAAAATGACACTTGAAAATTGAAGAGAAAGAAGCCATTCAAAAAAGTTACAAAACATTCAACTCTGCAAAATGGGATTGGGAACTAGAATTGAAATTAAAAGAACAAAAGCCTTAAATAACTAATGCTGCTTACGATGAACAAAAACCTTGTCAGGAAGCCTTTTGACAAACTGCTCTGCAGCAAACTTCCAATCAGTGGTGCTGCATAGACAAGTTTGAATCAATTTTAATAATCAAATCAAACGGAAAAAAATATATATATTGTTTATGTTGTTTATAAGAAAATGTAAGGTGAAAAATTAACAGGGAGCAGAGGATTAATGAAAATCCATCACCCGAGTGGCAAAAGAAACTAAATCAAGCAAACACTAAGTTGATATTGCAAGACCAGATTATTACCCACTAGAACAACAAAAACATTTTTTTTTTAAAACGGCTCACAAGCTCATTTCAAAATCTAAATGGGCATCATGGGCCGAAGTAAAAGAGACAACGTCAAAAAGGACAGAATTAGTTGATTCATTCTCCATCAGTTCTGAGATTGAAAATCGAAGCACAGCTTCAAATGGATATTTCAGCTCCTTTTTGGGTGTCCTCTTTCAAGATTTTGTAACATTCCACTCTTTTTATTATTTATAGCTGGGCTACATTCTTGAAATTGGGGGGTAGATTTACTCAATGAAATGGGCTTTTTACCCATCTTTTTGCAACAAAAAAAAAATGAAAATTTAAGCTCCTGATATAAATCAATACAAAAAATTCCCAGAACATATATCACAAAACCAGTTTTTTTTTTTCTTAAAAAAAAAAAACCCCCAAATTCAACAAAAAAGAATCTCTTCAGAAGAAACTGAATTGTAATTCCAACGGATAAACTAAACAACATATGGATAAAGTAAATGTATTGAAACCAATAAAAATCATGATCGGAAGAGATTAAGTAAAGAATTCTCACTTCCCCATTAAGCCATGAACCATAACAACAAGATGATCAGCAGACAAATAATCACTCTCCTTAGAGCTCCAAACATCTTCACCGCCATTCACCGACTCTGAAGAACACACGCCATTATCTAATTTTTCGTTTTCCATGGAAATTCAGCTCGAATTCTCTCTCTCTTTTAGATTAACACTATAAAAACGAGTTTCTAAAGAAAAGGGAAACAAAATTAGATAGGAAAACGGGAGATTGCGTGAAGTGAAGAGAAAAATGGCGTGATTTTCTCGGGAAAGTGATGGAAAGGAAAGGAGTGGAGATTTTGATTCAGACTGTAAAGGGAAAAATGGGAAACTTGAAAACGAATTGAAGTATCTTAAAACTTTATCTGACCGGTTATTGTTAGGTGCTTGGATAACTTTTTTTTTCTTTAATTATCGAGAGGAAAAATATATATTATTTATATTACACGATTTTTAATATTTTATTAAAATAGTATATTGCTCCCAAGTCCCAACTCAATAAATTATTTAAAAATAAAAAAAAACAGTTTAATATTTATTAGGGTAAAATATAAATAAGACCATGTGGTTTTTGCCAAATACATGAACACCCTCAGTAGTTTAAAAATGACAAATCATACCCATATAATTTCAAATTATTCCAATGAGACTCATTCCCTTCAACGCTATAAATTTTCTTTTAGCTATAAGTTATTCGTATGAACTATGATTTAGATTAATCAATATGTTTTGGAATCATCATTTCAGGTATTAGTAGCTAAAACTTTAATTGTGTAAATCATAACTAGTATTTTGATGATAATAAACTTTTTATATATTAACGATTTTGAAGTGACCATGACGTAAAGCGTAAAACAAAAAATTCAAAACATCTTGCATGATCCATACAGTGCAGAACTTAAATTAATCGTTTTAATGTTATGAACTGGTGATAAAGTGAAATTTATTAACATTTAAGCTAATATTTGACTAATAATTAAGCATTTACTTGTGATTGTGAAGGGAAAGATAGGTGACTTGGCTTGTAAATAAAAAATTAAGTTAAAGTTTGCTTTTTACTATAATTTCTTCGAATTTTATAAACGAACGACGACGTTGGCTAACATAACATATTATATTAGGCAATTTATCATTTCCTTGCTCCCAGTCACGTCCACCGTCTGCCACGTGCCACCGACTCGACAGCGATCAGCGAAAAGATTGGAAAATCGTGCCGCGTTCATGGGTTGCTTGCTGTGGATGGGGCATCACAAAAATCAAGTCCATTACTCTGTTGTTATTATTATTATTATTAGGTTATATTAGAGTGAATTTGTTTGTTATGATGTTTATATATTATATTTTAGGAAGAAAACAAAAAAATGAGTGTTATCAACTCTAATCTTACTTTAAATGTTAGCAATTTTAATAACATATATATATATATATATATTATATTATGAGTGACCGTGTCAATTTACGCGCACCTCGACTAATCTCGTAGAATAACTACACGATCCTACAATATTTGACGTCGGTAAACTCATATGATAATGTCTTGAATAGGTGATAATATGGTTTGAACTCATGACCTTAAGGTTGAAAATGAATCCCTTGACCACTAGATCAACCGATATTATATATAAATTATATAGTTACAAATTTAACTTTATATTAATTAGTTGTTAACGATTTCATATGTAACTATTTTTATAATCCATGCTATTTGTTATGCCTTTATAAGTCATTTTATCAATGTATGTAAAAAAATATCGAGAATATTTTAAGAAACAATGAACCATATTTTTTTTTTCAAGCAAATTCAAATAATTTTAGATACGTTATTTAAAAATGAGAAATGTAAATCCAGGAGAGGCATCAAACACATCAAACTCTCAACATCTTGAAACCATAAATTGAAAGCGAGAATGATATCAAATGTTCCATCGATGACTGACTTAAATATTAATAGATACTAAGAAATACTATTTTGGAAGAAGGACTTAAAAAATTGGATTTGCGATCACTTTTAATTTGTAAAGTTTTTACCACATGTATGATGTATAATATGATTTGTATGTTTTTAATAGACGCAATTTAATACACTTGTTTGAGATGTTATACCAAATTAAAGGAGGGAATATTCTACCCTTCGATCTCATAGTAAGAGAGTGAGTGTCTAACTACTTGTGCTATACTCGTATTAACATCACTATTGTAGATTTAGTTTCTATACTCGTACAAATTTTTATTTAGTCCCTATAAGTTAAGTTAAATCTACCAATAATCCATGATACTAAAAGCAATACTAATATTGATGAAAATCGAATATTAATAAGAAGTTAATTAACACACATCGATTTTATTGATAGTAGAAATAAAGATATCTAACTAAAGCAAAAGAATGAGTTTATATTTATTTTCGTCTGATTAAAAAAAAATTATATATATATATATATATCGATTTCGTCGAAATTAATATAGAAAAACTAATGTCTTTAATTAATCGTGAGATTTAATTATAGACCAATGACTACATAGAAAACTTTTAAAACTACAATTGTTGAAATAATACTAGTGGCAAAATATATAGACAAAATTGACATAAATGGTGAAGTACATGTTGGGAAAAAAACACATTCCCACGTTCACCGCTATAAATAAAGAGAAATAACCAAGAAAGATAAATAAACAAACACAATCAAACGACACAAGGATCTAACTAGTTCACTATATCGGTTCTCAATTGGCTATGTCCAGTTGCTACCGCTGCGGATTTCACTATGATAAATCAAGAGTTACAGTGAAAAATATTAAATACACTAAACCGTGTATTACGCTCACTGCCGCTCAAACACCCGAAGCAAAGATGCCACTTGACCTCCTAGATTGGCGATCTCTTACAGCTTCGCTCTCAGCAGATTGATCTCACAGCTTGACTCTAGGCACTTTTTGAACACCACCACTTCAAGTATATATAGCAACCAAACTTGAAGTGCAAGAGAATTCCACCGCCTCCAAAACGTGATGCACAAGGGTTGACACCAACTCCAAGTTGCAACTCTCAGCCAGTAGGAAAGCTTTGCATGGGTAATGGGCTTGGGCATTGTGTTTTGGACTTCACATCACAACAGTACAACCATCAATCATATAATTTAGGGCAAAATACAAAAAACAACCCTGTGGTTTTCGTTAAAGACAAACAAATTCCCCTCTATAGTTTGAAAATGAATATTTATACCCATAAGTTTAAAAATTATACAAATTGACCCATTCCCAACGCCGTTGATTTTATTTTAGTCATAACTTTTTCGTTTGAACTCTGATTTGAATGATTCAAGATATTATGAAATCCTTGTTTCGAGCTTTACTTTGTAGTCACTTAAAAATTTTGAAATCATCAATGTATAAAATAAGTTATCATCATCAAAATATTTGATCGGGTGGAAGTCATAAACACTTTTATATATTGATGATTCATAAATTTTTGGTGACTACAACGTAGAGCTCGAAACGAGGATTCCATAACATCTTGAATCATTCAAATCGAAGTTCAAGTGAAAAAGTTATGACTAAAAGAAATCAACGACGTAGAGGGAATGAGTCAATTTGTACAATTTTGAAACTATAGGGGTATAAATATTCGCTTTTTAAACTACAGAGGGTGTGTTTGTCCTTGACTAAAACCATAGGGGTGTTTTTTGTATCTTGCCCTATAATTTAAATTTGTTGTTAGTTGATTTAAAGACAACATATTTTTAAATTTGTACATCTCTATCTCTATCAGTAATATATAAAAGTGGGGATATTTTATAAATATTTTATGACCATTATACCCTTTCTAATTATTAGATTTATAAAATATGTCACACAATAATTAATGACTACTAACAATTAATTATCATATTCTTAAATTACATTCTTTTATTTAATACAGTGAGCTTAAAATATATTTTTAATAAAATTAGTTTACTGTTTCTACCGAAGTTGACTATTATATTTTGAACTATATCTTCAAAACTATATACTAAATATTAATTTTAAAACAATGAAATAAATAATATTTTAAAAATATATTTAGTATATTGAATATCATCTTCCCTTCTTATCAACTAATATTATTATTTAAGTTATTACTGTTTACAAATGTTTATATATTTTCCCAATTTAATTTAGCCGTTCTAATTATTAATTCCATATTATGATGATTCTTTCTAAAATGTAATTTATAGCTTATTATTTCATTATTCCTAAGATATGTTTTGAGAATTCAACATGTTTGTTTGTAATTAGAATTTGATTTATGGGCATTTATTTTTAAAAAAAGTTACAATATAATCAATATATAGTGTCAACATCTATTTTTACTTTTTTAAAACTAGTTGGTTAATACGTGCGTTGCACGTGTCTTGTGAATTTTGTATATTGTATATTTGAAATGCAATTGATAATACAAAAAGTGATATTCACTTCAAAGCAATATAAACCTTGTAGGTCTTACTTTTATGAAAGAATGAGTGCCTCCATTCTGCTAAAGAGATGTTAAATTGAAAAGAAACCATCAAGCACAAACCTCACCAGACCATGACCAAATAATTGGCTTCCCTTTGGTTCGAACATGAGAGAATTGACGGACTCGATTGTCGATTTAAAAAATTATTTTCCTTACTCTCGCTTTCATTTTTAATAAGCATGGAAGTTGACTTATGTTTTTTGTCATTTTCGAATCATTTATAGGAAGGCAATAATAAATGTCATATTGTAAACAAAATAAAAAATGAAAATAAAACTAAACACATTTATTTATGGGTTAATTTCAGTATTGGACAAATTAATATTGTTTTTTCTAAAAAAACACAATCTTTTATATATATATCAAAACTACCCAAAACCACCAATGTAAAAATTAAATTACATTGTGAAAAGACGAAACATACCCCGATAAATTTTCCTTTATTAAATGATATGTAATTAATGAGATATAATTATTATGAGAGATAAAAGGGTAATAAGGTAAATACTGAAATCGGAATCCACCAGAATCGCCACCATAAATGGTGTTTTATGGGTAAATCTGATATTAATATGAAACAACCATTAAAACTGAAATTAGGTGAATTAAAGTGGTTATTAGTGTAATTAATTCTTTATTTATTGGGGGTTTTAAAAAATGACATTTTATATAATAATATTTTAAAAATAGCAAAAATTTTGAGATTTTTTAAAAGTGACATTTTTTCTTCCGTCATCCAAAGCAAGTGTGAAACCGAACCAACATTTTTGCTATTTTTGAAAATATTTGAGTTCGCTCATTGAAACCAACAATGATTGAAAAAATTGGAGGCATCGGTGGTGAATGAGATCTTCTAATTCATTTTGATATATTGAGAACAAAACATTTCCAACAAATGATCAATATAGCAAATATCGTACATCCAACTAAACAAATTAAACTTTAAAAAAAAATCTAAACAACTTAAATTACCATGCAAAAAAAATTCAGTCAAATAAAAAAAAACCCGTGAAAGTGCCCATTTCTCCTATGGCCAAGATGATAATGGAGTGACCATCAATTAAAGAAGAAGCTAATTCGCTAAATCTCAAATTTCGACTGGAAAGTCGATTATTACTCCCAGTAATGTGAACACTTGTATTTTAAAAAAAAACATTATAAACCTTAGCCATCCAGACGTCTTTCACCTTTCCTTTGATCTTTATAACACTTTTCTGTCCCTCCTCCATCGATTAGAGTAAGAGAAGCATGAACTAATGAAAATAGTCTGGACCCTTTCCATATTTATCTAATTATGTATGCACTTTTATTAAATTCAATTTGAATTGATATATGATTTAAATTGATTTCGTTTTATATTTTCTAAATAGGATTTGAACCCCTTCCAATTTCCAAAGCAAACTAATGAAAATAGTTTGGACCCTTTCAGTATTTATCTAATTATGCATGCACTTTTATTAAATCCAATTTGAATTGGTATATGATTTAAATTGATTTCGTTTTATATTCTCAAAATAGGATTTGAATCCCTTCCAATTTCCAAAGCAAACTGTTCAACTCATGTTTTGGTTATTTGAGTCAATTGTGGTCATTTCCATTTTCATTTGTCCTAATTAATACATTGGAAAACCAAAATTTCTCCTATTAATTATTTTTTTCTTTCGAAGATCAAGATTAAAATGGAAACAAATAAAAAAACTTCAATAATTGTTTTTGAAAAATACAAAATGATTTAAAATGTCAGGGTTTGTGTGGGCATTAATAATAAATTTAAAGGTAAAAAAGGAACCTAAAGATTCTCCCAATATAACACCTTTTAGAGATACTATAGATAGATGATGTACCAATATTTATTTTAGTTCATACAAAACTCTACATTGTAAAAAGTTTTTAAAAATATGTTTTTTATTAGATTTGATTTTAAAAATATCATTTCATTATAAAATAAATGTGTTCAAATTATCGAATTTCATATTAGATTGTAATCCATCCTAACCCCATGATAGTCACCTTTACAATAAATGGACACGTAAATAATTTGTTTTTTTTTAATGACAGGAATAATTTTCATCAAATTGTAAAAACCAAACTAGAGCTTTTAAAATCATAACTTCATAAGCATCAAAGTGACACAAACCCCAAATCATATGAACTAGATTGAAACATATCCGAAATCACAATGACTAGATTTATAATTGAACATAAGAGTGTCTAGCTCACGGGTTCGAATAAGGAGTTTGAGTTACGCAAGTCCAATCAACTTTTGTCTTATGGTTTTGAAATTCGGGATGGTAGGTTTCTCAACCCCTTATTTTTAACAGATTTATTAACTTTCACAATTCCAACACAGTTTACACTAACTAAGACTTAACAAACGCATTATTTTATACAATTCAATCACAGGCAAACCCGATTTAATAACCCTTTCCAAACCCACGAATCAAACGTTTGAAGAATTTAAAATCCTTACTTTTTAAAATGAACTCACTTGTACGGTGTCAATAAAAATAAGATGATTTGAAATCCAAAGTGATTTTGAAATTCTATTTTCAAAAAACAAATATTACATTATAAGAATGGTCGGATTTCGCACAAATTCATTTTTAAATAAATGAAACTACAAATTTCTTTAGCCTTATCAGATTTGTAAGGACTCATCAATTAAAAGGATAAAAAAGTAATCACACTGCTCTCAACCAAAAAAAAAAAAAACATAACTAAATTAATTTAAATCTATCTAATTTGAAATAAGATATGAATTTCAAAACATTAAAATAACGTGATTTCAAATTATTTCTTATACTTGACATTTTTTTCTCATGTCCCATTGATATTATTATTAAAGATTTATTATTTATGGATTTGTTTTCTAGAAAATAAAACTAGACTTTCCTAATTCCAAACCGAGGGTTGTGTTTTAATTAGGAAAAGAAAAAGTTGAAAAAGAAGAAAAAGGCAAATCTCTTCCTTTCCTCAAAAAAAAAAAAAAAAAAACCACACCAGAACCAGACCACTCGCACGGGCCGTTCCCTTCCCTCCATCTCTTTCACAAAGGATTATTTCTCTTCACACTCCAAACTCTCCCTCTCTCTGATTTTCTTTCCATCAAAATCTCCCAATTCATATTCGGAACTCTTCGCGATTTCACTTACTGAATTCTTCCGATTCTATTCTACAGATGTCATTGTCAATCTCCGATTGCTCGTTCACTATCGCTTAATCTTCACTCGAGCTTTTTTTTCCAGGTAATTTTTGTTTGAATCTTTTCACTTTCTAGTTCATGACGAGAGATTAGGAAGAAAAAGGGGAATGGTTTGAGGGACGTAGGGTTTCTGCTTATTAGCTACTCTTGTTCTGATACTTTCCCCTCTCCTATTGGTTTTGAATGGTTTGTGTTTGTTTTCATCCAATTCACGCGATTGTTTAGTAGTAAATGCTGTTCTTCAATTTACAAAATTCATGATTCAAATTTACAGTTTGAATGGTTGAAGTTACTCATTGGGAGATATGGTTGAAGAGAAATCATAGATTTTTTTTTATAACTAGGTCACGATGGCTAACGAGCTTTTAAATCTTATTCAGTTCAAAGTGTCCTTACTTGTCTCGTCTCTCTCTTGAAATTGTTTTGTAATTATGATCTTCTTTGATTGATGGCAACTGGATGAAGTTTTTGTAATCCGTTGGCTTGGGTTGATTTAGTAAATTTTCTCTTTTTGAATGAAGTCTTTGTTTCACATAAATAACAATCCACAGTTTGAATCAATTTTTCCCTACGATTCGATTGAATTTGTGAGACACAAAGGTGTTGACATACTTGGCACTTGAATATATTTATTTATTTGTTTTTTGAAAAGTTGGGTCAAAAGCCTGCACTTGAAAAGTATTGAAGATCAAGACCATTTATTTTTTCAGTGTTTTGCTCATGATATTTTTTTTAGGATATCCGTGAGTGTCCTGGCTAGTTTATGTGCACCTCAACTAATCTCATGAGACTACCATACAACCCTGCAGCACTTGGTGTTGGGAAACTGTAGAATGATATCACAGTTAGGTTTCCACACATGGTTTGAACCCATGACCTCAAGGTTGTTTTGCTCATGATTTATGGTGCAATTTCTCCCAAACTTTCAGGATTAGTTTCATGACTAACCAATGTTGTAATATGTAAGGAAGGACATGTTTATTGGGATGATTCTCCCTTTTCTTCCGAACTCTAGGTACTTAGGCGTCTCTCTCCTTCGTGTGTTTGGTTCTTTGAAGATGCCTTGTTTTCTCTTTTAGTGATCTTTACAATATTTATTTTCCATAAAGAAAAGAAAAGCCTATATGCAACCCAAATCACTCCTTCGATGGCCTTATTATACTTCTTGAAGGTTCCAACTGGAAAGGGGAAACTAGAACTCTGTAGATGTTTTTCTAGCATCTTTTTACAAAATTTGGTTGGTGAGAAGCAATGGTTTTTTCAACAACAAATCACAAAATGATTCGGAGACTTGGAACTACATTAGATTTCTTAGCTCTATTTTGTGCTCTCGTTCTCATTCCTTTTGTAATTACACCTCTGTTATGATTTATGCCAATTGGAGCCTTTTTTTTTGTAATCTCTCTTGCTTTGTTGATTCTCCAACCTTCTTTTGTACTTTTCACTTATCAATGAAAAGTCTTGTTTCTTATTGAAAAAAAAAATAAAGAAAAGAAAAGAAAAGCTGATTTGCTTATAAATTATTTTGTTAACGTACTCTTGTGCTTTCATTTCTTTCTTTTTTGTGTGGGTCTTTTCTTGGTATGTTATTAGTATGGATTACGGAGCAGCTCTGTATATTCACTAATTATCTCCCCTTCATCTTATTAAAATCTATTTCTGTCACCATGTTTTAATGCAGACGACCCAAGATTGTAGTATTACGACCAGTTTTGAAGAAGTAATCAAGGTATTTTCAAGCAATGGATTCACCTGAATCCACCAGGAATTATGTGAAGAGGGATGTGGAAGACGGTTTGGGTGTGAAGAGTGATAGGGCAGGAGATGATGAAGGGTGGGAGGGAAGTGATAGGAGAAAGCACAGGTCAAGTAGGTCGAGAAAGTCGAGCAATGGAGAAGATACTGATGGATTAGATGGCAGTGGAAGAAAAAAAACGTATGGGGATAGAAGTGACATTAGAAAAAGGTCAGGAGGATCCATTAGAGGAGATAGTGAGGAAGACGAATATGATTTGAGGAAAGAATCACGTTCAAAGCAGATAAAAAAGAAACAAGAAGAGAGTACCTTGGAAAAATTAAGCAGTTGGTACCAGGATGGAGAATTAGATAACAGGAAAGAGAAAGACATTGGAGAGAAGTCAGGAAGTAAAGGACTTGGTAAAGGAGATGAAAACGAAAAAAGAAAAATGGCTTCGAAGTTTTCTGAGCATGAAAGTTCTCGGAGTAGAAGCAAAAACAAAGAAGAAAGATCTCATGATGGAGATTCTGAAAAAACACTTGATAGAGATGCCAAATATTCAGAAAAGAGACAAAGTAGTCGAGAGAAGGGTCATGGATCTTCTGAGCAGGTGAGGAGATCTCGAAGAAGATGGGATGAACAAGATGGTGTCAAGAAATCTGATGAAAATTACTCGGAGAAAGTTGAGGGTAGAAGTGGTAAGGCTTCTGATTTGAAGTATGAGAGTTCAAGAGAGAAAAGCGTGCCATCCAGAAATGAACCTACTGAGAATAAGGGGCAGGGTTTAGACTTATTCAATGACAAGGGTACCAAATCTAACTACAGGGAGGAGAAAAAAATTGATACGGAGAAAGTAAAGAGCAAAGGCAGGATAGAAGTTCATGAAGAAGGTAGTAAGGTAAGTCCAGTTTCTCGTGAAGAAAAATCGAGCAGAGAGAAAAGCGATAAATATCGGCAGCAAAAAAACTCTAGCAGTAGGGATGTTGTAAATGGTCGGGAGAAGGCAGTTAACGGTGATGAAGAAGGACGTACATGGACAAGAGATAAAGGGGCAAGAGAAGGTGGAAATCTTGACAAGTCTAAGAGTCCTGAGAGGCATCAAGATTCAGAATACGTAGAAGTGGAAAGTGAAAGAAGCTTCAACCATAAGCGGAAGGAACTGGAAAAGGATGGTTATAGGGATGATAGATCTAAGGGCAGAGATGATAACTGGAGTGATCGGAACAGAGATCGGGAAGGTAATGTTGACAATTGGAAGAGACGGCAGCATGGAAACCATGATAATGATCCAAAATCTGGGGATTTTATGTATGATCATGGTAGAGATTGGGAGTTGCCAAGACATGGTCGTGAGAGGATTGATAGTGAAAGGTCTCATGGTAGATCTAGTAATCGGAAAGATGGAAGCAGGGGTGAAGCCGTGAAGACATCATCAAACTTTGGAATTTTGAATGAGAATTATGACGTCATAGAGATCCAAACCAAGCCTCTTGATTATGGAAGAGTGGAGTCTGGAAACTTTGCAAGGAGAAATGAAGCTGGCCAGCAATCTGAAGCGAAGTCAGCTCCTAGTGATGGTGAGTGGACTCATCAGCCAGAAGGAAGGACAAAACGGACCGATATCTATGGTCCAGGGCAATCTGATGGAGATTTGAAGGAGAGGTATGAAGATGAAGGGGGGGCGACCCAGGATCAGAATTCATGGAGGGATGACTTTGATTTTCATGGAGGGAAGGGAAGGGGCCAGAAAAGTGCTATTTCAGGTCGCAATGCTGGTGGTCAAAGTTCCAGCAGTGGTTCACAGCCACCGTATGGCAACCAAGAACCAGGTTCCTTTAACAGAGCTGTTCAGCAAGGAATTAAAGGGAATAGAGTAGGCAGAGGAGGAAGAGGACGACCTACTGGGAGAGAAAGTCAACAAGCCGGAATTCCACTTCCAATGATGGGCTCTCCTTTTGGACCATTGGGAATACCTCCACCAGGACCAATGCAGCCACTTACTCCTGGCATGTCACCTGCTCCAGGCCCACCAGTGTCTCCAGGTGTTTTCATCCCACCATTTTCCCCTCCAGTTTGGCCTGGTGCTCGTGGTATTGATATGAATATGTTAGCTGTTCCACCAGGACCTCGATTCCCTCCTAACATAGGGACACCGCCAAATGCTGCCTTGTATTTTAATCAATCAGGTTCTGGAAGAGGTGTTTCTTCAGGTATGGCTGGACCCGGTTTCAATGCTTCTGGACCTGTGGGCCGTGCTCAACCTGATAAAACACAAACTGGTTGGGTCGCCCAAAAGAGTAATGGTCCTCCTGGTAAGGCACCTTCAAGAGGAGAGCAGAATGATTATTCTCAAAATTATGTTGACACAGGAATGCGGCCTCAGAATTTCATTAGGGAGCTTGAGCTTACGAATGTAGTTGAGGATTATCCCAAGCTTAGGGAACTTATACAGAAAAAGGATGAAATTGTGGCCAATTCTGCCTCGTCTCCTATGTATTACAAGTGTGATCTGAAAGAGTTTGAACTTTCGCCTGAGTTCTTTGGAACCAAGTTTGATGTCATTCTCATTGATCCCCCATGGGAAGAATATGTTCATCGGGCTCCTGGTGTTGCTGATCACATGGAATATTGGACATTTGAAGAAATTATGAAGCTTAAAATTGAGGTAACTTCACCTTCTATGATCTTTCTTTTAATTGCCTTTGAGCATAATAGGCTGTGGCTTCACTTGTGCATTTCTTTTAGAAGGCATGACCTTGTAATTCTGTGGTCTCTTCTTCGTTCTCATCATGGCTTAGATTATGTTTTTTCATTCTCTTCTTCATTCTTATCTTTTGCTTGGGAAGGTTTACAACTGAAGTCTTCTAAACTATTTTCACCTGTTTCAAAATTGATATTTGGTTGGCTTTCCATCCCCTTTTGTACTTTTCACTCATCAATTAAACTTGTTTCTTATAAAAAAATGCTGGTCTCCTGCATCTGTTACATAATGTGTGAGACTGCAAAATTGATATTTTTTTTCAATTACTTAGGCATCCGTGATGTGAAATATTGACCACTTTCAGAGTATATACACTATTTTCCAACTACAAAATTTCCCATTCCTATACTGCCTTGTCGCAGTTTTCAGTTGTGTATTAAATCTTTCTTTACAATTTTGCAGGCAATAGCTGACACACCCTCTTTCATATTCCTGTGGGTCGGTGATGGTGTTGGCCTTGAGCAGGGCCGTCAATGTCTCAAAAAGGTATGATGCATGTTACACGTGAATATGAATAGGACTTATCTTTTGCTTGGGGTGGTTTACAACAGAAGTCTTATAAACTATTTTCACCTGTTTCAAAAATTACCATTGAATTATTCATTTTGTGGTGCTTAGTGGGGATTCCGCCGTTGTGAGGATATTTGTTGGGTGAAGACAAACAAAGGTAATGCGGCTCCAGGTTTACGGCATGATTCTCATACTCTATTCCAGCACTCAAAGGTCAGTATAATTTCTTTAAAAATAAAAAAAAATCCTGGGATGCCTGCATCTTCACTTGGGTTCTGAGTCTACCCCTGTATTTTATCGGATATATCATTTTTACTCATGTTTGTGATGTTTTCATGATGAAGGAACACTGCCTCATGGGAATTAAAGGAACTGTACGCCGCAGTACTGATGGTCATATAATACATGCAAACATTGACACTGATGTAATTATTGCCGAGGAACCCCCTTATGGTCAGTGTCATCTTTAGCTTTGATGGCCATGGTAGCCTGAGTTTGTGTCTGCTTTGGTATTTTCTTATACGTTTTTTTCTATTGAAAGTAAAAAAAAAAAACATTTTTTCCACACGTAAGGATAATTGCTGAGTATACTCTTGCTTGTCATAATGAGTTATCTTATTATATGACATTCTGGGCGCTTATCTTCTCTGACTGTTTTGTCTGAAGAACCAATATGTTCGTGCGAGCGTTAGTGTTTCCTTATGTGTTCATAGCTGCTTATAATTACTCCATTTATTCCTATTGTTTCTTGGTCTGGAAGTACAAAATTTAATGTTGGTAATAAGTGTTGTACAGTTGTAAACGTCTTGTATATATGTGATCTTGCTTCAAGTGCAAAACTCTTTCGCTCCAAATTGAAGTTCTTTGCTTCACAGTCTACCTTTTGTCTTAGCTTTCATGCTTTTCATTTTAACATTGTGGAACATAGTGGATTAATAGGCAATGACTGAAATTGTCCTGTGCTTTAAAAATTTCAGGTTCGACCCAAAAGCCTGAAGACATGTATAGGATAATTGAGCATTTTGCCCTTGGCCGCCGGAGGCTTGAGCTCTTTGGTGAGGACCACAATATTCGAGCTGGGTGGCTGACCGTTGGTAAAGAACTAACTTCATCAAATTTCGTTGCTGAGGTACGAATACAATATTGGAAATAAAAAATTTCTGTACATTAAGTTATTGCCATCCTTATAAACCTAATTATTGACTGGAAAACATAATGAGTTTGTACTTGTTGATTCTCTTTTCAACGGAGAGAACTAAATTATCAATGCGCTGACCGTAATTGAACTTCTCTTGAACATCGAGTCAAGAAAGCCAGCTTGTATTAAATGGACTGAAAAGCTCATGGACCCTATTTGTATATAGTGATCTTGATGTCACGTTCTGGTTCATATCTCCTGTAACTTCTGCCATCACTAGCATTATATATCTTTGACCTCAAACCGCCATTTGGTTATCTTTCAGGCATATATCAAGAGCTTTGCTGACAAAGATGGGAAAGTTTGGCAAGGTGGAGGGGGACGAAATCCACCTCCGGAAGCATCTCATCTCGTCGTGACAACTCCAGAAATAGAGTTGCTCAGGCCAAAATCACCAATGAAAAACCAGCAACAACTGCAGCAGCAGCAACAATCCACATCTTTAATTTCAACGACCTCCTCTAACCGAAGGCCAACCGGAAATTCACCACAGAATCCAACCGGTTTAGAAATTTCAAATTCAAACCCCATAACGCTGCCTCCTTGGGGTTCACACATGGAGGGTTTTAAAGGACGAGAAGCCGGCAACATCCCGCTTGGTGATAAAGGTTTTGATATGTATGGTTTCAGTGAGCAGGCAAATGGAGAGTTTGTAGAATTTGAATCTCATAGGCAAATTAATTTATTGTAACAAAATTTTGCGATGTAGCTTCATAATTATTCCTCATTAGAGAAAAGGTGGAAACAATTGATTTTCTTTGTTATTGCCATTACTTGAATGTTGAATCTGGAGTTGCATATTGCTCCATTGGTCCCAAAATGGGAGTTGTAGTATTAGCTAATCTTTATTTAATTGAAATTTGTTTGTAGTAAAATTTCCCCTGATATTTTTTAATATTTACTCTTTAACTACTGTCATTGAAGAAAAAAAAAAAGTCAGACAGTAAGATATATTCATTGGTTCATATAATTTAATGAGACTTAGATATTGATTAATAAAAAAAAATAAAGGTAAATCACCGACTGACTTGTTATTTTTAGAGAAAAAGTAGTAAAATTTATAATTATATTTAAAAAAAATATATTTTTCTATAAAAAAGATTGTTAGATTTGTAATCACTCCGTTTTTACCTTTTTTACTGTGATTTTTTAATCTAAAAATAGTTAAATTTATAATTATATTTAAATGAGTGTTGTGAACTCATTACACAAAGTTAATTTTAACAAAATATAATATATCTTAATTACTAAAATGTATTGATTAGAAGTTAACTAAAAAAGAGGTATTTTAAAAAATAGTATTTTTTAAATTGAAGATTTCAAAAACAATAATAATTTTCAGAATTACTAAAAATAGTATTTTTAACATTATAAAAACTAATAAAAGTTGAAAAAATATTGAATTTTAAAATATATCATCGATAAACATAAGCAATGACAATAACATTAGGGCATTTTCAAAAAAAAAAAAAAAACAACAACCACATTCGAGGGAAAAAAACAATAAAAATAAATTCATTAATTTAATGAAAGTATAAAATACTATTTTTAAAATAAATCAATTTCTTAAAATTTTAAATTCAAAGTAGAAAAAAATTGCAATTAACATTAATTAAAAAAAAAAAATATCAAAATGAAAAAACTTAAAACTGACGAAAAAAAGGTTAGTTTAAATTTAAACGACGCGTTTTGTGATTTGGTCAATTTTACCACATTTGTCAAACCAAACCGAACCTAGATGAAAAAAATGGGAGAATCAGTTTTCATCAGATTCAATCGATTTGGTTTAAATGGTTCAGTTCTATCGGTTTAATCCATAAAAACATGAAGTTGTTTAAACAAGAAAAAATGTTCTTCATATCAAAAAGGAATAAAAATAATAACAAGAAAGAGATGCGTAACATTGAGTACTAATGGATTTTTTAAACCAAAAATGGAGAGGCAAACAGAATTGGGATCTTTTAAAAAGAAGTTTGGCTTTCTTTTAAGAACAACTCTTGGTGGACTATAGTATATATATATATATATATATTGAGATACTACGTCAAATTGGGGAGAAAATACTCGAACCTTTGACCTCATGGTGGAAATGAAGTATATGCCTAAATACTTGAGATATGCTCGTGTTGGCGGCCTATAATCTATATAGAAATTCAAATTTCCATGAATGTGGTTTGATTCGATTTTAAATATTTTTTAATTGAAAACCGGACCAAAACCAATGTTATCGGTTTCTTAAACAATCAAACCCGTATAAACCAATGGTTTTAAATGAAAGGATCGAACCGGATGATTTGGTTCGGTTCGGTTCAGTTTGACGGTTTTCATCAGTTTTTAAACACCCATACCAATTCACAAGCGTATAAATAAAAAAGTTTCAAGTATCAGTAATCAAGCAATACCCATAAACCCTAGTTCATATCCATCTTCCCGGGGTTTAAGCTTTCAATTTCAAGTAGCGAAATATTCTCCACCTCCAGAATTCAAAGTTTCTCGAAGGAGATTTCTCACACTCAATTCACCAATGGCTACTTCAATCGCTTCTCAATTACAAGCCATCAAATCCTTTGTTCTTACCGATTCAGAGCCCAATAAGAGACCTTTTACTCGTCCCTCAATTCTCTTCGATTCAAAAGAAGCTGCCGATATCGATATCGATACTATATTCAATATCGCATTACAAGGTTAGTATGGAAATAATTATTTGTCTGAATTGGTTAATTTCTGAATTATTTTGAAGTGTCTGTATTTTGATTCGGTTGTTTTGATGATTGATTTTCAGGTTTGGAAGTTCTTATAAGCTTCGATGAACGTTTTCGAAACTATAAGAATAATTTATTTAGCTATAAAAGTAGGGAGCAGGATAGAGAGTTGATGAGTGAAGTGGAAAATAAACGTATTGATACAACGATTAGTTCGTATCTTAAGCTGCTTTCCGGGCATTTTCTTCAACCTTCGTCGCTTAAGACACTAGAGTACTTGATACGCAGATACAAGTAAGCATTTTTGTCTATGATTTTCAAGGAAAATTGTTGTGGCATTTTCTTAGTAAGTTTTTTTTATGGTTTCCATTTAATGGGTATCTTCTAATTCTTCACGAGGGGGTAATTTGCAGGATTTACTTGCATAATGTTGAAGACTTGATTCTATGTGTATTGCCATTCCATGACACTCATGTGTTTGTTCGAGTTGTGCAGCTTCTTGTCCTTGGGTTAGCGATTATTTTATCCTCCCCTAGCTTGTTTCATCTCAGTGTACTTGGAATTCATGGAGTTTTTGGTTCTTTACCTTTTTGTATTGTAGGAATAGTAAATGGAAATTTCTTGATGGTGTGAAAACTTCGGGTGCCCCACCGCCAAGGAAGGTTATAGTGCAACAATGTGTCCGTGATTGTGGTGTTTTGGAAGTTTTATGCAATTATGTGAGTTATTATTTTTTGAATCCCTCATTCCCTCATGTATTTTGGGAGTTTATTTAAATCAAAGGTATCTGTTTACTCCATGTCTGACTATGAATTTTCTACTGTAGGCAACTCCGTCAAAGAACTTTAATCCCGCGAGACCAGTTGTCAGTTTATGCACTGCTGTTGTTATAGAAGTCTTGGGTTCTCTTTCTAGCGTTGAGCCCAATGTTTTAAATATAGTTCTTTTATTTGTTAAAACTGGACTTCAGCCTGGCGTCAAGGGTATATCTGATCAGAAGGTATATTGGAAAGGCACATTGTTCCTTGTATATATGTTTGTCTTTAAAAAAATTAATTTCATTTCACTCGTTTGAAATGTTCCTAAATGTGATGACCAGCCTCTTAACTGCATTTGTAAGGTGTTTAGTATGTATTCCTCATGTATTGTTTTTTTATTCTTGGATTGGTTGAATTCTGTAATGATAACTTGTCTATGTGATCCTAATCCAATCTTTGGAGGGGTAGATTTTTAAGTGGGAAACCCGTGAGGCTATTGGGTCGACAGGGGAAATTTTGATAATGTGGGATTCTTGTAGCTTATCAAGAAGAAGGTCATTAAAGGTCTTTTCTCGTTATCCATTAAATTTGAGGTTGTTTTTCTCTAGGAAAAATTATTGATAGAACATATATAGAGTAAAAAATGAGATTATTAATGGAGTCCAATGAGTTTTATCAATTATAGTATAAAGCTTAATATGAATATCAAGTATAGTATATCATGGGATGGATGGGTCTAGGGGCACTAATTATACTCAAACAAAAGTCAGTATAGTAACCAACCATGAGTTGGTGTAGTTGTCAAATGACTTTCCTTAAAGCCCCAAGGTCATTGGTTCAAACCATGTGTGCCACCTACCTAAGATACTATTGTACAAGTTTCCCGATGTGAAGTGTTGTAGGTCGTGTGGTTGTCCCATGAGATTAGTTGAGGTGTGCGTAGGTTGACATGACACTCTCGTATATAAAAAAAGAGTCAGTATGGTTCTAAGTTTTTTTTTTGAATAAAAGACATATATATAATAATAGAAGTAGGAGGATACAAAAGGGTGATTTAGAGGATCACCATAGGCCAAAGGATTTACAAAAAATTAAACCAATTGGCATTGATTAAAAAACTATTGTAGTTACAAAAGTTTCTATCTAGAGAACACCATTGGGAGACTTTAAAGTGCATAGTGTTCCAAACATCTACCACATTCCTAGCCTTGTTGTTGAAGATTCTGTAGTTTCTCTCCATCCATATTTCCCAAACAAGGCATTTGATGGTATGCTCCCGAAGAGTTTTGGCTTTCTTTTTGAAAGGTTGGCCAATGACGGTCTCCGCTGTAGAGCTCACATTTCTGGGGAGGCAGAGATGGTAGTTGAAGGTAGAGGCAAGCAAGGACCATAGAGAAAGGGTAAAAGGGCAGTGAAGGAAGAGGTGGTCATGGCTTTCGCTATTGTTGTCAGAGGCAACAGGCATTTGGAGAGAGATTGACTAAAGCATTTCGTAAAGTTAAATATTTTCATATGTAATTGTAACATAAACAATTTTTTTCTTCAAACTCGTATAAAATTGTCAGTCTTAAATCCCTTTTATGATTATGTTCAATACTCTTCATTGATAAATTCAAGCCCAGACCCACCCCGGATATTTTAGTTGGTCTCTTGACTAAAAAGAGGATTTCTCTGTTAAAACCATCACCAATCACCTAAACAACTTTCCACCCAAACCAGCCCCCTAAGGAGGTTCAAGGAAATCTGGAAATCCATAGTCCCGAAAAAAGTAAGTTTTTTGGTTGGTCCTTTCACACTGCTGAAACTCTCCAACAAAGGCATCCTCATTGCACTCTCTCCCCTCAATGGTGTGCTTTGTGCAACAACAGTGAAGAAACAAAGGACTATTTATTCTTCCACTGCCATATCAACTTCCTGATCATCTCCAAGCTGCTCCATTCTTTCAATCTGAGCTGGTGCAATCTGAAATGCTCTTTTGATTGCTTAAATCAGCTGTCAACAGGATCTGTTTGGTCTGGAAAAGCCCGGATTTTGTGGTTTAATTAATGCTTTTCTTGCCCCCAAATTTATGTTCTCTAAAATAATAGGAAGGGATTCCGGGATTATTAAGTTTTAACGGGATCTGCCTTTGCTTGTGTCTCCACCTGTGCCCATGCCTATGCCTAAAATAAAAAATAAGCTCTCGATTCGATTGTTTTCCAAGAATGTTGAGCAACAACAAATTGGCCAGGGATATGAATATTTGGAACGACATTAGAATTGCTAGCTCTTTATAGTGTGCTCATTTGCAATTTTTTTTTATAATTATAATGCTCCTTCTATTTATGCCGATTGGAGCATCTTTTTGTAATCTCCTTGGCTGGCCTTTTCTCCCCTTTTTTGTTCTCTTCACTCATCAATCAAAAGTACGTTAGGTTTCTTATAAAAAAGTTATGTTCAATACTATTTAAAGTTTTTTTACTATTAATTGGATTTCATTTTATATTTTCTAATATTACTTTGTTTGAGTTGGTGTCTTTGCATGACTACATTTGTGCCTTTTCCCCTTCAAATGCAGGCCGGTGCTTTGATGATTGTTGGTTTGCTAGCAAATAAAGTCATATTAGTACCTAAGCTTGTCAAGAGTTTGATTCGATCTGTTTCTGAGATTGCTAGAGAGGATGCAAGGGAGTCAACTGATCTGCAATCACTTCGACTGTCTCTTATGGCTTTAATCACCATTGTTCAGGTATTATTTCGGTGAAAAGCTTGGTATAGGTTGTACTTTGCACTTAATCAACGGAAAATGTTTCCTTGGAAAAAAGAAAAAAAAACCTTAATGCAATGGAACTTATAATCTATGTTGTTAAATATACAACTACGAGTATTTTAGTTTTTGGTTTTATCTGATTTTTATGTGTTTCATATTTTTCAGTTACAATCTGTTGACATTCCAAGAAAGGTCTTGGAGATCTTGATGGAGATTAGGTAGTGTACACTGCTTGCTAAATAACGCTTTTTAGTCACGTATTTCTCATTCATCTCTGATTACTGAATTAGATTAGGTAGTGTACGCTTCTTCCTAAATAATGCTTCTTAGTCACTTATTTCTCATTCATCTCTGGTTACTGAATATCATTTGTTTTTCATCATTTTTTCACTAACATTTTGTACTGTCTTTTTTCTGTTGTGTTTCAATGTGAAGGGATTTAGCTGGCATTCTTTCGGCACTATCCAAAGAGTTCAACATTGATAAATTTCTCTCCATTCTTTTGGATTCCTTAGTTGAATATAGGTGGGATTGAGATTCCAAATATAAATACTCTGCATGTTTATAGATGGTCTCATATTTGATTATTTATCTTCTACAGTTGCTCTGATGACTTGTGCCTTTGTGGTTTGATCTCACTAATCGAGACAGTTCAAATGAGGCATTTAATGCATAATATGATCACAAAGGTTATCACGAGCTGCTCTAAATCGACATCGAATGTTAAGAATTCAAGCTCTTCTAACTCAGGTATTTTAAACCAATAAATTGGTGCTCATTTTGTTCTTTTTTCTGTTTACTCTGGATGTTCTTGTCATTTAATACTTCTTTTTGTTGGTTTTTTAATCACATATTTTGGTTTTGGATGGTAAATAAAATATTTTGGTAAAAAATTGGAAGAAAAGGATTTCCTATCAGGAGAAAACTTCATAATTTTTTTTTTTTCAAATGTGGTACATTATGGATAATAAGCCAAGGTATACCATTATTTTTTTGATGTACGCACACAAATTTATTAAAAGAAGGGAAGTATACAAGAAGAGGATGAGAAATCCTCTAGTTACAAAAAGAATGGACTGAAAATCCTCAAGAGCAAATTTTTTTTAGTAGGGATTTTGGCTCAATGGTTGGATCACTATTCTCCCTCCATTGTTGCTTCTTATCGACAAGTTTTTTTGTAAAAGCTTTTTTTGGGCTTTTTGGGCTTTTTCATTCAAGCGACAAGGAAAGCCAACATCCATTTTTTGTCCCCTTTTTTTTTTGAAGAATCAAGCGACAATGAAACATGGAAAAGTGAGTATCCAAAAAAAATTAAAGTGTTCTTATTGACTATTTTTTTTTGATAGGAAACTGGAAAACTTATCATTAAAAGAAGATAATTACAAAGAAGGGTGAAGAGATATCACCCAAGCCAAAAGGATTACAAAAAACACTTCCAATTAGCGTTAATCAAAAAGAACATCAAAATTACAAAAAGATTTAGTAAGAGAAGCAAAAAAGGAGACTTTGTAACGAATCAAATCCCATACATCATTTGGAAGACTTGTTTTGTTTTTAAAAATACGACGATTTCACTCCAACCAAATTTCCCACGTGATTACTTGACCGTCTTTTCCCAAATCCATCTAGCTTTATCTTTGAAAGGGTGCCCGACCAAAAGAGAATATAGATTAGCCTTTGAACATTCACCAAAACACCAACTGATCGTGAAAGTATGCAACTGATTAACCCATAAGAAGGCAGCATAAGGACATCCCAAAAAAAGATGGTTCTCATTTTCTCGAGGAAGTATAACAGAGACAACAAAAGGAAGGAGAAAGAGCAATATTCGGATTTCGTCTCGAATCATTTCAGGTGTATTTAAACCTCCAACCATCAGATTCCACTTAAAGAAATTGATCTTTTTAGGACATACTTTAGTTCAAATACAAGTTGCCAATTTCTCATCCAATATGCCATCCTTAGCAGTTAAATAAGAGAACAGCTAGAAAAGCCGTTGTTATCCATCTTATGGACTATTATGAATGACGGTCTCAATTCCAACAAAAAAATTCAAGTGAGGAAACCATGGATTACGCTTCAACCCAATTGGTGTGTTTTATGTAAAAAAATTCTGATAATACTAGTCATTTTCTGTTTCATTGTGAGTACTCTCAAATGCCGTGGAACAAGCTTTTGGATACTTTGAATATGTATTGGGTTATGAACAATGATCATATTAGTAACATCTTCAATCTTTTGGGTGGTATTTTGATTGGTGGGAAAAAAGGACCCTTTGGGGCAATGTGGTGAGAGCGGTGTGTTGGAATATTTGGCTCGAAAGAAATAGGAGAATTTTTGTAAACAACTCTAAGTCTTGGTCTGATATTTGGGATTTAGTGGTTCTTTACGCTTCCATGTGGAGTGTCAATTGTAATTCTTTTTGTAATTATTTTTCTTCGATTATTCCCGTGGAAGGCCTTTTTAGCCCCTTTTAGCCTTTTTGGCCTTTTCATTCATCAATGAAAAGTCTGGTTTCTTATAAAAAATAAAATAGGGGTTTAATAGTGATTTTGCATCTTGGGTTTATGTTTGAGAAATTGACACATGTTAATACTTCTTTTTGGGTATCTACTTCCAAACATTTTTGTTTATTGATAATTGGGCCACATACTTGACGTTACACTATTTTTCTTTCTTTTTGTATTTCTTTCATCTTTTCAATGAAATAGGCTTGTGAGTTACCTTTTTTAAAAAATAGTGACTTTGCATCGTCTTTATATTTTTTTTCTAATTTGCTTTACCTCGTGCTGCTTCTTGATATCTTTCAGGAACTTGGGCCAAGAAGATCTTAATCACCGTTAATAAAATTTATCCTTCTGAACTACACAGCGCTGTTCAGAAGTTTTATGAGGTATGTTTATCAGACATTTTTTTTTGTACATCTCCTTTCTTGTTTCAGGTATGTAATGTTTAAATGTATTTAGCAGGATACTAAACAGCGACCTAAGGAAGGGGACTCCGTTTATGAGACTGTCTGTAATGCTTTAGATGGGAGTTGGGATATGTCCTCACCTATCTCGGATTCAAAGATTTTGTTTGCTCTGCACCACCCGAAGGTTTAATTTGTTAGCAATTGTCGTGAAATTGTATTCCTTTATTACTTTATGTCCATTTGTTTAATTCTCTTTTGGCAGTTTGCAGTTTGACATGTGTTATATTAATTTTTTATATTTTTCTATTGTATCATAGGCTGAGATTCGTCGTGCTACTTTATCGAGTTTGAGCATGGCTGGGATTTTGAAAGCTAAGAGAGATGGTTTGGAGGTGACAAATTTGCAATTTTAGACTTTAAGTCATTCTCATCAACATCAGTGAATTCTGTGTGGCATGGTTGAGATTGCCCCCTTTTTTTTTATTTTTCCTTATGCTTATGCTCAAGCTTGAAAAAAGATTGTGGCAGTATGTTTGGTAGTTGGCGCATGTAAATGCTTCCTTTTGGGTGTCAACAACCAAACTTTTTTGTAATTATCCTTTAGGTTTGATTATAAATTGTTGGCTTGCATACTTGTAGTTAAGTGGCGGTATGGCTTTTTGGGTATAAGGTATAGGGCTTTTATTGTTTTTTGGTGGCTTTTGGTATGTTTACCACTTTAATGTATTGTTTTTTCTTGTCTTTCTTTCATCCTTTCAAAAAAAAAAAGAAATGGCCTTGTGAGGTATCTTTTAAAAAAAAAATGCATCAACCCACTTACAACACAATCTCCTCCATGGTTAGGAGACTTGTTCCCTTCCAAGAGAAAAGAAAAATGTCTTTGGTTTTGGCAAGCAGGTTTATTTGCAATTAGTTCAGGTATTTGGCTTGAAAGAAATATAAGGTTTTTTATGTGCTAAGAGAATATATGAGAAAATGCGGGAAATTGACATGTAAATGTTTCGTTTTGGGAGGCAAGTTCTAACTTTTCTTCGTAATATCTTTATCTTTTTAATATCAGCAACTTGGCTGCATACTTGGTATCAGGTAGTGGTTGTTTTTGGGTTTGCTTTTTTTGTATTCTTTCATTTTTTAAATGAAATTGATCACTTTATAAAAAAGAGGAGCAGATAAACGGGCTGATTGCTCAGAGATGCATATTTATCATGCTGTAAAAAATGATGCACCAAGCTCGTCTCATCAATGTTTACATTTTGACTTGACCCATTTAATTTATAGACAATGATGACACTCAGTGTAATAAATCAGTTTTAAACTTGTTTTTGTTTTCTGCGTAAAAGGAACGGTTTCTATTAAACACAAAATTTCTAATTACTGAAAGTGATTGGTTGCTGATCTGGGAATGCTTTTGATATATTTATTGTTAGATGACCTGATATTTGGGTTAAAATATTCTTATTTTCTCTTTGTTTTCTCCTGTTTTCTTGTGAGCAGAGTTTATTGACTGCTCAAGATGCCATTAAGAAACTACTTCGGGATGATGACCTTTCTGTTGTTCAGAAAGCTGTCACGCTTGATGGATTATCTGAAATATTGAGCTCTTCTGATCTTCTCAAAGCATTTAATGATGTGCTTTATAGATGTATTGGCATTTTGACATCTGGTATAGTTGTTACTTTCTTAAGAAGTTACCCTCTACTCTCTGTTTTCCCCCCTAAAAAGTACAGGTTATGCTGAAGAATAAAATTTTCAAATTTTCATTTTCATATGTTGATTGTGATCTCAGATTCTTTTACATCAGCTTCAATAAAAAGTTCTGTTTCTTACAAAAAAATCAGCTTCAATAAAAAGTTCTGTTTCTTACAAAAAAATCAGCTTCAAGGAGAACTATGTAAGAAAAGAAAAAAATTGGAAAAATAAACCAAAACTAGTACCCTTTCGTTTCGTTTAGATGATACATATCCACAACTTGCTTACAAGTTCTTAGTTCGAGCTCACAAGTTCTTAGTTCGAGCTCACAAGTTCCCTATGATCATTATTATTCGTATCTTCTAAATAGTGCAATATCTTAAAATCAGCCCCAATTCATGCATTCCCTCCTTGCAGCTTTTTCTAGCCCTCTTGCTAGCCCGTTTTCTTTGACTAGCATTTTTCCTTTAGCTTTGAAAAATGATCCCTCCGCTTCACCATGGGGAAGTCATCCTACACATAAACTTTCCATTCAAAAAATCCTACACAAACAGATGGTTGATTGATTAATGAACTGGAAAAAACCTTTTGACATTGAGTGGTGAGCTGATCTATTTCAAGATATTCTGATTTCAAATAGTCAGATAGTGGATGATCCTAGTTTCGTCTTTCCAATTGACTTCACTTCATCAAGTGAAGGTCTCTTTTCTGAGATGACTTTAATAGAAGAGATGGGCATCGATATCCTTTTTTTTTTGTATAAGGAAATATACACCTTTTTAAACAGGAAGTAACTTCATAATTTCATAACTTATGCTATGGGATTTGATTTCTGGTTCATCTAAGGTGTTCTCTAAACATGTTTGTCCATTATCAACATGTAGATGACTTGCTATTTTTCTTGATTGTAAATGCAGAGCTTGAAACGAAATAACTGAGGTTTTGCTAAGTTGTGACGTTTCAGATTCCAATAAGAAATATGCAAAGGTTTTTGGATAGAAATATTCATGTCTGAATAACCTAGTGAACAATGTCAGGCTACAAATATCTGATCATTGTATTTTGAAGACATAACTATTGAGGACTAAGAAATGTAATTAAAAACTGCATAGGAATTTATTTAGATATGAAAGTCAGTCTCTTTCTACGTGAATAATACATAATCTGTCATGATGAGGGAACTGGAGAAATCTTATGGTGGCCTTGAACGTGCGCTTTGAATGTCAAATTAGATTTTACCTTGGATTGATATTCAGATCTTTTTATACTCATGCAATCATCTTGTTGCCATGCAGGTTCGTCGGCTAATAAGAGTCTTGCTGCTGACATTGCTATTGTATGCTTAAATAACGTGAAAGAATATTTTCATGATCATGTTGATCACTTGCGGATTCTGTTTTCGTGTACTTTTCCCTTACTTTTAGTTTTCCCCAAGGTTTGTAGTTTTTCTGCTGAAGCCCTTTTTGGTATTATTGCTAGCATATTACAGGACTAATTCAGTTTAGCAGCCTAATTGTTCTGCTTGGCTTTGTAACACATTTGTGTTTTTTTGTGTGAATAAGCGCAGACCCAGAGATTGAATTTGAAAGCTTTGGAATTGGCCAAGGAAATGAAATGGTCTTTTTATCAGAACCTCGCTAGTATTTGTGACACAGAGATGGTTAGTTTTTTTTTGTTAGACCGGCAAGTTCTTTCTTCTACATATGTTTTTTTCATAACCGTGAGTGTTCGGGCTAGCTTACACTCTTCTTCATATGTTTGGAAATCATCCTGTCAAAGAACTGATGGGTTTCTAATATTTGCATTTTTCTGTTTTAAGTCTCAACATTCTGTTACCTTATTCTTACGACTTACCTGGAGGGTGCATTAGATTATGGGACATGTGAATAGGACTCTTGTATGGACTATGGAGGTTGCGTTAACCAACTTGTTAGAGTCGCGGTTATATCTCTGGGTCTGTATTCTTTTTAAATGACTAAAATGTGTTGAATGGCGAGCTTTGGGAATTAGAAATGAAGTGTCATTTATTGTTGATTGGCTTGGAAGCATAGACAGAGTAGATGTAATGGCATGTGTGAACATATTAAGAAGGCAAAAGAAATAAAAAAACATTGGTGACATTTTAATAAATTGCTTTTACTTATTATTTACTCACTCAAATGAAATGAGCTTTCAAAAAATTAAAAATAAAAATAATAATAATGTGTTAATGATGTTTGAGATTGAAGTTTTTTACAGACTCTGAGATAGATTTTTTAGTTCATCTTGGTTAGCTTTTTTCCTAGCCTTTTTGTGACTATGACAGTCTTTTGATCAATGCCAATTGGACTGCTGTTTTGTAAACTCTTTTGGTTGTAGTATGGGTTGATGTCTTATCTTTCATGCTCTCTTCTGTATCCTTCTGTTTGATAAGTGCATTTCTTGTTTATTATTTATAAAAAACGTATCATTTATTGATCGGGATATTTGACGGTTTTTTGTTGTTGGAAAATTTTATCTTCTGAGAGATGATTTACAATTCACGATATATACATACACATACATACACACATATTTGTATGTGTGTTTGGATATATGTATGTATATTTAGCTCTTTGGGGGTGACCTTTTTTGTGGATAATGATGTGTTGTCATGTTTGCTTTTTAGTGAAATGAATTTTTTGTTTGTTGCCTTATGTTTTTTTTAAACATGAGTTGCGTAACTTTTACAACTATGTATTTTGAGTGATTTTTTGTACTGTAGATATTAATAGATTTTATGAATTTCTCTATCTACTATTTTTTTTTAACATATATAAGGATTATTTTTTTTTTATTAAAATATATAAGGAAATATCATCAATGTATTTATATGACCAACATATTTAAACTTTATTAAATATATTAATATAAACATTTTAATTCTTTGTTATATATATGTAATTTGTTGTCTTAGGCACTGGAACGTGGCACAATATGTTCAATAAATATTCTGGTGGTTAATGGTTTGGCGGAATCATTCTTGTTACATCCGGAAGAATACACACCTTGGCTGATTGAGAATTGCAAAGCTCATGAGCCATCCAAAGTACTCTTCCTTCTTGTCCTGTTACAGTCATTTGTCATGCACAAAGACAGTAGGGTCACTTTCTCTGCTCCTTTTTTTTAATAAATTCCAAATATACTTCTCTCTTATATTTGACTGTTCTATTCTTGAGTGATTGGAGTGCTAAGGGTTCTAGGACGTTGGTAGTTAGAAATGTGTAAGCATAAGATGGAAACAATTTTTCTTATCTGGAAGAGCATGTAGATGTTTCGGGAAGATAATTTTATGGATTTTTTTTTAATTGTCGTGAACAAGGACAACAAGTTTTCGGGATTATTGGTGGTTGATTTGTGTTACCGTCATACAGGAGAGCTTAGTATTATGTTTTTTTACCCACATTTGTGATTAAGGGTTGCTAGTAGTATGTTTCTTTACTGTCTTCTTCACAACCTCTTAGCTCTGTACTTTTTCTCGTCTCCTCTCCGCCCTCATTGGTTAAAGCAATGTTCTTGCTAGGCGAATGGTAGAGGTTTGAAAGGTCTTGTTGACACATATTGCAAGAAGGAGCTTTGCAATACTACAGTTAATATCAAACATGTCTTCAAACTTCTAGATGCTGTTAAAATGAGTAGCCTTTGTACAATTCAAGACGGAGATAATTAGTCCTTGTTTACATGGGAAAAATTAGAAGATTTCTCCCGGTTGTTAAAAAAGGAGGACTTTGTATCAGTTTATCCTGCTACTAAAAAACATTAGCTGGACATGTCTAGTTTTAAGGTATGGAAAATCCAGGAAAAAACTCATATTCGTTGAAAAAATGCTCACACGAGGCTGACTATATTGATTAAGCGAGCTGTTTTATGCTGAGTCACTCTTTCATTAAGAAAAAGGAAAGTATAAAAAGCCGCACTAAATCAAATGCCAAAGCTTGGCAGTCACCAAAAATAAAAACAAGAAAGAGCTTTAATTTATATAGTAATCTGGAAATGAGGGGAAAAAACACATAGCAGTGTGGGATGAGTCTGATCTGGGTTGTTAGCCACCAAAAAGTAGAATTGCGAGAAAGATCTCTAATTGCTAGTTAAAAAACGAGGAAAAGCACAAAAAAGCTTAGTAATGTAGGATGGGTCTGACATGTGTTATTTGTAAGGAGTGTTTATGAATTGAAATATATGAATAGTAGTTATCACCTCGTTCCTTCAGTTCCTTTGATTTTTATTTTTTCCACATTCGATATATATATTTTTATTTCCTTTGATTTTTAGGTTCTAATAAAAGTCAACTATCCTATTGTTTCAAATACGCATCAACAAGGTTTTTTGAGTGATAGAGAGAGAAAACTCTCTCTGACACATTTCCCTAGATAACTTTTTCCTTCATCCGCCCTTGGTGTCTTTCACACCGGAAGGGGAAGACTTCCCTTCTCCGCCGCCTTTCACGGCGGAGATCTCTTCAATTTCCGGTGACTTTAAACTGCCACCTTCCTAAATATTGTCCACTTTTTTCTACCTAAGCCTTTCCATGGATAACCCAAGGTTTCTTCGAACTGACCTTTGAGTTCTCCATGGCTTTCTGGGAGGATAGTAGATGTAAGATAGAAAGCAAAACTTTCTTCATTGGCCCTGATAGAGCTAAGAAGAATGGAAGAGTTTTACTTAGGGAGAAAAATAGAAATAACTGGTATGCCCTCTCTTGTGAACCAGCCATTGTAGTCTGGATAAGGGATGCTATAGAGCATCTCATTGATACTCCTAACACTCAGAAGTTCTTTAGAAGAATAGAGTGTGAGAATGGGACAGTGTGGATTCAAAAAGTTACAAATAGAAGAGGAACATTTGCAGATGTCAATAAGATTTCAGCGAATGGAGAGAAAACCAACCTTTTTATCCCTTCTGGGATAAATAAGGTAGGTTGGAGTAATTTTGTCAAACTGGTGGATGGCAAATTTGAAGTTCCTGAACAAGTTAGGAAACCCAGAAGACAAGCCCTAGTTAGAAAGGGTTCATCTTTTGCTGATGTGGTTAAAATAGATAACCAGGTTAAAGGAATGAAGATGAAAGATATTAAAGGAAGTTCAGAGACTCAAAAGGAGGTTAAGAATACTTTTGTCAGTAAACTTCGATTGGAATCTATGGTGATCATCATCAGGAGATGCTTTCATGATGATTGGGGAGTCATCTTGGAGCAGATAAAAAAAAGATCAGCTTCAAATGATTTTGTCATCAATCCTTTCCATCCAGACAAAGCTATCCTTAATTGCCCTAGTCAAGAAGTGGCAAAAAGTCTCTGCTCAAATGAAGGGTGGTGCATTTATGAGAACTTGTGTCTTAAATTTGAGTTTTGGAGCTCTTTCAAACATGGGAGGATGGATTTGATTCCCTCATATGGAGGCTGGATTAAAATCAGGAATATTCCATGATTCATTGGGAGTTGGAAGCCTTCAAAGCCATTGGTGATCTCTGTGGAGGATTTATTAAATGCTCTAAAAATACCTTGAACAGAATAGGTAGCTTTGAGGTCGTGATTAAAGTGCGGAAGAATTTCGTGGATTTATTCCAATGAAATGGAGATTAGATGTCCGGGATAACAGCACCTTCATTGCTAATATGGTCCGTTATCAAGATTGGAAGCATTTGGAGAAGTGTATTCTGGCAGCCCATGGATCTTTTTCAGGCGAGCGACTTCCAAATTTTTCAGTGAAGGTAAGGAGGATGGTCCTTACCCAATGGATATTAGAAGGATTGAATGGAAATCCAGTGGTTCTTGTCCACAGGCTTTACAAAAGTCTTACTTTTCCCCCCAAAATCTGTCACATCAGCCCCCAACAGTGTCAGAAAGGTTTGAAAAGGAAGTCACTGATCCAAACAGTAGTTTATGTGGAAAAGCAAGTACTTTTGAGGTTGGAAATACCAGCAGAAAGACCTTTGACAGTGATGGGTCTGAAAAGGAGCCGTTTGAACAGGAAAAGCAACTTGCTTGAACAGGATAAAGTAGAGGGGGTGTACTTTTTAAATAAATCAGAGGATGACTTGCTAAACAGTAAAGCAGGAGAGAGTTTCCTGCCTAGTAGTCCTGTTAAAGGCAAAAGGAAAAATAAAGCAAAAAGAAAAGGGAAAGTTGTTGCTAAACGAAAGGAAAAAGGATCAGATTTGGGAGAAATAGAAATGGCTCTCTCTGAACCTATTTCTATTATACCAACTCCCAAATCTATCCTGAAAAGAAGTGTGATCAACCATACTACGAAATTGAGAAGAATCAAGCCTTAGACTCGGATCAAGATTTGTATGCTTCTAGCCTCAGGAGGATTTGGTGTCCATTGAGCCTAGTCCTTTGGCCGTGGTGGATGTGGTGGATTACTTTGAACCAGGAGTTGTTTGGAACAGGATAATGCCGATCATATTAGGTTGGACACAACTCTTTCTCTTGGTTGAGGGTGGAACTTCCCTTTCTAGTCCTTTGGAGGTTGGTGAGGAAGTTATGCAGGATGATAGTGATCCTGGGGACTTTCATCATCTTTAGGGACAGGTTAGGAGAGAAGATCATGCGATTGGATGATTGGATGAATTATAGTGGAACACAAATAACTCCTAAAAGGAAGAAAACTCAAAGAAACAGAGGAGTTACTCCTTCCCAGCATGATAGAGGTTCCAGGAGAATTGAAAAACTTGAAATCTACAATTAACTATGAGAGACCAAGGAGTAAAAGCTTGGCTCTCCAAAGGGTTAAGTCTGTTGTGGATGAAGATTCTTAGTTGGTTTGTTAGGGGTCTTGGGGCTGAGCCCAAAAGAAGCCTTGTGAGAGAACTTCTTAGCACCTTCCACATGAGCTGGGCTTTTCATGATGATTCTAAAAGCAACTTCTTTGCTCTCCTTGGTGGCTATTCAAATGGGGGAAAAAGAAAGTGTTGTGGGCTAGTGCTCTTCGGTCTACTTGCTGGAATCTTTGGCTTGAGAGAATTAGGAGGATTTTTGTTGAGAAGCACAAGAGCTTGAGTGATGTTTGGATTTGTTTTGTGCTTAATGCCTCCATTTGGAGTGCAAATTGTAAATTTTTTACTAGTTATTCCCCCTCCTTCATTGCCTCTAATTGGCAAAAGCTTTTTTGTAGTTACTTGTAGGCCTTTTTTGGGGCTTTTTCACTTATCAATGAAATAGCTCAGTTTATTATCAAAAAAAATATATATATTTTTTCATCTTTGATTCTTTTTGTCTTGTAGACGGTGGCCAGTTTCTGGCTTTTTTCGAATATCTGTTTCCTGTGTTGAAGATCGAGTGGGATGTATTTGAGTCTACTAAGGGTGCTTCTATTGGCAAGGTAGTGAACTAATATTCAATTGATTGATTTGATATCAACCTTTCTAGATTATGATTTTTAAAAAAATTCATTTGTTTTTTTTTTGCTCTGCTTTGTTTTTCAGTTCAAAACAGAAACGTTAGATTGGGATTGCAAAAGATTCCTGGATCGGTTACTTTACGAGGATCGCAATGAACTTAATGCTGCTGCTCTTATTTGCATATTCTGGAGGTTATTAGAAGCATTCATATCTTCAGTTAATGCAAATATGATGTTGGTTAGTGAGGTCAGCTGTGGTTTTGTAGCTTCCGTTATTTTTATTTAAATAGGTATTTACTTGCTAATGGGATGACTAAAATCCTTTACACAGGATAATAATGAAAAATGGGTTGCCGTGTTTGGTGATTTGTTTGTCTTCTTTGCAACATCTCCATTCAAGCGTGTCTTCAAAGAACACCTCCATTACCTTGTCAGAAACTTCAAGATATCTTCTGTTTGTTTATTATCTAGGTTCTTCACTGAAATAGGTGAATTTTTTTTTTGTATTTTTATTTTGTAAACGGCAATCGTCTTTACCAAGCGTTTTTGTATTCTTCATTTTTTTTCTCAATGAATGTTGTTTATTTTTATTTTTGGTAATAAACATGGCATTTTATTGATAATTGAATTGCCCAAACAGGCAAAAAACAAGCATTACATTGTGTGTCAGCAAAACGTTGTAATTTTTATTACTCAGCTCGTTGACTTCTATAAATTTTTAATTCTCATTTTTATCCCTTGTAATTTTTATGTACCATAAGTTTAAGAATTTTTTATGCGACTGACGTGTTATGTTAGCTTTGATATTGTTGCTTGGAAAAATTATTTTTCTGTCATTTCATGTTTTTTGTCTTGGATATAGGAAAGTCCTACGAGTGTGAGATATAAGTTGGACATAAAATGGTAAATAAGCATTTTTTTTAGAATAAAAGCTCAATGGCCATTTCATTAAGAAAATGAAAGAGAAAAGAAGAAAAAATGGCGCCACCTAAGTATGTATGCCCTAAAGAACAAAGAGGCACTAAAAACTCAATTACAACAAACCCACCCCTAAAATTGAGTGCCCTATTTGTTGCAACCTAGAAGTGAATCATCTGTGAAATTTATGTTTACTGTGAAAGATAAATTGTTTGTTTGCCCAAGTGTTGAATGGGAGCTTTTTTGTGGTCGTAGTAAACCCTTTCTTAAGCCTCAAGTGTAACAGGTTTAATGGTGGAGTGCCTTTAAGAAGCCCTTTTACTAGTATTCCCCTTTTTACCCGTGGCGTTTTTTTTGTAACATCTTTTGTGTCCTTGGAAATCGTCTTGTTTTCCTTTTTTTTTTGGATATGGCATTGTATTAGCTGTCCATATTATTATAATTTTTATTCCTCCGTGGCTGGGCTTTTTTGCCCTTTTTGTTGTTTGATCTGTGCACATTAAATTTTGCACTATATGCTGATGTGGCTGCTTCAACTTTCAGGTATTCCTGCTTCAGTTCAAGTTGAGAGTCTTCACTGTTTTGCTTATCTTTGTTCTCTGTCAGAGGGTAGTTTGCAAGTTCAACTGCTTGCTGAATTCCCTTCAATACTCGTTCCATTGGCTAGTGATGACCAGGTAACTGTTCAGTTAATTTTGTTAGTGTCAACTGTCAATGCTCTTTGAAATCTTCGTTCTTCTGAATTCCGCCTCCCACTCCAGACTGAGCAATCTTTAAGTAGTGTAGTTCTTATATGACTAATATGATGACTTATTACATGTTTGGTGTTTGGGGTTTACTGTTGCTATCTACCTCTACCTTTTAGGATACCAGGATTGCCGCGATGAACTGCATTGAAGGGTTATTTTCATTACTGGATTGCGCCAACTTATCTAGCAAAAAAAATGGTTTCTCTTTGTCTTTCTGTTTGCCCTTTTCACTTTACCCTGACGGTGTTATTTATTGTTGTCAAGTCTTTACCATGACAGTGTTATTTATTGTGTTCAATCGAATTGCAGGAACCAACGCTACATGGAGCCATTTTCTAGATAAACTTTTAGGTTTGATGGTGGAGCAAAAAAGACTTATTTTGTCTGACATAAAATATCTCCCTTCGCTTCTGGCATCTTTGCTTGGGTCATCCTCCGCTAGCTTTTTAGTTCCTCATAGCATTGAACAAAGGTGTGAATGTGATACTTCATCTTTATTTTATTCAAGTCTAACGCAAACTATTCCTTTTAATTATTTTATTCTTTTCCAACATCATCATTATGCTCAAAATAGTGTGTCTGGCTGGGTTTACTAGTTGATAATAGGTTGTTTTTCTTGATTTATTTAAGATAATAGTTGTCTTACATATATGTCAAGCTAGTTGGGATTTTTTGGCTTAATATTTTTGTAATTATTCCTTTTTAATGATTCAAGGCTATAGACAAGTCTAACACCCATTGTTGACTATTTTGATTGGCTAATCTAAATTTGGCTTAAAAGTTTGGAAGCCAAACTTGTATTTGTGCCACGTATTTCAAGTCAGTTATCAGGATTGTAGATCATTTTAATTTTGAACTGTACTTGTGTTGAATTGTTGATCATCCCATTCTACCTTAATTTTTTTGAAATACTTTAACAGGTTTGATAAAGCTACAAAAGAGATGATTTTTGCTTTCATTTTGGGATCTGCTATGGGGCTTTCTGATTGTGGAAAGGTTTAGCCAACTTAAGCTTTTTTGTTTTTCCTCAATTTATGGTTCCTTTTGGTTCTAATATTTTTTTGTTTTGCCCTGGTAATATGAAAATTTGAATGCCAAACTATTTTGCAGCTTAGAGTTCTCTCTCTCTTCAAATTGATGGGAAATGCTATTCTGCATGTTAAGGAAGTTGAGGCACTGCTATCTCTACTTCTGGAAAGACGCAATAGATATTATCTTGAGGCTGATCGATCCATCCCTAACTTGTCATCAATTGAAGTTTCCATCTTATGTCTTCTGCTTGAGGTGAGTTGGTTGATACTCTAGATGTTTACTTATCTTGATAAGGTCCTCTCCTTCTATCTTATACAGTATACCTGAATTGTTTTGAATTTCCATGGCTGTCTCAGTGTTGTGCTACACCATCTTCTCATGACGGGCATGTTTTTAAAGATTATCTGTTCAAGGCATTGCAAGTAAGAAGCTGTTTACAACTTGAGTCTTAAGCGCTCTCTCTCTCTCTCTCTCTCTCCCCTTTTCTTTTCATGCAAGATTATCATATTAAAATCTTTGGTTAATCATTTTACCATTGCAGCTGAATGGTAGTACTGCAAGCGATGATGCAATTATATGTCCTTCTATAGCCATCTTGGATAAGCTGAATGATCAAATAATTAGTGTGATGCAGAATGACATGCAGGTTATCTTCATCTCTCTATTTTAATTGAAATCTAATTGCAATAAAAATATTTTAGCTTTTCATACTGTAATGGGTTTTTTTAAGTGAATTGGAGTTTCTTAAATAAGATTTATGTTTGTATCGTTGGAGCATTTTTTAAACAATTTTGGTAGGATTAATCTACCATTGATACTATCACGTGCCATTACTGATGAAAGTAATGCAGGATGTAGACCCTAGTTTTCCCTAATTTTTTGCATAAGATTATACTTTAATCTTCATTTGTTGCTTCTTCAGATTTATCATAGTCCTTTCTATTTAGTTGCCTTGAGTTATAATCTACTCTTCTTCGGGCTTCTTACTAATATTTTATTCATTTTCTCTCAATGCAGGAATTTCTGTTTTCTGAACTTGTGTTTTTATTTCGAAACACTGAAAGTAAAGTACAAAATGCTACCAGAGAAGCCTTGATTCGCATAAATGTTAGTTCTTGTTAATTTTAATTCAGTCTTACAGTAAGACTCTTACTATTAGATTGCTTTAAGTGGATTTTTTTTAATGTTGATTGTTGTGCGTACATCACATTATTATTTTACCTAAACAACAGTTTAGCTAATTCCTTATGATTGATTTAAACTTCAACTACTTGATAATTTATAGGACTGGGCAACGTTCTTATTCAGGTTATATTCTTTCCTGTAGGATTCTAGGATCCTTTCCAAGTTTCTATCTTTAAGGATCTTCTCTATGTGTTTTGACTCTTTGAGTAGATAAATGTAATGTTTTAATTTTTTTAGAAGTTGGATTTGTTTCCAAAAATTCCTTTGGACTGTATTAAAGGTCTCAAATTTCACTGGTTATAAGAAAAAAAAACACTCATTTTTTTAGGAATAGGAATGAAAAGTGTTTAATACTATGACTTGGATCTTGGACAGCAATGGCTTCTCTGACCCGCTACTTGACTAAGCAGGTCAAACTTATTCAAGACTATTCAGCAGATGGGGTGCCCGAAAAAGGTTCAGTTTTTTAATTGGAACTTGATCATGGGAGGCCTAAATACAGCCGATACAATTCAGCGGAGAAACCCCTTGAACGATCTTTCCTCTAATGTTTGCTAGTTATGCTTTCAACACACTGACAATCAGGAGCATCTTTTTTTTTCATTGTTTATTTGCTACTTTTCTGGGGAACAATGCTCTCGATATCTCTAATCTGAGTTGGTGCATACACGAGTCCCTGAAAGATAATCTTCACTCCCTTCTTCTCGTTCACTCTCTTAGCGATAAACATAGATGGCTTTGGCAAATGACGGTTAAAGTTATTCCCCGGGAGATTTGGTTGGAGAGGAATCATTAGGATCTTTGATTGCAAGGCAAACAGAAGAGAACAATAATTGGAATCTTATTTAGTTTAAAGTGTCGCTGCTGGCTTCTCTTTTGAATTTATTTTGTAGTTGAGATTTTATTTTGATCAATGCCAATTGGATTTTTTTTTTGTAATCCGTTGGTTTGGGTTGATTTCTTATCACCCTCTTTTGTTTTGGCCCCTTTAATAAAATCTTTTGTTTCCTATCCAATATTTTTTTTTGTTAGGAATTGTTTCTGTTTTGTCATTTGCATGGAATAATTACCAACTACTATCATTTTTTGAAATTTTGTTTTCCTTCTACTCTGAGTGTCTGACTTTCTTATCTCATCAAATATTTGGTCTGTTATTGAGCTGTTGCAACGAGTGATATTTCTGTTGCCATTCAACTTTTCTCTTCTGAATTTTATTGCCTACAAAATTGGCAGTGTAAAGGTGAAATTAAGTAGAATGTTCTTTATATATTAATTACATTGGAGTAGTTGCTTCAAGATGCAGTGCCTTGTATGTGAAAGAAATATCTTTTTTAGTTTAGCCTGTTATCACATAAATGTAATGGCCACACTTACAAATGAGCCCCTCAAAACCAAGTGCCTGTGTTAAAGAAATGGGTACGTTGCATCTGTCTCCATGCTCAGTGAAGTGTTAAAATTTACTCGATTCCAAACGTTTGACCCATGTACAAACATTTCATCCAAACTGACTAATCATGCTGTAATGAAATTTCCCAAAGTTGCTACTTGTATATAAAAATGGAATTAATGTAAGAATGGACATTGTATTAATAATCACGTGCTTCACTAATTTGTATCTAGAAGTTGTCACTGCGAGCGGCACAAAAATTTTCAAAATCTGAGTCGTTTTTTTAACTTTTCAATCTAGCTGTATTCTTATAGAAATATATGTTGGTTGCAACCACAACTTCTTGGTACACTACCATACTTGCAATCTAACTTGGCATCAATTTTAATAATGTAGATTACTACCTCCACCATTGGTCAGATGCTGGATTACATGTTGCAATCTGAAATTTTCACTGGTGGTTTGGTCGATAGAAAGAAGAAAAAGAAATTGATTGAGCAGCATCAATCCAACTCGCCATATGATATCATATGTAAAAAAGAGAATGCCTTCCCTTGTTTGAGCTCTATTCTGGATATTTTACTACTGAAGAAAAACATGGCTTGCAGGTTTTTTTTATCACGTGTTTGCTTTGCCTAAATACCTTTGTTTACTGCCACCTCGAAGTTAACGAGGGTAGAATATTTTCTCTTCCCCCCCTTAAAAATATAAACATTCACGATTGTATTGTAGGGAGTCTCTTACAGGTCGGTTATTTAAGCTGCTTGGAAAGTTATCATTAGAAGATTGGGTTAATTCTTTTCCTGCACTTGATGAGCAGTCAACTCTTGGAGTATCAGGCATTTCTCAAAACATGTCTAGTGAAATAGTCTACATGAGGCAGACAATTTTAATTATTCTTGAAGATATTTGTTTTTCAATCATGAATAATACTTCATCGCAAAAGGTGGGTTGTACTTTTGGTAGTCGGTAGTCATATAACGTGCAATTGATTCCCCCCCCCAAATGAAAGCTGCAATTCAATTAACTCACGTTATATTGTGCTTCAAAATTGAACGACTTACTTTGCAGGTTCACTGGATCAATGAAATAGATATCAAAATATTGATTGAGTGTGCTCGTTTATCGAAGGATGGAATCACCCGCAACCATGTGTTTTCATTACTTTCTTGTGTAGCAAAGATTATTCCAGATAAAGTTTTGGAGCATATGCTGGATATTCTTACCCTAATTGGTGAATCTTCTGTGATACAGGTGAATAAACCTGTGTTCTTGAAGCTATTGTGTTTTCATTTTCTTTGAGAAAACCAACTTCTGCCATTATGGTCAGTGGTGGTTTGGATTACGGTGGTAATACTTGGTGGACTGGGTGGTTTGATTAATTTTACACTGCTTTACTTCAAATATGGTAGAAACTATTCTCTATTTATTATATATATAAAAAAAAAGAACTATGGAAACACCAAGTTCAGTCAATGCAGTAATTTTCAACAATTATTTAGAGTAATTTAGTTTAGTGGAAAACAATTTAGTAATTTTGCAGCAATTACTTGGTGCATCTATAAAAAAAGTTAATCAGGTTGATAAATTGACTTTTCTTGTGAGTTAGTTTTAACAGCTGAGTTTTCTTAAATGGTTGTTTTCAATACGCTCTTGCTTTCTGTAATTTGTTTGGCCTTTTGGCTCTTTCATACATCAATGAAAAATTTGTTTATTAGTATTATAAAAAACAAATATGCTCTTGCCTTCCAAGTCTTTTTTTTCAAGTCATTAAATTATGAAAAAAATCGAATTTTTTAGACATTACAAGCTTGAGTTTTTAAATTTTATATTTGGGTGACTTAAATCAGATTTGATAACTTTTGTGATCTTTCTTTAGATTGACAGCCATTCACAACATGTACTTGAAGATCTTATAGCTGCTGTTGTTCCGTGTTGGCTATCAAAATCTGAGAACGTTGATAAATTGCTTCAGGTAATTCATTGCTTTCATAGTGATCATCTCTCATCATGGTTGTTGGTGTGTTACTCTTAATCAGTGTTCTGAATCTTTTTTCTATTTCAGACTTTTATTAATATAATGCCTGAGGTTGCTGAACATAGAAGAATAGAAATATTTGAATACTTATTGAGGTACTTTTTTTTTTATGAATCTTTTTATTAATATGCTCTTCAATTATCTAGTTCGGTATTTGACAAAGCCTACTTGCAGGACTTTGGGGGAGTGGAATGGTTTAGCTTCATTGCTTGTGCTTCTCTTTCAGTCACTAGTTTCAAAATTACCTACCTTTGAAAATTTACATGCTGTGAACAGTTTCATGTCTTCTACACACAGAGAATGGGAGTATGGGTTTGCGTTGCACATCTGTGAGCAGTATCCATGCATAACATGGCTTCGTGCTATGGCTGCAATGTTTAAACACATGTATTTGGATAATTTTTGTGTGGAACTATTGATGAAATTGCTTCTTGCAACAAAATTCTCTTTAGACAAATTGCAAGGTCCAGAATTTGCTTTCAGACTTGCATCTGAAGAAAACTCGGATAACATACAGGTAGAAATCTGTGTCTCATTTCTTCTTGTTATAAAACCAGGTTCATAGGGTCCTGCTGGTTACATAATGAATCTAACATGCATTACATGCTGATTTATTTTTCTATGCCATCTTTAATGAGACAAGAAAATTCATCCTTTATAGACTACAAATAAGCCAGCGAACTACTGTTAATCTTAGCAAGTATCGCTTTAGTACTTGTACACTACATGCCCTCATTTAATGTTAGGTGAAGGATGTGAATGTCACCTAATACGCATTTCCTATGAAGCATGGTTGTTAGTCTTTTAAATACCATGATACTCGTTTTTTGTATATTTTTATAGTGTTGGTGGTATGGAGTTGGAATTTATTTTAAATCCCCTTTCTGCATTTGAATCTCGTTTTTTTTTTTCGTTTCTAGTTTTTGTTTTCTTTTTTGTCTCTTTGTCCTTAAATTAGTTGTTTGTTTCAATCATTTTCATAAATAAATGTAACAAGGCACTGATGTAAGCAAATGTTGTCTACTCTTTAGTGAGTGATAAATGATCACGCACTATTGACTTTCTATGAAAAGTTGTAGACAGAAGTATTAAATGGAAACAAGTTATTTCTTTCATCTTCTCAATCAAATGGGCTTCTTTTGTATTTTTCTCTTTTTTGCTTCTCTTTCATTATATCAATGAAATAGGCTTATGAGCATTTTTATAAAAAAAAATAAAAATTCAAATGGGCTTTGAGCTGTCTCTTTTTATTTGTATATATATATATAAATGGGAAACAAGTTATTAAGTTCAAGGATTAAATTTGTGTGAAAAGCACTTGGAACAAGAAAATCAAAATCTTTGAGAATTGAAAGTACAATTTAGCTACAATTTTTTAGAGTTTAAGTACTCTGGATACTGTGTTTTCATGGATTTGTACAATTATACCCTTCCCTAAAAGTTTATCTTATGTATTTAAAATAAACGTTAATAGAAAGGTTTGTGTTTTTATGACATGACATTTGCATGTCTTCTTGGGCAGAGTATACTTGGAGAGCTACTGGAGCAGGTTGTTTTGCTAGCTGAACTTGTTGATACAAAAATTAAGCAGTGTGGTTTACCTATGGCTATCAAGAAGGAAATAAAGGATGGTATGCAGGCTGTTTTGAGAAATGTTGCTAGGTTCATGAGTCCTCCAGCTTTCTTCAGAAGCATCCTTAATTTGCTTGGAGATAAGAATCAGTCTGTTGAGAAAAAGGTACATGAATTAATTTAGTTGCTTCTCTGAATGTAAATTTCAAAATTTGCAAAAGTCTTCAGAATTTTCAAAACTTTTATTTTTTTTAACATTCAATAAATAATGAAAGAATTCATGATATAACGGTTTTATCATAATTGTGAAAACTAACAAAACTTGAAATTTTTTTGAATTTTTATTTAAAAACATCTCTATAAGCAACATTAAAAACAACAATGAGATTTGTCCCCATACAATACAAAAGGAAAACTTAATGAAAACAATTCATTAATGAAAGCAGAAACTGATATTTTTCGAAATAAATTAAACTTTTGCTATTTTTGAAATTAAGGTAGGAAAAAATGTTATTTGCTGTTCTCTTTTTAATTCATTAATCGTAAGGAAATACTTGCTTCTACTCCGCAATCCAGTTATGCTGTGCTTAGTGGTGTCTATTTGGTGATAATCCAGTAGTTTATTTTGGTTTATTTCTCAATTGGGTAGGCCCCTTAATCTCTCTGAGTTGATTTCTCATCTCCTGCATTTGTATCCCTCTGTTGCTTTCTCAAAACGAATTTTTTTATTTCCTATTAAAAATATACTTTAGATTATTTGTGTTAATTTCACAGTAGTGTATACTCTTATAGAGCAAAATAATAGAAAGGCAAAATTAGAATAATTTTCCTTTAATTTTCAAAGGTGGAGCTATATTTTATTAGTTAAGCTTTTGTTTGCTCTAAAATGCAACTGTACTGGCATCATGTGGAACATGTTATTTGCTTATTTTTTGTGTCATTATTATGTTTCTTCTATAATTTTTCACATAATTTTTATGCACTATCTTATAATCTCGCCAGGTTCTCCGACTTCTATGCGAAACAGTTAAGGAACATACTGTGGTAAAAAAATCTAATAGAAAGGCAAGAAAAGAACAGATTTCTGGAAGTTCCTGGCTTCACATAGACGAGAAATTTCTGGAACTATTCAAGGAGATTTCTCTCAAAGTTGTTCATTTAATTGATGATTTTACTGATGGTTTTGATAGTTCTCTGAAAGTGGTTGCAGTTTCAGCCGTGGAAATTCTGGCCAATGCATTTCCTTCTAACCATTCCATAATCAGTGTTTGGCTAGCATCCATTGCAAAGTCGGTTACTTTAAGCAACTTGGCTATCTCTTCTAGCTTCCTTCGAACATGTGCTGTATTGATAAATGTACTGGGACCAAGGTCATTGAGTGAACTACCCAGTATAATGGGAAAGATGATAGACGTGTCTCGTGATTGTGTAGTTGAGAAAACACAATATGGTTGTGAGACACCCATTCAATCAATTGAATCAAAGGGATCTGTTATGCTTTCTGTTGCTGTCACGTTGGAGGCTGTCATAGAGAAGCTTGGTGGATTTCTAAATCCATATCTTGGAGATATCTTTGAACTTGTTGTGCTTCACCCTTACTTTTTAGTGGGTTCAGATTCAAAGCTGAAAGCGGACCTGATACGGAAACTTCTCACTGAAAAAATTCCTGTAAGTTTTGTAATTTGTTAGTTTGTTGGACGAATAGTATTTCTTTTCATTTGTCTGAAAATAATTGACTTTGTTACTAGGTTCGTCTGTCTTTGCCTCCTTTGTTGAAAATATTTCCTCGTGCTGTTGAGTCTGGAGATTTGAGCTTGATAATTACGTTTGAGTTGTTGGCAAATATGGTTGGAGCAATGGATAAATCATCTATTACTGTTCATTACACTCAGATATTTGACCTGTGCTTGCTTGCACTTGATTTACGGCACCAGCACCCGGTTTCTGTTGCGAACATTGATGCTGTAGAAAAGAGTATTATCAGTTCATTGAGTTGTCTTACTCTTAAACTTACTGAAAGCATGTTTAAACCTTTATTCATTAGGAGCATTGAGTGGGCAGATTCAGAATTAGTGGACGGCCTGGTTGCTGGAAGTACAAGTATTGAAAGGGCTATATCTTTCTATGGACTAGTAAATAAGCTTGCTGAGAAACATCGGTATGTTGACTCTTATCATATTAGCTTAGTGTGGTTTTTTGTTATTTGAAGTGTTTATAGCACCATGTGATTTTATTTTGGATACTGCTTGTCCTCACGTGAATGATTAACTGGAGTAAATTAAGTTTTAAGGTTTTAGTTGCGGTGTGTGTTTTCAAGCCTTCAATTTATAGGTTATTACGCTTATTTAAAATTTTGGTAATTTTCTCCTTAATTTCTTAATGGTGCTTTAGACATCCTGTATTCCATCTTAGTTCTTATATTTTTACCAATTGTAGTACCTTTTTTGTAACTTCCTCTAGTCTCTTTTTGTAATCTTTTCTTTTCAATTATCAATAGAAAGTTTTTTTTTTTTTTTTTTTTATAATAATAAATACATCTAGAAAACTAACATTTTAATTTATTTAATATTTTGAACATGCGTTTATCTGATTTGATATTTTTTATTTATTTATAGTAATCTGATTTAATAATGTCATAAAATTCATCTGTTCATTTATTGTTGGGGAGGAGGTATTTTAAGATTTTTGAAATTTAACTACTTATCCTTTCTAGTTCGGAGGATTTATATGTTTGTTTTGAGAGATTTTTTTATGGGTGCGAGGAACCTCATGTTATATGCATAATATTGTCTTGGTAAATAATTATTCCCGTTTGTGGCTGTTTCCAATAAATGTAGGTCACTTTTTGTTCCATACTTCAAATACTTGCTAGATGGATGTGTACGTCATCTTACAAATGCCAGTCATGTAATATATACTGGTTCAATACGAAAAGGAAAGAAGGCTAAGGTGGATGTGATTAGTGATAAAACAGAAGAAAATGGGGTACAATCACTTGAAAGCTGGCATCTAAGAGCATTGGTCTTATCATCATTGCATAAGTGCTTTCTCTATGATACTGGGAATTCATTCATTGACTCCTCAAATTTTCAGGTTGTTCAATCTTTTCCTTTTTCTCACTTGTGACTGAGCCATATTATAGAAGACATACAAGCGTGGGTGAACTCTCCTCACCCACTTTTGTATACCTTTTTCTTCATTAATGAAATCTTTTCTGTTTCCTATTATAAAAAAAAAATATTATAGAAGACATAGATCACTAAGGTTTTTGCAGTTTGCTCTTTACTTTTTCTTGAATTCTTATTCTTCTATCAACTATTCTACTATATCATGACCAATTTGGATGAACAATTGGATATGAGCATAGTCCATAATATGTGTTTGGATACCAGTATCTGTGCATCTTACTTAAAATCAAAATTAATTTTTTATGTAGATTTTTGAACTGCTTTGTGCTTCCTGTCTAAAAATTTGGTTGGACTGTTACGAGATAAAGGAAGTTCCCTTGGCTTTTATTCTATTGTTTGTTTCTTATGTCTTCATTTCAATAATAATCTGTTTTTAATGAACTCATAGTTTCCTATGAAAAATAAAATCTGCTTGGTGTCTCGTCAATCAGTACTTTTCTTTCTTGTCAGTGTTAATTTGTTTTTCACGTTTATAATGTTGCAGAGAGAACTTAATGGTCATAATTAAATTACAATGACTAGTTTTAATTTGTTTTAATGGGTTCCACTGAGACAAACTCTCAAGGCTGCTCAATGTAAGGGGGTTGCACCTGCATTGTTTAGGGTTCATTTAATTTAGTGTCTTAGGATTCCCATTGCATTTGATTCATTTAATCTTGTGAGGAATCTTGAGGATCTTTGGATAGCCATGTTTATTTCGAAGGATTCATGACATCTTTTTGATGTGTATATGTCAGGGCCAACTTATTGATACCTCAATTGATCTCACGGGTCAATTGATTATGATGTAATTATTATAGATTTTCCGAAAACATTTTGTTGTGTTTGAGTCATTTTTCTATATTCTGAAAATTGTATGACGTATTGGGGCTGAACATCTATTTGTTCTTTGGTTATTATTCTATTCCCTTTTAATAACTTTAGGTTGTGGTCTTTATAGGTTTTGATGAAACCCATAGTTGCACAGTTGGCATCTGAGCCACCGAGATTATTAGATGAGAACAGAAATGTTCCTTCTGTGAAGGATTTTGATGATATTTTGGTGGTTTGCATTGGTCAAATGGCTGTAGCTGCTGGGAGTGACCTGTTATGGAAACCCTTAAATCATGAGGTACAAATTTTTTTAGATCCTTTCATTTGTACCCGTGCTCTTACCATCAAGAAATGTCGCATTCGAATTTATCACTGAATTTTATTGATCATAGAATTAACTTTCAAAATTTTAGCAGCTAAAAAACATTGAAGATTTCAAACATTTTGAAGTACTATTAAACTAGAGAGCTTATGTATCCTTTATGTGGTTTATTTTGATCCTGTTGTGGCTTATGACTGTTGGGGTTTTAGTATTTCATTTATTAATGATAGTTCCTGAGATTTCGCCAATGCGTCGTTACTTATTTGTCTTAAATGACTCTTCTGATCATCATCTCTCTTTTATTTGTAATTGCAGGTGTTGATGCAGACTAGGAGTGACAAGGTTCGAACTCGAATTTTGGGTCTGAGAATCGTTAAGTATTTTCTGGAGACTCTGAAAGAAGAATATTTAGTATTGCTTGCCGAGACGATCCCGTTCCTTGCCGAGTTGCTTGAAGATGTGGAGCTTTCTGTTAAAACTCTTGCACAAGATATTCTTAAGGAAATGGAATCAATGAGTGGTGAAAGCCTTCGGCAGTACCTGTAACGCTGTTGATGAAGTTAATAACTTCTTTTAGGATGATCGAGAACAGGGAAGAATCCTTTGTTTTTAGAAGGCAAATTTTGTGTTATTGCCTTCAACAGGTTTTATTTTATTTTATTTTCAAGTCTGTTGTAATATATTCCATTGTATATTATCACAAAGTACAAGTGATTAATTATTAGTCATTATTATTTGTTGAGAATATATCAAAAGATTAAATTTACGCTAATTCAAAAGTTTCGTCGAACCTTGTGGCATATTGGGTTGGAGCTTGTGGGTTTCCAGGTCTCAGGTTCGACCATGTTGCAATATTTGCTTTAATTCAAAAGCTTGAGTTTATACAATGGGTTAATACCAAATGTGGGAAGTCTGATTTTAAATCCTACTTTAAAAATTGTGAATTAAAGTTTGACGACTAAGATTAACGATAGAAAATTTAAGGACCGGAATAAAAATTGGAAAAAGTTTAGTGTTCAAGACTATTTAAATTGAGAATAATCCAAAAAATTATAGTTTATTTAAATCAAGAATAAACCAAAAGTAAATTCGATTTGTCTCTAATTATCATACATTGAATAAAGAAAAATGTGTACCCATCCCTGCTATTTCTTTTGATAATATCTACACCATTTCTTCTACAATGTAGGTTAATAATTTCAATAATTGCCATCAATATGTTGCGGAAAAAATTATTCTCTCTCATCAATTTACGATTCAAGACATGGCTTTCATCTATTAAAAAACAAAGGTGAACAAATATTCTTTTTACGTTGATAATTTCACAAGTTTTTTTTTTTATATATATGATTGAGTAAACATTGATATGTCCATCCTCCGTACCCTAATTTCAATTAAACGTCTCATGTTAAAAAAATGTGAAAAGTGATTTAAAAAACTTTATTTTCAATGGCTAATAAATTTTGCCTAAAATTAAGTGTTTGCTAATATCTTATAATTATTTCCATATAATATTTAGATATTAGTAAAAGAAATTATAGATCTTTTACATGTTGAGAGTTAGTTTAATCATTTCTTAATAGTTGGATATATATAATATTTCAAAGAGCTAGTCGCAAAAATGACAATTTTAAGAGTCAAAATTAAAAAATCACATATCAAACTACTACATTGTAAAAATGATCGAATTTACCAAAAAAAAATCTTTTGATTTACTTCAAGTCAGGGATAAAAAAAAACGACCATTTACATAAACACTTGTAATAACTATTATACCAAATAGTCAACCCATTAAAATGTCCTTTGTTGTTTTGATTGAATCTTCTCGTTTTATCAATTGTGCACTAAATCATGATTAATAACATCTAAATCACTTTCAATTTAAGGCAACGATATTTACATTAATATAACTTTTCTTTAGTTTGCCTTCTCACTTTGGATGTGTTGTATTGTGGGATTCATAATCATAAATTTGAATCCTATGTGACAAATGTGAATGGTTGTTGGAATGCTATCATATCAATACTAATTTATAAGAAAGAGAAAGTGGTGGAAACTATTGCAATTAAGAGGAAAAAGCATTAAATAATTAATAACATCGTTCAATTTGAGCACTCAACTGATGAAATATTTATATTTCATTTTTCAAAATCGAAAGTTCGAGTCTTCTCTTCTTAATATATATATATATATATATATATTCATGATATAAAATAAGACCTTAGACTTTACTAAGTTAAATTATTCTTGACCTAAATATTTAAAAATATGATAAGCATTTGCATTGAGCCATTGCTAAATGGCTGAAGTCAATTTTGAGTGCCTTAAAAAGTCTTCCTCCTCATGTGAGGTTGGTGTGTAGGATTATATAATGTTTAGCAAAATGATATTATTGTCAACAAAATTGTTATTAGTCCTAATTAGTTAATTTATTCATTTTATATTCTAAATGGAAAAATAATATGATTAGTTCTTGAACCATGTAATGGTGGAAGCCTTTCCCAAATGCTCAAATAACTTCTATTGCAAGGAATTTCCATTTTAATTATTATTGACTAAAGGACTGATTAGAAGGTCCACTGAATTTAATGATTGAATAAGGTATCACAAAAAAAATAAAAATTATATAATAAAGTAGAAAAGATTAGTCCACAAATACACTTTTCCATTCTTTTATGATTTTCAATCAAATATGAATACTTTCATGTTCTACAATATTTTAGTTATTTGATTATGAGAATAAGGATGACGAATATTTTCATTCTCTAATATTTTCCTCAATTCTCAAAAAATCTAAATATGAACAAATAAAATTCATAATCACATGGTGGTTTAAATCTAACTATTTATCAATACGATTAGTTAAATGTATACAAATTAATAATAAAAACCTATCTTTATTTATCAACATATAAAATAAATTAATCAGAGATCAAAGTTCCTAAAAAACTTATCCTAAACATTTTCAAAATTATAAAAAATATAATTAAGTTAGAGAACAAAACTACCATTAGAAATTGAAAATAAAAATTATATGTTCGACTCTAATCCTTTCCTATAACTCTTCTAATTAAATAGGTGGGGATAATAAGAATTAACCCTAAACATATTTCAAAAACCATCCAAAAAAAACAATTAGAGTACAGAAATAACAGAAATCGAAACGAAAATTGTATATTAAATTCTAATCTTCATAGCTATTACACTTGAAGCTAAATGGGTAGGGAAATTTTTTAAAAGGGATAAAGTTTTTCACTAAATTAGTAGGGTACCATAAAATGTCCTTTAGAATGATGAATTGATTGAGAAGGTAATTTCCGAAAGAGTTTGAAATGACAAATGCATCAAATCTCATATGGTTGGTGGCTGTCCCATTCCCCATTAAAATTTCCTATTAAAAGTTGACAAAACAACCCTTACCAGCTCATCAATATCTTTTCACTTCCTTTTATTATTACTACAAATTTTCAATGCAAGTACCCCTTAATCCTCCTAAATTTATGGCATTTCCTTTTCATTTGATGCTATTTTTTTTAGTGACGACGAAGATAATTTTTATTTTTTTTAAAGATTTTAATAAGAAAGATGATGAGAGTAATAACTAATAGTTGTGAAGTCATTTTGATTGATTGGTGTGTTTTATTTCTTTTTATTTAAAATATAAAATGAAAACGCATCTTTTTTATTTTGTTCATATATTGACTTTTATCGACTATACTAATATATTTGAGATTTTCTCTTCAATTTCTCTTTAAAAAAATTTGATAGATTTCATTGGGTAACTTTATTTCCTAAAATATTTAGGAATATATTTTTAGTTATAAATATAGTATTTTTTTTTCCCAATTTGATTAAATGTATGCATTTCTCTAAAAGGAGTTTTTTTTCTTTCTTTCTAAATATTATATCATATTGGACGCAAATGTTGGAAAAATTCAATATATGGGACCACGCATATAATTATTAAATGTAAATACTATTTTGGGTTTGTCAAATTAAAGTGATGTATTAAAGTTTAAATGTTGACTTGAGGGTAATTACATAATATCATGAATTTTATAAACATAGATATCATATGTTATTTCTAATTTTACGAAGGGGCTAAATTAGAAATAAATAACTCTTACTAAGAGTTATTTTGGGGCAGTTTTTAAGAGAGAGGGTTAGGGTCGTCATTCTTGAGATATTACTAGCTTTTATAATATACTCAATTCTTGAGATATTACATCAAATTGGGGGAGGGGGGACTCGAACCTTCGACCTCAAGGGAAGGGAGTAGGTGCCTAACCGATTGAGCTATGCTCTCGTTGGCATAATATACTCAATTCTAAAGACACCTTAACTTTTACTTCTAATAGGATTAAAAATTAACGCGTGCCTCTCTTTCTCCCTCATATTTTAACTGATACTTTCATTATTGATCTATTTGTATGAACTATAATTAGGATAAAATATAAAATGACTTCTTTGTATTAAAATTCGTATGGAATCGAATGTTTTAGCAATTTTTTCTTAAGTAAAAGAAAACCAACTTAACATTATTTGGAAAAAAAAGAAGTCATTTATGAATAAATGAAGCCTCTAAAATAGAAGTGGCACATATCTCTCATTTTTATTTTCCATTAATTTTTTTTTCCACCCATATGACAACATTCCATAGTTTTTTCAAAATATGAATCGGTGAGAATTTTTCTCCATCAAATTGTAGGAGATTTTTTTTTTCTTATCCCATCTCTTTCTTCAAAAAATAAATAAATGATTAATGCATAATTTTTCTAACATAATTATATTATAGTTAAATATCTATAATTTTTTAAATTGAAAATAAAAGAAAAGACACTCGATCCCAATCCAAAGTAGAGATCACATGACTATAGTACTGTTAGATTTTGAATTTCCTTGGATTTGAGAATGATTTTCATTTGGAGATATCACATGACTAATTAAAATATTCAATTTTGAAAATTATCTTCATGACGAATTGAAGAGAAGTGACAGCTAACATATTGTAACAAAAAAACAAACAATGTAATGTTCTTCACATTTAAATATACTATAAGAAATAATTTGTGAAAGAATGTCTAGCTATATAGCTGTCATATAACCTATAGCTAGGCATCCATTACGCGTATAGTTAGATCTAGCAACGTATGATCATAAAGGATCAATACTTAAAAAAACAAAAAATAATTGTTACAGCTATAGGACGTTAGAATTCCGAGTTTGTTTTATGAGTTTCTGTAATACATGTGTAACTATCTTTTTTTTCTTTTAATTTATGAGTTTGTTAATACAATATTTTTCTAACTTTTTTTTTTTATAAATATGAGTTTTTTTCGATGCATAAAACCGTATATTAGGTATGAATTATACGAATCCAAACTTCTCAAACTCACAATTTATATTTTATTCGCCCCTTCCTAGAGTGAAAATTGATGAAATGTGGCCTCTTTTATTTTGATGATATAATCCCATTAATGCATATATTTGAGGAAATCAAACAATGCTAATCAATTTGATTAAATTAGTGTCGGTCATTTTTATTTTATATAATTTTAAATCTAAAAATATATCCATTTCTTCGGTCTAAATCAAATTTGATTGGTTTAGTCTATTTCATCAATTTCAATGAGGTGGTGTTTAGTATATTTGATTTTCAAAAAAAAAAATCAACTTATATATTAATTTGATGTTGATTTTGATTTGAAATCAAACAAAATTTAGGTATAAAACTATTAAAGTTTTGTATTATTTTTTTTTCTTGTTTCATTTTGATCCTTATATATATTTTTTAAAATAGTTGTCCTCAAATTTTTACACAATATTTTATTTCAGTTTATCTCGTTATCTATTTATTATTTAATAAAAAATCTATGTGGAACCTATTTTTTATATCACTGATAAATTCATAAAAAAATTGATTAAACTTACTTTCACCTTTCACTTTCAACTCTTAAAAGCATCGTGCTTTCTCTTTTAGATCGAACAAATATAATTATTCTTACGGGTTTTACCTTTTTTATTTAATTCAAATATAGGCAACACTCAATTTTCTATCTATAAACATGATTCAAGTCTATTCAAAATATTATTTATAAAAAAATAGTATCATCATGAGCTTCTATTAAAAATTAGTTTTAACACATAAGCGATTGAAAGAGAATGTTTTACAAAAAATTTAGACTAAAACGTAACTTTTGAAATTTCATAAACTAAAATGAAAAATAAAAATAGAGGATCAAAATATATGTTTTAAATCAAATTTGTATTATAAAATAACGTTTATGCTCAATAACAGTTTAAATATATATTTTATTAAATGATTAGAAGCAAAACTCATGATTGTCGTCGAGACATGAATGGGGCAAAGAGACATTCTCTCTTTTTTGAAATTCCATTTCAAACAATTTCATCACCCAACATAGCCGTCAATCACCTATTACCATCACATGGCCTCACCTCTGTCTTTTCAGCTTTCAGACACTGCCACCATAGACCATACGCTCTCTCTCTCTCTCTCATCTTCTTCCCTTTTCATTCCTTGATCCAATGCTTATTCTCTGCTAACCCTTTTGCATTATTTTTCTACTCCCATTTCTTTTCTTGGGATTCTTTCCATGAAACTCGAAACTTTTTCAGAAAAAAGATGGTTTTGATCCAAATTTTCACTGTTTCTGAAACTTACCCATCTACTAAAATCTCAACCCAAATCTTGTTTCATTTAAAGAACTAAACTTTGGTAACTAGAAAAAGACTATTTCATTGGTTTATAACAGAAAAGAACCGAACTTTTCATCAAAAGAAAATGACCCAGATGCTCAAACTAGCTTTTGGACTAATTTTAGCTACATTCTTTGCCCTTTTGCTTGTTTTCTTCTTTTGTCAGCGAAGGAAGAAGAAAAATGAATACTTGGATATTGAGAAAAGGGAGGAGAGACAGAGAAAAGAGAAGGAAATGGAAGAATTGGCAACTTTTGAGGGTGGTCAGGATTTGACCGTTGTTGATATATTAGAAGCTCCTGGTGAAGTGATTGGGAAATCAAATTATGGAACTTTGTATAAAGCTTATTTGCAAGGAAGTAGTACGATGAGATTGTTGAGGTTTCTTAGGCCAGTGTGTACTGTTGGATTTGAAGATTTTGTTGATGAGATTGATTTTTTGGGTTGTATCAGGCATCCCAATTTGGTGCCTCTTTTGGGATTTTATTCAGGTCCAAGAGCTGAGAAGCTTCTCATTCATCCATTTTATAGGAGGGGAAATTTGGCTCAATTCATTAGAGGTAAATTCATTTTCTTTTGCCTTCATTTTTAACTGGTTTTGAGCTTGGTTTTCAACGTTTTCCGATTGTTTCCTGAGAAAGATGAGAATGAGATGAGATCTTTTAGTAGCTAGGATGTGATTCTGGCATTGATATGATCTGTTTTCATTCATTTAATTGAATTGGAAGATTTTGTCCTCATTTTTGGCTAATTTTTCAATGTTTTTAATTGTTTCCTAAGGAAGATTAGATATAATCATTTCTAGCTAAGATGTGATTCTGGCATTGATATGATAATGTTTTCATTCATTAGTTGGTTCTATATATGTTCTTAGTTTACACATTTGGCAGAAAAAATGTATTAATCCAATCTATTTTGATCTGATATGGCCAGATGGAAATGGCGATTCACACCGATGGGCAATTATATTTAGGATCTCAGTTGGCATAGCACAAGGGTTGGATCATCTTCACACTGGCCTGCAAAAGCCGATCATCCATGGAAATCTACAATCAAAGAATATTCTTTTGGATCGAAACTACGCACCATATATCTCCGATTTTGGCCTACGTCTACTGCTGAACCCCCCTTTTGCCCAAGAGGTACTTGAAACTTCAGCAGCTAATGGTTACAAAGCCCCTGAGCTGATCAAAATGAAAGATGCAACTGAGGGGACTGACATTTACAGCTATGGGGTAATCTTACTCGAATTACTTTCTGGGAAGGAACCAATCATTGAAAAGCCGACTCCCGATGAAGATTTTTACTTGCCTAACTTTATGCGAAATGCGGTTCTTGGACATAGAATTGCAGATTTGTTCCACCCAGGAATACTTATCTGTAGCAGCATTGATGAGAAGCCTGTTACTGAAGAAAAGATTCTCAAATTCTTTCAGCTTGCTATGGCTTGTTGTTCTCCTTCTCCTGCTCTTAGACCTACTATGAAGCAAGTGCTCTGGAAGCTCGACGAAATCGGAAAATAATCAGGATTCTGCAGGATACTAGACCTAGGAAGTCAGTGTCGACCGGGGATGTTATTGACCAAGTTTGACATCAGGATAAATCTTGATAACCAACTTCTGCATGTCCAACATGATTAAGAGAGTATTAATGTTGCTGTATATATGTAATACCATTGGAACTAAGGGTTGAAATTTTGGAAGCTAAGGGCTAAGGAAACAGTAATACCTAGTATTTCAGAACAAAAACTTTGTTAAAGAATGCTTGAAGCCAAATTTGACATTCTACCTATCCTATAGATTTGAAAAGAGTTGTTAGATTTCAATGTTTTCATTCGGAGTTTCAGTAGCTTCAGATTGTGATGTTTATTTTGGCAAACTTTCATTGGCAAGTTCAAACTTTACTGAGATTTCTAGGCTGCAGTTCCAAAAATTTGCTACAAATGGAGAAAGTCAAGTACTCTTTGAGATGATAAGCTAAATGATTGATTTTCATTTGTTCCCTATATTGTAATAGTAACATTACATGAATTCTTTTTTTGGTAAAAGTGAGATTCACATACACAAAATATTTCTTCTCTTTACCTTTAATATATTGGTCTTTTTTTTTCCTGAAAAAATCTACAGTTAGTCATTGTTAGGGGTGTAACTTAAAACCAAAAATCCGACCCGATCACCGAAAGTTAATCCGTCAGTTTAATCAAAGTCGGTTCAGTTTCATCTTTTTGGTATAAGGAAACTGATAATAATCAGTCAGTTTTGTTTTTTAATTACTTAAGTGAACAGAACCAATTATTAAAAAAATAGACCAAATCATCAAATCTGACTCGTTAGTTCCATTTCGATTCGACCAAAATTGAATCGAAACCGACCAGGACTGCCAGTTGTGGAGGGTGGTATTTGACTGTAATGGTAGGATCTGGCTGTGAAGGATTACCATTGTTGCCAATTGCCATAGAACATGGCTGAGGATGGATTTAATCCTAATCTAATTATGATTAAAACTAAATTTACTTGTTAAATTTGCCACTTTGGTCAGAAAGCCATGTGATTGCTCTTAGCCCTCTGGCCAAATGAAGCAGTAACAGTAAACTTCTGACATAATGGCAGGGGAATGTGACATATGATTCTTTCTTCAACTCAACTCATCTTATCTATCCAACATTAATTTTTTATAATTGCATTGGATACTCATCACACATTCTTCATCCTTTAGTTCATAGAGCTTATTATTTCTGGGCCATTTTTGTTTGACTTTTAGTTTTCATCAGTTGACTTACTGACATCAATTTTATTTATTTCAATTCATATATTTGTTTATTATGAGAGATTTACTTATGCATCCTTATGTATGAGTAGTCAAGTGGATAAAAGTTCAAACTCTTCTCACTACGAATTTTAATACAAAAGATTAAATATGTCTTAACCCAACAACTTAAGCTTTCGAGTCTATTGGTGAAATAGTATCAGAGGTCCTAAATTTAGACACCCCCCCTAATTGTCGTTTTCCCCCCGTGTAAATATCCAAACCAACATGTGAGGGAGAGTGTTGAGAATATATAAAAGATTAAATTTACATTAACCCAACAACTTAAGCTTTTGGGTCTATTAGGGATTTAACACCCAACAAACCATGGCTTCTTGTCTTCTCCAATGTAGGTTTGAGTGGGAATAACCTTTAACACTCTCCTCCTGGAGTCTCAAATGTACCTTGCCAATGCATTGTAATGACAGAAGCTATAAAAGAAGTTTAATGGAAACCATCTTCTGGCTCACTCAGAATACTGGAAGGTGATATTATAGATGACAATAGTGTAATGTAGCAATACAGGTAATCCAAACTATATTTAAGTTAGCTACTTAGCCGATAACTTTTTCCACGGAAAGCGACTCCTTCAGCCTGATTGGAGGGAGGCTGTGGTGGTGGAGAGGGAGAGCGCGTTCGTGGTGGCTCCCGAGTGCTCATTCGAGTAGTAGCATTGAGACGGTAGCTTCTTCCACGGAAGGCAATCCCCGCGGAAGGGTCTTGCTGCACAGGAGAGTTAACTTGTGTTCCTTCACCCCAGTATGCTACTAGTTTGTGACTGATAAACCATTAAGGATGGTAGAGAAGAATCAAAATAGAATGAAAATAGTTGGCTTCTTTCCATACCCAGTTTTAGTAATTTATCAGCTCCATACTATTACTTGGAGATAAAATTGCCTGATTTGCATATACTAGCAATACAATGGTAACAAGAACATATCACATTTTCAACAAATTAACAGATTTCTAATGAAAATTTTATATATGATAGAGACAAACCTACTGTAACTAACTAGGAATGAGGTTAAAAGACTAGCATTGATCATTTTCAATATAATTTCTTTTCAGATTATGACTTTGGCAAACTTGATGTAGCTAGAAAAGGAAAATATCGAGAAAAAAATAAAAGATTAAATTTACCTTAGTCCAATAGCTTAAGCTTTTGGGTTTACTGGAGATTTAAAATGATATTAGAGCAGATTCTCCCCATTTATTAATATTCCACGTGATTGGGCCTCGTGTAAATATCCGAGCCCACGTGTGAGGGGAGTGTGAAGAATATATTTCTTTATTATATTTACCTTATCCCAATAACTTAAGCTGTGGGGTCTATGTGTGATTTAACAGGAAATGTATGTCTATGCATGTATGTATATTTTTGTGTGTAGGATACACCCAAAAAGGAGTTTTGAGGAAGAATTTTCCACCAACAAGAGGATGTAGAACAGTCAAAAAGTAATACAGATGCCCTGCAACCATTCCCAGAATAGATGGCTTCAAGGAATTCCCAAAGATTAGATCCAAAGCCAGCATTGCCCAAGGAAGATAGAATCCCTGTAGAACACTAAAACACCTGAATGAGGAAAAACTTGAATATCTAGATTTGGAATCCGCCACCTAAGTGTCTGTTTGGTAACATTCCCGTTTCTCATTTTCAGAGGTTTCTTGTTGGTTTTCTTTTTGTTATTAAAAAACTAAAAAGCTCTAGAAAAAATTATGCATAGATTATAAATTTTTTGACAGTTTTCATTGAAAATAATGATTTTGTCAAAGAGATTATAATCCCATCAGCATGCTTAGTTTCTTGATGGTATACATTCAGCAAATGAAGCATATTATAACATCAAACTGAGAATAAAAGTAACTATTCTAATGAAACAATCAAATCCTTTTTTCCTGTCATAATTTTTTTTTACTATTCTCTTGAAGTATCAGTGGAACTTGGAAGGTATTTCAAACAAGTGAAAGAGATGCACAAATGCAATATAATGTTTTAGAATTACCAAAATGAAATATATGTGATTTTACTATGGCAGGAGAAAAAAGAAGCTGAAGAGAAACTAGAATGCGTTTAACCTTCAGCGAAACGACACCGTAAATGTTGATACGTGCATTTGGGAACTCACGGCCCCAGATGTAGACAATCATGAAAACCACAGAAGCTCCCATGAATGGAGTCCAGAAGTATGGAATAGCAGCTATCACCTGAATGAATGGTCAAAGACATAACCAACTGATCAAAACATATTGAAGTAACAAATCAGTAGCTATCACGGGTACTTCAACTTGGGTGATGTGTCTGTGTGCGTATCCGTGTATGTGCTTCTTAGATCAGCAGCTATATTCTATGATTTAGACAATAACACCTTCTGGAATTTCAACATTTAGAAAGAAAGTTTTCACAGAAGCCATGAGACTTACCAGAAGTGAAAGAGCACCAAAAAACAACATCCATACATAGTCTGCAGTTCTTTTGTCAAAGGGACCTCTCTCCAGTGATACACCATATTTTGCTCTGTCAAGTAAAAAATGGATTGATTTTTATGCAAGTATCATATTGAATCTGACATTTTTAATCATGTTATTGTTAGAAATTAATCTAGACTTATTTTTAGATACATGAATTAATTTATGGTGAAGGATCATGTATTAGTATTTATTCTAAATCTCTTTTGAGATGTCTTTCTACGAGTATAAACAGGTGTAGATTTAGTCGTTTGAAGCAAGTCGCAAGCAAAGAAACATATTATAAGTTTCTTTCAAACTCAGAACGATCTTCTTTTCTTGACTCTCGTGATCGTGTGAAATCTGCATTTTCTTTGTGTAATGCGAGTCCCCGCTACATTTCCAACAGTTTAGGATAAAGATTTACAGTTTAAGGATTTTTCCTCACAGCTAGTCAAGTATAGTAGTATGCTTCTTACATGATTATGAGACGAAAAGCAAATGGAAACGAAAACGAGCCAAGGAAGAAGAAGTTGGTTACAAGCCTCCAAACCTGTTCAAGAATGAAGAAGTTGTGACAAATTGTTAGAAGCAAGAAAACCGGACTAACCATAAAGACACAGAACATAACATTGATATTACATGGAAAATTCTTTTTGAAAAAATCCACAGGTGGAAGAGTTCATTACACCACAGACTGGACTCAAATTGTGAACTTTATAGATTAGATCAAAATGGATTCAGATCTCCACATTCTATCCCAAAACCATATGTCGAAAACGAAAAAATTCGGTAACTACAAGTTCTTGTTTAACATGTTGATGTGCAATGAAAAATATTTCTACATGATTTATATGGAGAATGTAAAGAAACTGGTCAAGTAACAAGATTTTTTTTTTACCTGAAATTTTTTTATAACAGAAGTGTAATCCAGAGCTATGTTATCAACCTCATAAAGATTGAAATAGTAAGCTGCAGTAGTCATCAAACAGGCAACCCCATAAACCTTGCTCACAGGAGGGAGAGAATGATAATATCTATAACAAGTTTAAATACGATCGTAAGTGATTACTATGATTATTGTCATTCAACAATATCTAAGTTTATAATCAATTTATATAAGTCGATATTAGCGTAAAATGTAAATAGAACTAATTACCGTTATCATAATCTATCAGTGATTAGTGAGTTATAAAAGATACTATATTTACCATAACTTTTATAAACACACCTATCTAAAAAAAAAGAAAACAAATTTAGATTTTTCTTCTATATATCAGATTCACATAATACATTTCTATGAAATTAAATGGAAATTAGAATTCATATAGAGAGGGAGGGAGAGAGATTACTCTAAAGGAGTAGACATTTGCAAGAAGTAAGGAACTGGTCTGTGAATATTGAATTAAAGAAAATGGTGGTGATGAGAATATGGAGTGGAAAATATAGCCTTTCTCTTAAAATGAACATTGAAGAATGAAAAGAGAAGTCTTTGGAGTCTTCCCACTTGGAATCAAGAGTCAACCTCATCAACTTTGAAAATTTCATCAAAGATTTATGTCCTTAAACAATACACTTAATAATCAACACATTTAAGTAATGGGGTCAAGGATTCAAATTCTTGATGGATATTTTAGACCAATTAATGTGCTTGCTTGACTTCTAAGGAGAAGGATTTGGAAAAATTTGTCTTATCATGGTTCCAATAAGATTTAATTGAACAATTGTTTAGTAAAAATATTATACATAGTCAATGCTTTGCCAAAAAAAAAAAAAAAAGGCCTGATGGAGCATTTTAAAAAGGTAAATTAAGTATAATTTAAAGTGTTTATAAACATATCTCTCATTATTTTAAATTTCATTTTTAAACACTCGTAGTTTTTAAATTGTAGAATTATACTCTTTTATAAATCTTTCAAAAATATTTCCAATTGTTTTCAAAAGAGTAGTGGTCTTTGGATTTCATTATTTTACAAAAACATAATAACTCAAAATCAAGTTGAATAAATTTATGATATGATAATTTTAGCAATAACGGTATCAATTTACAATATGGTGATTTTAACTAATAAGAGTAAAAATTAAATAAATAAAAAACCACGAGGTATAAAAATGAATTTTAAATGATAAGAGGCGTGTTTGCAAGCGCTTTAAATTATAAGGATGTTATTTGCATTTTACCTTTTAAAAAATAATGTGTCACTTAATGACTTGGGCTATTATCACATGAAGTCAATATTGAGATTCAGTTTTAAAAAAACCACAAAAATTGAAAATATCAAAATTACTCAACACATGAGGATGTGCGCATATGAAGACATAAGTTATTACCATCATATTCTTCAATCATAATTAACCCACAATTTTTTATGAAAATTTGATTATAATGGATATATTATTGTTATAAATTTACATTATTGATATAAATTTATTACTAGAATTTACGCATTGTTGATGTATATTTAATATTATTGTTGTAAATGTGTATTACTGATATATCATTTAATTAATAGAATATCTAGAAATGGGTAAATCTGATATAGATTCAAAAGTTGACTATCATGCATAATTTTCCTAATGACTTTACAATAACGATTCTTTTGTTGTTTTACGTTTTACAATAATCATTCTAAAATAGTAGTACTCTGATTTTCATATTAAAAATGGACAAAAATAAGGAGAGAGACTAAAACGTAATCTTATGTAAAGTTTGGGGATCAAAATATAACTTTTGAAAGATTATGAATCAAATGAGAAAAGTGTCATTGAAGACTAAAATATATTTTAAACCGAAATTTTAAATATGTGCATTTTGACCATTGTAGACTTCTGCCAATTTATTTTAATTTTATTTAAAAACCACATATCTATCAAACCGAATCTAAATTATTGAAATTCATTTATTGAGTTTCTCAAATCACTCCAGACTCTCCTTACCTTTCATCTTCCACTTTCAGTAAGTAGGTTTTGTTTATCGTTTTTTTTAATAGGAAACATAATATTAAAAATAAATAAAAAATAAATTGGGGGTGTTATTCAAGCTGAGCTAAGAAAGAGTACTTGGAATATTTCAATTCCCAAGGTGGATTTTATATATGTTTTTACAAAAGAAAATCAACACAAAAACATATATGTTTTATAAAAAGCACTTAATTTTTATCCCAATCCTCATATGAATTTTATTAGTTGGTTATTACGGGGGAAAAAACTGCCCAATTTGCTCTCAACAGAGCTTTTAACTAACTTCTCAGCAGAGGAGCACTAGAGAGAGAAAGGGAGGGTTTCCTAACCTCGAGTATTATAGGATCGTACGACATAGCCGAGGTGCATAAGTTGACCCGAACGCTTACGAGGAAAAAAAAGAAGATTAAAAATAACAATAATAATCATCTGTTTTGTATTTGCTGATCTTCTCATCCATATTCCATGTGTTCAAGAGCAGATTATCTAATTTAAAACAACGTTTTCTAACCGGGGCTAATTGTGATTCAATATATTACTTTCAGAGGATCCATATTTCATGACACTGATCAAAGGCACCTGAATGCCAAGAAAAGAATTTCAATATCAGGGAAGAACAGTGAAAACCTCTGCCTGAAGCATTTCTGGGCTCCTGACTGTGTATTGAAATGTCCATCCATGGCAAGCACCAGCATGAGTCCCATTTTTGTTAACAGCAAAAACAGCTCCCACAAAGTCAGGAAACTTTCTCGCAATCCGTGATATTGCATCTTTAGCAGCATCCTTTGGTTCCATCCCCAATCGCATACTCTCGACAACTTGATAGCTGTATGTAGAAGCATATCAACGATTCAAGAAATGAACAGGAAAATGAGATTCAGTTTGTTAGAGTGTTGACAAGAAATTCAGTAAGAGAAGGGGAAATTGAGAATAAAGGAATAACTATTGAACACACAAAGACCATCTCAAGGATTATGCATTGAGTTTCAGAGAAATTAATGTTGCATATATTATGGGTAGAAATGGCTGTTTTATGAGCATAGCCTTCGAATTCAGCCTTCTGAATTGGCCCGACATAAGAGTATTGAGCAAATCAAGGTTTAAATACTTGATCACATAGAAAATTCTCCGTTCTAATCTTCCATAAGAAATTTTCAGTTGCCTTTACCATGGAAGGAATCGCATCATGATGTCACCATCCCCAGTTGCTCCACATGCCCCAATATCACTATCGGCATATGCTGAAGATCCGGCAATTGGTCCATCACCCACCCTGCAGTAAAGAAAGAAAGCAACTGCTGACTAATGGATGTAATAACTCTAAATATTCATGAGCTTCATCTCAAAACCAACTGTCAATGAGAGAACTAACCTATCATCTTATAAACTTTGTTAGGTCCCTTCATCATTCTGACGTGGGATCCTTGACAATAACGAAGGAAAATGAAGTGAAGAGTATGTGGCTACAAGAACTCACCTGCCTGGGATTTTGAAGGTGGCTCCATTGGTGGAAGTTCCAACAGCAATATGCCCAAACTATACCAAGAAACAAATCTGTTAAAATTAAAAAACAATAATTGGCAAAGAAAAAATGAAAAACGTGGAAAGCCCGTCTGGGAAGAATGGTTCAAAGAGGCAGCTGCGACATAACAAACTCCATTCATTACCAGCTTACCTTATCAATTGCTGCCATTGATATGGTATCATGATTGTGAAGACCAAAATGATTTGATCTTGATTCAACAGCTCCCCTCCCATCTTCTCCTGGACAAGTCTTCTCAGTAACCAGCAGAAGGTCCTTAGAGTGATAAGGGCCACAACTATTGACAGGTACAACATTACTCCAAAAATTAGGTTGGCAATTGTTCTGTTTCCATTTATTCCACTTTGTGATCGATTCTAGCGAGCTAAGATTGGTGGGTCCGGGAAGACCCATTGAAAGGGCAAATGCAGAGGCCTGCTCTCCAACAAGTAAAGTGTGTTTGGTATGTTTCATCACCAATCTTGCAGCTCTTATACCATCCTTTATATACCTCATGGAAGCAACAGCTCCAACTTCCATTGTCACCTATGCATATCCTTTGTAAAATATAAAGTATAACTCTTTTTCAATACATAACAAAAAAATCAACAGCAGGAAATGAAGATTATTGAAAGGCGATGGAGAAAGCGTAATTTGGGGTTTACCCCGTCCATGACCATGGCATCAAGTGTTGTTTCTCCATTTTCATCCGGACTTCCACCAGGACCAACTACTCATAACAAATTATATTAGACTAGTAACTTTTCATATTATATTAACACATACACATGTGGACATACATATAGATATATAAACATACATACACACTTACACACACGTACATATATATATATATATAGAGAGAGAGAGAGAGTAAAATAAAATTCTAATACCATTATGGAAGTACAAATTAAGATATGTGTAGTAACAAAATCCAGCTAAACTAAGTTTCATAAACATTGAATAACACTCAGAAGAGAGAACGGAACAGCATAACTCAGTCTTAAGATGATTAAGCCGATTTACACGTTGAGCCGAAATGTTCGTTTAGATAATGTAAATTCTTATCCACATCAGTTTGTTCATAAATCTTGCTTCAAAAATTCAAGTAACTACCTGTACCGTCACATCTCAGTTCTTCACAAGTGGAACATCCTCGTACAACAGCATCAACTGCTGAGTAGCCATTATCAACAGCCCTCCATGCATTTTCAACAGCTTCTAAAAAGGGCCATGTGCTTACAACCAAAGGGTAAGTGCTGAACTTTTGAGCTACATGTCCAGTAACCTAATAATGGAATGATGAACATATATTGAAAATATGTGACCCAACAACAACTTTATCATGTGGGTCTAATTGTGAATTTAAAATGGTATTAAGTTTCAGTGTCATTTCCTTTCCATTTATTAATAGCCCCGAGTTGAGGTAGTGATGAACATATAATGAAAAGATTAAATTTTTCTTGACCAAACAACAACTTTAGCATGTGGGTCTAATTGTGAATTAAACACAGTATTAGAGTAAAAGGTCCAAAGTTTCAGTGTTCCTTTCCATTTATTAATAGTCTCCGTGTTTAGACCTCAAATAAATATCTAAGCTCATGAGGTAGTGATGAACATTTATTGAAAAGATTAAATTTTTCTTTACCCAGCAAAACGATTTAAGTTTTTATTTATTTATTTCGATATTGGATGGCAACCCCTAAAAAAAAAAGCCCAGAATCCAGAACCACAAGAAAAGGAATTGGAAAAATCGAGCTTCGGATTTCAACAAAGAGACGAATTGGGTTCTTAAATATATATTTTTCACTAGTTTGTTTTAGAAGCCAGATTGCATAGAAAATGAGAATGAGGAAAAGATACCTGAAAGAGCAATATAAGTAGCAGCAAGACATGAAATTGAAACTGATTCTTCGAAAGTTGGGTAAAAAAATTCATTTGTTTCTCTTTCTGCTCTGGAGATAGATTTGACTTCCGAGTTTAAGGGCCCGATTTTCATCAACTTCTTGAAAAAATCCAACTGTTTTTTTTTTTTTTTGGTAAAATTAAATTTAATAAATTTAAAAAAAAAAATCACTTGAAAAGCAGTTCATGAGTTGCTTTTCAAAATAGATTTTTCTATAATTTGTTAGTTAGTGGGATGAGATTTTTGTGGAGCATGATGTCAATTTTTTTTTTGCAAATCACATTTATTTATTAAATGTTTTTACTGTCAAAATATATTTTTATGGATAGTTGAAATTAAATTTTTCTTAAAAATATTTGACAACTTTTAATGTAAAATAAATATATAAATTTTAAAAATTAAAAATCATGAATAGTTGTAATATTTCACTCGTTCTAAATAAATGCTTTTAAATTAATTTATCGAACATTGTCAAACTATTTATATACGTTTAAATATTTTTAAAAGTTGAATTTAACAAATTAATATAAATTATAGCATAACTATAGTAAACAATGTCAAACCTTCTTTTATTCTATATATACATTTATTGTTTTTAGGGTTTAACAAGCATATATATTACCTTTTTTTTTTATATTAAAACAACATATTAGATTTTAAATTAAAATTTTAGAAAACTTAAAAATTGTTGTAATGATTATGTCATTAAAAATAGATACTCCTTTTAAATCAATATATAAAATACTATTTAACTATTTATATATCTCATAGTACTTTTAGAAGTTAATTCACCCAACACTAATTTAATTTACAAGTTGAATTTACCAAACACTAATTTTTTTTTAAACTAAACACTAATTTGATTCATCATATAGATTTTTTCTAGAGCTGAAAGCAATTATTCCAAAAGCTACAATAGTACCAAACTAACCCTTAGATAAATAATCCACTTAAACCTTAAATTTTAATTGTTCTCATATTTAGTTAGAAACTATATAGTTCAATTAAATTGTTGTTAACAATTTTATGTCTAAAAAGTTTTAGGGCTATTATCACATATACCCAATATCTAGTCTCAGTTTTCAAAAACACCACAAACATTGAAAAATATCAAAAATACCAACACATAATTAATCCATAATTTTTTTTATGAAAATTTGATTATAATTGATATATTATTTTTGTAAATTTATATTATTGATATAAATTTAATACTAGAATTTACATTACTGATAAATTATTGTTGTAAAATTACATCTATGATATATCATTAAATTAATAGAATATATAAAAATGGGTAAATCTGATATAAACATGAAAGTGTGACATATGTGAAAACAAAACTCAAAAGTTGGCTACCACGCATAATTTTCCAAAGTTTTTTATAAGGTTTGTTTGTATAAAGAGTAACAATGAATTTGAACGTTTTTCGAAGAAAAAAAAGTATCATTCAAGCCCGGGTATAAGATTTTGCAAGAATATGTCGAATTTGTGATCCGGTATCTAATTTGGTTTATTTCCGTAAATTGATTAGTCTAATTTTTCTTGAATTTTTTGAAACCCAATCAAATCTAGTGCAAATAATTAAAAAAATAGATTACGAACATGATATTGATAACATTTTAAGTTGAATGATTACTAAATTTCATGTTTTGTTTATTTTTATTAATTTATTTGTTTTTGAAAAAAAAATGTTTGTTAACAGTTTCATTTTATTTAAGATAAAATTACGGAAGAAAAAAAATCAATCGTTTTCCCAAAAAAAAAAAATCCATCGTTTTAATATAATCAAGAGTTTATGTCAAAGGATCACAATATTATAATTTAATATTTAAATCTGTAATTTTAAGTACAGTCTATGTTTAATACATTTGATTTCCATTTTCAAAAAAAAAAAAAAGAAAAAGAAAAAGAAAAAAACCACTGTCGTGGACCACTAACTGTCAAAACCGTTGTTCATGTAAAGTGGGAAGAAACCATGATCCAGCGTTTCTCAACCCATGGAACCACGCAATGATCTTCTTCCACGTCACCATAAATCAAAAACAAAGAAAAACATCGGCCTCCATTCATCATCTGATAGGTAGCCTCTCTCATTCTCCAATGGAATTCATCGTAGAGAAGTAAATCCATTTCAAACAGATAATTAAAAAATAAATAAAAAAATAAATAAGAAGTGAAAAAAAGAAGTAAAATTTCAGAATTTTCTTGGACTTATCCTTCATTTTTATAGAGAAGATGAAAAAAGTTGAGTAAAAAATAGAGATTCTCCAAAAATGGAAAGGCAAAAAGATGGAATCTTTATAAAGAAAGGGCCATGGACTGCTGAAGAAGATGAGATTTTGATAAATTATGTCAACAAGTTTGGTCCAAGAGACTGGAGCTCCCTTCGATCCAAAGGACTTCTTCCAAGGACCGGGAAATCATGTCGTCTCCGGTGGGTTAATAAGCTTCGACCGAATTTGAAAACGTAAGTGATTGAACATACCATTTTTTTTACAATCAATAAAGTGGAGGGGATAACGGTGAGAGTGAGGTTCGAATCTCCACCCTCGAGTCAGTTTTTGTCACTCCACCAAATACAGTTTGTTCCAATTTTCTTGAATTGCTTGATTACTGTATAGTTGAAATAAGTTTGATATGATCATATTTGTTGAAGTGATTTTTGTTGTGATAGTTGAAATTTAGAGACCTTGAGTTCTTTGGCTAATTCTCTCTGTTTTTCTTATAAAAATTATTGAAATTGATGAAGTAATGTATATAGTTTGTGAAAAAAATGAGTTCTTTGGCTATTGATCTCTGTTTCTCTGATAGAAATAATACTTTTTGATGGTGCAGAGGATGCAAGTTTACGGCAGAGGAAGAGAGGGTGGTGATAGATTTGCAAGCACAATTCGGTAACAAATGGGCGAAAATCGCAACGTATTTGCCCGGAAGAACAGATAATGATGTGAAGAATTTCTGGAGTACAAGAAGGAAGAGATTAGAAAGGATTTTACGCACCCCATCACAAAAATCTCAGAAAAACAAGCAGAGTAATCCTGAATCTCAAAGAGCCCATGAATTGCCAGTTTTTGAGGTAAAAAAGTAAATTGCTTTCTCAAGTTAATAACAACTTCATGATCTACAAATGTTCCATTTGATCACTAACAAAGATTTGTCTCTCGTTTTTCGGTCATACGGTCGATGAATTTGCAGGTTCCTAACTGTAGCTCTTCCCCAACTTGGAAGGATAATTACCAAATAGGAAACGGGGAACTTCATCAAATGATGTCACTGCCATTGGAGATAGACAATCAAATATTTGGAGCCTCTTCTCTACACATGGCAGCACCCCTTGTTGATCCTTTTTCTTATCATTGTATCTCCAATTTTACTCAGTCCCCACAACAGATCCCAGTCTTTTCAGACAGTCGGGAACTGGTGCCGAACTATATTCATGCTAACTTGCAAGACTTATTTGAGCCCGGAGAACCATCGGCAACGAAAAGTTCACTGCACTTTACGAGCATTTCAATGCCTACAGAACAAGATATCAAAGCAGAAAGTTGTGTAGACGTGAAGATTGAAAACCACAGTTATGCACCCCCAGATGATTTCTTTGATGATCTTTCAAATGATTTGTTTAACTTCTTTGATCAGCCTCCTACCTCATTGAACTACAAATTTAATAATGATAAAGCATTGTGACTGAGAGATATTGATATCTGAACTCTACTAGCTCCAGATATTTTACATTAATGTCTATTAGCTTGCTACTCACACTGTTATGTCTTAATGATTTATGTTGCTTATTGCTTGTGTTCTATTACCTGAGTTTTCAGACTAAGGGTTCTAATCATCACAAAACACACGATCTCAATCTGGAAAAAAATATTAATTTAAATTTCAGTCAATAAGAAAGACTTCAACACAATTGCCCGAGTCGATAACTTTAGTAAGGACTCGGCTGTTTTTCATCGTCGGAAGTCGAAGCTCAACCATTTACATGCTATCATCTTTATCACACCATCTTCATCAAATTATGAATAGATCATGCTATAAGAAGTGAAACAATAAGAGCATTCTTCCCTTGGAGGGAGGATCAACTTCATATCCTTCAGCATCTCGAACAAATATTTTTCTAGTTTTACAGTAAGGATTCACTAAACCATATAATTTGCAGTCAGAACTCAGAATTTTCCAACCCTTGCAGTAATCTCTTGTTTGATATAAATGAAGTTTAATCAATTTTCGTCTCGTAAATAGAATCAAAATTATTCACACTATGATAGTAGTTAAATCAGAAGCAAATCCTGGTGTAATTACATGAAACCTCATTATATTAACAAAAGCATCCTCTAAAGGTTCCATGCTGCGCCTCATGCTATAAATTCTTTCACTGTGCTCATTCACATTTTAAGTACATAACCTGGTCAACTGAACTAAGAAAACACTTCTACAGCATAATGATATAAATCTGTCACCAAGAGATCTTCTTGTGTTAAGGATTCATCCAGGAATGCTTGCAACCTAAGGAAACAAATTCTGCAATTTATCTCCAAACGGTTTCATTTGCATCAGTAAAAATTGCATTGTGATGTTCTATGAGGCATTGAATGACCTCAATGGCACCAAAGTCCAACGGCGTAGCATCATCCAAAGGAATGTGAGAGGACGCATCCGTATCATCACTCTCTTCTGCAGGCACAAAAAAAAAAGGTGAGAATTACCCAGGGACCATGAGAAAACAATTTTAAGAATTTATGCATACTATCAATCATGGTTAATTTCACGCACATCTTTATTTTTTTTAAATAAAATTACTTACCAATCTTAGCAAAGCCCATTTTAATATTTATTTTAAATTATCAAAAGTTGCATTAAAAAATTTTCACAGTTCAAAGTTTGATGTCTAAGTGGTTCTAAAATTTAGGTTAAATTATACGTTTGCTCCGTATATTTCATCACATGTGTCAATTTGTTTCTTCGGTCCTGTACTTTGGTTAGTTTTCCTAATAGTGTCTGTCGTTAGCAAATTGTCCTAATTTCTACAGGAAATTGATCTAGATTCAATCATTTCTTTCACACATCTTATATCTACCATGAGTAAAATTGCACATCAATTTCCATTGGAAACTAAAACTATTCTCCGATGACAAGGACTGTTGGTCAGATTTAACTAAAATATTGGGACTAAAATGAAACTTTTAAAAATAAAGGGACCAAGTTGATACAAGTGCATAGGCTGACTAAACATATAATTTAACCTAAATTTTATCAGTCACTTCTAACTGATGAAGCCTATGGATCGAAATTCTCTACCAAAGATTCTGAAGAAAATCTTTATTCAATATATAAAATGGTGTTTACAAAGGCATCGCATAGCATAGATTTATAGCATCTCTCAATCAATCACTGTCTACTAAAGCAATAAAATAATTAAAGCAATAACAGCAGGTCCACATAAAATATTCAATAGACTCCTCAAAGCTACGCTACTATGAACAACGAAATTTGCTCACTAAATACCCTTTCATATTCCTCCGCTACACATAAGATAATAGTCATAACAAATTTTTAAAATTACATAAAAATAATCGGCATACCCAAGTCTCCTTATTTGGACTCAAAGCAGTCCATCAAGGAGTGAATAGAAAATCTAATAGATTGTAATTGTTCCCGTGCTTCAAATTATTTACAGAGGAAAATAATAGATTCCTTCTAAACTATGTTTCACTGTAAGTATGTATTACACAACAAGCACTTACGCGACAAGAATATGCCCACTAACCTGAAAGCATATCCCAGGCACTGTAAGTAGGAGATGTATTTAAGTTCTTTTCTGAAAAACTTTTAGAACGATAATTCCAGTATTCCCGGTAGAACTCTGGCCGCCTCTCCTTTTGCCACATGATGATTGGGGTCATCTCCATGGCAAGGCTACGAGCATCCATCTATTTGAGAGTATACAGCAATAAGAAACAGTTAAAAAGAAAATGAATGGGTTCTTTCAATTTCAATTTTAGGCACATGCAAAGAGCAGTAACTCCAACAGTTCGGCAAAGAAATGTGTTGATGGACCACATTAGACGAGATGGGGTAACTTTTGAGGGGGGGAAATTAGCAACTTCACATCAGAAAGTAGTTAGCAATAAGAAAAAAATGTTTTCTAACATGAATAGAGTACGGATTACTTAATTTTTATGGACATGACATGCTTCAGAAAAATGTAAATGATAAATCCCTGTGAACACAGAAAGTAATCGTGGAGAATTTTCCTAAAATATCAAAGGTATATTATATATCACTGGACACTGGCTATTTCATGACACTATAGATAGCTCATAGCATGCTTGCTGGAGAAATATTTATATTTGATAATAGCAAGGTTCTGGATCTTAAATGTTGCCCAGCACCAAATATCCCTGAAAGTTCCTTCATACAATTTGAAAGAATATATAGGTTGAATTTATAAACAAACTTTCTCAGATAAGAGAAGTTTGCAGCCTTGCCTTGCAAGTAAATTTTCCTATCTGAATAATGCTTAGACAGTGAGTGATCAAAGCATCAAACAGTCCTTTTTAGGATGTTAGTCAATTCTAGACAACTTATGATAATTGCACATACAAGAAAGAAGCCTTAATTTGCCAAGTGACTAGGCTTGATAGTTAATTTTCTAGCAAAGAAACTGCATCAGTAAATAAAAAATCAAACCCTAAAAGTATAGATGATAATATATTCTCACATGCCTACACACAAACAGACCTATATTAACATGAGTGCTCACGAAGGTACATGTGCACATGAGTGAGAGAGAGTCCCAACCTTGTTCAGCAGTGATTTTTGGCTAATGCGGCAAAATAGAGCAGTGATAAATTCTAAGCTCGTGTAATTCACATTAGGAAGCTTCTTCAAAATATCTTGAAGTGAATGTATGCTTGAACGTGCTCCTTTGATCTCATTGTAAAGCTCAAATGTGACTACTGGCTCAGGAAGACTGGCCAGGTAACATTTAGCTAGAGCTGCTACATCAACTGGATTTATACCATCAGGTAGTGGGGCATTGGGATCTGAAAAATGTATGTTTTTCCAACATGTGTTCTTCAAATGAAATCTCCAAAGATGAACCTTAATCATATACAGTAGCTCCTTTACCTTGATTGTACATTGACACTAAGTGCTGAAGGACCCTTTTATCTCCTCCTTCAGATTTGAACAAGCACGGTGTGTTCAGCCCTAAACATGAGAAAAATGATCAATAAAGGCAGGTTTTAAATGAAACTGCAGTCGCATGCATAGAATTAGCATATAAACATGTGTGAGAAGGTATGTATGTATGTTCAAAGTTCCATACCTGATAAAATGAGATAATCTGCACATCTAACCAAAATATTTGGAATAGCCCTGCCGGATTCTTGTCGTTGTACAGTAACCTCAATTGGAACTCCAAATACTATAGATTCATAATAAAAACAATAAAACACTAGAAAGAAGATTTTGCAGAGAGCTGATGTGAAGTACCTTATAATAAGCCAATAGCAACTTTTAGAAACTTACCATCAGTACTTGCAACGCCCTGCATAATTGAAAACGAACAGGTTTAAAATTTATGTTTAAGATGTAAAGAAGGGAACTGTATTATTGCGACTTTTACCTTCTGCCACCGTTCAATATCTGTCAAAATTGTCTTACTCTTTTGAGCAGTCTTTTTTGCTACCTAATAAACATTTACAACCTTAGACATATCAATCAAAAGATTAGCTTGAAGATGAGAAAACTTCGCCTTTACATGCATCATGTCATCACAAAACAAAAACCAATCAAATTTAAGGTCTACGGAGTGTTTATAAGCTATTCATGCATTATGTCATCATCACAAAGTCGCAACCTAGAAGTTCATCTTTAACTTTATGAAGTATTGTGATGTATGGATTAACTTGTAGAAGTCTTTAAGCTTTTAATTAGCTACCGGTTACTTAACTGATTTGTCAGTTGTCGCTTAATTAGATGCTATCAGTAGAAGTGAGACACTTGTAACTAACTGACAAAAATATGCTAGCTTCTTTTCTACCATGAAAATGAATACAATCCATCCTATTAAGTAGCTTGAAATCAAATATTTAAGAAATGACAGCAAACAAAATTTCTTGCTCTTTCAACTGCCTAATGGCTGCATACTGTAATCATAGAACAAAGGAGATAAAAAGATTTAAAGTGCTATATAAACTTTTTTTTTTGATAGGAGCTATATAAACTGAAAATATCAAAGTTTCTTCGGTTTCAATCACCTCTTCAACTTTAACTTTTCCCACAACAACCTTGTCCTTCGTGCCTAAGATGCCCTTCCTAAAGAATGTGCCCGTTGTAGCAGCAGCAGATATGAGTCGTTCTTGAACAGCATGTCTTGTAGCTGGCTGCTGCAAAAGTGCCCATCGACTCTTAAACATAGAACCAACCCGTTCTGCAACATCTGCAGCATTGCCTTTTGCATCCCTTGCAACTTCCTCAACAAAACTTCCAGCTGACTGTCCAGCTTCTTTCAGCTTTACTCCTGCAACAAACGTTATTGGACCAAAAAACATGATGATAAGTGCAAGAGAGTAAACAATAAGAATACTTCATTTATGTCCTGAAAAGATACCCGGTGAAGAAAAGAAACCACTTGCTTTCTCCTGCCACTGAGAAGAATTAACGGAAGGCATTGAACCAATTATCAGACAGAATTAGTTTAACGATATGTATTAGTTAATCCTGTTACAGAAAAGACACATCAAAGTTGAGAATTATAGAAGCTTGCAAGTACCAAAACAAAGATAAACCAGTTAAACTTCAACCAAGACTCTGAAGAAACCAGAATTCATCCTTCAAAACTATTTAATTCAATTCGAAAGATAATATGAATGAGAACATTGAGAAGGAATCAGAAACATGAAGCTCATTCTTAGTCATATACTTCCATCAATGATCTCAAAATCTTCAATAAATCTCTTACACTAATTATTCTCATAAAAAATACAAAAAAACAAATCCGATTCAATCATCCACCAACACTCCAATTACTGAAATATCCACTCTATTTCTCATCACAACCCTAATAAAATTAATATAAAAAGAAAACTAATTAATCAAATAAAAAAACAAAAACTTAAAAACATCACTTTGTTAGTGAAAAACACAACTCAATTCAGCTCAACTAGAACTAACTAATTAACAAGATCACCAAAAACAATTTATTTACTAATTCTCTCAATTTTTCCACAATAGAAAGCAAAAGCACACCAAAAAAAAAAAAATTAATTCAAATCAAATACGATCCTATCCATTAAAAATCCCACCTTTCAATGATCATAAAAAAAATTACCAAACGGAAAATTCTTAAATCATGAAAAAAATTAAAATAGAACAAACAAAAAACTCACCGATTCGGAAAAGGAAGACCCTTGTAAAAGCTGAAGAGAAAATTCCTTAAAAAGACAATTTTTTTTTTCTTTTTCGTTTTGAATATTTTTTTTTTCCAAGTCTTTGAGTTTGAAAGTTAATCGCCTTACCCCCAAAAAAAAATTCATCGCCGATGCAATTAAATCGGACGGTTCTGATGTAATTTTGACTTTTATACGAATGGGATATAGCCACGTGGAATGTTGACTGAGGGTTTATTATTCTGGAGGGTTCCAACGAATATAACGGTTATTGGGTTGGATTTTTTTTTTTTAATAAAAAAAATGAAATAATTGATCTCATAACCACAATAATTCACCCAATTTCACTTGCTTTTTATTTCAAATATACACATTAACCACCATAAATGGAGGAGATTACACTTGTTTCCAAAATACCTGTTTACGGTTTTACCCTCGATCAAATCATAAATATATTTTATCTTTATGATTTAATGTTTAATTATGCCTTTTAAGGGATTTACAACTGCATTTATTTCGATTTTATACGCTGATTTGTATTTTCTCATGATACGTTTAAATCTTCATCACTTATGTTACTATTATCTCCACCGCTTCCCGGTAATTATAGAATCCACATCCGCCGCCGCTCAAAATATCAACAAATATAGTTCCCGAGTTATTGAGCCCAAATCACGAGGTGGATCTTAGCCATTCTTCACGACGTTGGCCTCTCTGACGACGATCTCAAAAAGCCCCAAATGGGGATTTCTGTAGTCTAGTATGAAGGAAATACATGTAATAATCCAAACTGGGGTTATAGATGCTGGAATGGTGGGGTTTAGGTTTAATACAATTGGTTGATAATCATGTGAGGAGGAGGAGGTGAACAATGGGTCGCTGAGATAACAGAGATGTGGATGGAGAAAGAGTTCTGTATTTTGTGGTATTTGATGAAGAAATATATGACTACAAATTAGTTTATCAATAATATATTGTTTATTAAATATAAACATATTATATTTTGCATATTTTTTGAAAAAATGAGATCTACATCAATTGACATTATTTACGATGTTGTTGGAATGAAGCTCATGTTTACGACAATCGCGATTTTACCGACTTGTGTCGTGAGTATAACCAACTTGATCAGCTTTATTAACAGTTTGTCGGAGAAGAAAAGCAACGTTGATCCTGGATTTTTTTGGCTTTCTGCTACAGGTTTCTTTATCTATAATACACTGTTTATTTAATATAAACATTTTTATACATGGTTGTTACTATGTTACAAATGTTAATAGTTGGTACTACAGGTTTGTTTATCAATAACAAACTGTTTATTAAATATATACAGTTTCCATGGCGGTTTTACTGATTGTTTTTTCAATTATACAATGTTTATCAAATATAAACGTGTTTAACGATTTTATGATTTTGTTTTTCAAAAATATTTTTTTATGTTCTTTTTTCAATTTAACATTTGTATTTGGTTTACTTTTTTTAAAGAAAATAAATACTTATTAACTTTTTTTTTATCAATTATATACTGTGACGGTTAGAGGATGATCGAAGAAGAACACAATTCGATATTTCCTTGAAGAAAGTCAGAAGTTTGAAGATTTTGTTATCTTGTATTTTTATATTAAGCAATTTTAAAATTTCCCTTAAATTTTGCACAAATTAAGGAGAAATTAAATCAGAGATATGTTTTGTCTTTTCACAATGTAATTTAATTTGACCGGCGGCGGTTTTTGAGTAGTTTTGATATATATATATATATATATATATATATATATATATATATATATATATATAAAAGATACGGTTTTCTTGAAATTTTCATTTATTAAATGGTTACTACTGAAATTAACCCAAAAAAATTTATTAAGCAGAAAATGCCCCCAAATAGGGCAAAGGAGTTTTCATGGTTTGCCCTACGGGTAGGGATGGCAATGGGGCGGGGCGGGGTCGGGGTCGGGGATGCACTTCCCATCCCCTAACCCGCAAGGATTTTTAATCCCCATACCCTACCCTATCCCCTAATCAAAAAATCCGGGTCGGGTTCGGGGATTCCCCATTAGGGGCCATTGTTCAATTCTCTCAATAAAGAATAATTTGTAAAAATCGTATTAACAGAATTTGTATAAATTAGTGGGAGAATTATCAAAATAATATTAAAAAATATATATAATTATTTACATAGTATAACTTTTAAAAAATCATCAATGTAACATATTGATTCCAATTCGATAAGTTATTGAAAATAAAATATATAATTAATTTTTATTGGTGTATTTTAAAAATATCAAAAATTTTGAAAATTTTCAAATATATCAGTTTTGAGATTCATCAATCAAAAAATATCATTTTAAAAATATTTATTATTTATTAAATTACTCGTAAAAACATGTCATCAGTAAAATTTCTCAACTTATTACTTTAATTGTAATAGATTATTAAAAAATAAGGAAAAAAATATAAATACATATATTTTTTTTTAGTAAAAATGAGAATACATATATAAAATCTGTTGCTTAAGACAATTTTGATGAAATTTTTAAAATTAATTCGAAATCAAAAATTAAAACAATCGTACGTGTCGTTGTTTCGTTGATATTGTTTTTTGGTTAGTAGATTTAGAATGAAAATATCGATTTCTTCTAAAAATAGAGATAAGTGGGTCCTACATTATCATATTTTATCCATTAATGAGATAACCATATTTATTATGGTCGAAATTTAGTGAATGCACATCAAAAGTAAAATTATTGATGAGATTTTATCAACTTTCTCGCGATAGTTATCAAAATTGATTTCAAATGAGAGGATGGGGAGAGATTAAAGGAAGCTAAGTTTTCAAAATTGATAAAGTTGATTTAGTTTATATCTCTAAATTTACTAGTAATTTAACTAATATCTTTATTATCTATAGTTGTAATGCCACCATCTCTTTCTATAAAAATAGACTCAGGTAAAAGAAAATTAATAATCTTTTTATATGGAATATCCAATATTTAAATTCAAGAAATTCAGATCTCATTTAGTAACTTATTTGTTTTTAGTTTTCAAATTTAAAAAATTGACAAAAACTATTTAGTATAAATCTCTAAAAAAAATTGTGTACTATATACATTTCTTTTATTTCTAATATGCTTTTTAAAAATATTTTCAAAATCATAGTTCATTAAAAAAAAATGTTTCCAAAAAATTTACCTTTTGTTTTAAAATTTCATCTACATTTCAAAATAATATTTTAAACATGAAAAAACGAAATAAGAAAGAAAGGTGTAATAAATAAACTTAGTGTCCGATTGAGATAACTTTTAAAAGTGTTTTTGAATAAAGAAATTGTTTTTTATAACCATTAAAAACATGTTTGAACACTTCTAAAAACTATCCAAAACAGATATTTATAACCTGTTCGGGTTAACTTTTAAAAGTGTTTATAAGTGTTTTTTTAATGGTTATCAAAAAGCACTTTATTTATTTAAAAATACTTTTATAACATTTTTAAAAGGGACTTAATTTAACAAACATGTTTTCAAACAATCAGATAGAAACATAATTCTATTCAATATTTTCATATTTTTGAAATGTGTTTGGTCGTACATTGAAGAACTCTAATTTTTAATTGAAAATCTGAAAATATGTTAATAAACTTGTAATATAAAAAAATGAGTATGTGTTTGATTGAAGTCATATTACAATATTGATTAACAAGATAGGTAATTTATTTCTTATGAATCTTAGGTGCCCATGAGGTGGCAATTTCTATATTTGTTTTACAGGAATGTAGTAATCTTTGGCATTCAAGGATGCACGTTTGATAGCTAAAATTTTAAAATATAAGAAATGAGTATGTTTTTAATTGAATCTAAATTAAAAATGATTAATGAGAAAGGACGTTTATTTAGAAGGAATTTTAGATGCCTAAGCTTTTTTTAGCATTCAAGGATGCACGTTTGTCTTACAATTAGGTGATTTATTGGTTTAATAAATAGAGAAGTCAACTTTCATGCCATTATTTTGTTAAACCTTGGGATAAAAAAATACTTTTTGTTTGTATAAGAGCAATTAGAACTACAATGTTTAAATCTATTTTGGTCCTAAACTTTGACTTTTTTTTTAAATGGTGACATTTTGTTTTACTCTCTCATTATATTTGTCGGATATTTAAACAAAAAAACATACAACATTATTTTCTATTTCTATCAAAGTAGATAACATGATCTAATTATTTCATCCCGTCACTTTTGATTTTGAAAAACATTATCTCATTGTTCTCTCCCTTCCCCTTTCGAATCGAGCATAATTACTTCCACCGTTTTATTTAATATGGATTATATAACTATCCAACTATGAATTTGATCTATCTACTAAACATTATATAGTGTCACATAGGTTTGAGTTTAAAAGGGAGAGATAATGATAGGAATTGAAAGAAAAGATAAGGTAAAGTTTGAGAAACCAAATGAACTTTTGAAAGTTTGTTGAATAAAATGGGAAAAGTGTCAAATTTTAAGGACCAAAATAAGTTTTGAACCTTGGATCATATTTGCAATAACCTATATGAAAAATCAATTAAATTTCACTCATAAGAATTTTTCATTTGAATCCCTTTTATTTTATTCTTATCATCAAGAAAAACACATTATTATGAATTTTTCTACATGTCCCCCTTTATTATAGAGAGGAAGTAACAGTTTGAGGAATTTTTTAACCAATTAAAACTTGAGAGATTACAACTATAATTAATCCCAAAGATATCTATCCTTGGACAAAAATACTAACTAATTGCTCTTTTGACAATCTTGTTGTCAAACGCTTTCATCAACTTGAACATATGTCTTTATTAAACACATGAATAGAAATCTGATTACGATTCCTCTCGATTTCATTCCCCTTTGATTCCGACATCGAATCGAGAAAAGCGGTCTCTTTGTCACATCAATCAATCAAATGACAATACATGTCAACATTACCCAACAATTCTCTTCCAAAACCAATGCTCTCTCCACACACTCTCGACCTTCTCAAGGGGCAAATTCTTAGTCTCAGGCAGAAAATAGTACACAAAAACAGTCATCACCACAACCCATCCACCAAAAAAGAAGAATATACCAGCTTTCAAATGGCAGAGCATTGCAAGAAAAGTCTGAGCAATGATGAAAGTGAACACGAAGTTTACTGCAACTGTTATACTTTGCCCAGCTGATCTGATTTCTAAAGGAAATATCTCACTAGGAATCAACCATCCCAATGGCCCCCATGACCAACCAAAACCAGCAACATATATGCAAATTAGAACCAAAAGCAAATAAGCATAGCCATTTCTCACCGCCCCATGATCGCCAAGCAAAGCAGCCAAAACCGCCCCAACGACGATTTGTGACACAAACATTTGAACACCACCAGCAATGAGCAAAACTCTCCTTCCCAATCTGTCAACAACAAGCATTGATATGAAGGTTGTGGCAAGCCCCACAATCCCAGTCATGATTGCTGAGAATAATGAAGCACTTTCTCCCAACCCAATTGTCCGAAAAAGTATCGGTGCGTAAAATGCAATGACATTTATACCAGTCACTTGTTGGAAGAAAGGTATAACTATGGCCATAACCAATTGAGGCCTATACCTCTTTTGCAAGATGTTTTTGAATGGGTTATCGATGGTTTTCGAGATTTCGCTCGCTTTGATGAGGTCATCGAGCTCAGTTTTGACATCGGTCGTGCCACGAATTCGTTGGAGCATTTTCTCAACCAGTTGGTGGTCTTTGCCTTGCTGAATCAAACTGTTGGGTGTTTCTGGGAGGAAAAGAGCTCCAAGAGTTAAAATGGAAGCTGGGAAAGCAGCCATGGCGAGGGAAATGCGCCACCCGTATCCGGCTTTGATCTTTTGGGTGCCAAAGTTGATGAGATTTGCAGTGAGAACTCCAAGGCCAACACTGAATTGGAAGCCATTGTTAATTGCTCCTCTGTGTTTGGATGGTGCCATCTCAGATAGATATAAAGGAACTGCCTGTGAATTATCAATTGTATAAAGATTTTATTCTATTTTTAAATGGTGTAATTTGTAGAACATATTCTAAACTTTCAAATCTTCTGTTTTTATCCTTAAATTTTATATGAAAGACGTTATTTGATGTGATACGTCTTTGGTTCATTTAAATTGATGAATAGAGACCGACATGAATTTTAAGATAAATTTTAGGATATGAAAGCAATGGAGTGAAAGGGTGTTTATGATATGTATTATTATTAGATTTTTTTTAAATGATTTATTATTTAATTAGGATGAAAATAAATTTTTATACAAAATTAAAATTTTAAAAGTTTAAAAACTAAAATAAAATACTAACTATTATCAAAAAAAAAAAAAACAACAACAACAACAACAATAATAATAATAATAATAATAAAATACTAACTATGGAAATGAAGGACTAAAAAGGATTTAGAACCAAAAACATCAACCACCACAGATATTCCACAATCACCAAAAGAAAGGAAAATTATTGACTGAATACTTTGAAGGTAAATTGTATCAGGTGATAGATTTTAATGAAATATTTGTAAAAATATCAACTCTAAAAAGTATTTGCAAATATAACAATTTTTATTATATTAATCAGTGATTAATGTGTGTATCATTAATAAACTTAGTGTAAAAATATGTAATACATTGTTTATCACTTATACATCATATCAAAATTTACTATACTTATAGACATTTTTTAGAACAAATATTTTTACAAATATCACTAAAAAAATTGCTAGATTTGCAAATGTCCCTACTTTCAATAGATTTGAATATTCAATTTTATGGGGAAAAAAAAAACATTGATGTTTAACCAGTTAAGCTACTTATAGAATGACAAGTATGAATTGATTTAAAGTACAAATCTTAATTTCAAAACCTCTCATTTTATAAATTAAAAAAAAAAAGAGAGATTTATATGTATAGCCACTTTTTAAAACGTAATTACGTGGATAACTAAAACGGGTGGTTACGCAGAATATAATTCAATGCAATTTTAAATGAAATGACCATGTTTATAATAAATTAGGGGACCGATAACATTTTATGTAAAGTTAGAAAAAACTCCCCTCTCACCTAACTTATATGAAAAAAAAAGTAATGATCAAACAAACCTTAAAATATAATGAGAAGGCATACCTGATTTGCAAAACCAACTCCAATTCCAAGCAATACACGACCAAATATGAGCATATAGACATTAACAGCAGCCCCGCCGAGGGCCGCGCCAGCCATGAAAACGACGCCGGAGATGAGAATGGAAGGCTTTCTTCCCAAAGTTCTGGTGACAGATGAAGCAAAGAAGGAAGCAAGAAGACCAGCTAAATAGAGTGAGGATGTGAAAGAAGTTAGAAGTTGGCTATCAAATTTGCAGTAGTTGCTTATTTCTTTGTCCTCCTTCATCTGTCTATCAACTTTTGGGAAAAATTTCATCAAAAATGACTCCATTGAAGTTACTCCACCTATAAAATAATATACAGTGATTTTTCTTGTCATGTATTTGTAAAATTTACAAGTACATGTGAAATGAGGAACAATAAAAGAAAAACGAAAGACAGCGTACAGAGGAGATTCGAACTTACAACTTTAGAAAAACCTGGTGACTTGTTGCATAACATAAACTTTTGTACTAATGTTTTGTTAAAAGTTACAGCACAATCCTTATAAAATGATGAACTTTACTAGTAATTTTATTAATTATATGAACCTTATATAAAATATGGATGTTGTTTTAAAAATTAGCTTTTTAATTAAAATAAAAGAATAAAAATTAGTGAACACATACTTTGATGATTGTCTTTTAAAAAATTGTTTTTCTCTAATTCTCTCTCTCTTTTTCTTTGCAAGTGACATATTTAAAAATACTTGCAATTTTTTTTCTATAAATGAATAGTTAATGGCCTGAATTAAATTATGACATTTTCTATTTTTTAAATTACCCTGTAAAAAAGTGTTGTTAATTATATGTTAAAATTTCTCTTAAACTATTTTAAAAAGCCATTTTAAGCCAATAATAACTTTAAAAACTATGCTCAAATTGAGCTCTAATCTTTATTCCCCAAAACATATTAACAACAATAACATAATTTTTTTTCATAGTATCATATTTAATGAAGTAAACTAAGTGTTTAACTATAAATATAATTATCATAATATATATATATATATATATATATATATATATATATATATATATCATTTAAGAATGAGATATTTGTTAATGTTTTTTTTTTCTTGGGTGCATCAGTACATGGCATAATTATCACGTGGATATTTCCTCATCCACACATGACTTAAATATCTCAAAGTACTAAGGTATCTTTAGAGATAATTCCCACGTGATATATTGCAAATCCAAATTTATACAGTATGATTCTATGAGCTAATCGCAACCACATAGTTCCATTATTTTCATTTTTATTTTAAATAAAATTTTATTAAAAAGATTAAAGTGTTATTAGGGTTAATCTTCTGGATTTTTCAAAATAATTATTTTTTATTGTTCTAAATACATTTTTAATTACTTCCTTCCAAGTTAAGGGTTATTTTGATAACAAATCAATGAAAAAAAAAGTCGCTCAACGTGAAGTTAAGGGTTCAAACCCACTCCATCAATGATTAGGGAAAAAAAAAAGTAAATATTTATGGATGAATAGTAAAGAAAGGGACCTGAAATTCCATTATCATAGCCAAAAAGAACACCTCCCATAGCTGCCATCATGCAAGAGAGTATAACAAATGGAGTCATCTTCCCATTGTATTGATATTCTTCACTTGCTATTACCATTCCCCCAGCCATGGCTATTTGTCTTCCTGATACCAACGGTTGGGAGATCAAATTATTACTCAAAAAAATTATCTACAACTTTAAACCATGTAGATGCACCCAAACCTCACTCATACATATAAAAACATAGAGAGATTGAGATTTCTGAAGCAGAGAGAAGATAGAAGAGAGCAGACTTGCTTGACTAGCTATATGCCGTGCTGTCATTTGGAACCACTCAATATTCAATTTGACTTGTATTATTAGGATTCATTCGTTAAGAAAAACGTGCCTTGTACGTATAAAAAAAGTGAAAAAATAATAGTTAAATTAATATTTTACACAATTTAACAAATAATATATTGTTCATTTAGAAGTGTAGTGGAAGAATCAATTAACACAAACTTACTTTTTTTTTTTCTTCCAGATTTTAATATATTAATTTTAATAAAATTGTCTTTCGAAATAACTCATACTTTTGTAAATATAAAATAACAAATAATGTAATTTTTTATTGATGATTTCAATCCAGAAAATGAAAAATATTAATTGTTTCTATTTAAAATTTCAATATGATAATTTATAGAGATCAAATTCATGTGTCTTCATTTCTTGAGAGTTGAAATTGACTAAGGCGAGAATTTGGTGCACGATAGAAACTCATTAATATTAAATTTTGTTGAAAAGTGGAAAAAGAAAAGATCATTTCTAACAACAAAACCTAATGTTTATATTCGTAATACCATTTCTAAATAATTTCTACAAAACTAAAATAGATTTTACAAGAGAAGAAAAATTAAATAAATAAAAATAAGACTACTCTTTCTATTTCTAGCATAAACACAAACAAAAAAAATACAATCTTAAAAAAAATTAAAAAAATTATACAAAAGTTTGGAATGTTAAATAACATATTGAAGAGATGGAATTGACGAATAAATTATAAATTGAAAAGAATGAAACAGATAAAATGATGAAATTGAAGAAACACTGGCAGAAACCATGATGTCGATTCCCACACATATATCGTAGCTTCGATAGAGTTGATAAAAGACTAATAGTCATGTATTAGAAATTTAGAATTGTACGTAATATTTATAAATATGTTATTGCTAAAAAATATTATTGTGTTAATTATCGATTAGCTTATTGTAAAAGTATTTAAAATTTGGTATATTTATAAATATTTTTTAAAATGTTTTATTTTTATAAATAGCATAAATAAATTTACTAGATTTTCATTCTATCCCTAAAAATAAAATTAATAATTAAAGAGGGGTTAATAAATGACATTGTGTATATGGTGAAGTTTTAAGCCGTCGTTTGAAGATTTTAAGTTTTAAAAATAACTTAAAATTCAAGATTATAACTTAAAGTTTTTCAGAATCAATAAATTGACATCCTTGGTTCAGTGAATATATAATTAAAATATATGTTTGTCTTTATAAATTACTTGATTTCATCTACCCCTAAATTAATAATATTAACTTGAATGTTTTGTTTCTCGTAAGATATAAATTCAGTTATTAATTTAATAATAGACCCATTTACTTTAAGATATTTGGAGGCCATAATTATAATGCACACAAAATTTAGTAAAACTAAAAATGCGTAGTCAAAGAGTTCAAGGCTAATTTTGGATTTAAAAATAATAATGAAGGTAAAGTTGGCAATGAAATATTCTCCACACCTTCCGTCTTTTAATATATTAAGATTAGTAGTTGTCAGTTGTCACTCATATGGAAATAGATAAGTATTAGCATGTATTAAAAAAAATTAGAATTGTTTTTTATACTAAATTACTAAAGTTGAAATATTTGATTATTTACCATTAAATTTATTTATTATTTATCTTTTTAGTTCAACAAGTTCAATAATTTATTGAACTACTATTTTAGTAATTTTAAAAAAGTTGTAACATTTCAATAATTATATACAAAAATATACTATTTCAGTTTGATCTTTGAAAAATCTAACACTTGAAATTATGACCTTTTAAATTATATTTTGATCCTTGAACATCTAACACTTCTTGAAATTTAATCCTTTCTATTTTGTAATGTTTTATTTTAATCTCTACCTAACAGAAATAGTTACCATAAAAAATAAAAATAAAACAAAAAAAAACCCTTATGATTTGTTTGATAATATTCTCAGTTTTTGTTTTCTTACTTTCCTAATAATAAAATAATATATAAATTTCATTAGTATTTTGAGAAATTAGAAACAAGAAACCAACTAGATTATATGGCATTAAAATTTGTATGACTAAGAGAATATTGAAAAACCGATAATAAGAAACCGACAACAACATTACCAAACAGATGCGGTTCTTTAAAACTCAATCTGAGAAACTGAAAACAAGAGAACGGTATCAGAATTCTCAAACATTTAGATTTAAGAATGTCAAACAAATGGATTAGCTATAATAATCAAACACTCCCCCTATTGATAATCTCTCTTCCACATTTAATAATTAAAAGCTTATGATAATTCAATTACACAAGATATAATTTCTAAATATTCTACTAATATTTTTCCCATATACAAAATTATAATCTTTTTGTTTTTAAGGTGCTTCAACTTTTGGATCCAACACTATCTTCATTCACAAAGCTCTTCCAAACCCAATGCTCCATCCATACTCTATCAATCTTTTCAATTGGAATGCTCTTAGTTTCTGGCAGAAGAAAGTAAATAAACAGAGTCATTATCATCACCAACCATCCACCAAAAAAGAAGAAAATCTCAGCCTTCAAATGGCAAAGCATAGCAAGAAAAGTTTGAGCAATTATGGAAGTGAAGAGAAAAGCTCAATGCCACTGTTATACTTTGCCCAATTTATCCAATTTCAGGAGGAAAAATCTCACTTGTAATCAATGAAGCAACCGGCCCCCCACGACCAATTGAATCCGGAAACGCAAATTCCAATCATGGTTAGAACTTGTCAACATTCCCCAACAATTCTCTTCCAAAACCAATGCTCTCTCCACACACTCTCCACCTTCTCAATGGGCAAATTCTTAGTCTCAGGCAGAAAATAGTACACAAAAACAGTCATCACCGCAACCCATCCACCAAAGAAGAAGAAAATACCAGCTTTCAAATGGCAGAGCATTGCAAGAAAAGTCTGAGCAATGATGAAAGTGAACAAGAAGTTTATTGCAACTGTTATACTTTGCCCAGCTGATCTGATTTCTAAAGGAAATATCTCACTGGGAATCAACCATCCCAATGGACCCCATGACCAACCAAAACCAGCAACATATATGCAAATTAGAACCAAAAGCAAGTAAGCATAGCCATTGCTCAACGCCCCATGATCGCCGAGCAAAGCAGCCAAAACCGCCCCAACGACGATTTGTGACACAAACATTTGAACACCACCAGCAATGAACAAAACTCTCCTTCCCAATCTGTCAACAACAAGCATTGATATGAAGGTTGTGGCAATCCCCACAATCCCAGTCATGATTGCAGAGAATAATGAAGCACTTTCTCCCAACCCAATGGTCCGGAAAAGTATCGGTGCGTAAAATGCAATGACATTTATACCAGTCACTTGTTGGAAGAAAGGTATGGCTATGGCCATAACCAATTGAGGCCTATACCTCCTTTGCAAGATGTTTTTGAATGGGTTATCGATGGTTTTCGAGATTTCACTCGCTTTGATGAGGTCGTCGAGCTCGGTTTGGACGTCGGTCGTGCCACGGATTCGTTGGAGCATTTTCTCAACCAGTTGGTGGTCTTTGCCTTGCTGAATCAAACTGTTGGGTGTTTCTGGGAGGAAGAGAGCTCCAAGAGTTAAAATGGAAGCTGGGAAACCGGCCATGGCGAGTGAAATGCGCCACCCGTACCCGTCTTTGATCTTTTGGGTGCCAAAGTTGATGAGATTTGCAATGAGAGCTCCAATGCCAACACTGAATTGGAAGCCATTGTTAATAGCTCCTCTGTAGTTGGATGGTGCCATCTCAGATAGATATAAAGGTACTGCCTGTAAATTATCAATTGTATAAAGATTTTATTTTTTATAAATGAAATAGAAATAATGTGGTATAATTTGTAAAACAAATGTTCTGATTGAATCCTTACATTTTATAAAAGACATTATTTGATGTGATGTATTTTATTCATTTAAGTTGATGAATGATAGAGAGATCGACCCAAAAATTTAAGAAGCAACTCCAACATAGTTCAATTAGTTAGACATTAGTACTTTTTCATATATATTCACAGCTTCAAGCTTACCATCTCCTAATTTAAGCCTCGTTTACTTAAGACGAATGAGAATGAGAAAGAGATGAAATGAAATGAAAATAAATCAGGATTGAAAAATTTGGTGAAATCAGTTAAAGTAAAGAAATTGCATAAATATAAATTGATTTTATTTAGATATTACGTTAAATGGAGAGCAGAGACTTGAACCTTCAAGCTTATAGAAAAGAAAAATCATACTTAACCGGTTAAATTACATTCACACTGATATATGAACTGGTTCAAAGTGCTCATCTTAATTTAAAAAATCCTCCCACATCCAACTCATGAAAAAAAAATAAACCTATGTTAAAAAAAAAAGTATCAAACTAAGTCTTAAAAAATTAGGTACATACATACCTGATTTGCAAAACCAACTCCAATTCCAAGCAATACACGACCAAATATGAGCATATAGACATTAACAGCAGCCCCGCCGAGGGCCGCGCCAGCCATGAAAACGACACCGGAGATGAGAATGGAAGGCTTTCTTCCCAAAGTTCTGGTGACAGATGAAGCAAAGAAGGAAGCAAGAAGACCAGCTAAATAGAGTGAGGATGTGAAAGAAGTTAGAAGTTGGCTATCAAATTTGCAGTAGTTGCTTATTTCTTTGTCTTCCTTTATTTTTCTATCAACTTCTGGGAAAAATTTCATCAAAAATGACTCCATTGAAGTCACTCCACCTATAGATATACAACCATTTTTTATTGTCATGCATTTGTAAAATTTATATTTCAAGTATGGGTAAAAATGAGAAATAACAACAAAAGAAAAACGAAACTGAGCAAGTATTTTTTTTTATTACTATCATTTATAACCAGGTTGAGAAAAGATGGAAGAAACTTACAGTATTTATAAGATACATGAGTTAGTTTTCTCATTACCAATTGGTTTTTAGATGGAATCCATGATATCAAGTTTGTATCATAGTTCAACAAATTCAAACGAGCATTCTGTCAAAAAATGAGATCCAACCGAAGAATGGTGAGCTCAAAAGAGGCACCATTTTGAGGGGGTATATTATGAATCTCATATCGAAAAGATGAAGAGACTCACTGTGTTTATAAGATACCTGGACTACTCCTCTCATTACCAATTAGTTTTGAGAGAATCCCAGATATTAAAAAGAAGAGGGGATTCTCAAACATGCATAGATGAGAGAGCGCCAATTATTGTATAAATTAATATTTTACTAATATTTTTTAAAAATACTAGCACAATCCTTAAACTATGATAAACTGACTAGCAACTTTATATTTACATAGGAAAACAATATATATATATATATATATATTATACTTTTTTTCCCAAATATATATAGACTTCAAATATATAATTATTTTACAGCCTAAATTAGACTATTTAAATACTGGTTTTTAAACCGATAATAGCTTTAAAAATTGTACTCAATCAAACAGACCTATAAACTTCGTTCTCACAAAACATACAACATATCAGAGCATGCCAGGAATGGTTTTAGTTTAGGGGAGAAAAAAAATAATTTAAAACTCTTTTTTTAAAAATAAAAAATAAAAGGAAGCAAAATACATAAATAGTTCCAAAAGGTTAAATTTTTAGACAAAATTTTACATTTTTTTTTTCATTTTATAATGAGATATTAAGTGTTTTTTTTTTTAATTTTTTTTTTTGGGGTCTACATGGTTTATTCATCACATGGGATTGCAGAGGTACTACGCTGTCTTTCGAGATAATTTCCATGTGACCCACAACTCAGCCATATATACCTAATCAACCACACACCTCTACAAAAAAAATTTTTAAAGAAATTACTGAAATAATAGATTTTTATCTATTAATTATTGAAATATCATAACTATTTAAAAATTACTCAAATAATATAATTATATTTCAATAATTTATTTAACTAAAAAACAAAAGTAAAAAACTAACAAATTCATTGAAAATAATAATGAAAACAATCAAATAGTTCAATATCTTATTAAACTCGAACTTAAAAAGCAAAAAACAAACTAATTCATTGCTATGAAAAACAATAAAGTATTAGTTAAAAAATAATTTAAAATAATATGTAAAATAAACAACTTTTCCGTAGAACTAAAACAGAAAGTTAAAAATAAATGAACAGAACGTAAAACACACCTAATAGAGTGATAAAAAGTTACTCCAAAAGAACGTTCCATTAATGAAATGAAAGAAAAAGAGAAAAAGAGTAGATAGATATGAATGAAATAGTAAAGAAAGGGACCTGAAATTCCAATATCATAGCCAAAAAGAAGACCTCCCATGGCTGCCATCATGCAAGAGAGTGTCACAAATGGAGTCATCTTCCCATTGTATCGATCCCCTCCACTTGCTATTCCCATTCCCACTGCCATGGCTATTTGTCTTCCTAATCCCAACGATTGGGATCAAAATAATCGTAAAAATACCGATCCGAATCAAAATAATCATATATGTCTCAGTACTCTCTAAATCAATAACCGATACCGCAACTTTTGAACCGTGTTTCAACCTCAGTCTCCACTATCAGTTTGCATAACACACACATAAAAATAGAGAGAGGTAGAGAGATTTCTGAAGCTCACAGAGAGAGAGATAGAGCAGAACTTGTTTGACTAAATGGTATTAGAGCTAAAAATCAATACAAGGTTGCTGTGTCATTTGGAACCACTCAAAATTCACTTTAAAATCAATCCAATTTTGACTTGTATTATAATTATAGTTGATTTTTATATTGCTTCTTTTTTATTTAACATTTTTTAGGATTTTTTTTTTTAAATTTACCCTTAAAGTTAAATCCATTTAATTAAGAGTTGGCATCCATGTTTATCAATAATGTGGGCATCCATCTCAAAACCAATTGGTAATGAGAGGAGGGGCCCTTAGAGTTTATAAACGTTGTTAGATCCCTTCATCTTTCTGATGTGGGATCCTTAACAATGTTGAAATAAATGGATATTAGTTCAAATTAGGGAAAAAAACAAATATATTACATGTTATGTTATCTACTAAATTATGGCATTTTTATAAAGATGGAAAATATTTTCAATTTTCCAAACCTCAATTATCATTTTTATGCAAACATGCACCCAAATCATCTCACATCGGTTACTATATAAAACTATCATTTAATTATTTGAAAAAATTAATTTAATAATTGAAGTACACATTTTTCTAAAAGATATTATAAGATCTTAATCTTTCAGTATCATAAAAATTCAAAGTTTACAAATACAAGAAAACACCCCAAGTCAAAAAAAAAAAATTATATTTTGTCCTTTATTTTATATTTTGGGTAATCATATCCAATAAATTCTTGTCATCTATTGTTAGTCAATAATTTAGTTGAATGAAAAGATATTTGTATCTCTTTGATTAAATTATAGGTTTAAATCTTCTCTTGCCACATATCATATTTAACAGACGGCCTCTTGTCAATTATTGAATAATTATGAGATTTTAATTCTATTTTGACCTTTGACAAAAAAAAAAAAAAAAAATTTATTTTGATCAATGAACATCTATCATTCATTTTGATCCTTTATATTTTTAAATTATTTTATTTTAATCTTAAAATTTCATGCTAATATTTAGTTTGGCAAATTAATATCAAAGTTAATGAAAAAAATATTTTTTTTAAAAAAATTAATCAAAACTTTTACTGTTTTTTAAATTATTGTAAGAAAAAATGATAGAAAATGTAATTTTTCAAAGGAAAAAAATACATAAGTTTTCTTAAAGATATAATATTGCATATAACGCTAAACTCATAAGTTTTATTTCATTAATAACATCCCCTTCTCTTAACTTGAGTCAAGTTTTCTCAAAAAAAAAAAAAAAAAACTTGAGTCAAGTTTAATTACATTACATAAAAGAAAGGGAGAAATCAATTTGAGCATAATTTAATTGGTTAGAGATTAGCGAACCCTCTTATAAAATTGAGTGCTCAGCCTCTTTTCCTTTAATTTGATGAAATAAAAAAGTCCTTTATTTTCCTCTCCGTGTGATGGTTTTTTTTTTTTTATCATTTTCCATTTTATGACACTACTCAATATTAAAATTTTATTAATATTATATTTGAATGAAACTTATTTTTTGACCGGTCAGAAAGAACTCTTGACTATTTTATGTGTTCCCAATTTATTGGATAAAATAGAATAAGGGATAACAAATATATTATATTTTATTAACTACATGGGACCCACTAATTTGTTCAAACCAATATAATTAAGAAACATAGGAAAGTCAGAAAGAGCTCATCCTGGTGAGGAGGCGAATATTTTCTATTATATATTTAGAAATTAGAAACAATATGATATTAAAATTTGTATGATATAATATTTCAATAAAAAAAAAAAAAAGACGATAATGAGAATAGAAAACATTACCCCACACGAGCGTTTCTTAAAAACCCATACTGATTAACTAAAAACAAGAACGTTACCAGAATTCTCAAACATGCAAATTTAAGAACGTAAAATATGTATTTAGCTATAATCAAACATCCCTTTGAGATAATCTCTCTTCCACGTTTAATAATTAAAAGCTTATGATAATTCAATTACACAAGATATAATTTCTAATATTCTACTAATATTTTTCCCATATACAAAATTATAATCTTTTTGTTTTTAAGGTGCTTCAACTTTTGGTTCCAACACTATCTTCATTCACAAAGCTCTTCCAAAACCAATGCTCCATCCATACTCTATCAATCTTTTCAATTGGAATGTTCTTAGTTTCTGGCAGAAGAAAGTAAAATAAACAGAATCATTATCTCCAACCATCCCCCGAAAAAGAAGATTATCTCAGCCTTCAAATGGCGAAGCATAGCAAGAAAAGTTTGAGCAATTATGGAAGTGAAGAGAAAGCTCAATGCCACTGTTATACTTTGCCCGATTGATCTAATTTCAAGAGGAAAAATCTCACTTGTAATCAATGAAGCAACGGGCCCCCACGACCAATTGAATCCGGCAATGTAAATTCCTATCATGGTTAGAACTAGATATGCATACCCTTTGCTCATTTCACCATGATATCCAAAATGAATTGTTAGTACCACTCCAATTGTCACTTGGGTTATGAGCATCTGAATCCCCCCGAACAAGAACATGAATCGCCTACCGAATTTGTCGACCGTGAGCATTGATACGAATGTCGAGCCTGTGCCCATAAGAGAGACCATAACGGCAGATAAAAGGGATGCACTTTCTCCCAAACCAATTGTTCTAAACGACACTGGTGCATAGAAGGCAATGACATTGATTCCTGTCACTTGTTGGAAAAAAGGAATGGTAATCGCCATTACGAGATGCGGTGTGTACTTCTTTTGTGCCATTTTCTTCAAAGGGCTGTCTACGTTTCTTGAGTCTGCACTTGCTTTCATTAGATCATCAAGTTCTGCTTGAACATCGGTTGTTCCTCTTATCCGTTGTAGCAAACGCTTTGCCTTTTCGTGGTCTATATTGCGTTGGATTAGGCTATTTGGTGTTTCGGGAAGAAGTAATGCACCTACAGTTAGAATCAAAGCTGGGACAGAGGCCATGGATAAAGAGATTCGCCAGCCCCAACCGGCTTTTATCTTTTCAGCACCAAAGTTAATCAAATTAGCAGATATCGCTCCAATGCCGACGCAGAATTGGAAGCCGTAGTTGATTGCTCCTCTATACTTGGGAAGCACCATTTCAGAAAGATATAAGGGAACTGCCTGAAATTTACAAACTTTTAAATTACATATTTACATGTGACAATCCAAAGAAATTCATGGCTGTGACTTGTGAGTAACCAAGTATACCTGATTGCCAAAACCGACCCCAAACCCGAGCATGATGTGACCGATGATCACCATGTAAACATTAAGAGCAGCACCACCAATAACTCCACCAGCAAAGAAAGAAGCACCTCCAATGAAGATCGATAACCTGCGGCCGTACGTTTGGGTGACGGAGGAGGCAAAGAAGGAAGAAACAAAGCCAGCCAAGTATAGAGAAGAAGTGAAGGAAGTTAAAAGTTGGCTATCAAACTTGCAGTAATTGCCAGACTTGGTATTCCTTCTCATCTTATTATCTACCTCAGGAAAGAATTTCTTTAAAAAAGGCTCCATTGAAGTAACACCCCCTGGACAATAATGTGCCAATGAAGAAGTTAATTACACTAAATTTTCCGAGACTATAGAAAGCTCGAGTTTTCCGCATTATCGTCAGTACTTTCTTTACAAACTCAAGATGAAAAAATGCGTAATTGCAATAGAATCATAAGAGGTCTTAGTAAACAAGACCTGAATTTCCAATGTCATAGCCAAAGATAACACCAGCCATGGCAGCCATCATGCAAGAAAGAACAACAAAAAGAGTCATTCTGCCATTGTATTCCCCGCCTTCACTTGCTATGGCTAGTCCTACAGCCATGGCTGCTTAACAAGAAGTGAATCTTAGTTTTAAACTTCTAATTTTTAAAGAGAAAACTATAAGACATTTTATTTGGATAAAGCTTCTGTACAAAACTATGGAGAATCCAATTTCATTGGCAGTTTTCATAACGTGACAAAAAAAAGATTGCAATATTTCACATTGGTAAGAAAGAGCCAATAGAAATCGAGATATTAAAGATGTTGATGGGAGATATCTTCCGAAACTAGTCCTTGTTTTTTGGGGATTACCAAAATAGCGGAAAAAATATATAATTATTTATATAACGTAACATGAAAAGTAATGACACCACATATCTAAAATCTTGGATTTGACCTAACCATATGATAAAAGATGGTATAATACCAGTCCTTATCATCATTGATTTTAATAGCCATATTGTATAGTCATAAAAAGGAGTGGAAAAGGTTAAAAGACAAATGTGGTTGAACAATGAAGTTGATAGGCTTGGACTCATATTTGCCTCAAAATTACAAATTTAGAAGGACCACTACTCACTTTTTGCCAGTGTAAGGAGGTATAGAGTGAGGTTGGAAAAGATAGAGAATTTGATTATTGCTTAAATAGCAAATTTATTATTCAATAATTCATTGAAATCAAAGCAAAAAATTATTGAAAATAGAAGTAGATTATCAAAATTAAATTAACAATTAACTTGTAATAAAATGAGTTTTGATTCCTTAAAACTTATTTATATGACAATTATTAAAGCCCAAAACTAGATTTGAAATAGTAAGTGCTCTTTTTCCCCAGGAATCGATCAATAACAATTCCTTTTTTTTATATATCCAAACACACCCTCAACAGCAGTAAATAGGCATAATTAAACTCATTACTATGTCAAAGTCCTTGCATGAAGATCTTCAAGAACAAAACTTTTCCAAAACCAATGCTCTTTCCAAACGTTATCCATCTGCTCAAGAGGAATTTTTCTAGTCTCTGGTAATAAGAAAAAGACAAAGGTAGTCATTAACACCACCCATCCCCCAAAGAAGAAGAAAGTCCCAGCCTTGAAATGGCAAAGTATTGCTAGAAAAGTTTGAGCAAATATGAAAGTACATAAAAAACTCACTGCAACAAATATACTTTGTCCTGCTGATCTTATCTCCAATGGGAAAATCTCACTTGGAACTAACCACGCAAGTGGACCCCAAGACCATGAAAATGCAGCTAAGTATATGCATATCAACACCAAAAGCACATAAGCATACCCTTTGCTCAATTCACCATGATCGCCTAGCTGAACTACCATTATACCGCCGATCGCCATTTGCATGACAATCATTTGAATCCCTCCGATAATAAACAAAATCCTTCTTCCATATTTATCCACTACAAGCATTCCTATGAAAGTTGACAAGGTGCCGACAACCCCACTCATGACTGCAGACAAAAGTGATGCTTTTTCCCCTAATCCCATAGTTAGAAATAGTTGAGGTGCATAGAAGCCGATGACATTTATCCCGGTTGCTTGCTGAAAGAATGGAATGGCTATCGCCATTACAAGTTGTGGCCTGTATTTTCTTTGTATGATGTTTTTAAAGGGGGTTTTGACTGTTTTTGACATTTCATTTGCTTTTATCAAATCTTCAAGTTCAGCTTGGACATCATTGACTCCACGAACTCGTTGCAGCATCGCCCTTGCTCGATCGTGGTCATTGTAGCGCTGGATTAGGCTGTTGGGTGTGTCTGCTATAAAAAAAGAACCTACTGTTAGTACTAAGGCTGGAACTGCTGCCATGGCTATGGGAAGTCTCCAGCTCCAGCTTCCTTTGATCCTTTCTGTACAATAGTTGATGAGGTTGGCAAAAAGATAACCAAGACTGAGACAAAGTTGGAAACCATTGTTGATTGCTCCTCTGTTTTTGGGTGGTGCCATCTCTGAGAGATATAATGGTATCGCCTGCAAAACAAAAATCCAGCATATAAATTACCCATTGCAGCTTTAAAACATGTATATAGAAACTATTTCATTTTTTATTGTTAATTTTTTCATGGAAATAATTAGTTTTTTCCTTTGCAAAGTGTCTTCAAACTATGCTCGTCCTTGGGTATATATTGACATTCAAATATTGAAGAACTCTATTTTCAGATTCAATAAAAAAAATGTAGTATAATCAAACCAAACCTCAATTCATGTTGATGAAAAATGTCAGAAATGAGACCATACCCTACAGAACTTCAAGCATCTGAAAGCTTTAAAGAAAAACGAAAAGCAGAAAAAACAAATCAAAGAAAATAAAAAAGTGAAGAAGAAGATCAAGGAAGTCTATACCTGATTTGTAAAACCAACCCCAACTCCAAGTAAAATGCGACCAACGATTAACATGTACACATTAAAAGCTGCACCACCTAAAGCTGCACCAGAAATAAATGAAGCTCCCCCTACAAGGATTGAAGATTTGCGTCCAAAGGCTCTAGTGAACGATGAGGCAAAGAAGGTAGCCACAAGGCCCGCTATGTAGAGTGAGGATGTAAAGGAAGTTAAGATTTCACTATCAAATTTGCAGTAGTTACTAATCTTAGAGTCTTCTTTCATCTTTCGATATACCTCAGGAAAGAACTTTGTTAGAAATTGCTCCATAGATGACACTCCACCTTCATAATTACATAAATTAACTAATTATCATCACATCATAAGTTCATAACTCATAAATCATGATGTCCAAACGTGAACATATATAAATGGATATTATGTGAATGTGACTACCATTGACTCAACTAGTTCAGCTTATCAAGGATAAACTCAGTTGAGTGCACAAGTTTCAAACAAAGATTTTTTATAAGAAACGGAAAAATCATTTCAAAACAGAAGAGAGAACAAAAAGGGTAATGAGAAATCAACCGAAGCCAAAGGATTAAAAAAAAAATCTCCAATTGGTGTTTTTCAACAGAGAATCATAATTACAAAAGATTTTAGAAAGGAAGCCAACAAAAACACTTTGAAATGAATAAGATCCCAAGTGTGCATTGCATCTGAGGCTCTTAATAAAAAAAGTCTAGCGTTTTGTTCCAACCAGATCTCCCAAGTAGTGAAAGGAGTAATTATCACATATACATATAATGAATCACATTTAAGACGTGTAAAAAGTGGCAGGATCTATGAAAGAGAAGTGAGAAGGTGAAAATTGCAGATGCATGATAGGCAAAAACTATTAGAACTTTAACAAGCAATTAACTAAAAAAGTTATTCCTAGAAGATAATGTAAAGAATTTTCCAGAAAATAAGACCTGAAACTCCAATGTCATAGCCGAATATAAGACCCCCAGTGGCAGCAATCATACAAGAGAGGACGACAAACCAGGTAATTTTCCCATTGAATTGCAATTGCTTGTCCTCACTGGTTATCAGCATTGGTCCTGCCATTGCCTCTGCTAACTTACTTCATTAACACAAGAGGGGGTGGAGGGGAGTCCAGACGTCTGTAGTTGCGGTGGTTGCTCGTAATAATAGCACCCGGATTCAACTCGTCAAAATCCCCCTCCCCTTATCAGTTGGCAAAAGATTGATGTTTTATATATGTAGTTTCTGCAGTACAATTGCCAACATAAATAATGCAGCAAGTCAAAAATCACATAGAGTAGGCCATATGACTTTACTCAATCAAAACGTGTAAACACCACCCCAATAAATATCTACCCAATTATGTGGAGCAAAATTGTTTTGACCAACAATACTAAATGTCCTGCTTTAATTTAACAAAAAGCTTGGGAGTGCGCAGTCATGAGTTAGCTGATTTCAAATAAATTGAAGGTAATAACCTTTTATTTTACTAATATTGTTTTTAAAATATTTTTTAAAACACAAATCTTGTTTATCCATTAATAATAATGAAAACATTCTCGTGCATGTTAGTTAAAATTATGTGTTACGAGTATTTTTTAAAGGAAAAAATCATCTGTTACCCTGATAATTAATTATGTCATTTTTAATCTCAAAAATCTAATTTCAATAAATTGACGGAACTTATTGTTAAAGCTATAAAATTTCCTTATAAAAATCACCAAAAAATCAACCAATAAAATACCTAATAACTAACCACAAAACTCATAATCCCAACCTTAAAAACACTCCATCTCAACCACAAAAATCATGTATAAAATTAAGTCCAAACCTAATCCCAAATCAAGTCTAAAGAACGCTAAGCAAATCCATAAAAACTGACAACCAAAAAAATAGTATCTCACCTAATCATAATTATTAAAAAAATTAGCAACTCAACCAGCAGACTATTAACTTTACCATTGATTTCAGTTTATTTATTTAATTTTTATATCCGTGAGTGTCTGAAGCACTTACATGCACCTCGATTAAAACTCACTGGTTAACGTTAGCTAATAACTGGAGTAACAAATGAATTTTTTCCCTCTAAAAAAATAGCACTTCACTGTGTCTCATTATTGACGGGTTCCAGAACAATTCTCTTCCAAAACCAATGCTCCAACCAAATCCTATCCATCTGTTCAATCGGTATATTCTTAGTCTCTGGTAAGAAAAGCAACACAAAAGCAGTCATCAACACAACCCACCCACCAAAGAAGAAGAAAGTCCCACTTTTTAAATGACAAAGCATAGAGAGAAAACTTTGAGCTATCACAAACGTAAAGAGAAAATTGGCAGCCACAGTAATACTCTGCCCAGCAGATCTAATCTCCAACTGAAAAATCTCACTAGGAACCAACCAACCTAAAGGACCCCAAGACCAAGCAAAACCAGCCACATATATACATATCAAAACAAGAACCAAATAAGCATACCCTTTACTCAATCCTCCATGATCACCTAAGTGAGCTGTCATTACACTTCCAATCACAACTTGGCAAACAAACATTTGAACACCTCCAATTATAAACAAAACCCTTCTTCCAAATTTATCCACCATAAGCATAGAAATGAAAGTTGAAACAGTGCCCACAATCCCAATCATGACAGATGACAAAAGGGAAGCACTTTCATCCAACCCCACAGTCCGGAAAAGAATCGGGGCGTAAAACGATATCACATTGATACCAGTAACTTGTTGGAAAAACTGAATTGCTATAGCCATGACAAATTGAGGCCTATACTTTCGTTTAGTAATTTCGTCGAACGGGTTGTGAGCAATCTTTGATTTCGCGTTTGCATTGGCCTTTATAAGATCTTCGAATTCGGGTTCGATTTCGTCTGTGCCACGGATTCTTTGAAGCATTTTCTTAGCTTTTTGATGATCATTGAAGCGTTGAATTAAGCTATTGGGTGTTTCGGGTAAGAAGAGGGAGCCGAAAGATAGAAGTGAAGCAGGAAAAGCAGCCATGGATAAGGAAATTCGCCAGCCTAAGCTGGATTTGAGGTTTTGGGTTCCATAATTGATGAGATTTGCTGAGAGAACGCCGATGCCAACGCATAGTTGGAAGCCATTGTTGATTGCTCCTCTATATTTGGGTGGCGCCATTTCTGAGAGATACAGTGGAATTGCCTGCGAAAATTGAAAAGGGTAAGGCCTCTTTGATCTAATTTGGTTTTGGTTTTGGTTTTTAGTTTTTTATTTTCGAAAAACAAGTTCTTTAAATAACTAATTCAGTTTTCATTTTCTTAAAAATGTTTTTAAAAAATTCAATAAAATTTAAAAATAAAAAAGTAGTTTTTTAAAACGGTTTTTTGCTTTTATTTATATTTTTAAAAGAAATAAATTATTTGGAAAACTGTTGAGGTTTTAACCAAATTAATACTTAAAAAAAATAAATCAAAATAATAAACAAAGAGATCTCCAAAGAATGAATATGAGAATTATATATTAACAAACCTGGTTTGTGAAACCAACACCAACTCCAAGCAATATGCGACCAAACAACAGCATGTAGACGTTAGAAGCAGCTCTGCCGAAGGCGGCGCCACCGAGAAACGACACTCCGCCGATAAGAATAGAAGATTGTCTTCCAAAAGCTCTAGTGACTGAGGAAGCAAAGAATGTGGCTACAAGGCCTGCTATGTATAGAGAGGATGTGAATGAGGTTAACAATTGGCTATCAAATTTGCAGTAGTTGCTTATTTTTGTATCTTCTTTCATTTTTCTGTTTACTTCTGGGAAAAACTTCTTCAGAAATGGCTCCATTGAGGTCACCCCACCTTCAATTTTCATCAGGATTCTTCAAAATGTTAGTTGATTTTATAATTTGTAAAAAAAATATTGTTTCTTCTTTTGAATTAATTACTATTGAAAGAATACGTGGTTAGAGAGGTGGAGTCGAGAAATTTGTTTTAAGAGGGGCAAAAATTTTATAAAGCTATTTTTAAATATGTAAATTAGTATTATATGATTTCACGGATTACGAGATTATTATGTTGTTGTTTTTTTTTTATGTGTTTTGAAGTCTTGTATTATAAAATATACGTTCACGTTTAAATATAATACAATTTGACATCCACCCACATATATGATGAACGAGAAATCTTCAAATAAAAAAAAAAGGGAGGTTAGTAGTTTCTGTTTTCTTTAGTTAGTGGTACAACCACTATTTCCCGTTCAAATTGAAAATCTATAAATGATTAAATTCATTTTAATCTAAACAAACTTAAACTTTTAAGTCAATTGGTGATTTAATATTAGTGTTGCGTTTTTCTTAAAACAAAAACCATATTCAGATAAACTTTTCTTTTTTTCTCGGATACTGTTAAGTAAAATTATACAATAAATACACACAACACAAACTCATTTTTATTTACACTCAAACTATTCAAATTCAAAAACCTCACAAAGTTATAAATTAAAATCACCACTAAATTTGTCATGCTTCCTCCCGTCTGTCTGTCTATATACTTGATTTTTATAAACTCCTAAAAAAACAATTCCATAAAACAGTTTTTTGAAAACAAAAGAAGGAAACTGCTTTTTAAAAGAAAAGGAATAAAGAAACCTGAAATTCCAATGTCATAGCCAAAAATAAGGCCTCCCATGGCTGCCACTATGCACGAGAGAATCACAAATAAGGTCACTCTGCCTTTGTACTCCCCACCAGCCATTGCTAGCTAGCTTACTTCTTCTAATCAGAGAAAAACAAAGAAATTTCACTTCAAAAAAATGTGTAAAATTATAATATCAATAAAGAGATAGCTATATATGTATATGTTGGCAGTCTTTATTGATTAGTGGAGAGAGAGAGTGAGAGAGATCAACATCAATTATTAGTAAGCTATATAGTGATGGATAGTCAATTTGAAGACTTCTACCCCTTTTAATTTAACTTTGGAATATTCAAAATGGTGAAGATATTTAGGTTTGTTTTATTGATTTTTTTTCCCTTTGAAAGCTAGATTTTTTCAGTGTTTCCTCTTCTAATTTAATAAGAATTTATCCATTTATTATGACATTAATGTTAGTTTGGTCTTTTTTTTTTAAGTAAATGTCAGTTTTGTCTTAATTTGATAATATGAATTATAATTGTAAGAATTTATCATCCTATGATAAAATTGATCATTTTAATCCATTCTCAACGTTGAAGGGCGTTGTGTGCTTCATGGTTTGAGTGCAGCGATAAAGAGAGGCTTAAAGTCGATTAAGGTTTGTTCTGTTATGATATGAAAAGCAAATAAAAAAGCCCAAGCCCATCCAAATTGACAAAAAGACAAAATTGAAAAGGGTCAAAGCATAATTGAATAAGGTTTTTACCTCCACCGTGGGTTTTGTTGTCAATTTGGCTAATAAGGGTTTTATCCTCAATGGCTTTGAAAAGCGTGAATATAAGAAGAATTTGAGGGCAGCGGTTTTGTTGTGTGCGGCAGTGGGTGATTGATTTAATTCTTCAGCCGTTGGGAGTCAATTCAAGGGAAGAAAAATTACATGAGTTTTTCTTCGCGGTATATTGATTCGATGTTGAGCGATTGAGGGTTGGTGAGAGTTTGTGAGATATTGTAAAAGAAAGGGTTTTCTTTCTTGAGGGCTTTTGGCGGTTAATACACGGTTTAGTGTATTGAGAATATTTCTCTATTGTAACTCTGAATCATCATAGTGAATTCCGCAGCGGTAGCAACTGGACGTAACCAATTTGGGTGAACCAGTATAAATTCTTGTGTCTCTCTGATTGTGTTTTATTCTTTAATTTCTCGTTTATCTACTTTTTATTCCTAGCGGTGAATGTGGGAAGGTGTTTTTTCCCAACAACTGGTATCAGAGCTTTAGGTTATAATTGTCCGCTAATTCAAGCTAGGAGTGAAAAGAAAGTATGTCAAACTTTATGAGTCCGGTGAAGTTTGATGTGGAGAAATTTGATGGGATGATCAATTTTGGCTTGTGGCAAGTGCAAGTCAAGGATGTATTGATACAATCTGGGTTACACAAGGCTTTGAATGGAAAACCGAGCGGTGGTGCTGTCAAACCGTTAAGCGGTGATGGTGATTCAACGAAATCAGATGGCAGTGGTTCTAGTGGAGGTGCTAAGAAGTTTAGTTCGTATGATGAAGATTGGGAGGAGATGGATTTGAGGGCGGCGAGCGCAATAAGATGATGTTTGGCTAAAAACGTTCTTGCAAATGTGCATGAAATTTTGACAGCCAAAGAACTTTGGGAAAAGCTTGAAGCCTTGTATCAAGCTAAGGGTATCTCAAATCGGTTGTACCTAAAGGAGCGGTTTCATACACTGCGAATGGATAAAGGTACAAAAATCTCATATCACTTGAGTGTTCTCAATGGCATCGTTTCAGAATTGGAGGCAATCGAAGTGAATGTAGATGAGGAGGATAAGGCACTTAGGCTCATCTTGTCTCTTCCAACTTCTTATGAGCACATGAAGACGGTTCTAATGTATGGAAAGGATTCTTTGGATTTTGCAGAAACTACAAGTAAACTCTTATCGGAGGAGAGGAGGTTGAAGAGTGAAGGGCGTGATTCACATAACAACTCTATGTTGGTAGTTAGCAATGGAAAGAAGAAGAATTTCATACAAAAGAAAGGTTGTTGGGGATGTGGATTATCTGGTCATCTGAAAAGAGATTGTCCAAACAGAGCAGGTTCGACAAAGGGTTCTCGGTTGGAAGCTAACATTGTCTCTCTTGTAAAGGGAAACAACGACTTTGTTTGAAGAAAGAGGAAATTCATCCTCATGGTATGACAGCTTTACCATGATAGAGGATGTGTTGTTAGCGGATGCACATGAGCATTGACTTGACAGTTATGCAAGGCGTGTGGTGGAATGATGTCGATGGTTGAAGAACTTTCGGGGAAGTCAAGTAGGTGGAAGTTGCACCATAATTTCAGCAAGGTTTATTGACATGTGCCGAAAAGGGGAAATCTTGAAAGGTGATATTTCAAGTGGTCTACTTATATGGTGGAGTAGGATAGCTCTCAAATTTGAGAACTATGATTGTCGGTGAAGACAATGATTGTAGCAGATGCTATGGTTTATTCTATCTTGCCAAGGTGGAATTGAAGAAATCGCTACCGTTGCAGTGAAGACATGGTGTTTTGATGTTGTCTTCAAGGTGGAATTTGTTATGATATGAAGTAAATAAAAAAGCCCAAGCCCATCCAAATTGACAAAAAGACAAAATTGAAAAGGGTCAAAGCATAATTGAATAAGGCTTTTACCTCCACCGTGGGTTTTGTTGTCAATTTGGCTAATAAGGGTTATCCTCAATTGCTTTGAAAAGCGTGAATATAAGAAGAATTTGAGGGCAGCGGTTTTGTTGTGTGCGGCAGTGGGTGATTGATTTAATTCTTCAGCGGTGGGAGTCAATTCAAGGGAAGAAAAGTTACATGAGTTTTTCTTCGCGGTATATTGATTCGATGTTGAGCGATTGAGGGTTGGTGAGAGTTTGTGAAAAATATTGTAAAAGAAAGGGTTTTCTTTCTTGAGGGCTTTTGGCGGTTAATACTCGGTTTAGTGTATTGAGAATATTTCTCTATTGTAACTCTGAATTATCATAGTGAATTCCGCAGCGGTAGCAACTGGACGTAGCCAATTTGGGTGAACTAGTATAAATTCTTGTGTCTTTCTGATTGTGTTTTATTCTTTAATTTCTCATTTATCTACTTTTATTCCTAGCGGTGAATGTGGGAAGGTGTTTTTTCCCAACATGTTCGGATGCTAAATTGTTGGTTGACATCTTCAATGGACTTATTAATTATCATGTTGATTTTATTTGTATTTCAGAAGCTATCAAGACTATTATCTCTGTTTTTTTATTGTATTTCCTTTCATTTTATTGGAAGAGATCTTAATTTAAATGCATCTCCTGACTAAGGAAGACTTCTCTAATTCTGTTTTATCTTCTATATAGTTTTTATTTTTGATAAAAAAAAAAAAGTTCCATTCTCAACAAAAACAAAAAGCTAAAAAAAAAAAGTTGAGTTGATCCACAGCTTGGTGATTCATTCAAAGAGACGGGAATTAATAATGAATCAAATACAGCAAAGTCAATGCTTTCCAAAACTAATATTTGTTTGTTATGGATCTCATCTTTACCCTTTCTCACTCCCCCCAAAAAAAAAAAAAACCCCCCCCTCTCTCTCTCCCCTGTTTTGAAGATGATATTAAGAATTTTCTAGTGCAAAAATGAAAAGGACAAATACCAAATTTGGATTTTAGCGCTAAGTTTTGAATTGATATATGGAAGCAAAAAAATGAAGCTTGTACTCTTAGTCAAGTCATTTATTTGTTTAAAATTAAAAGCATGCTCTACACATTGTATTTTTTAAATATTTCTGCACCCATTTTATCTATTACTAAACTTCATTTCCCTTTCAATTAGGTATATTTAATTACTCAACCCGAATATTTAAGGTATTGGAATAAAATAGATTTAATCTTTCTAATATATTCTCAACTCAATAATAGACTCTACATATAAAATAGGGAGAGAAATGACTTGAATCTTCAACCTTATAAGAGGTAGTACTTATGCTGAATTTACTCGAGTTGGCAATTGCTTAAATTGTTGTAATAAGATAAATTTTAATATTTTAACATATTTTCAAACATGTTCCATAAGACTGATTCTTCCATCTCTTCATATTTATATGATCATCATATGTTAAATTACAAACTCATATTTTTCCATTCCAATTTGGGTGTTAACAATGTCTGTGGAGCTTCCAGTCATTGACATTTCTCAGCCTTTGAGTGAATCAAATCTCTCCTCCCTTTATGAAGCAGGCAATGAATGGGGCTTCTTCTACATAACCAACCATGGTATTTCCAAAGATTTTTACCAAAAACTCATTTCCTACTCCAACAAAGTTTTTAGCCTTCCTCAAGAGACCAAACTCAAAGTCAGTATTGTGTCGTACGTTCCGCGATTCATCGCATCGCCGTTCTTTGAGAGCCTGAAAGTGTCCGGACCGGACTTCCTAGCCTCTACTCTAAGTTTGACAGAAGTGTTCTTCGACCAGAAAAACACTGAATTCAGGTAAAAAAAATACTTTCATATATTATATAAACAATGCTTCTTTTGCAGCCATGTGTGTATAATGGATGAGGCTCTCTCTCTGATATGGTATTTCTAAACCCTGTTTAATAACCATTTTGGTTTTCTATTTGGTAATCCGTTTTTAGTTTTCTGTTTTTTTATAACAAAAATAATACTTGTTTGATAATTATTTTGTTTTTGAAAAATAAAGAAAAAAAAAAATGTATGATATCAACTTTTGTTTTTCGGTTGTTTGAAAATTGAATAAAAATAAAAACATAAAACTGCTATAAAAACTATTTTTTCAGTTTTTGAATTTTATTGAAAATTTTAGAAACGTTTTCGTCAAAATTTAAAACCTGAAATGGTTATCAAACGAGTCCTAAATTATTTATTGATGGGTGACACGAATTCTATTTCAACCACATATGAGAATTTGTGGTGTGATTTTGCTGATCATTTTTGTTTCTTCAAAAAGGTTTTTCACATAAAATGTGTCTTTAAAATTCTCTCCCTTTATTTTTGCTATATGTTGTTGCTTGTTTATGACACAAATCTTACTAGAATTCTGTTTAGCACTTTGATAAACAGATTTTTTTTTTTTGTTTTGTTCTTTTTGAGCTGATTCATTTGTGTGTTGAATTTGTTACTAGCAATTTAGTAGGAGAATATGGAAGCAAAATGACTGAACTGTCGAAAAAGATAATGAAATTGTTGCTGATGAGCTTAGGAGATGGTTTTGAAGAGAAATTCTATGAAACTGAATTCAGCAACTGTCAAGGTTCCTTGAGGATTAACAAGTACTCTCCTCCTGATACTGTGTCCAAAGAAGAAGTCGAATTGCTCGGAAAGCACACCGACATTAGCTACGTGACGATTCTATTCCAAGACGATATCGGCGGGCTCCAAATGAGATCAAAAGAAGGAAAGTGGATGGACATTAGCCCTTGTGAAGATGCTCTTGTGGTAAACATTGGAGACTTTATGCAGGCTTGGTGCAATGAAAGGTTAAGATCATCAGAACACCGGGTCGTCTTGAAACGAAACACCAACCGAATGTCGATAGCTTTCTTTTGGTCGTATGAAGATGAGAAGGAGATATATGCACCAGAAGAAGTTGTTGGAGAAGGAAATACAAGGCTTTATAGGCCATTTTCAACTTCAGAGTACAAGAAGTTTAGAGCAACTGGTATAAAAGATAATTATGAAAAAGTTGGAGACACTGTGAAAGATTTTGCTCGAATTGAAGGATGAAACAGGTTGTTGCATTCCTCGATAAGAAAACTCTTCAATGAAGATGTGAAGATTTCATAGTTGAATTCAAAACCTCTTTTCATTCTCTTTCTGTTCTAAGAGAGTTTTTTTTTTTTTTTTTCTCTTTCTAATATTACATCAAATAGAGAAGGGAGACTCGGACTTCCAACCTAATAAAAAAAGGTAGGGATATTGAGTTGTGCTCATATTCAACCTAAAAGTTTTTTTTTTTTTTTTTTAATTTGATATTACATAATTAAAAATATTATCAATTATAACAATTTGAAAATAGAATAGAACATAGGTTCGTTCACCTTTATGCTCTTGCACTGTCCAATCTTTACAAAATTAACCACCTACAAATTTATTTATAAATATAACAAAAAATTCAAATTCGCACATCTAATATTATAAAATGGTCACTAGTTTCACGAATGTAATCACTGATTCATCTTATATCATCACTGATCTTATTGATTCACGATTGCAGTAATAGTGATCACGTATAAGGTGAATCACTATTTACATGCGCGAAAATAGTGAATCAATGATTACTTGCGATTTTAGGCTTTAAACTATATTTATATAAAAAGATTGAACTGTATTTTTTTAAAAATATTAGACCTGATTATGTGTGCAAGAAACTTTTGATCATCTTCCTGACATATTGTTAAAAGTAAAAATAAAAACTTCAAAAAAACGCTCCCATGGATTTTGCATAGATGGTAGGTGGTTTTTGTCACACATACAAGTGTGGTTGCCTTCCATATGATCTCAATCTTATTCTCCTTTTTCCCCTCAAATTTAAGAGAAATAATCATTGAAACAAATCTCTCATATCAGTTTCCTTCCCTACCAAGAAATTTTTGTTTATGCTCCATTTTATCATTTTCGATTTTTGGTAAGTTTCTCCATCTCTTCTTAATTTTGTACAACTGAAATTTTTATCTCTTATTTTCCAACAATAAATTATTGGATGTGACTAGAAGAATAAGACTCTTCAATTTATTAGTATAAGATGTATAGTTTTAATAAGAGAGATGGACAACTACATAGATCGAGAAAGACATCTTGTGACGGTCCTATCTAATAATTTCTCTTAAAGACGTGATCTAGTTAAATATTTTGCTTGTGTTTTAATTAATTGAATTTTTATTTGTGATAATTCTTACTCTCAAAGTGTTTTGAGTTTAGGATTTTTTTTTTTTTTTTTTTTTCACTTTTTGCATGATTGTGTGAATAATTAGGCAATATTTGTCCAAAGATTTTAATTGTGTTTGATATGTTCGAGTTCTGATATTAGAAGATGGATTTTTCTTATGGAATCAAAACCATTAAAATCTTTCTATCTTGATTTAAAAAATAGCAAAAATAATATTTTTGCATTCATTAATATAACCATTTTATATAGAGAAATCTAAAAAATAGCAAAAATAATATTTTTGCATTCATTAATTTTTTTTTTTTTTCTTTTATATTATAGAATGACAAATCTCAATGATGTTTTTTATACCATCTATTGAGGTGTTCTAAATTAAAATTCAATTATTTTTCCAATTTTGTTAGTTTCATATGCTATAAATTTTCAATTTTAATTAATAATACAAACACAGCCTTGACCATCATCACTTATCTAGTCATTGAATTGGTTTTCATCCATCATCTATGTTAAATCATCAATAAACTTGAAAGATTAAACTATTTACACAAGGTATAATCACGTGAAATATTAATAAATAGAGAAGAAATAATAATGTAGAATTCTTAATCATATCTTCATTTCAGGAGTAACTAACAATGTCTGCAGAGTCTCCAACTTATGTGAAACTTCCAATCATTGACATTTCTCAGCCTTTGAATGAATCAACTCTCTCATCCCTTTATGCAGCAGGCAATGAATGGGGCTTCTTTTACATAACCAATCATGGTATTTCTAGAGATTTTTACCAAAACCTCATTTCTGAATCCAACAAAGTTTTTAGCCTTCCTCAAGAGACCAAACTCAAAGTTGATATTTTGTCGTATGTTCCGCGATTCGTCGCCTCGTCTTTCTTTGAAAGCCTGAAAGTGTTTGGACCTGACTTCCTTGCTTCTACTCAAAAGCTGACAGAAGTGTTCTTCAACCAGAAGAACACCGAATTCAGGTTAAAAAGAGTACTTTAATATTTCTCACTATACAAAAATAGTGCTAGCTTCTTTTGCAGCATTTGTATAAATGAGACCGTCTTTGAAACAGTATCTCTAAATTGTTGTTCATGGGTGACCTGAATTCTATTTTGACCTAAATTGTTGTTCATACGTTTTTTATTTCGAAACTACGGTCTTTGCATTCTTTACCTCAAATTAAAGAAACTGTGGTGCAATTTTTAAGCCCCTTGATTAACAGAGTATTCTGTTTTTTTTTTTTTTTTTTAAGTTTTAGTTTTATTTTCTTTTTGAGCTAATTTATTTGTGGGTTGAAATTTGTTAATAGCAACTTAGTAGGGGAATATGGAAGCAAAATGACTGAACTATCCCAAAAAATAGTGAAAATGTTGCTGATGAGCTTGGGAGATGGTTTTGTAAAGAAGTTTTATGAAACTGAATTCAGCAGTTGTGAAGGTCACTTGAGGATAAACAATTACTCTCCTCCAGATACCGTGACAAAAGAAGCCGTAGGGCTCGGAAAACACACCGACATTAGCTGCGTGACGATTCTTTTCCAAGACGACATTGGCGGGCTACAGATGTTATCAAAAGAAGGAAAGTGGATGGACATAAGCCCTTGTAAGGATGCTCTTATTGTAAACATTGGAGACTTTATGAGAGCTTGGAGCAATGAAAAGCTGAAATCAGCAGAACACCGAGTCGTTTTGAAGGGAAACACGAACCGAATCTCGATAGCTTTCTTTTGGTCCTATGAACATGACAAGGAGATATATGCACCAGAAGAAGTTGTGGGAGAAGGAAAAACAAGGCATTATAAGCCATTTTCAACTGAAGAATACACAAAGTTTAGAACTGAAGAATACAGGAAGTTAACAACTGGTATGAAAGATAAGTATGAGAAAGTTGGAGCTAATATCAAAGATTTTGCTGGAATTGATGAGATTACAAGTATATCATAGTGATTGAGCCTCCCTTAGTTTGTGGCAAATCTCTCTGTTTTAAACTTTTATGTCTGGTTATTGGATATTCATTTTTATAGGTTAGTATAAATGATTTGAATTCCTAATCTTGTTCCAAATGAGAGAGTTTTGAAATAAACCAAACTGAATTTTTTTGTTTGGATTAGAGTAGTAAAGGAGATAAGGGTAGTATTTTTACTTTTAATAACAGAGAACTTAAAATCTGATGTGGCTGAATTTGTAGTTTTATTTATTTTAAAATGAATTTATGCGATATCTGACCATTTTATGATGAAATTTTTAGGGACTCTCGCACATATGGCATAATCCAGCCAAATATTCTTTAAAAATAGGCAGCCCAAAAATTTATTTGCAAATATAGCATAAAATCTAAATTCACGCATGTAATATTACAAAATTCTCATTAGTTTGAAGCTGTAATTTCACGTAAATAATCACTAATCCAATTTATACATGTATTAATTGTTATTTCACGCATGTAATCACGGATTTATCTCATACCTAATTATTGATTTTATCGATTCAAATGAGTGATAGTTTTTTTTTTTTTTAAATACTATATTTATGAATACTTTTTTAAAATGTTACCCAATAAAATTTCCAAATTTTAACTTTAAAACAGAACAAATGGAGCATAAGTCAAGGGAATACAAACAATATCTTAGTCTATTGATGGTTGATAAATATTTAGTTCATCTGTATCTATAGTTTTAAAACAAACGTTAGAATGGATTGAGTATTTGCATATATGACAGATGGTTTCTTCACATAAACAACTGTTTGGTTGCATTAAAAAAGTATGATCACATCTTATTCTACTTTTTCCTCAACTTTAAGTAATTTAATCTCTGAAGTAAAACCCCCACATCAGGCTCCTTGCTACCAAAGAAAATTCTGTTCATTCTCCAATTTCATCCTTTTCAGTTTTTGTGAGTTTCTTGCATCTCTTCTTATTTTGTCTAACCATTTTTTGTTTTTTTTACTTATTTGAAATTTTCAATTTATATATATATATATATATCTTGTTCATTTGGATCCCTTTTTACATCCCAAAATATGCTTATTTTTACCTATTTGAAGTTAAATATTTTGCTTGCATTTAGCTAATATATCTTATTTTTACCAAACCAACCTTATATCATGTTTATTTTTAACAAATCTTGTTACTCTTTCTTTCATAGTTACCTTGCATGTGACATATCTAGGGTTTGCTTAATATTTTTATTTGTGAAATTCTTAGAAAATGTTCGTAAATTGAACTCTTCTATCGATTATTTTAAAGAATTTCGGACACATGTCTGTCCCGTGTTTCCATTCTATTAAAATAATCAAATAATTTTAGGCGTGTGAGAATTTTAGTTAAAAATGACATATTCTATAGTCTCTCTACATTCACCGGTCATTTGCTAAATTACAAACTCACATCTTTCATTTCAGTTACAATGTCTGCAATGTCTCAAAGTTATATGGAGCTCCCTATCATTGACATTTCTCAGCCTATGAGTGAATCAACTCTCTCCTCCCTTTATGAAGCATGCAATGAATGGGGCTTCTTCTACATAACAAACCATGGCATTTCCATAGACTTTTTCCAAAAACTCATTTCTCAATCCAACCAAATTTTTCGCCTTCCTCAAGAAACCAAACTCAAAGTTGATATTTTGTCATACGTTCCGCGATTCGTCGCTTCGAATTACTTTGAGAGCCTGAAAATGTTTGGACCTGACTTCGTTGCCTCTACTCAGAGTTTGACAGAAGTGTTATTTAACCAGAAGAATACTGAATTCAGGTAAAAAAAAAACTTCTTTGACATTTAAAACCGTAAAAACCGGTGCTTCTTTTGTAGCGTATGTATAGTGTATGAGACTCTCTTTAAATTGGTATTTCTATAATGTCGTTGATGCGTGACCTGAATTATATGTTGACCCAACTTGAGAGTCCATGTTGCGATTGTGTCGTTTTTTTCTCCCGAAAGAGCTGTTTACACCGTTTTTGCTTTTTTTTTTTTAAGTACTTTGATTAACAGAACATTCTGTTTATTTTTTTGTTAGTTTTAGTTTTGTCTTTCTTTTTGAGCTAATTCATTTGTGGGTTGAATTTGTTACTAGCAACTTAGTAGAGGAATATGGAGGCAAAATGACTGAACTATCCAAAAAAATAGTGAAAATGTTGCTGATGAGCTTGGGAGATGGTTTTGTAAAGAAATTCTATGAAACTGAATTCAGCAGCTGTGAAGGTCATTTGAGGATAAACAAATACTCACCAGATAACATGACAGAAGAAGAAGCCGAAGGGCTCGGAAAGCACGCCGACATGAGCTGCTTGACGATTGTTTTTCAAGACATCGGCGGGCTTCATGTGAAATCAAAACAAGGAAAGTGGATGGAAATTATAAGCCCTTGTGAGGATGCTCTTGTGGTAAACATTGGAGACTTAATGAGGGCTTGGTGCAATGATAAGTTAACATCAGCGGAACATCGAGTCGATTTGAAGCGAAACATGAACCGAACCTCGATAGCTTTCTTTTGGTCCTTTGAAGGTGACAAGGAGGTATATGCACCAGAAGAAGTTGTTGGAGAAGGAAATACAAGGCTTTATATGCCATTTTCAACTAAAGAGTACATAAAGTTTAGAACTGAAGAGTATAGGAAGTTAACAACTGCTATGAAAGATAACTATGGGAAAGTTGGAGCAAATGTGAAAGATTTTGCTGGAATTGTAGGATGACAAAGATTATAAGTCAGTCATTAATGAGTAAATAAGCCTCCCCTTATAATTGGTGGCAACTCTATATGTTCAATTTCTTTCATGTTCTCATTATGTAAAATTAAAGTAATAATAAATATTTCCGCGATAAATATATTAAGGGTGAATTTATTTTGTGTTATATTTACAAATATGTTCTTCAATCTCCCATTTTATAAATATGGGGTTTTTTGCCATTTGTGCTGCCGAAATATCACAAGTACCAACTTGTCCCGAACTGTCGCAAGGAAAACTATAACCAAAATTCTTTTTATTGGTATTAATTTGGAAGCACGTGCATCTAAAGTACCATTTACTAAGATTAATGTAGTTGTATGCAAACCTAAAGCATGATGAACCAAGAAAGTCTCCGAGTACTATTGTTAAGAATAGTGAATTACTACTCATTAACAACATTTAATCAAGAGGTGACCATATACGTCGACCGGCATTAAACATCGGGCCGCTTGTTGAAGATAAAAGTGCATCAAACCCATATGAAGTTTTATCATGATCAGATTGAATCCATTGAATGAATATGGGTTCGATTAAGATTTGTTTCTCCGGAGTACCGAAAGGAAGCATGACATCATTATGAACATAAAGCCCCAAAGTATGAAACACCAGGAAAAACGCTAGCCCAACTTAAACGGGATTACCTAATTTTTTTTTATAAGAAAAGACATAATCTCTGTAATTTCAATATCAATGCTTACTTTTGCAGGTACCTTTACCTGTTCTTGCAATTTGTTACTACAATTATACCGACTATTAAACTTGTCAAGTACATCATGGACTTTGACTTCTGGTGGGCATTATTTCCCTTTCATATATTTCTTTAGTATTAATTTGATATTAGAATCTTAGACTAATTATGAACTGTGTACTTAAATTTTAATTGATAGCCTTTTTGTTCTAATTCATAAACAATTTAGTTTTGTGATGATGATGTTGGTCAATACCCACTCTTCCATCTCTCTCCCTCTCCCTATACCCTCTCCAATTTATTCGCCAATTCTTTCCTTTTCTTCTTCCAAATTCCATCAATTCCATTTTAATAGTTTTTCCCAAAGTATATTAATTTTTATTTTATTATTTCACATTTTATATTCATTATATTTTTTATTATTTCAAACTGAATAACTAGCCATTTGTATAGGAAAAATAAATAAAAACCCTCATATGCTAGAGAAGAGAAAACTCTCTAAAGAGATTGGTAATGGCATTTGAGAATTGAGATAGCCCATACTGCAACTCCTTTTCACATACCCAAACACATCTTCACGGAAAATAATTAGCTACTTTTTATGGAGTAGGTATTCCTACTCCTACACTCACAAACATAAAAATGTTTGAAAAACGAGAGATTAAAAAATTAAAAAAAATCACAAATGAATATGTGGGAAAATTACAGATATGAAATGTAGGGACCAGAGTGAGTAGCTAAGTTTTATCCCATCTTCACTAAGTAACAGTTTTAAATATCTGTCCTTCATCATCTTAATCTCCTTATAATAATTATAAAAGAATCGAATTGAGTAATTCCTCTTGATTAACATTATATTAGAGTTTGTCTTGCCTTATGACTCATTTACAAAAAAGAAAGTGAATTAAAAAAAAACATAAACAGTGAACTAAATCTCTTTAAAGTCACGTCAACTCGAACATAGCTCAATTAGTCAAGTATCTAATCTACTCATCGAAGGTTGAATTCTTTCATCTTATCTAAAAAAAAAAAAAAAAACTCTTTTAAGTCATAAAGACTCAATTAAAACATATTTAAATTATGAGAATTAAATTTGTTATTGACAAAAAAAAAAACATTCTAAAGAATAAATGCACTTTTATACAAAACTAAAAAATTATTACAATATTTTTTATAAAAAAATTAGAGTCCAAAATCAAATAAACATAATTTTTTTTTAAATATTTTATTTCAAGATTAGCCGACTTTCAAAGCACAGCTTTAACTATCAAAACGCACGCTTCAAGGCTTTCACACAAAGAACGAACGATTTTTGTATCCTCTAGTCTTTCTTTTCGTCATCGATTTTCCCCCTTCTCAAGAACCATTGACATGGAATCTCTCCATCCAAACCCTAACCCTAACCCTAATTCCGCCATTGAAACCCTAGTTCCTTACCCTCCTGACTATTCCACTCCTGAAAACATCGAAAATCATGATCAAGACTCTTCTCTTCTGCCTAATTCTGAAAATCTCGTTTCAGAATATCAGAATTCGTCATTTCCTTCCGAACAAGGAATCAAAGATTATGAAGATGGAAATCCACCCAATAATGGTAATGGAAATCACGATTTGAGTTCTGGTAATGGATATACGGATAATCAAACGATCGATAGTATTAAGATTGGTATTAATCACGTGCCGAAGGTGGAGATTCAGAAGCCGTTGGTGTCGGAAAACGGATTTACGAATACTCATAGTGGTACGGATAAAGATTTCTCTGGGGGTGAAGAAGAGACCACGAGTCGGCGTCGGCGTCGGAGTCGATGGGATCCGCAGCCAGAGTCGAATGATCAGAGTGGTGGTGAATCTGGAAGTGGGGCGCGGAAGAGGAAGTCGCGGTGGGCTGACGATGAGCCGAAGGCTGTAATTCAGCTTCCTGATTTTATGGGAGGTATTGAATTTGATCCTGAAATTCAAGCTTTGAATAGTAGGCTTCTTGAGATTAGTAGAATGTTGCAATCTGGTATGCCGCTTGATGACCGCCCTGAAGGTGCTCGGTCGCCTTCACCGGAGCCTATATATGATAATATGGGAATAAGAATTAATACTAGGGAGTATCGGGCTAGAGAAAAATTGAACACAGAGAGACAAGAGATTATATCTCAGATAATTAAGAAGAACCCAGCATTTAAGCCACCCGCAGATTACAGGCCGCCAAAGCTTCAGAAAAAACTTTATATACCCATGAAGGAATTCCCAGGTTACAATTTTATTGGGCTGATAATTGGTCCCAGAGGCAATACCCAGAAAAGGATGGAGAAACAAACTGGTGCAAAGATTGTAATTAGGGGTAAAGGGTCTGTGAAAGAAGGTAGATTGCAACAGAAGAGGGACTTGAAGCACGATCCCGCAGAAAATGAGGATTTGCACGTTTTAGTTGAGGCTGAAAATCAGGAATCTCTTGAGGCTGCGGCGGAAATGGTAGAGAAGCTCTTACAACCTGTTGATGAAGTCCTGAATGAGCATAAGAGACAGCAGCTTAGGGAACTTGCTGCCTTGAATGGAACCATAAGGGATGAAGAATTCTGTAGGTTGTGTGGTGAAGCAGGGCATCGGCAATATGCGTGCCCCTCACGAACTTCAACATTTAAGAGCGATGTACTCTGTAAAATATGTGGTGATGGTGGGCATCCAACAATCGATTGCCCAGTGAAGGGGACAACCGGGAAGAAGATGGATGATGAATATCAGAATTTCTTAGCAGAGTTAGGAGGTACAATCCCCGAATCTGTAACCAAGCAGAGCACCACTCTAGCAATAGGTTCAGGAAGTTCTGGAAGCAACCCTCCTTGGGCTAACAATACTAGTGCCGCTGGTACTGCCTCACAGTCACCAGCAGGCGTAGGTGCCAACGGAGTGAAGCCTGCAAAGGAATTTGACGATACAAATCTGTATATAGGATACCTGCCTCCGACTTTTGACGATGATGGTTTGATTAGGTTGTTTTCGACTTTTGGTGATATTGTGATGGCCAAGGTTATTAAGGACCGGAATTCTGGATTGAGCAAAGGTTACGGATTTGTGAAATATTCTGATGTTCAGATGGCAAATAATGCGATTGCCAGCATGAATGGTTATCGTCTGGAGGGTCGAACGATTGCCGTTAGAGTTGCTGGAAAGCCACCACAGCCTACTGTGCCTCCTCCACCAGCATCGGCTATGCCCACATATCCTGTTTCAAGTCAGCCTGTTGGCGTCTATCCATCCCAGCAGTTTATGCCAGGTGGTCCTCTAGGGAATGCTCCACCTTCTAGTTATACAGGGGCTCCTGTTCCATGGGGACCACCGGTTCCTAATCCATATGCTTCTTACCCTCCTCCACCCCCTGGCTCTAGTGTCTATCCACCAGTTCCGGGTCAGGCCATGCCTCCTTATGGAGTCCAGTATTCGCAAGTACAACCAGTTCCTCCTGGTGCTCCATCTCAACCTGTGACTTCGGGTGAAGCACAACAGAGTTATCCTCCAGGGTTGCCATCTGAAACAACTACTTCTAGTCAGTCTTTACAAACTACCGTATATGGTAGCACATTATATGCAATGCCACCAAGTGCTCAACCTTTGTACCTGCCATCTACTTCATATGGTTACTCACCTTATTACAATGCAGTTTCTACTCATCCTATACCTATACCGACATCAAATACAGATCCATCACAACCCAGCGGGAATGTTCCGTGGGCTTCAAATCCTCAGGTACCTCCGCCCATGTCTTCTGGAGAGAAAACAGCGCCTGGTGCAGATGCAGAGTATGAAAAATTCATGGCAGATATGAAATGATCCAAGTCCTGATTGCTTATATTTTGGATTTGAAGGAGGTATGTGCTTAATTTCTCGTTTTCTCATTTTTAAACGCTGATGAACTTACTTTTGTGAAATGGATTCATTGTCCAGTTTTGAACCATTGGAAAATGAGGGATGAATCAATTATCTGGTGAAACTAAACGTTATTGGGTCATTTAATTCTTAATTATTTTGACTAATCAATTTCTATATGTTTCTCCCTCCAGTATAGTTTATCCCGATTAATGAACAGCCAAACGGGATCCAGTTATCTTTGTAGCCTTGGATATGGAGGGAACATACTGCTGTAGGAGTAGAATATTGCCATAATCATTAACAGCAATCTGGTTTTTATCTTTAATTTTCTTACAGTTTCGTCTACAAAATATTTTGATTTCTCCTTTTTTGATCAGCCACGACTGGTGCCCCTTATTATTTATCTGTGTTGTTTGGTGGCCAGAGTGTTGGCTTGGTCTTTTTTTGTGTCCCTTAAAAAGACGTCTTTCTCATTTATAAAAGGTTCTTGTCATGCACGAATTATGTACACTTGAGTTTGAGAAAAATGTTCTTATTCGACACTTGTTAGACATGCATTAGGACTTTTTGTGTATAGGACATTTGGATGAGAGTGTTAAATCTTGTTTTGAACACATTTAGACTTTTAACCTAAGCAAGTGATGTCCCATCAGCTTGCGAGTATGTATTTTTTGTTGCTTGTTCTTGCAGTTATTAATCATCCCCTGCTATCATGTATAATTTGACAGGACTGATGTTTCTTGGAGCTTTGTGTACCTGTTTCTTACCTCTTGCCATGACTTTGTTGGAAGTTTGGGACTCACCTCTTTAACCTTGCTGTACTGTTATGACATTTGCAGAGATTCAGGCTAGAAGTCCTTGTCACACTGCCTTGTATTGAAGGAGCCAATTCGAGCAATATTATTATTGAAGGAGCCAATTCGAGCAATATTATTATTGAAGGATTTAGTTTTGTTTCTTTTACTTTTAATGATTTCTTATTGCTATCTAGCAATGTCTGGTTAAGGTTTTTTTTCTTTCCAATTCCATTCCTCTCTAGTAACTACAAAACTTTAGGTAATTATATTTTTCGATGCATGTTTGCTTATTCTAACAATTTCTTAATCGATGCTCTCTGTTTTGAGGTTCTAAGTTATCATAATATGATGGTGTTGATGTCTACCATCAATTGGTCGAGCAGGTAACTGTGCCTTACAGTTTCATTGGTATTAGGAATATTTATCTTTTTAACATCTTTTTTAGTGAATGTATTTGGTTGCTTGTTCTAACGTGTTTCTGTTCAGCAATTACTGGTTAATGTTTTGTGGGTTTAAGTTAGCTTAATGTTTTGGTGTTGATAGTCTTCTTTCATGTCTGCCATCGATCGTTTTGGAAGGAATCATGCCTTATGATTTTGACACATGGGGGTATGTGATAAAATATTTTGATTAATCTTTGATCCGTTCTTCACATTAATAATTTATTCTGATGTCTTTTTCTAGTTCTCTTGTGACAGGTTAAAGATGTCAGACTTGTTAAGCACAGGCTTGTTGCTTTATATATTGTAATTCTTTTGATTGCCAATTATTTCACTGACTCATACCAAGTTTTATAAAGTTTGTCACGGGTGAATGGGTTTGGTTGGGGGGTTGAAAAGACATTGCAAATTTTCATAGGTGTGATTTTAAATCTAGTAAAACTAATATTAAATATTATAACAATAGTTGTTAAAAAATAATTACAAGTTATAGAGCACTTAAGTCAATGACTATTATGATTATTGTCGATCACTAAATTTTGTAAATCAATAGTTATCATGTGGAGTGATTACCATTTATGAGTCCACAGTGTTTAACTCGTTTTCAAAGAAAGCTATATGTGTAATTACTTTTATAGAAATGCTATGTTTGCAATAAAATTTAGAAAATTGTGTTGCCCATTCAAATTGCCCTTTTGTAAATATGGACCATACCACTTTTTTGTGATGTCATTCTAAGGGAACAAGTCACCACTATCACCTGAGCCTTTGTATAGTCTGTCTGTCTGTATCAAGCATTATCTCAAGTGGTTCATATTTATAACATTATTAAAAAAAAAGTTGAGTTGAGCTCATCCACAGGATTTAGCTCCTGCTATTTTTTGTTTACTTTGATTATCTGGAGCTAAAGTTTGATACTTAAGTCCATAGAGTATAGTATAGGGGTTAGTATAGTTATGATCGTTTACTTCCCTGACATAATAGTAGAATACGAAGTAAATGTCTGGGATGTGTGTTTTGGGCTTAACGTCTTGTGTGGTTATAGATGGTGTGAAAGGGACCTTAGCCTAATTACCTCCACCCACCCTGCTCCATTTGAGGTGTTGGCGATTCCGGTGACGCTCTGCTTGTAACGGTGCAGCTTTATGCTATAAGAAATCTGGAGTAAATTTATCTCGAGTGGATCTTTATTCTATATTCAACAGCAGAGTGGATAACTAATCTCTATGATCTTATTTCTTTTGTGATTTTTTTCCAAGTTGAAGAGTTGTATATGACCAGTTCTAAAAAACACCAGACATTACAGAGTTGGAGCATCCCCATCAATGTCTAAATGATGAGAGCAGCTCATTTCATACTCACTCTCAACAGGCAATATGTTCTAATGCTGTATACAACTACTATGCCTTTCAACTACTCTTATCTCAAAAATTGGAACTTGTTACATAGTTGTTTGTCTGCCTGTTGGTTCATGCTTCTTTTCGCTCCAAATTGTCTGTCTGGCATAGGTTATCAGATTTTGTCTGCTTGTGTCCGCCTGCTCAATGGATTTCTCTTCTGGTTGTGCTCTAGTTAGATATTATGAACTCTTGTAATACCAAAACTATAATTCTCTCTTCAATCAATCAGCCGTTAGTGATCAGATGTCAGACTTATGCCTCTAGGCTTTTATTACCATTTAGCAGAGTCTTGTGTTCTTAATATACAGTCCCAGTCATACTCCTTGGCATGCTGTTTGTGTCCCATTTCCCTTTCAAGCCTTGTTTTGCTTGTTGGTTGGGTCTTCAAAGTAGTGAGGAGTATGGAACACCCCTTTTGTCAAGGAACATAATCGTGTCTATATGACTTACTCGTGCTCACTTATGTGGTTATTTCTTTTTGTATGCAATGCTCTGAGGTCTTAGCCATCAACATGTATATAATTTATGGGTGAAGTCTTGAAACAAAGAAGGATATTTCATGACTGGTTTTAGGCTTTTCTTGGTTATTTTATATGACCTTGCTAACATGATTGTGAGTTTTTATGGTCTAATCTGGGTAGATGATAGAAGCTCCACTTCCACCATGTGGTTCCTGCTGTCTATCGCAGAGTTCGTGAATTCTTGCTGATGAAGATCCCAATTTACAAGTGTCTGGTTTATAACGAGATCCTCACTTTTGGAACAGTTGATTAAGGTTTTACTTCAATAGAGTTGTATTACTGTAGTGTTACTTCTGAGTGTGTTTGTGCATGGCTCATCTTTGGTAGGTTTTTTTTGCTGGTAAAGTTATATAATATTTTGTTTATAGAGAGAAATGCTAAAACCTACCTGTCTATGTTCTCATTTTTTGTCGCTTATTCTTTTTTGTTTTTGATTTTACCTATGCATCTACTTGAGCCTTGAAATTGTGATTTGATGGCAAAAGCTGTGCCATATCTTTCTGCTAGCTTCTTTTAAGCATATCATAACTTGCAATTATTGCTGAAGATGATTTAGTAGATTATATAAACATTTGGATTCATGTTTTTTGCTTTGCTTCTAGTGATGTTCCGCCTTCTTTGTGCCCGTTTGAGATAATTTTTAGAAGTGTTTAAAAGTGTTTGATAACCATTAAAAAACACTTTTAAAAACTATCTCAAATGTGCACTTAGGATTAGTTTGATGTACTATGTATTTTTTGCTTACCTGATCTGTCATCCCGTATTCTCTTTGCAATATTTGTGGAGGATCTTATCTGACCATTTGATGAAGCTTTATGCTTACTGTAATTCTGTGTTTGATATTTTCATGTTTTAAAGAAGATATATTTTTTTTTACTAAGGTAAATAAAATACCGTGAATTTGTAAAGTTGTCTTGTTTGTCCTTTTTAAAAATTTTTGATTTCAAATTTGACCCAGGAAGTCTCTATGTTTCACAATTGCCTCATAGTTGTTTGGAATGAGCGGCGAAGTTTCTTTTGACCATATGGTTTGTGGAAAGTGTTTGTTATAGTTATTTATTGTTGTAGGGTTTGTGGTGTTTTTGAAAAAAAATCCAATGCATGGGGTTGATTTGATAATACCTTAAAAATGGAATTTCTGAAAAAAAGAAAAAGTAGAGAGTTTGTCAAACATTATTTTAGGCATCCTAGATATTTGCCTGGCATTCTGATCATTCCTACACTTTTTTTTAATCATAATTTCAGACTGGTATTCGTAAATCTCCACTTATGATATGACGGATTCAATTTCACAATTAGAAGTGATGTTGAAAATGGAATCATAATAATTGATATGACATACGGAGATGGATTATCGACCTGCTATCCATAAACCAAATTCATGAAACGACCTATATGTGGATATATGAATGATGGACTTGTAATGCACGTTTTTGTTTTAGAGGGATAATAATAATAATTGGAATGCCAAACGGTGATAGTTTCTCAATCAATATGGATCGATTAAGTTTAAAAATTTATAAATAATCTTTAATGAATTATTCTGATCAAGTCATCTCGATATGTTTTAATTGAAATTCCAGTTTTTTAGGCTTTGTTTGATATAATTTTGTTGAGATTTCAATTTTTCAATAATTGAATAGGTTTTTAATAACAATTTCTTTGACTTGATTTTTTGCAAATTAAAAAAAAAATCTATTTTTTGTGAATATTTTCGTAATTCTAAGTTACTCCCAAAAATAAGACGTCCGGTTAATTATGTTTAATATTAAAATTGGTGTTCTAGTTTTTCAAATAAAAAAATAATTATTTTTTAACCAAGATATCTTTAAAATGTTTTTAAATTATAGTCAGATACATAAATAAAAATGGGTATGCATAATTTTTTCCAGTTTGTAAAATTTGACTGAAAAAAACATGGTCGCTAAAATATATATATATATAAAATACTTCAATTTATGTATATTTGCAAAGGTACATAAAAATCAATGTCTTTCAATATAGAAATATTATCATAGATACTCCTGACTTAAGTGTGGTTTTCAAAACTACCTTGATAAAAAAATTAGTTTATTTTCTACCCTTAATTGGTAGTTTTTACATAGTTAGTTGTAGTATCTCACCAATCAATTGTAGTCAGTTGTTAATTTTAGGGTAGTTTTGAACAGTCTAATAGCATTAGGGTACTTTTGATGACTTAAATTATAAAATGGGTAATATAATTACCCTTCAATATAAGTTTATTAGAGAGTCAATTTCCTATAATTAATAATACATTAATTTATTAACTTTCATTGGATCCTCTCTTTTTAAAATACCAATTCCGTCCCATTAATAGTTTAAAATATTAAAATTATATGATAAAAGTTAATATTTATATTTAAAAATAATAATTTGAATTTAACACTGCTGGCTTCATATGAAAGTCATTATATAATTTAATGTGGCATCCACTATCGTATTACTCATATGTCTTCAGTGGCCAGATTCATTTTCTCACCATCGACAGGTCTAGGGTTCGAATCGTCCTCTCAACATTTTCTTGAATATTTTTTTCTTTTCACTCTTTTATCTTTTTCAAGCTCTATTTTCATGGCGCCATCCGATCGATCTCCCCTCCGCAGAAAGGTGAGAAAGCATTTCTCATTTCTGAATTCAAATTTTGTTCTAGATCTGAATTCTTCGCGTTTCATTTTCAGGTTAAATTTGCCCCAAAATCCACACCACGAAAAAGGCCCCAACCTATACCGAAAACGTAATGCTCTTTTTTTTCCTACCTTTAGTTTCTGGTTTCGAATAATTAATAAACTAGCTCTTTCCCGCAGCGAAGAAATTGACGACGATGAAGGAGAAGCTGCTCAAGCTCAGTATCTGTTACGGCGTTTCAATGTAAGACGATTTCTTTCGTTTCTATCTCTTCCATAGATAAGGTTTTACAATTTTCTGTTTGGTTCCCGAGAAAAGTTCGCTGGAGTGAAGATGATTGACTTCTCTGATAAACAACGCAATTAAATAAATAAAATTATTTTGGAGAAAGTTGGTTTGTTTTGTTTACACGATGTTTATTTTTTTTTCGTACATTACTCAATTTATTAGTCTTTTGTGATCGAGTTTTTTTCGGATATTTAGTTCGATTTCTATGAAAGGGTAATTTAAGTGTGTTACATTTTTTTCTTCCCAAAAGTGTGTTGCATTTAAAAAAAGAAAAGAAAATGTATTCGTAATTATAGAATTTTTTTTAGTGTGTATGGTAATTAATGTTAGTGATTGTGATCCAATGGTAATTGACACGTTAAAAATGTTTCTAATTTCTTTTTTGTTATTTTTAAGTATAATTGTAGATCACAATGTTGTATTTTAAAAATGGTTTTAAATACCCACGTAGTTTGTAAAAGTGCAAATCACACTGATATTAAAAAAAAAAATCCAATGGTAATGGACACTTGCGTATTTTATATCTTCCACATGTCCCATTTCCACTCAAATTAACTTAAATTTTTTTACAAATAAGTGCAATTTTAACTATGTGACTTGTTCGAAAAACCACACTCATTTATTAAAAAAAAAAAACTTTTTTTTAATGAAATTGGAATACGTGGAAAGATGTAGAATAAGTACGAGCAGAGTCTTAATTTTGTAAAACTAACTAGTAGTTGTTGGGTGTTATTAACAAATTACAATCTTACAAACCACATGTTTAAAAGTGTTTTTAAACCATCGAGACCTGATTTACAAACCGGGTATACCACTCTTGTTTTTAAAGATATATTTGACTTATTTTACGTGTAGTGTGAGTATTGAATTTGTTAATGTTGAAAGTCAGAATGCTAAGATTTGTAAATTCCTAGCCAACCAGGGCATAGCCCATTGGTTAAGACTTGTACTTCTACACTCAAGAATGTGGTTCATTCCCCACCCCCGACACCTTGTATTAAAAAAAAAAGATTCGTAAATTCCTATTTAAAACACAGAGCATGATTTATAAATTACGTAAATTAGAAGGATGATGAATATATTTTTCCTCTGTCTAATTTCTGGTTACGTATCTTATAAATCTACATGATTGTATTATGGATTAACTCTAGTTACGTTTCTTCACTTCCTCCACGACTGTAAGTTGTGAAGTGCTGAATGATACATAGATAAAATTGATTTAGTCTTAATAGACTAGTAACATTTTATTCAATTTTCTTTCCATTTTACAGGAGAATCTTGGAAAACGTGGGAATAAAGCCGAGAAAAAATGTAAAAACTCTTCTATTAGAATATTGAATTGATATAAAAAAACTGCATTTTCATCCATCATCCCAAGTTAATGAGATTACTGGGTCTTGGTATTTCTGGCTCATGTACTGATTTTCACCTGTTACAGATTAAAAGGACAACTTTCTCACCTTTTGTTTAGTGTCTGTCTTATAAAGGTCCCTTTTTTTAATGTTCATATTTCTGCAGCTTCAGTGCAAGTGGCATTCGGTCCTGGTGCATCATCATCTTCTACTATAAGAACATATGGTGTTCCCAAGGCAGAGAATGCAAGTAAAAGAAATGACACTGAGTCTGAAATTACTGACAATGAGAATTCTATTATCCCTCTGCCTATGGATGTTGAAGAATATGGAACAATCAAATCTTCAAAAGGAGCTACTAATGCTGTTACAGTGATCAAGAACAAGAAGGATTATAAAGAACCTTGGGTAATCTCTCTCTCTCTCTCTCTCCCTTCCTCCTGCACCGTTTAAAATCCCGATTTCTTGATGCTTCCAGGATTACCATCATTCTTTCTACCCTTCTACGCTTCCTTTACGGATGCCTTATTCTGGAGACCCAGGTAAACCACAATGGTCTACTCTTGAGTTCATCTTTGATATTTGTCTCTCTCAATAAGTTATGGACTAGCTCTTTGAGTGAACCGCCACTGGTCGTTCTTGAATTAGTAAAACTATAAGTTGATAAAAAAAAACTACTGTACATCTGCATCTGCATCCAGTATCCTTGTCCACACCCCAGTTCATTGCAGTTTTTTCCTCTTATCGTTAATTCTACTTGATTTTTTTGGCCTTAGTAATATAAATCTGCTTATTTGATCCAGAAAGTGAAAATAATGTTTAATTGCTCTGTATCTTTCTCAGGACTCTGAATGAATGATTATATATGCTGACGTGAACTTTTTTACCTTAGTTATCAGACAATAATTCTGGCTTATTCTGTAACTGCTAATCTCATTTTTCTTCTTGTATTTTAGAACTTCTTAATGAAGCTGAATTCGGGCAAGCTGCAATGAGTAGAGAATATGATGAGAACACTATAATACCTGCCTCAGATCTCGGGTTGCTGGTCGGTGGTTGAATTGATAAATATGGAGTGTTTTTATGTAATAATTATTGGTGTTTTTCTGTTTGTAGAATGTGTTTTTAATATTGTAGTTTTTTTTTTTTTTTTTTTTTTTTTTTTTTTTTTGGTGCAGGAGGCAAGTGGGGAAGATACCACGTACTTTTTTCAGTTTCCTACCTGTCTGCCTGTATCTAAACTATTAGCTACTGCAAAGGGGAAGGAGAAAGTAGAACTTTCGGAATCTTCTTCGAACAAGGGCTCTACATGCTCTTCAGATCTCGGAGATTTGAAGAAATTGCCTGGTGGATTTATGGGGAAACTACTGATCTACAAGAGTGGAGCAATTAAGTTGAAGCTGGGAGATACTCTTTATGACGTGAGTTCTGTCCCGCCAAATTTAAAATATATTCACGACAAGCGAATTTCAGATCAATGTTACTTAATATTGTCCTCACTGCGATCAAATTTTGTAATGTAACATTATTTTGATGTTTTGGCTTCTATGCAGGTTTCTCCTGGTTCAGATTGTTCTTTCAGTCAAAATTTAGTGGCAATCAACACAGAAGAGGGACACTGCTGTGATCTTGGAGATGTCGGGAAACGAGTGGTCGTCACACCGGATATCAGCTCACTCTTGAATTCAGTGACTGACTTGGGTTAAATCTGAAAGACAAAGGTCTGCTGATAGAACTACAAAAAAAAAGGGTAAATCTTACAGTGTCAATAGAATTGCTGGCTGGCTGTGTACATGATTTAACTGGAATTGCCTAAAGATACTGAATTTGCTAACAAAGTTTCATTACTCCCCATTGTCTCCATCTGACTTTTTCTCTTTGGTTTCACTCTTTTTTCACTAGTAGGTGAAGTGAGATTCCATTTCCTTTCTTTCTTTTTTTCAATTCAAAATAGAGGTAGAGAGAGGTTGAAGGTCTTTTCCTACATTTGAGTATTTCTTATCAGTGTAGAGCATAAATCATCCTTCTCTTTGTTGAGATGTGAATAAGTTCTAAATCGGTTAAATTAGGAGATGATCACTGGTGTATAATGAGAGGGGGCAATACTAAAGTAAAATCATACGGGCTTAGTTTAAGGTGGATAATATCATATCAAGGTAGATGTTGTGTTATTGCCCTAACAATCTTCTTCATTCACTTTCAAGGAGATTAAAGAGACTTAACATGATATTATTATGGTGTTGATCTAAATTACTTTTACAGTCAAATCAATATTTAATATGGTTTTTATTTATTCCCAAATATCCTACACCAAATAACATTACTTGTGAAAAAAATGCATGGGGACTGAAGTTATGACTTATGAGGGAAACATTTCTATTACTCTTGTTGTACCAATTTCCTCAAATAATAATAAGTGTGAAAGTGATTTAAAGTTTTGGGTCCTATTATTTATTTATGATTGGTAATTAATACATTTGGCCTATAATTAATAGAATGAGTATTGAAAATCTTCTGGTACTATAAATCATCTTTGAGGGGAGAAATTTCTAGTACTCTTGTCCATTTCCTCGACCAATAACAAGACATACGAAAGTGATTTAAAGTTGTGGATCCTATTATATATTTATTTTGTTGTTTAATCTTATTTCTAATCCACTAATAATCTCTCAAGGACTAATTTATTTTTAGTTTTATATAGAAGCTAAAACTTTTATCCATAATTATTATCATATTCCAAGTTTGCTCATCCCCAAATTGTTTGACAAATCAGGAGCATGTTTTCAAAGGGTTCAAAATTATCTTCAATATGAGGGGAAAAATTGACTATCAAATAAATCAAACCACCTCCAATCAATATATTGATTTTTTACTTTTGTCATTTCCAAGTCGATATCTCATCGATCATTTCTCTAATTTTGATTTCAAAGAATATCATCGATTTTTCTTTCTTTCTTTCAATTTTAACCTTTTTTTTTTAAATAAACGTATTTTTTCTCGTAATCATTAATGTAAATAACCCATTTATTTACACAAAGAGAGGAAAAAAAGAAAAAAGGTTTAAATCACTCAAAACGACAGCGTATAAATAGTGTAAAACAAATCCCAATTATAGGATTCGTCACCGTCCCCTAAAGCCCTAGCTCAGGGACCAGAGCTTAATCTTCTCTCTGTTTCTCTTCCCTCAAAATTTATCCGCCGAAAACTTCAGAATGGGTAAGAACTCGAGTCGAATCCCATGGTTCTCTATTTTTCTGACTTCTTTGTGTGTGTAACTTTACTCGATCGATGTCTGATAGTCTGCATTTCCATTCTAGATTACAATTCACCAATTTCGAATATGTAGTATCATCACTTGTTTTTGCTCAATATTTTTTTAAAGATTTGTAAAGATACTTTGAATCTTTTGATTGATTCCGTTTGAACAAGATGAAATTGCTGTAATCTGGTTTCTTTTTTCTTTTCTGTTGTTGCCTGTTTTCATTTTAGGTCTCTATTCAGTTTGAAAATTCGTTATGTTAATCATGGTTCTTCATTTGATATTGTTTATCATTTTGTTGTTTATTTGTTTTTTTGCTATCGCTTTCTTTGCTGTTTGAAATTTTGTTATGTTAATCCTGATTCTGCATTTGAAATTGATTTGGTTTGGTTTGGTTTTGTTATCAGGAGCTTATAAGTATGTGTCAGAGCTATGGAGGAAGAAGCAGTCTGATGTTATGAGGTTCTTGCAGAGGGTGAGATGCTGGGAATATCGCCAGCTTCCCTCCATTGTTCGTGTAACGCACCCCACCCGTCCGGATAAGGCTCGTCGACTGGGCTACAAGGCCAAGCAGGTACATGACTTTAAAATGAAATTTCTGTTTGGCCTTTGCAATGTCTTGAATAATATTTCATTTTACCATTCCTTTATACTATTTTTTTGTGGTATGCTATGTGGCTACTCCCATATTTGGTTTATGCATTACTTAGGCTTAGCTGAAGTTTGTTTTCTGTCTTCGGGATTTTTGGATGCAAAATTTGAGTAATTTCTTTGTATCTCTTTTGGTTTTGTCAAACTCGGCAGTTTTATTCTTTGTCTTCATTGTCAAGAAACAGATCTTATAAGATTGTTCCGTGACTTCAAATTGTCCAAATTTTTGGTGTATTGTTTTGTTTTATGTGAGGATGAGAGTATGCCCTGTGCAGTTTTAATCTTCCAGTTTTGAACATAAATCTGGAATAGATCATCCATGTGTGATAGGCAATGTTTCTTTCGAGTTTCGACTAGTGTCATAGCTTTCTTTCTTGAGATGCAAACTAAAATTAATAATTTAGGAGATCCCCATTTAGACTTGACATTACATACTTTTCCGCTTCTATGCATGTGTTTTAAATTAGCAAATCCCCTCCCCCCCCAATCTAGTATTGGGTTGCATATTCTTATTGTAGCCAACTCTGTAGGGTTATGTTGTTTATCGTGTACGAGTGAGACGTGGTGGGCGGAAGAGACCTGTTCCTAAGGGTATTGTATATGGTAAGCCAACGAATCAAGGTGTTACTCAACTGAAATTTCAACGCAGTAAGCGATCAGTTGCAGAAGAACGAGCTGGTCGGAAGCTGGTGGTCTTAGAGTGCTCAACTCCTACTGGATTAATGAGGTAACTATTTACTACTAATTGTGTTATGAGTTGACTTTGACACATATCCATTCCTTGGTACTCATAAGATGTGCAACTTTTTCTTGCCATCTTTTAAAACTTGGTCTTAAATAGATTTAGGATGTAGGTCAAGTATGGTCTCTCCCCTCAGCCCTCAGCCCTCCCCCATTTCCCCTTCCCCTATCCCTATCTTTTTTATCTGTAATTGACAGTTTACCTTTTCATTATTGCAGGATTCAACATACAAATATTATGAAGTAATCTTGGTTGATGTTGCCCATAATGCTGTTCGTAATGACCCGAGAATAAACTGGATATGCAATCCTGTTCACAAGCACAGGGAGCTTCGAGGACTCACTTCCGCTGGGAAAAAATACAGAGGTCTCCGTGGAAAGGGACATAGGAATCACAAGGCACGACCCTCAAGAAGGGCAACTTGGAAGAGGAACAATACTCTCTCGCTTCGCCGATACCGTTAATCTCAGTGACTCCATTAGATTTATATTGTCTTTGGTTCTTATTCCCTCATGGCTCAACGGCTTGGTTGTCAAAAACAGAGTGCTAGAAGATTATTCTAATGATCTAGGAAGCTTTGGTTCTTCCAAGCTTTTGTTTAATTTTGCGGTTGGTCAAGTTGTTTGTGGAATATTTAAAGCCGAGCCATCTTGGAGAAGATTTTCGTTCCTTGTTTATGCAAGTTCTTTTTCCATACCCCCCATTTCTGACTCATGTTTGGATTTAAGTTTACGTATTAATTTGTTAAACCCAGACTTTAAATAATAAAATTTTTATTACATAAATTAATTTTTTTAACACACCCTAACATAACAGTTTAATTAGTTTATCACTTAATCAAGTTGGAGTTTTTAATTATCTCTCCAACATTTTTTTTGTTATAAAAAAAGGTTAGCAATGGAATCAAAAACAAATTTGTCATTCTAACTTTTAAAGCAAGATTTATGTTAAAAAAAAGGAACCTTTAAAGACTTGTTTTTATGCTTCTAAATTTGGTTAACAAGTACTTTAAAAACGGTAAAATCAGAAGTGCCTAATAAAAAAAAGTTTATTTTTAAAAACAAAGAACAAAAAATATCCTTTTTTAGCCTCTGATGGTTATTTTCCAATGTTTTTTCATGACCACTTATTTTTATATGAAATATGTAGATAAGAAGTAGAAACTAATTATCACAAAAATAACGATATTTTAATTAGTTAGATACACGCTCCCTTCTTATCACACCCACCCGGGCCACCCGTGAGATTTCCGAGAGCAGACCGGACCGACCCGAGCAAACCGGTTCACTCTATGGTTTGGTTTGTTCGCGGCAGCTTGAATTGAACCAAACTCTGCTACTCTCGTTTCGGCGCAAAATTTGAAGCTCTTGATTTAGAGAGTTTCGAGATCGTAGAAAATCTTCAACTCTGGATTTTCGTTCTTTCTCCTGGGAAAAGTTTCCAGAAACCCAAGGAAGTTTTTGATAAAACTTAAATTCAATCCCTTCTAAATGCCGAATTCTGTAGCTGATTCTGATTCTGAAATGATCAGAGACAAAGGCGCTACCAATCTTTCTCGCACTTTTAAGTACTTACTAGGTTAGTAATCATTTTATCGTTGATTGTAGTATGCGGTAGCTTATTAATTTGGACGCAGTTTTTTTTTTTTAATCTGAGTGAAAATGTTGGTTAAGGTATAGTAAAATTCGTGTTGATTATTGTTTTGAAGGATTGAAATTGATGTGAAGACTTTTAATTTTAGCATTCTTATTTATCTACGTGCTAGCTGATTTTTTAGAAGTAGATAATTTGTGGTATGGAATCATCTTTATAGTACAAAATGTTGTGGTCTACGATCGGAATTTTCCGGTGAGCTTAGTTTAGGTGCGCGTAAGCTGGCCAGGCACTTACTGATAATAAAAAAGGTTTCTATTGTTTTTTTTTTTTTAGAGGGGGGGGGTTGGGAAAATTCATATGGGGTGAGTGGAGGTCATCTTCTACTTGATTCATTTTTATAATTAAACCTTCAGTTTGTGCTGTAATGATTTGATTATTTGTTGGATTATGGTTTAGCTACACAGTTCTTGTCACGAGGTATTCCGTTCATCTTCAATTTGTGGATCGTGAGGCATCTTACAGAAGAGGATTATGCGGTAATATGTCTTCCATTTGTTGTCACACTCACAGAGTTTGGTTGATTGCTCTCTCTCTTCGTTTGAACTTAATTTATACTTGGAATTTGGAATCGGAAGCTTTCCAATCAGGGTTATTTATGTTTCTTCAGCTTTATTTGTGTCAGTGATTTGAATTCAGACAATTGCCCTCATTGAATTTTTTTTGTAGTGGGGTTGTCTGTAATTTTCTGGATATATTCTGCTGAAATTTCTCATTCAACATAATGTCAAAAAGTTGGATCTTGATTTCACAGACAACCATGTAAAACCTTAAAGAAGTGAAGACTCAAGTCTCAACTTAAACGAAAAAGAAAATTGAGTTTGTTAAATAGTGTGTAATGCGCTGAAAAAATCCTTCTGGACCTGCCCCCACCCCAGAAAACTGGTTGGAATTTTGAACTATTATCTGGATGTTTGTTCTCTTTGATAAATGTCTTCTGTTAATGCAGGTTTATGCAGTACAATTTCAACTTTTTGTCACATGTGTTTTGTTTCTTAGCCGGGAGGGATTCCGGCGAGCATGTATGCGGGCAGAGTTAAGGTGCTTCCTCTAGCACTATGCAATTACAATGTCCATTTTACTTATTTGATTAGATATGCCTCCCTTCTCTCAATTTCATGACATAGCGTGACTCCTCAAATATGGATTTGGGATTATTGACAATTTTTATGCTAGGTTTTATGTGTCTATTAAGTTTATGTATTTCCCTTTGTAACGTTGAAAGATGATTTCTTTGTTGCATTGTTCTTGCTGAAAATTTAATGCTCAAGAAAATAATTATGTATTATGCAGTGATAGAACTTCAGTGGAGGAAAATTCAAGGAGACTAATAAGAGTAGCCTGGTTTAGTTTCCTACTTGGAGTGGTTATTACTCTTGCAGCATGTTATCTAGTTCTTTGGTGGCAAGATATAGTTTTTTCTAGCCCATATGCAAAAGCCATCTTAATTAATGGTAATCCTATTCCTTTTGCTGTACATTCCAGCACCCTAACTCTGATTTTATTTTGTTTAATTTTTCTTGTGGGACTTAGTATTTTTAGATACATTAAACTATTCATGAAGCCAATAATAGCAAAAGGAATTTTAAAACCTAGATATACTATAAAAAAATTTGACATGCTTTTCATCAATTTGAGGATCAAAATATTAAATTTGGGAAATATATTGTGAAACATGCATCATAAAAGTGAGAGGTTACAACAACCGATAATATACTCCTTTCACTGATTACGTTTAGGGGATCTCAGCTTTTCTTTAAATAAATTTTTTTTAAAATTAAATCCTCCAGTTTTATTATCCACTTTTTTGTAATTTAGTTTCTCTTATGGCAGGATGTGCATGCATTCTAGAGCTATTGGCAGAGCCCTTATACATTCTTTCTCAAACCTTGCTTCTTCTTAAACTGCGGCTGCTAGTTGAAACTATGGCTACATTTTCACGTTGCATAACAATGTACATCCTCTTAGCAAAGCAGAGTAACCTGGTAAGATTTAAAAAGAACCAGACTGTCAATATGAATATTCAATCTGACATTCCTGAGGCATCCTCCCTCTTGTGTATTGTGTTCTTTATTTCTCCCCCTCCTTAAGGGTCAGTGTCTGCCTGTTTAATCATTTCGTATGAACTTTGTGAATCACACAGTGTTATCTTCAGGGCCACATATTGTGAGTTTACCTTTTCCCCAATTGTGATGCATTCAAAGACTAATGTCCCAGGGCTGTGACATAGTGCGTATTTTGTATTTAGTTGGCTGCTTTGTATTTAAGTTCGGACTCTTATGTGTAATTTTGTTTTTTCTTTCTTTCTTGTCCTTCAAGGATTCCTTATCCTCCATCTTGCACTTTCACCTTTTTATTAATTGTAGTGTTGTGAATGCTTCTAAAAAAAGAACTCATTGGCTGCTGGCAGGATAAAGGAATCATATTTGCTTTGTCACAATCTGCATATGGTGCTTGCTTGTTTCTAGGATACTGGGTCTACTTTCTTTCCTTCCGTGCATTTAAATGCTCAGATCTTTTTCCTTTCAGGTACTTGTCATTTTGCTGAATATATTATGAAATAAGTATGCTTTGAAGATGAATAATTATTTTGGTTAGCAGTGGATGATATTTTCTCTCACTGGAATTATTTATATTTCAGTCATAAGCATTCTTTGCAGGAATAAGTTGTTTGGATGATGGTGGATGAAATCATTTTCAGGATTTTAATCACTTTTTTGCATTCACAGCCTTGATTCCTTAAATTTATGAGCAATTCTAGACTCTAAATCTGAAAGAGCCCTGAAATGGTTCAAGTTTCTATTTCAATGTTTTGTTCATAAGTTTTGCTTGATCATTGTGTAGTTGCTGCATATTCCTTGATTGGTACCAAAACCATTGTTCTTTTATTTTTATTGTTCCGTTAGGGAAGTGACAAATTAAGTGTAGTGATATGAACCTTAATATAGCTTGGTCCTTCTTTTTCATCAGAGACCTCTTAACGATGCCTGTCCTTGCCTAAAAGTGTGTAGAAAGACTTAAATGAGCGAGAGAGAACAGGACATTCATTTACTTTTCTCATCCTTCATAGCTTTATGGGTGAAAATATCTTGAATTTTTTGCCCCTCAAATTTTGTTTGTGATTTAATTCAGAGAACATTTATAAGGGAAAACCAATTGAGACTATATGCTGTAAGTTTTGCAGAGAATGAAATATACTTTGCACCACTTTTGCTAAACTTGTAATGAGATGGTCAGTGGAAAGTGCTACTACGCCTTATTTCTTGCGCAAAATTCAAGTTAAATAATTGTTTGTTTGTTTTAATATTTTTATTTACCACCTTGCAATTCTTTTTCCTTCATATGATTGCTAGCATGCACTCCTGGTTCTTCACTTTTTTTAATTATGTAGATTATATACTTTTTGCAGAATGGGAGACTTGAAGGATTTTGACAAGAAGCTTTCGAACATGTGCATGTTATTTACATTTCAATCCTTCAGAAAGCTGATTCTTCAAGAAGGTGAAAAGATGGTTCTTGTATGGTTAGATACGCCATATAACCAAGCTGTTTATGGAGTGGTAGATAAATTGGGTAGGTGCTTCTCCATAACTGATGGTGCAGTTTCTTTTGATTGTGTGTGGAAAATTGTGATAGCTGATTAGATTGTGAAAATCTTGATCTTCTCATTTTTCCAACTTGATTAGTATATTAATAGTTGTGATTTACTACATTCAGGAAGTTTAGTGGTGAGACTGGTTTTTCTTCCATTTGAAGAAAGTTCATTCACTACGTTTGCAAGGTCTGCATCAGGTTTATATATTCTACATTTTTCTGGTTTCTGAATTACGAAAAGAAAAAAAAATTAAATATTTTTTCTTTCTTCCACATGTAACGTTTTTATCATAAATTTTTATGTGACTCTGGAAAGTTAGGATAATTGTTTTTTTTTAATGTATTTTCCCAAACTAGACCTGTATTGACTTGTTCAAGTGCTCTATCCCAGCATACCACGTTGATTCAAACCATGGTTGGAGTTCCAAAGATGAACCATGGGGTTCTTTAAATATTTTGTTTAGTATTCTTGCTCAACCTATTTAGTTGAGCATCAAAGTCTGATTTATTTATTTATAGTTCTCCTTTTTTGTTTCTTAGTTAAAAAAATTTATAGTTCTCCTTTTTTTTTTTTAATATTTTGTCCTACTTTTCTTTCCTTACCCCATTATCTCTTGCTCTGTTCTTCTCTTATCTATTGAATGAGGAAGAAAGAGCTACCATTTATTCAACATCATAGGTGAAAATTGTTGTTCACTATTCATTATATACATTCGAACTCAACAGTGCAAGGTGATGTTGGCTTCTTTCCATCCCGGTGGGCCTAGAAAATAAGATAGATGGGCAGAACCATGTGGTCTAGAAGTTCTTATTCTTTAACAACATTCAAGATTTACTTATTCAGAGTTATTTATAGTTATACTGCTTTTTTGAAAATTTGTTGTAATTTCCTGACCTGCTCTCCACTTTTAATCTTATTTGTGAATGTGTGTATTCATATAGATTTTGGTATAAAACAAGCATTTTAACAAAGATGGTTGTTTTATGGTTTGAACTTGAAATATTACTTGTTTTAACTTATGAGTGATAAAGACTTACATATAAAAAATTCTTCTCACGACTTTAAAATTTATGTCTGCTGTTTTGACTCTCTTTCTGTTTAACAGGAGAATACCCAGATAAAACCAAAAAGCTTGGAATCTGCCTTACAGAGGCTCTTAAATTGGTTTTGCTGATTGGTATGCAGTTTCAGTTTAATCATATTACTATGCATACAATTATTTCTGTTTATGTGTGTTTTCCTTCATTTTCACTACTCTTTTGCATGGTACACTGTACATAATATAATTTTGGTAGTATTTTGGTTACTTGCTGTTGTTTTGCATTATGACATAGTTCTATGAGATGAAACTATATGTGAGTTCCAAAATTGGATATAGAACTACAGCGTTTTGAATTTCTCATCTCACTCTGACATTTTTGGAAATTTCCTTCTGATGCATCAAGCTCTTGACTTCACGATTTTCTCATTTTGAATTTAATCTCTAGTTTGAATGTTAAATTTTCTTGCAGGCCTTATTTTTATGGCGTTTGGTCCAAGTTACTCTTATGCGCTCATAAGGTTGTTATATGGCCAGAAATGGAGTGATGGGGAAGCGTCAACAGCCCTCAGATATTATTGCCTATATATCATTGTTTTGGCTATGAATGGTTAGTAATATCCTGTTAGTGCCATATGAATTGCTTGTTTAGTAGAAGTTTTGGCATGGGCAAAATATTTTATTGCTCTGTTGTTAGACGAATCTGAATTTTTTTCCTTTTTCAAAATGAGAAGTCATATATTGAAAGGTAAAAATTTATGAATGGAGCTCCTGGGAATAGGCTACCACCGCTCAACTCTAAAGCTTAGGAAATAAAAAGCCCTCCAATTAGCCATGGTTGAAAAAAATGTGAATTACAAAAATCTATGGTGGCAGAAAACTAGAAACATCAATCTATGTGATTTAAATCTATTTTTTCCTGAACACTTGATTGCTCTAATGTGACATCAGGGACTTCAGAAGCATTTGTACATGCTGTTGCTACAGAGAGGCAACTCAAACGGTCAAATGACTTGTTGCTTCTATTCTCATTGATCTATGTCATGCTAAACGTCCTGCTAATCCGGTCAGCTGGAGCAGTTGGCTTAATTTTTGCAAATTCTATAAGTATCCTTTTTCATGATTGTGAATAGCCTTCTTATTTTTTTCCGTAGCATTTCTTTAAATTTTATGTCTTTTGAGCTCTCAGCTCTGTTGGAACACTTTTCAACTAGTGTACGATGATTTTAGATTGAACTTCTGTTTGACACGGATTTATGCTGTGCAATGTCATACTGATGCTAACTACGAACTTCTGAAACTAATCTAGAGAACACGTTTCTCAAAATTCTTTTGAGGGGACTGTTGTAGATACTAGCGATCAAATTGTCTTTTTTTTTTAATAACAAACAAAGCTATGAAAGAGCCGATAGGCAAGAAAAAAAACCAATTACAAAAAGGCCTTCCAATTAGAGTAAATGATATAGGGGGCATAATTACAAAAAGTTTTACAACTAGTACTCCAATTGGAGGCATTAAGAATACTAAGCTCCCAAATGCTTTTCTTTATCCAAAAAGATTCGTCTATTGCTTTCCAACCAAATATTCCAAGCTATAAATCTCACCGCATTGTTCCAAAGGATACTTTTTTTCCGTTTTGAGTAAGGAGCCTCCCAAAAGAGTAATCAAGTTAAGCTTAGGACTTTGTTGAAGACCCACTCCATATTAAACGTAGCTAAGACAGAGACCCAAAGAGCTTTAGAGAAGCTTGCATTCGAAGAGGAGGTGCTCCGTTGACTCCGAATCATTCTTGCACAAACAACACCAATTGGGTTGAAGAGTAATCCACGGCTTCCTTGACTGAATCTTGAGATTGGAATTAGTACCATCTTTAAAATTGTCTTTGTTAAATATCTAAATAACATAGCAAGTCAATATGAACAAAATCAGATATTTGATTGCTTGAAATCTACTCCTGGTGTCATCTTAAGGAATACTAAGATAGTTTCTTGTGAAATATACATTTACTTAATGATGGTTAGTTCATCGTGCTATTCATGTTTTAAGGAACACCTCGATGTTTAAGAGTTCACTGTGATGGATGTCAAGCTGTTGCTTGAAAGCTTGGATGAGCTTAGAGCAAGATTGGAGATTTTTTCCCCATATTCTCGGTACAATTAAACTTTGTTTAGGTTTCCGTTGTGTCCATGTAATATCGAGATGTGATGTATGTATTACCTTTAATTAGTTGTCCTTGTGAAAACTTGCTGACATCTCTTTAGCGGACATGCTACATTGTATCATTTCATAGGACATGGATAATGAAGTTTACAAATACTCCAAGATAAATAAAATGCTCTCTAGAGAAGTGAAACGTTTGATTTAAATAATTTTCTTGACCATCATGAAAGATATGATTTTGAGGATAATGTACTCTGGCATATTTATCAAGCGCTACTTCGAGGTATACTATGGTTATTATTTATCAAGTCTAACATGTCTTGTTTCATATTTTTCGTCTTTAATATTGTGTATCTGTCCAATCTACAGAAGTCTTCATTTTCCTTCAGCAGCTGCCTGCCTTCAGGATGGATTTTTTTGTTATTCTCAGGGGTAGTGACTCTTGTTTCGGAAAAACTGTTTCTAGACCGGCACAATTTTTGGCCAACTTTTTTACTTCATTTTTCAATCGGTTTGGCTTGCTTCCTTGTGTCATTATTTGTCATGTGAGTACATTTTATTTTATTTTATTTGTTGTAGCTTCTAGTTTTATCTCTTTGTAACTAGGCTTCCTTCACTCAAACTTGATTTCTGTGTTTTATCAACAGCTATCGGCGTGAAAGATCCTTCATCAACAAAATCATTCGTTTTCGTCAACATACGGATTGACAAGCCATGGCTATTTAGAAAGGCGAGTGCATGTTTAATTAGCAAACAGTTAAAATATGATATTTGTCATCTACATGGATATGGTATGTGAAATGTCTCTTGATTTTGGCCACAAGAGCATGTCTGAGTTTGATTGTTTTTTGAAGTTGCGAAAAAGGAGAAGGAAGATAATGCGGAACCTATCCATGACAGGAAGACAAGTGACCACGGCTGAGCTTCGGTACCCTCTCAGAAAAGTCTCAGCATGCTAATTACTGATTAATAATCTACAAATACCAACTTATTTCTCTGCTATTAACATTTTCCCCTCTCGATCTTTATTTGTTTCATCTCATCATTTCCTCGCATTATTGTGATATTTCTGATATTGGTAATACTTGTTTATACATAACCTAATCACATTTTTCATCTGAATCAGATTTTTTCAGTTTCATTCAGATATTTATTTTCTCAAGAGAGCTTATTTTTTGATATTTGCTTCTCATCCTTTTTTTGTTTGTCTGCTATATGCATATTGCATAGGTCATGACAACTTTTTCCAGGGGTGCAATCAGTTTGGTTTCGTTAAACCGAAACCATACCAATCTATAATTTTGAAAAATGGAGAAACCGAAGCAAACTGAGAGGTCGAACCAAAATCGCGGTTTCGGTTTGGTTTGGTTTTCAGCCTGATTCAATCCTATCCACGTTATTTATTATTTTTTAGTTTAATCTTTTTAATTCACTGAAAATTATCATAAGAGGCTCAATTTTCCTCTGGAAACCATCTCTTTCTCTCTCCCTCTCCCTCTGTTTGTCAGTGATAACTTTTACTTCACCCAAGAGCCAAAACTAATGAAAACAGGTTGGAAACCTCTAAAGAGCACTTTCTTTTTCACGATATCTTTTTTCTAAAAGCTTTGGATTTTGACTAATTATCTAATGGAATACTTTCTAGGCACTTCTATCCATTAGCAAATCATGATGTAGCATATAGTGGTTTGACAAGTTTAAAAACAAACTTCTTTCTCAGTGGTATGATTTAAGATTACTGACATTTCCCCTTTTCCTTTGGCTTTCTGTATTTTTATCATGAAATTAAAAATAAAAATAAAAAATTACACTCAAAACAAGGGTGAAATTTTGAACTTGTATAGCTTTTTATGGTGTATAGCTTCGTTTGTATCCATTTTTTTTTAAATTTTGTTTATTAAATCGAACTGGCTATAATAATTGCCCTTGTGTTCTTTAATTTGAACTGTATTATTCAAGTTTATTTATTCATCAATTTCAGTACCCTTGGAAAGCAATATGTTGAATGAAAACTAACGACTTGAAACCGAAATTCAATTTGATGTCATTTTTTTCACATAAGAAAAACCGATTAATCGGTTTGGTTTTGATGTTTCAATTATAATTTTTAAATTAAAAAGCTGCACTAAAACTGAATCGAAAATAATCAAAACAAACCAATGCCTATCTAGATCGAACCAACTATGCATAGACTCACATCGAATCAAAATCAACTAATTATCGGTTCAGTTTTTCTAGTGTATTTGGTCAATTTTAGTTTGCTAAATTTTCACTTGGGGTCGTTTGTTTCACAAGAATCTCAGATTACTATAGTAATGTAATCATTGTTTGTTTTGCAGAATTCATGGATACCCAAGCATATGAGATGCCTGGAAACTCAGGATTCTCATGTTCATGAGAATCTGGATATCTTAGAAAAACATGGGTTTTCTAGGATTCCAATGAAAATATGATTGAATTATGATATTTTTACCTCTTTTTAGGTTCTACTTTTATTATTATTATTATTATATTAATATTTTATTTTAAATCATATTTTTAGAATAAAAATATTGTATTCCAATAATTAGAAATTTTGTATAATATCTTACTAAATATTATTTTGAAATTTTTATATTGAGTAGGATACAAATTAAAACAATATTTTTATTTTTTGATAAAAATTCTTTAAATTTATATAATTTCAATATTTGATTTTAATTTTAAAATTAAAATAATTTGCATGTATTAAACAAGTTTATCTATCAAATTTATTCTAAATCAATTTCTTTAACATTTTTAACATTCTTATATTTTTTTTCCATGTTTAATTATATTTCATCAACTCTCTTACTTTCTATTTTTTATTTTATTTAAAATAAATCAATTCAATGATCTAATATTAATTATATATATATATATATATATATATATATATATATAATAAATTTTATTTTAATTATGTAATATATTAATCAACGGTTCAATATTAAATTAAACTAGAATTAGAATTAGAATAAAATTGAATTAAAATTATTAAATGAATACATTAAATTTTTTATAATTAAAATCATGTAATTTAAATATTTTATTAACATGAATTAATTTATACAAATAAAAAATACAAAAAAAGTAAATAAGAGTATAATTAGAAGTTATTATAATAAATTCTCTGCATAAATGTTGCACATTTACCTAAATATTCTTAAGCATTTATCTAAAAAATTTCTACAAAACAAATTACAGTAATCTAAAGATGTCGGGTATTCAGATTCCTTGCAAACAAACGGTAGCTTAGGAGGATTACACCCCTAATGAAGAGCATTAAAACCAAGCACCGAAAAGTGAAGGAAGGAGATGGGCAAAGGGCACAAGTGATGATTCAAATTTCATTCACGGTTTTATGGGTTGTCCTCCAATTTCACCTGAAATAATCAACAAAGGTAATTATAAGGTTTCTTAGCGTGGAGAAAAAAAAGGTAAGAAAAAGAAGGAAAAAGGAAAATGAAACTTATGATTAAGATGTAGACTCGGGTTTTTAGCCATAGTATCCAGTAAAACCCATCATAAAATATGTTCCATCTTCTAAAGCAAAATGATTACAATTTTTGAAGAGTTTTTTGCTTCGGTGGTTGGATTCCTTCATAGATTTCACTCTATTTAGACCTTTTTTTTTCCTTCAAATGGCAGTTTGCATGATTGCTACAAGCACATCGAGGGGAAAGGTTAGGGGAAAAAGTAATGGAAAAAATTATTTTAAAAATAACATAGGGGAAATAATGATCTTAACCTAGGGTAAATCACAAGTCCCCCCCACACAAAAAAAAAAATCGAAAAATTTAGCCACCTAGAATGAACAAGTAACATTATTTCTTTTTGTTGATAGTCCCCACCTTCAAGCCTTCACTATTTCCCTCTTAAATTTTAAGAAATTTTGAACAAACCATCTCTAAATTTTAAGAGTTGTAATTATTATATCCTTAGAATATTAAAATTAGACTCATAAATTTAATTTGACAAATTACCTTCTTAAGTTTTAAAATTTTAAATTAGACCGGAGAAAATAATAGTAGAGACGAGAAATACATCTTTAATGTCGATAGAATAAAGAAGGGTAAGATCAGAGAAGAACTTCTAGTCCCGACCATACTAGGGTTTTAAGATCAAGGAGGTGGTTGTGGCGGGATAGGGACCTTCGGGACACGCAACCATATAGATTTTATAATAATAATTTAGTAAATAAATAGTTTTAAGGGAATAGTTTATCAGATTAAAATTTAATGGGTTTAATTTTAAAACTTTACAAAATTAAGAAGTCAATTATTCAAATTAAAAGTTTGAGGCTGCGGATAAAATAAGAGGGTTCACATTCCTCTTTTATCTTTTTATTTTTTTTCGCTGCTGTTCAAATTCAATTAGGAGACTATCGCTTTCAATGAACAGAAGGGTCCAAGCTTTTCCATGTGTTTCATCACTTTAAATCTTTTACCAATAAAATTTTGATTCAATAAGTTATGTTCTCAATCTTTAAATTTCTTTTGGGTGAAGTGAATGTGTCTAGTTTCTTAATGCCGTTTACAAAAATTGTTAAAAATGTGAACTTGGTTTTGTTGTCTTGTTTTATTAGTTAGTAATAGCATGCTATTTTGGACACTAAGATTGTGTGCATTTCACTCTTTTTCTGTGCTATTTCTCTTCATCCTTCTCTTCCCTTCCTATCAGAGTAAGATAGCGACTTTGCATATATTCCCTTCCACGAGGAGGAGAGGATAACGATAATTTTTGTTACTTCCGTTGTACTAAAAATTTTCTATACACTCATTATTTTTTATTTTTTTCCATTTTAATTCAAAATGTGTAGGATATTATTTGATTTCATCCATATATACAGCTAAAGTTCTTTTATTTAAGTTGTTACAATGGACAATTTCATATTTGCAAGGGTGAAACTAAGCAAGTTTTAATAAGAGTTATCATAGCCCAATTGACCCATTTTTAAGTTTATTATTACAATAATTTTGAAGATAAAATAGTGTTTTTAACTTCTTTCACCTCCCTTTTGATAATCATAATGGGCGTGCATGTTAATTCTTGAACCAATCAAAGCTTCACTCTATTTTTGTTTACACTAATTTCAATTATATTGATTTGAGCATACCCTTTTTTCAATCTATATTATCAGTTTAGATTTAAATCTTAAACAATTCTCTTTAGTATAATTAAATTCATACTAAAAGTCTATCTATTAATGTTATATTTTTTTACCTTGATAATATTCAACATCTCTCTTCTATCAAATGATTTCTATACACAAAATAATGAAGGTATTATATCTCAATTTTCTCTTATAATTGGAGTTCTTTCAATAATTAATAAAAGATAGAGTATAAGATTATTACGGATGATCTTATTATCTACAATTCAAATTTTAAAAGATATATATATTCTATAAACAAGTAGGGTAGAACAAAATAAGTGAGAGATACAAAAATTTAGGGTACAAACATAATTTCAATTCACATGAGAAAGGCACATGTTTCCTAAAGCTAGCACACTCCATCCCTAAAGAATAAAACATATAGGTCACATAAATATTGCATCTCCCTATTTGTATGGGCTAATAAATAGACTCAAATCAACTTGTTCAAAAAAAATTGTCAAAAATGTCTAAGAAGACAAAGAATTTTCGTTTTCTTCACCTCAAAATTGCAATTTAAGCATATTTCCTCCCTTTAGTTTCTAGAATTAAGAGTCTTTTACCATTAGGTGGTCCATTATAGCATTTCCTTTCACAAGACCTTAGTGGTGGTGCCCCTTTGATCCATCTTCTTGCTAAAAAGTTTTTCCTTTAGTCTCACCAATGCCAAATGATAGAACATGTCATGTAATCATAATATGGGGCCTCTTAATCTTGCAAAATTCACTAATATTTCAAACATTAACCACCCAATGAAAAGTTTTCAAATGTGTTATAATTGTAAACTCTTTCCTTTAATCACATGTATTCCTCTTAATTGTCTTCTTCATATTTATAATTGAATTATCCTTTGAAAAAAACTTGATTATGATATTTCTCTCATGGTTTAAATATTAATATGTGTTGGTACTAAATTTTAGTATAGCACGTATGATTGATTTTTTATAAAATGATATATGATTGATTTAACTTGAAAGAAAATTCATCATCAATAAAGTGGTCTAGTAGAGAGGGTGTGTTCAAATCTCTCCATCTCAATTCTCAAAAGATTTTTTTTTTTCAAACATAGAAATAAAGATTTCTCTATTTTGAAGGTGAAGAATATCTCTCATTTTTTTCACATAATTTCTTGAAATTGTGATATCTTACTTATATAGGTATTAACTTGATTTCTAACAGCTTTATATTAATTTTGAGAGTTTATATTTTTCAAATAATTTAAGCGTTTATTTTATATTAATCCTCACATAATAATTATAATAATAAGTAACAACTCATAGTTAAATGATAAAAAAAAAAGTATCAATAATTCATGGAATTTCAAATGTGCGTGAAAGTATCAATTCATGGAATTTCAAATGTGCATGTGCTAACATTCTTTGAGATGTATATCTCTAAAAAATTTGAAAAGAAAATCCTTCAATTTTTTAATATATAAAATCTTTCAATATTTTAAGGTGATTCAAACTTTTGATTTATAATTAAATAAAAATGTGTTAAATTAATTAATTAAAAGATCAGAGTCTAAGAAGGTGAAGAAGATAAAGCCATCAAAGAATTAAATTACCTTCTCTTAAACACAAATTCCAAAAACTTAACCCCAAAAATGATAAAGAAAGAAATCAAAGAGAGCCCACAATGGCCATTTCCTTTTTTAAAAGAAAATCAAATCTCCATTGTACTCATTTTTTGATATTGAGTGGAGGATGTGATTCATATAATTGGCGCGTGTTTCTCACTCAAGTCAGAGTGGATTTTGGATAAAAATAGCTTGTTTAAATGCAATTAGCAAAATTTTGACTTTGTGTCAAAAACGTTTAATTTCAAAACATAACTCAACTCATAAGTTTAAAAAATATATGCGTTTAAATTTTATAAAACCTCTAGATTTTGAATGGTTAAGGAGCATGATGATTAGTATTAAAATATGTGTCATGGAATAGTAAAAACTCACTCTAATATAATTATATGGATAGAAGTTTGAACAATATTGTTTTTGAAATCTCATTCTCTTTATTAATTGACAAAAAAAAATATTGATTCTTTAAATTCATTGACGTTAAACTTACAAAATTATATTATAAATCTCTTTTGAAAACTCACCTGATTTTTTAAATTTATTCACATATTCAAACACAATTATATATTCTATCCTACCAAATACCCCTTAATACTGATATCACTCCATTCAAACAAACTCATAATTTATCTTACACTTTAATTTTTTTAAAATAAGTAAAATAATAACAACAACAACAAAAATATATATATATTATCTTCCATCTAATATAATTATATGGATAGAAGTTTGAACAATATTGTTTTTGAAATCTCATTCTCTTTATTAATTGACAAAAAAAATATATTGATTCTTTAAATTCATTGACGTTAAACTTACAAAATTATATTATAAATCTCTTTTGAAAACTCACCTGATTTTTTAAATTTATTCACATATTCAAACACAATTATATATTCTATCCTACCAAATACCCCTTAATACTGATATCACTCCATTCAAACAAACTCATAATTTATCTTCCACTTTAATTTTTTTAAAATAAGTAAAATAATAACAACAACAACAAAAATATATATATATGATAAAACTAAAATTATTATCTTGACTTGAACATTAGGTTTTGAAATTTCAAAACAAAGTTAATCTTCATTTACCTGATTAGTTAACAATAAATAATGTGATAAAACTTTAACTTATTGTCAACAAAATTGAATTATTCGACTCGATATAACTAACAACAAGATTTTCCAAAAAAATATAAAAATGCATATGTTACATGCAACGTAGATTTTATTTTTTCTTGATTCGTTATCAGCTTGATTATAACAAATTAAATTGAATGAAAATATATAATTTTCATTTTATTAATTTATTTGTCAGATTAAAAGAAAAAACATTATTGTTTTGTGAAATTCTCTATAAAAAAAAAAAATTGAGTGGAGAGTTTAGGCGGCCAAATCTAAAGTCAAAGGTGGGAAGAGGAAGGGCAAAAAGAATGAAATGGGTAGGTCCCATCCCTCTGGAAAATGTTCAATTTTTTTCATCATTCTGTTTTGTTTTGAAAGGGCCCCACAATAAATCTTTTCTCTCTCTCTCTCTCTCTCTTAAGCTTTCTTTGAATTGCACATTGGGATCTCTCTATTTCTTTTTGTCAGCTTTGGACTGGACCCACCATATGAATTTCTGAATTTTTTTTCAGTTCAATTTCAGCTATTTTAAAATCAACTCCGTATTTTTCCCCTTCATTTATAATTTTTTTAGGGATAATTGTACACACCTAAATATATAAAACGATTTTAAATATTCACATTATTTGTAAAATCAGAAATCACACTTCTCCTATCAATACATGATAAATGATGAGTGCGTGTGATTTGTAATTTTATTAAAACAAATATAGAATAAACATGTCTGATCAATTCATTAAAACAAAACAATAAATGAATTTGTTTTATAATTTTACTAAGTATGTTGGTATTTACAATCAATTTAAAACCAATAGCTGTTATTACAAATCACGTAAATCTCAATAGTGTGATTATCCTGGATTGCTTTTTTTCTTCTTCTTATTTTAATAATATATATACATATATACATTTAATTTAAACATAAAAGTAACGTAGATCTAAATCCGTATAGTTGTAGAAATTAAAAAATAAATTATTGAATTTTATCAGAGGTAAATTAGTTTTTATCAAGATTAAAATTGCATTTTCCTGCAAAATAAACAATATCTAAAATTTGTCTGTTTCAAATAGATAAAATAAATAGCATATCAGTTATTTTGAAAGAGCAAACAAATGTGTATATATATATATAAGAAATTTAAAATATACAATTAAAGTTAAAGGATGTCAAGAGGGAGGATGAGTGGGTGGGAGTACAATGACAATCATAATAATAGGAAGAGAGGTACACTGAGAGTAATAAAAGTATACAATTTAGAAGCATGTAAATTTCATATGATCATTTCTTTAGAAAATACCTTAATCAATTTTTCTTTTTAATTTTGTTAAAAAAAAAAAAAAAAAGTGAAGGAGACAACAAGTTAAGTGACATTTGGGCAACAGTCAAAGTGACTGACAAAAATAAAGGGAAAAAAAATTCAATTTTTAGTCTCTTGGATTGAACCTGATCGACTATAGATAAGAGTCGTGACAGGAGTCAAGATTTATTTTAAAATTAAGAATAAAACTTGCCTACATATTACCAAGTATAAATTTTTACTTTTATTTCTACTAATCTTTTTATAGTTAAATATACTATGTATTTAACAAATATATAGATCTCTATTCGTTTTTATAATCTAATATAAATAAATCACATAAAAAATATATAACTCACAAGTATGTAGATAAGTATATTCTTAAAATTAATAAGTAAAATATTATATATATATCAAATTTCAAATTTTATTTTTCTTCCACTTAATATTTTCTGTATATTTACTTGTGATTTTTCTTTGATTGGAATTTTATAAAATTCCATTGATATGTTGCTTTCTTAATTTAAGTTTTGCTAGATTTTGGATCCTAATAAGGATAAAATTCAATCTTAAATATTCAAAAAAAAAAATGTCAGGGAATATTAAATACATGAGGTTGAATTTTTTTTTGAAAAAATGTTGATTTTTGGCTTATATCAAACCGCTTTTATCTTATCATAGATAAAAACAAAATAATGGTTTTTATACAATTAAGATAAATATATATTTTTTGTTTTTGATGGGAGGCCTTTCGTAATTTTGTGGGCTTATGGCATGTTTGACAAATGATTAAATGACATAAAGATAGGTTTAAAAATCATAATTAACAAGTAATCATTATATTTTGTTTTATTTAAATAGAATTGTGTAATTTTAAAATTGAATAAAACATTATCTTTATATATACAAATTTGTTCATGCTAACCCATGACATGCATGCGCATACAAACGAGAGAGGGGATCCCAAATTATTTAAACTTTTACATAGAGAGAGATTGGTGGTTGGAAATGTTTTTTAAAGTGTTAAATTACATTGTATAGTTTTTTATTTTAATATTTATGTCAATTTAATTAAAAAAAATATATTACTTCACATATTTTAGTTATATTTACTTTCAAAGATAAAATGTAAATAATATTTATGTGGTTTAATTGCGTTTGTAAAAATATGAACATTTTAAGTAAAATTTTGAAATTTTAGTATAACTAATCTATTTCCCCCATTTTCTTTAAATAGCATTATATAATTTTTGCCCTCTCTAAAAAAAATTCTAACTCCGCCCACGAGTATATTATTTATATTATACTCACTTTTTAATGATAACCAAATTGATCTAAATGAAAAGTTAGAACAAAATATATACAATTGATAAAAATATGATTTAAAGTATATAAATGTTAAGCTAATCATTATTCATTTATGTTGAATGATTATGAAAATAGTTTAGTATTCTTGAGGCTAATGGCTTGGCCTCGAAGGAGTATAGAAAAAAATTTATTGGAAAATAACTCAAAGGAGCTATAGAACAAAGTACAAGATTTTTTTAATGATTAATTATTTGTTCATTCAAAATCCGCATTTTTTTTTAATAATAAAACAAATAAAAATACACATTCAAAATCCGATATTTGAATCAATATCTATAAAATTAAATTAAATACTTCCAAGATCTTATATTTTTCGTACATCACGATAGGACTTTTGTCTCTACTTTTGCAAGTCTTATTGCAAAAAGAAGAGGGGTAAAATGGTCATATAAAAAGGTCAAGCGAAACCAAATTAGAGCAGGAAATTGAGAGAAAATCACGCGTGTCGTGGTGGAGCTTTGGCCATCATGCAAAGAAATTTGGGAATTCATTGGTGGGGTCAGAAACAATCACGCGATGCCAGGCACGTGCCAAAATCTCACCAATCAGATCGTGCCACTTCAAAATTAATAAAAATTGCAAAAAATAAAGAATTATTGCTTTAATGAAGGGAATGAAGGAGACAAAGTGGCAAGTGGGCCCCCACTACAATTAAGAACAAACCCATTGGGCCCCACTAACCCTTTTTTTTCGCCTGGGCCATTGGCATGATACCTTTTCTATCTTTTGAGTTTAAAGGTTAGAGGAAGACTAGTTATAGCCATAGGGTGGCTCCTCATTTGACAATTTATTGTTTAATATTACATAGTTATAATCGTTAGATGTAGGTTAGAATTTAACTAATTCGAGTAAAGTTGAATTGATTAGGTATTAATACGTTATCTCATATAGTTTTAAGTTCGAGTTTTTTCCCTTACCTGTTTAATATAATATTTTAAAAAAGAAGATGTATGTTTGAGTTTTTATTTTTTTTATATAAATCATCATCTTTTCTTTTAGATAATATATCAAATTAGGAGAGGGAGGGAAGACTTGAACTTCAATCTTATAAGAGAGAATACTAACGTTTAATTAATTTAGTGATGTTTACTATACATTTGATGACATTTTAAATAGTTTATCTCAATCGTTTGTTAGGTTCTTATTTCTCTCAAACACACTCTAAAGATAGACTAGGGCATTTGGAATTTCTCTTTATATATATATATGGCACAATGAATAGCTAAGGGTACTTTAGTCATTTATATGTGAAGTCTTTCTCTCTACATTTGTGTGGATCTCTCAAGCACAAAAGGTAAAAAAGGGAAATTGACATCTCTCTCTCTCTTAATATGGCATAATAGGTAGCCTAAGATACTTTGCTCATGTGGATAAGGACTTTTCCTATGTGAGAGAGGGGGCCATATTGGGCATAGAGGGTATTTTTGGTCATTTGGAGATTAACTCTCTTTTTGGAACAACGGTGAGAAGGGTGTTTAGGTCATTTATATTTGAAGTGGGCAACACTTTGAAATAGAAATTGGAAGATGGGTAATGATGTTATAGGTGGCAACTTTATACGGCTAGCATGCTTTACTATATTCGAAAAGTTCGAAATTTCCCTCTCAAATTTCTTTCCCTTTGGACCAAAACGCTCAAATTCTCTCTTGGAAAAAAAAATCCAAAGAGGCTTTGAATTGTGGGGTTGCTTCATGCATTTCAACATACGTGAATTATTATAGTATATCATTTTACTAATTTAAAATTAAATTTATAAATTTATCATAGTACAATAATTTTTTAACTTTCTTTAAAAATAAAAATTTCTATAGTGTAAAAATTCATACACCAAACACGAAGTATAAAAATCTAGATTTTACCATCCCAAACTACATCAACCAAGACTTTTCAAACCCACAATTTAAATACCCCTCAAATTTTAACTTATTTAATATATCTTACATCTATATTATCAAATCACATGTAAAGTTATGTTGAAACCAATATATATGATTTTAAATAATCTATAAGAATGTTCTATTTGAAAGTTTTCTAACACAAATCAAATCATTGAACTAGGTTTAAGTGATACAATATGGAAAATTTCTTGATGAAATTTAAAACCATATTTTATAAATGTTATATCAAAAAACATTTTTAGATCTTATCTTTTAGTCCTTATAATATTCTAGTATTATACTTCTATCTATAATGATTTAATTTTTTGTAATGGTTAAATTCTCAATATAAAAATCTTAATATAATTTGAGTCATATAAGTAGTCTAAACTTAAACCACATTTAAATATGGTTACAAAAAAGTCTATCAAATTCATTTACTTGATTTTAATGCCAGATGAAGATTACTTTTCATGTATAATTTTTATCTAAATTTTTAAAGATAAAAACTTAATATATTATTTTTAAAAATATAAAAAATCAATCAGTCATGTTTAAAAATACAAAAAACAAAATGTTAGGTCCATGACTAACAAGAATTTTCCACAACTATTAAATCTATATGATTTCAATATATCTATATAGGAAAAAAGTCCAAAGATAAGATAAAATGATTGTATGAGGGGCAATTTTCAACCAAACGGTGGAAAATGGTGTTTGGCACGCGCGGCAAAAGAGCCATCTGGCAAATTCTTTTTGCTTGAATTCCAATAATACCCTTGTGGAAGAAGTATAATCTTTTTGTTTTAATTTGATTTTTTTTTTTAACTATTAAAAAAAACATTGGAGAAATATATTCTGTTGGTAAAAGACTAAAGAGTGAGAGTTAGTTTAGGGTTGGAGAGGGACTAAACATTTGAAGGAATTAAATGAAATTGACAAAAGCTTTGCTCATCAGATTTTGAACCATGCAACTGTCCCTCTCTTCTTATTTATGAAATTGACCCTTCCATTTCACTTTTTTTTTTTTTTTTTGACATTTCATTTCATCTTTTTTTTCCCTTTTAATTTAATATTTTCATTGCATTTTTTTAATTCAAATCATATATTAGCTTTTATATGTGTGATGCGTTTGGTTCCCAAATTTTTAATCGTTGTTTTAGTCCCTAAACTTTCACAAACTTTAAATAAAAAGTCATGTTAGTTATGGCTAAAAGAAAAATAATGGAATTGAAGGGGATGAATCTCTTTGAAATAATTTAAAACTGCAAGGTATAATTTATCACTTTCAAACCATAGAGGTGTTCATAAATTTGATAAAAACCACCGAGGTTTTATTTGCATTTTACCCTTTATATAAGATATATAACATATTTTGTAGTGAGATCTCTAATTTTGTTTTTAATTTTATATTTTTATATTTAAGCATGTTTTACAAATTTATTTATTTTATAATGTATTCTTTATAAGGGTTTTTATATCTTAGTTAAATTTTAAAAACAACAAAATATATTTTTTAATTTTTTTTTCAAAATTCAGCTAAGATTTTAAACGTGAGAACAAAAATTAATAAATTTAATTTTTAAAGACACTAAAAACAAAATTGTTATCAAATAATTTTGTAATTCTTTGGATTATTCTCTTACAACTAGATTAAAATTTATTTAAAAAATAAATGGTTGATGGATGGAGTGAACACTCGTATCAAATTTAAGATTGAATAATTGGGATAGTTGAAAAATCAAAACTATGAGAAGATTATTGACCACATTCATTTTCTTAAGTTATTTTCTTATGAAAGATCTTATCTTGTATGATCTATAAGACAAACATTAATAGCAATGATTAGAACCATTGCATATTGCGAAATTTCTCAAATGACTACTAGTACTGGGAGATGCCTCTAAGTCAAGATTTTCATCGTTACTTCCATCATGCAATTTTCAAATAACAAGTTATATTATAAATTTTAACTATAACAAATTTAAAAAAAAAAATTAAATATAATTTTTTTTTAAACACTCATTAACTTAGGAAAGGAATTCATTACATTACTGAATTTTAATTTAAAACATTTCAATAAATAACATAAAGTAAAATAAGATTCATAATTCAATAATAGAAAAGAAAAAAAATCACGACAACACATTCATTAATTCAATGAAGGTAAACGTGTTGTTTTATTTAATAAATAAATCAAACTTTTACTATATTTAAAATTAAGCTTGAAAAAATTACTATTAACGGTAATTTCTCTAAATTAAATTGTCTAAACTTTCTAATATTTTTCTTTCATATAAGGGTATTATAAAGATAATATTTTAAGAATATAATAATTGTGATATATTAAGAGTCTAAATTGCGTCAATAAAGTAGTCTATTGATATAACTACTAATTTAAAAGATACGTCCCTTAAATAATGCGTGGATTTAAAAAATAATAATAATATAGGGGGTTTAAATCTCAACATTCACAAAAAAAGAGGTTAAAATTATTACTTAAAATAAATAGTTACAACCAAATATTTCATTATAAATTTGAATAATCTTATGTTTTCATCTCATACAAGTAATTTGTTTTTATCAAAATTAAGAATTTATAAAATCAAAATATATTATTAGGTAAAATTTATCATGATTTTAAAAAATATATATTTTGTAATTTCTTCAAATATGAGTTATATATATTTTTCAATTGAAGGAAATGACAAGCCAGGAAAAAAAGATGTTTAATGGAAGTATATGACAAATTAAAAAAAAAAAAGGAAAAATAAAAAGTGAAAATGTATAAAATGAGTAAATGGGATGATTGTGTTTGAAGCGTTGTTCTTATCTTGAGAAATACTTTAGTAGAGCATTAATGATACAAAGTAAATATTCATCATGCCAAATCTGTATTGAAGTCAAACTGAGAAAGAGAGAGAGAGAGAGAGAGAGAGAGAGAGAGAGAGAGTATTCCCTGCAAACTAATGAAAATATTGAATGAGAATATATTTGAATAAAATATATTTGTCTGTCCTAATATTTAAATAAAAAAACATGGTTTTGGATATATATATATATATATATATATATATATATATATATATATATATGTGTGGGATGCATTTGTAAATCTAACAAAGAAAAATATGTAATATTTGTAAAAAAAAATATTTTCTTTAAATAATTATAAATCTAATAAAACTTTTAAAATATTAACAAATATAATAAAATTTGGGTTGATTACTATGATTTACATAATCGATGGTCTGAAGTAACTATCATGAATAAGAGTCAATAAATCATTAATTACTCTTAATAGTTGATTAACAAGATTAAGTCTAATTCATTGAATTATGTAAATTAATTGTTGTATGGTATGATTATCATATATCACAACTAATCGACAATTTATTATAATTAATCAATGATTAATTTAATTTAAAATATTTTATTTATAAACAGTTATTAAAAAAAATTAAAAATTATAAAAGTTTAAAAATATTATATTTATAAATGTTATCCATAAACATTTTCTTATATTTAATGACTACTGAGAGCGTTATTAAGGGACTATAATAGGAACTTAAATGTTTTGAACACAATTTATGAAAAAGCTGCCTCTCATGTCTCATATCCAGGGTGCTCATTTATGATTTTGCATGTGTTACTTTTTAATTTATTTTGTAGCAAATACCCTTTATTTTATCTTTAAATTAAAAAAAAAAAACCACTTTATTTTAAAAATTTCAATTAATAAAAAAAAATCAGAATATATACAGAAACTCACATCTTCTATTTCTAGTAAATAGAAATTTTAAGTTGCTTGTAATCAAGTTCCATATTATAGTGACAGTTTGATAGTAATTTAGTTTTTAATTACTTAGATTCTATAAGAGAATATAAAATACATCTTCTCAGTATTTTTCTATTAATCAATAGTACATAATGTTAGCTTTATTTGATTTTCATGACCATGCATGCTCATTAAGGAAGTGGACCAAAGACACTGTTTCAGAACAATGTCAGGCAACTGAAACTGTCTCTTGAATATTGCAGCAAAACGAAATCCTATATTTTATAAGAAATGAATGAAAGAAAAACAGTTGGTTAAAATTTAAAAAAGAAATGGTTTTTGAGTATTATGGTGGGAAATTGAAATGACTTTCTTGGATCCTGTGTGAGCAAAACATTTCTTACTGTTTTGCTCTTATTTATCAATTTGATATCCAATATATAAAAGGAAAACAAGGAATGATGAAAAAGTGATGGCAAAAGAAAAAGAAAAGAAAAGAGAAAATCCAAAGAAAAAAACCAAAAGTATTATGGGATATCAGACAAAGGTAGAATACTAAATTTTGAAAGAAATAAAAAAAAAAAACACACACACAATAAAAGAGTATGAAGAGAGAGAGAGAGAGTTTTGCCTTGCAAATTAAGAGTGTTTTTGTAGAAGAAGATGATTGATGAAGAACAAGTAATTCTTGCAAAACAATCATCATGAAACACCCTCTAAAACCAGCACTCCAAAAAAGCATTTTTCTCACTCATCAAAACCTTCCTTTCCTTAAATTCATCTCTCTTTACCTTACTATCTTCTCAGCCAAATCAGTTTTCCAGTTTCTCAAACCATGAAAAAACCAGTCTCTTTTCCTTTCTTTATCACATCACTACTGATAATAAACCAGTTTTTTTTAGTTTTCTCTGTTTCAACCTTACCAATCCAACTTCTCTCTTTGCTTTCCCTCAAATCCTCTCTCAGTGATCCACTCTCCACCTTCCATGGCTGGGATTCTACCCTCACCACCTTCTCCAAGTCTGATTTTCAAGACCCGGTTTGGTGTTCGTGGTCTGGCATTAAATGCCACCAAAACACGGCTCAAATCACCACCCTTGACTTGTCGCACCGCAATCTTTCCGGGTCCATCCCACCCGAGATCAAGTACTTGTCGGGCTTAGTTCATTTGAATTTGAGTGGGAATAGCTTCACCGGGCCTCTCCCGACCGCAATTTTCGAACTCGCGCAGCTTAGGACTCTTGATATCAGTCACAACAACTTCAGCTTCACATTCCCACCAGGGATTTCCAAGCTCAAATTCTTGAAGGTTTTCAATGCTTACAGCAACAACTTCACTGGACCATTACCTCGAGAACTAGCTCACCTTCGGTTTCTCGAACGGCTCAACCTCGGCGGAAGCTATTTCAGTGGCAGCATTCCATCAAGTTATGGCAGTTTTCCAAGGCTAAAGTACTTACATTTGGCTGGAAACATTCTAGACGGATCAATTCCGCAACAAATATCATACTTAACACAGCTAGAGAGAATGGAAATTGGTTACAATCTCTTCTCCAGCAGCATACCATCAGAATTCCCAATGTTACTGAATTTGAAATACTTAGACATTGCTGGAGCTAATCTTTCAGGAACTCTCCCTCAAGACCTTGGAAACATGACAAAGCTCCAAACTATACTTCTTTTCAAAAACGGCATCTCGGGAAAAATCCCGGAAAGTTTAGGCAATTTAGAATCACTGGAGGAGCTTGATTTATCAGAGAATCAACTTTCAGGAACAATTCCATCAAACTTAACTAATCTGAAGGCATTAACAGAGTTAAGTTTGATGAAAAATAATCTCAGTGGGGAAATTCCACAAACACTTGGTGAGCTTCCAAATCTTGTCAGTTTGAACCTATGGAATAACTCATTCACTGGCCCTCTCCCTCAAAAACTCGGCACCAACAACAAGTTATTGCTTATCGATGTTTCTTCGAATTCGCTAACGGGTCCAATCCCGCCAAATCTCTGCCATGGAAATCAGCTTTTCAAGCTCATTCTCTTCTCCAACAATTTGAACAATGAACTCCCTCCCTCTCTAGCAAATTGCACCTCATTAGCTCGCTTTCGTATCCAAAACAACAATCTCAATGGCTCAATCCCTTACGGTTTCGGTCAATTACAGAACCTAACATTTGTCGATTTCAGCAACAACAATTTCTCCGGTGAAATTCCTTCCGATCTCGGTAATGCAGTTAAATTACAGTACCTAAACATTTCTCAAAACTCATTCGAATCTTCCTTACCGGAAAATATTTGGAATTCGACGAGTTTACAAATTTTCTCCGCGAGATCTTCGAAAATCGAAGGCAAAATTCCCGTTTTCATCGGATGCAAATCGATATACAAGATTGAACTCCAGGACAATAATTTGAACAGTAGTATTCCATGGACAATCGGTCATTGCGAAAAGCTTCTTAGTTTGAATTTGAGCCAAAATTCACTGACTGGCATTATTCCTTGGGAGATTTCAACGCTTCCTTTCATCAGCTCCATTGATCTTTCTCGTAATTACCTCACCGGAACAATTCCATCAAATTTTCAAAACTGTTCTACTCTCGAAAGCTTCAATGTCTCATATAACATGCTCACCGGTCCAGTTCCGTCGACCGGAACTCTCTTCCCCGGTCTTCATCCGTCCTCCTTCTCCGGCAACGATGGTCTCTGCGGCGCCGTTATATCGAAACCTTGCGCCACCGACGCAATTTCAGCCGCCGAAATCGACATACGACGGAGACAGCAACAGCCACGGCGGACGGCCGGAGCAATCGTTTGGATCACGGCAGCCGCATTCGGAATCGGTCTCTTCGTTCTCATCGCCGGGACGCGATGTTTTCAAGCGAGTTACAATCGGCGATTCATCGGCAACGATGAAGAAATCGGGCCGTGGAAATTAACGGCTTTCCAACGGTTAAACTTCACGGCGGAGGACGTGATCGAGTGTTTATCAATGACGGATAAGATCCTAGGAATGGGGTCCACGGGGACAGTTTACAAGGCGGAAATGCCACGTGGCGAGATCATAGCGGTGAAGAAGCTGTGGGGAAAACATAAGGAGATAATCAGACGGCGGAGAGGGGTATTGGCGGAAGTGGAGGTATTGGGGAATGTGAGGCACAGGAATATAGTGAGATTGTTAGGGTGTTGCAGCAATAGGGAATGTACAATGTTACTGTATGAGTATATGCCAAATGGTAATTTAGATGATTTACTGCATGGTAAAAACAAGGGTGAAAATTTAGTGGCTGATTGGATGACTAGGTATAAAATTGCTCTTGGGGTAGCTCAAGGGATTTGTTATCTTCACCATGACTGTGATCCAGTGATCGTGCACCGTGATCTGAAACCGAGTAATATTTTATTGGACGGTGAGATGGAGGCTAGAGTGGCGGATTTTGGAGTCGCTAAGTTGATCCAGAGCGATGAGTCTATGTCGGTCATCGCTGGGTCCTACGGTTATATTGCACCAGGTTTGTGTTCTACTTTTATTTTTGTTTCTTTATTGTTCTTTTTCTTGGATTTGAAATTTTAAGGTTTTGAGATTCAAATTTTGTTAGATTTGGAATCTTCGTCTGTCGTCCCATCAAAAAATTTTAAGATATTTCCTGCCTAAAAAAATTAGATATTTAGATATCATTCAATATTTTATTTAATTATTGATAATTTATTTGTTTGAGTGAAATATGTTTTTTGAATTTCCTATTTTTGTGGGAAAAAATGTCAATTTTCATTTTTTTTTTCTATTATAGGATGTTAAAAAACTGATTTTTTTTAATTATTGAGAAATAAATATGAATATATATGCTTTCATGAATCATAATATATATTTTTTGTAACCTTGCTTTAGACAATGTTTTTATGTAATAATATCAAGTTTAGACATCCTTTCCTTTTTTTAATGATGTTGCACATGAATCTAGAAATTTCATACTTTATCTTTTTCCTATCGAGATCCAAGAGAATATTACCCCTTCAAAAAGCAATCAATGGCTGAGACTACAACAAACTACTTCTCTATGCAAGAGTACATAATAGTTCATAGCCTAAAATGGTCAACCAATGAAGTTGGGACAAAACAAAACAATTTTCCTTTTGGCACATGGAATTTTTCTTTCACTTGATCAAGTGCATGGCACACTATTGTGCTTCAAGCCTCTTTTCTACCCATCCCCTTTACTATTTTCCTTCCCACTTTTCCTTTTTCAAGTTCAATTCTTGATTTTTGTTTTTTAATCATCATTTTCTATACCCTACTTGGAATTTTTATGGGTTTGTCTTATCATGATCTCATGTGGATCTTAACCCCTTGGTATGATATTGTGACGTGATAGTCAAGTGTTATAGAGTTTGTTATTGTCTCGTGAGAATAGTTGAGGTGAGGTGTATGCGTAAACTGACCTGGATATTTACGGATATACAAAAATATATAACATTATGTATTTTGAGTATTTTGTATTGAGATACATTAATGGATAATTAAGACCTATGTTTGGTTTTGCAGAATATGCATATACCCTCCAAGTTGATGAGAAGAGTGATATATATAGCTATGGAGTTGTGTTGATGGAGATTTTGAGTGGAAAGAGATCTGTTGAATCAGAATTTGGTGATGGGAACAGCATTGTGGATTGGGTTAGGTCTAAGATTAAGATTAAAGATGGAGTAAATGAAATTTTGGACAAGAATGCAGGTGCATCTTGTGCCTCTGTTAGAGAGGAAATGATACAAATGCTTCGGATTTCGTTACTTTGTACTAGTCGAAATCCGGCAGACCGACCGTCGATGCGCGACGTTCTTTTGATGCTACAGGAGGCAAAGCCCAAGAGAAAATTACTTGGGAACTTAATTGGTGAGATAGACAGTAACAACACTGGTGGTAGTGATGGTGAGGTACTCTTGGGACATAAGAAAGTAGATGAGTGTTAATATGGTAATTTTTTAATGGTTTTTTTTTTTTTGGGTTTTTTTTTTTCAATTGGTGGGGGATTTGGTATAGGAGAAGCCGTTTTTTTTAATTTTCTTTTCTAATTGAATTTTTAAGTGTTAGTGTTTAACTCTGTGTCTTTCTTGCTTGTTCCTCTTTTCTTTGCCTTTCTATGCTCGTGAATTGAATGGTGCTTTAATACTAGAGATATTGTGTATAATATTATGAGTTCATATAAAATGTAGTGGCTCTTGCAAAAATAGCAAAATTAGGTGTAATATTTATAAAAATAATAGTAAAAAAACTTATTTGCAAAAATAATAAAAAAACTCAAATTCGCGCCTACAATATTACAAAATTGCCACTAGTTTAACCTGAGTAATCACTGATTTTCTTACAAGTAATCATTGATTTTCACACAAGTAATCACTGATTTTACTAATATCTTGATATTTTGTGCATGAATCATTATAAGTTATCACTGATTTCTCTGATTCACATGAATAAGGGTTTTTAAAAAAATATTATATTTGCAGATACTTTTTTATAATGCTATATTTATAAATATTGCAGAAAATTCTACTACCCAACGAAATTTCCCTAAAATGTCAGATTCAATCCAAATAACACATTACTTTTTATGGAAGATTACTGAAGAAATCAAGGCATTTCATTTTATGTAATATTTGCAAAAGTAACTTTAAACAAAACTAAATATATATCTATATCTATATATGATTCTAGTTTTGAAAAAATATATATATTCGTAAATATAGTTAGTTTTGAAAAATTAGATCGATTGACATGTAATATAAGATCAATGATAATCGTGTAAAGTGTTTATCATTATATCAATCAATCAATCATTGACCATTGTCAATCACAACTGACACACTAAATAAATTAATAAAAAAATTATATTAATCAATGTTTATAACATATATTGATTATTATATGTATTCAGTGATTAATTAATTTTACATCAATATTATATTTATTAGTAGTTTTTTTTTTAAATACTATATTTACCAATAATTTTAAAAATATATATATTTATTTATCCACCACCCAATTTTTAAAAAAAATAAAAGGAAAAACTTCATCAACTAAAAATCACGTCCAATTTAAACATAACTCAATTAATTATACATCTATTACATTACATTTTGAAGATTCGAGTCTTTCTTGCTGAGTTGTAATATCTAAAAGAAAGAAAAAAAAAATACACAAGAAAGATGACAGAATTTCAAGACACAAACGGGATTAAAAGAAAAGGAAAAAAATGAGAAGGGGCTACTCAAGTAAGCAACTTTGTACGGATGCATGGCAAAAACTCACTCTTTTTGAGTAAGATGATGGAGTTTCAAATTTCACCCTTTGTCAAAATCCTCTCCCCTCTGTCAGAAATGGCATGAACTAAGGTTACTCAAGTAAGCAACCACCTTCTTATGAATTTTTCTTCAACCCCCAATTAAATTTCATTGCAATTTTCCAGCTTATCTCTGATAGATTATAATACCAGTTTATGAATCTTCTTTTTTTTTTTTCTTTTCCTTGCTGGAGATATGATCTAAATTCTCTTCTGGATTCAGTTCTTCTAAAATCAGATGACTATATGAAAGATCAGACCTTTTCCCTTTTAATTCATTATTCTTAGTGAATAATTTGAATTGAGAGCTTAAAAACGCCCTTGAAAATAACATTGCGGGGTTTGAATTTTTCACATTTATATTGCATTTATTTGAATATGCTATGCCGATGATATGATATCCCAATTTCAGTAGGCAAGTTGCTAACTGTCCTCCTTTAGGTCAATTCATTTTTAAAAATTGTTATCAATGGTGACCCAAATTCTATTTTGACTTGATCTGAAAACCCGTTGTGGGGTTTTTTAAATTGGGAAAAACCAAGGTCTGTATTGTATGCGGTTTTCGCTCCAGTGGTATGGTTTAATTGTATTTAATGTTATTGTATGTGATATCCACTACTTTTGAACTGAGAAGAACCAATTATTTTTCCAATGAACTTCTGCTCGTTTTTTTCCCTTCCTTAAAAGAGTTTTCCATGTATGCGTGTCGATTTTCACTTCTATTAGTCGTTTCTTGTGGTGGAATATGAACATAAATCTTGATTTTTCGCCATTTTTTTAATGTGAAACAGAGACTTCATAGAGCATGTAGTTCAGTCTCTGGATCAATTCTACATCTGGGGCACACTTCATTTGAACATCTGCAAGATTAAGGTTTGTTTCCCGGATATTGTTACATGTTATCCAGATACAAATAATCTTGATTCAAATTTTTAATCCCCACTGAAATTTCCATCTTGATGTCAGTTTCTCTGGATTAGATTTACCCCGGTGTTTTAATGAGCTATAAAGCCTTCATGTAGCCTTGTTCATTGTGTAAAACACACTCTTTTCTTTGAAGTGCTATTAGAAAAGTTGTTCATTCCATTTACCTTTCCAATTGATTAGGTAATCAACCAAGTTATCAATAGGTCGAGTAGGTACACAACAAATTTGAAGTGTCCTGTCTCTCTTAATCCAACAAATTCGAGACACCCACACTACTCTTTATCTCCTAATCGGTGTCCACTATGCAAGTCTAGCTTCCAACAAGTGATCATTTATCTTCTGCCTCTACAGCCAAAAGATTATTTCCTCTCTATTGCAAGCCTTCAATTTAAGCTGGTGCCCCCCTCTTCTTCTCATGAGACTTTTTTACAGCTGCTTAACAGTCTTTTCAGATGAAAGAAAGCTTGTATTTTGGGTCCAAAGTTGTTTTAGCCATCTTTTGAAAGATTTGGTTAGAAAGGAATGATATGTTAAAATCTTCAACAATCCATCCTCTCCTTCTGAAACTTGGGATTCGATTAGATTTCTCAGTTCGCAATGGAGCACCCAGTCAAATTCTTGTACTATTTTAGCCAACTGAAGTGATTTTTTGTAACCTCCTCGGCTTGGTGGCTTTCCACCTTTTTTGTACTTTTCAATAATCAATGAAAAGTTGTTGCTCATCCAAAAAAATTGTTTCCTTTCTTTATCACAGAATTACTTACTGATAATCACCACCTCCATTCTCTAAAGAACCACACTATTGGGACAACTTTTAAAAATGTTTTTTTAATGGTTTTTAAAAACACTTTTAAAAGTTATCATGAATGGGCACCTTCTCTATGCAATAATCTTGCCACTCCAACTTCTCTCTCAAAGATCTCCAACTTCTCTCTCAAAGATCCACTCTCCACATTCCAAGACTCCCCCCCCCCAAATCTCCAAGGCTCATTTTCAGTACTTTATTTGGAAATAGTTTTTAACAAAAAAAGGAAAAAGGTCCATGTAATATACATTTTTTTGTTAAACTACATTTTAACAAAAAAAGGACCATGTAAAATCTCTCTTATATTTATATATCCATATGGGTTGGCGCTGGCAATTTGGGTTCCTCAGATATTGTGGGTTCCTCAACTAGATGTGCATGTGCTCCAAGATGAATATGCAACATGGCAATCGTGTTGTGACTCTCCTTTTTGGAGGTTTTGTGAGATGTGCTTGAATTGAGAGGCATCAGAGCTGATTGGCTCAGCTCGGATGTATGGAGACCGATGTGTATTTCAAGTCGAGTAATATGGATTGAGGTGGTCGTTGTGGTCATATAGGCATTTTATGTTAATCATTCAACATGTTAAAAATGCCTATATTATTATTTTTTGTTTGTTTTTTTTACTTCAAACAAATAAATATTTTATTTCTATTAAAAAATTTCAAAATTATTTTTCATTAGTTTAAAAAAATGAAAAAGTTAAATAATTGGAAAACTCATAGTTAAGAAGTTAAAACTAAAGCATATAAAATTTCAACAATAAACTATGCTAACTTCAAATATTATAAAGAATATCACGTGTGATGCCATGTTAAAAGAATAGTTAATTATAAAACTGCAATTCAATTATAACCGAGAACCTTCCTGTCTTCATTAAGGGGACGGGAGGCATGAACCTTAAAAAAAGAAGCACTAATGCCTGAAAATTCGAGTTATGTTCAGGTTGACGTCTTCATACCTAATTTGCAATGGGGCATTTTAAAAAATAATATATTTTTATATTTATTATATAATCAAAGAAATTTATTCAAATTATAAAAAACTAACAAAATTTAAAAATTACTGAATTTTAATTTAAAATATCTCATTAAGTAACATAAAAAATACAAATGAGATTTGTCATTCAAAAATTCAATGAAAGGAAAAAAGTATTATTTTTTAAAATAAATTGATATTTTTTTTTTAATTTTTAAAATTAAGATGGAAAAGAGTACTATTAATTGTAATTTCTCGATTTACAATTCACAATTGCAGTTATGCATACTTATAATTTACTCTTTTTTTTCCACCAAAAAAAAAACATTTTTTTTATGATAACTGCTTTTAGATTTTTCAATCATTGTTGTGGTTGGTTTCCTTAAAAAAAACTTGGAAAGTGGTTGATATCTTAAATTTCAGTAATTTTTCAAGTTTTGTTAGATTTTATGATTTTGATAAATTCATTATGTAATAATTTTAAAAAAAAATGTTGTTTTTGAAGATTTTAAAAAGTTTTGCTATATTTTGAAATGTACAATTATAAAAAAAAGAAGCTATTTTATACCCCCAGATTAAAACCCACATCAATCCATGGTTGGGTGGTTAAAAAACACGGTATTATGATGTCCATTTTTAAGAGTATTTCTTGGAGTTACTAAACATGGAATTGGATTAAAGTAAAATTCAATCTTATAAATTTAAAAAAAAAAAAAAAAAACCTCCAAACAAAAAACTACTCATAGTTACTACCCTTTTTATTACACAGTTGGATTGTAACTAGTAAACCATAAATAGTTATTTTACAATTCACCTTTGATTAAAGAGAATGGTTCACATTTGAGCTCAAAACTTTATGGTTTTCTATCTATATTTATTGTTTTTATAGTTAATAAAAATATAACAAAAAGTCAGAGCAAGAGAAAAATAGTTTCAATTTAACCAAAAAAAACAGAGAGATTTAAGAAAAAAAAAGGGATGATGAAATAAGATTTGATAGATAGTGAAGATTTTCTTTCCTTTCTCAAAAACAATATTCTTCATTATGAGACACTGTCTGCATTTAGCAATCCAAACAAATATTTCTCTCATTCATCAAAAGCTTTCTAATTTTATTGAATTTTCTTACCAGCAATCTCAATTCAATTATTCAAAACATGAAACCAAATTTGGTTTCTTTCTTTATCATCTTAGTATTGATGATGTTCATCGCCTCTGGTCATGCGATGCATCCCGACGTTGTTGGTTTGATTTCCCTCAAATTCTCTCTCAAAGATCCCCTCTCCACATTCTTTCACTGGAATCTCACCGACACCACCACCGAGGATTATCGTTGGTGTTTATGGCCAAGCGTCAAATGTCATCCAATTACATATGAAGTTACCTCTATCGACTTATCTTACCGCAATCTCTCTGGGTCCATTCCTATGGATATCCAGCATTTGTCAAGCTTAGTCCACTTGAATTTGAGTGGAAATAGTTTAACTGATAGTCTCACGACTGGCATTTTCGAACTCACTCGGCTTGAAACTATTGATATCGGTAACAACTACTTCAACTCGACGTTCCCGCCCGGGATTTCGAAGCTCCAGTTCTTGAAGATTTTCAATGCTTTCAACAATAACTTCACAGGGCCATTACCACATGAATTTGCCAACCTTGAGTTTCTTGAATTGCTCAATGTCGGCAATTGTTTTTTTACTGGTAGTATTCCAACCAATTATGGCAATATTCTACAGTTGAAGAATTTGAAATTAGATGGAAATATGTTGGATGGACCAATTCCACCAGAATTAGCTCAGCTAACACAACTAGAGAGATTGGAATTGGGTTACAACAGCTTCTCTGGTGGCATACCATCAGAATTCTCGTTGTTATCAAATCTGAAATATTTGGACATTGTCGTGGCCAATATTTCAGGAACTCTGCCTGAAAGCTTTGGAAACATGGCGGTTCTCGAGACCTTGTTACTCTACAAAAATAACATATCTGGAGAAATCCCGAAAAGTTTTGGGAATTTAAAAGCCCTCAAGATGCTTGATTTGTCTGAGAATCAACTTTCAGGAACTATTCCATCTGAATTGTTTAATCTGCAGGAGTTGACATATTTAAGTTTGATGATAAATAATCTCAGTGGGGAAATTCCAGAAGAAATTAGCAAGCTTCCAAACCTTGTCAGCTTGCAACTATGGAAAAACTCCCTCACTGGACCCCTCCCTCAAATTCTCGGGGACAATGGAAAGTTAGAGCTAGTCGATGTGTCGTCGAACATGCTGACGGGTCCAATCCCGCCCAATCTCTGCAATGGAAACAACCTTTGGAAGCTCATTCTCTTCTCCAACAGGTTTATCCACAACCTCCCTCCATCTCTAGCAAATTGCACCTCTTTATTTCGTCTTCGTATCCAAAACAACTACCTCAATGGCTCCATTCCTTACGGTTTTGGCCAGTTACAAAATTTGACATTTGTTGACTTGAGCAATAACAACTTCTCCGGCGAAATTCCATCCGATCTTGGAAATGCAGTTGTGTTACAATACTTAAACATCTCCCAAAACTCTTTCCAAACTTCCTTGCCTGATAACATCTGGAACTCAACGAGCTTTAAGATCTTCTCGGCTAGTTCTTCGAAAATCGTTGGCGTAATTCCAGATTTTATTGGTTGCACGTCTCTCTACGAGATTGAACTCCGAGATAATTATTTGAACGGTTATATCCCACAAACTATTGGTCAATGTCGAATGTTACTTAATCTGGATTTGAGCCGTAACTCACTTACCGGCAATATTCCTTTGGAGATTTCAAAACTTCCTTCCATTACCGTCATTGATCTATCACATAATTCTCTTAGTGGTACTATTCCTTCAAACTTTCAAAATATTAGAACACTAACTAGTTTTAACGTTTCCTATAATTCTCTTACCGGTCCAATTCCATTTACGAGTACTTTTTTCCCCACCATACTCCCCTCCTCATTTTCAAACAACGATGATCTTTGCGGCATTGCTATAAAAAAACGTTGCGGGATGACTGACAGTGCTATTGAAATGAAGCATCTGCTTAGGTTTGGAGAAATCTTTGTGATAGCCTTCGCCGCACTTGGAATCGGTTTCTTGAGCCTATTTTCTACGAACAGATGGCTCCATGCAAATTACGACAATCGAGAAATCGAAAATTTGGATTTAACTGCCTTCCAATTCCGACGTTTGAATTTCACGGCGGAGGACGTTATCAAGTGCTTATCGAGGACAGAGACGGATAATGTCATTGGAACGGGGTCCACATCAACGGTCTACAAGGCAGTAATGCCAGGTGGCGAGATCATAGCGGTGAAGAAGCTGCGGAGTAGCCATTTAGAGAATATAGGTCAGCAGAAAGGGATGTTAGCAGAGGTGGATGTATTGGTGAATGTGAGGCACAGGAATATAGTGAGATTGTTAGGGTGTTGTAACAATAAGGAGTGTACGATGTTGCTGTATGAGTATATGCCTAATGGTAATTTAGACACTTTACTGCATGGTAAAAACAAGGGTGAACAAAAATTAGTTGTTGATTGGATGACTAGGTATAAAATTGCTCTTGGGGTGGCTCAGGGGATTTGTTATCTTCATCATGACTGTGATCCCGTGATTGTGCACCGTGATCTTAAGCCGAGTAATATTTTATTGGATGCTGAGATGGAGGCCAGAGTGGCGGATTTTGGAGTCGCCAAGTTGATCCAAAATGATGAGTCTATGTCGGTGATCGCAGGGTCCTATGGCTACATTGCACCAGGTTTGTCTAGTGATATTTGTTTCCTTTTGTTTCTTTCCCTTTTGTTTCTTTCGTGGTGTGTTTGAAACTTTAAGGCTTTGAGTTTTTTGAATGGTATGGTTTTGAAACTTTAGACTTGGAATATTGCATCTTCCTCTTTTTTTTTTAAAGAAAATTTAAAGATGTTTCTTGTTTAAAAAGTTGAATAATTAGGTCTCGTTTGATAACGATTTTGTTAATGGTTTTTAAATTTGCTAGTTTTTGTGATGATATATTTGTTTTATTCAAATATGTTTAAATTTTAACAAAGGTCATGTTTGGTTTTGCAGAATATGCATATACCCTCCAAGTTAATGAGAAGAGTGACGTATATAGCTATGGAGTTGTGTTGATGGAGATTTTGAGTGGAAAGAGATCTGTTACTTCATCATTTGGTGATGGGCAAAACATTGTGGATTGGGTGAGGTCTAAGGTTAAGATTAAAGATGGAGTAAATGAAATTTTGGACAATAACATTGGTGCATCTAGTGCATCCATTAGAGAGGAAATGATACAAATACTCTGTGTTTCGTTACTTTGTACTAGTCTAAACCCGGCAGATCGACCGTCGATGCGCGAAGTTGTTTTGATGCTACATGAGGCGAAACTCAATCGTAAATTACTAGGGAACATATTGGCGAAAATATAATTTGCAATGGGGTGATGAAGTCCTCTTGGGACATAAGAAAGTAGTTTAGTGTTAATATGACCATTTTTTATGGGTTTTTTTTAGGGTTATTTTCAATTGGTGGGGGGTTTTATAAAGGAATAGTCTTTTTTATTTATTTTTTTCAATGGAAATTCCAATTGATATTGTTTAATTACGAGTCCTTATGACTTTTCTCTCTCTATTTTCTTTGCCTTTTATGCTCATGAATTGAAGGGTGCTTTTATACTAGGGATATTGTGCATAATATCATAAGTTTTTATATAGTGTAAAATTCATTCAAACAACAATATTGTTTTTATGGAAATTTATACCATGAAAGAAGAAATTAAGACATTTAATTGGTTTTAACTTTTTTATTGGGTAATTCTATGGGTTCATTGTTCAAATTCGTGTCTTAAAATTAATACAGGTTAAGGTTAAAACATATTGTTAGTCTCTAAACTTTAGTATTTTGTACTAATCGTAACCCGAAAAATACAACTTTGATGCATATTGTTGTTATAATACTGCTATAGATAAAAACTCAAGAAAAAAACAATTCATAAACATAATTAGCTAGTGAGAATGGAACAATAATAGACAATATATTATAATTTACATATTTAAGTCAATCATTAAAATATGTAAATAAATGGTTATCGTGTAAAATGATTATTGTATAGCACAAATCAATTAATAATGGATTTTTGTTTTCAAAAGACATATTTATAAAGTACAATTTGGAAACATAATTAGCTAGTGAGAATGAACAATGAAAGACAATATATTATAATTTAAATATTTAAGTTAATCACTAAATTATGTAAATTAATGGTTATGGTGTAAAATGATTTATGTATAACATAAATCAATTAATAATGAACTTTTTTTTTTCAAAAAACATATTTATAAAAATGATATATTTGTAAATAGGGTTATCTATATTAATAGCCACTTTAAGACTACTATTAAAACTCTATGTCCACTATCCTAAATATAAGGGTTTGTAGCCACTAGTGAGGAAATTTTAGAGATAAAAAGACAATAGTAGCCTTGCACGGTTACACAAATCGTTTTGGCTGACACATCATGGCGCTAGAATCAAGGAACATGCAGTTGAAAATCTCCCTTCCTAATTATTAGATTTGAAAGGTGCGTCTCTTCATTTTCCTTTTCAATTTTGAGATTCATTTCACTATCCCTCATTTTTCTCTCTATCATTTCACTATCCCTCCTTTTTTCTCTCAATCATTTCACTATTCCCTTTTTTCTCTCTTGCAATCTTCCATTCATTGTCAGTTATGAAGCAAAATTTTCAACCAAAACATTGTTTTGGCCCTAAATCAAACTCAAGATTTGAAAGAAAAACATATATGACAATGGAAAACGATGAATCGTTGGATGAAGATCATGAAGATACAAATCAATAATTTTTGACAACCATGGATATTGGAGAAAAATACCAGAAAAACATGTTTGAACACATGTCTTTCATTTCTATCGTGATCTTTTGATGAAAAATAAAACAGATATGGGAGATTTACGAAATATTGGGTATTTTCTAAAATTATGGATTGGGGAATAAAACCACTGCTGGAAAGGAAAATGCTAATAGAGAATCAAAACGGAAGAATGTCAGCAAAATTCTTAAGGTTATAACAACCATGCCATTATTACGTTTTATTATGTGCTTGTTGATCTGTATATAAACTATATACTGTTATTCATAGCCATTTATATACAAAATCATGTAAAGACCATTCCTTATCATTTCCATAAAATCAGAGAGAGAAATATATGTTATGATATGCGTGCTATCCTGTATATGATATTTTCCCTGTTATTCGTAAAAATATATGAACGATCGTGTGATGACAATTCATAAAAATGTCCATACAAAAATGATAAATCTTTTGTAATGCTTGCTTCCATGTATATGATATGTGTATTTTTATTCATAGTGTTTTATTTTAAAAAACATGTTATTATATAATTTCTAAACATCCATGCTATGTTATATGCTCTGATATGATGTGTATGAACTGTATACTATACTACATATATGATCTATGAACTAAATATATGTAAATTATACATGTAAGGTCCCCAGTTTATGCAACCATAAACTTTATTATATTGAAGTATTGCATACTTTCTGTATAACATGTGATGAATATTCAGGATGACGAACAAGTAGATGACCAACCCGCACAATATAATGTAGAAGAGCCAATGACAAAGAAAAATAGACCAAAAAGGGTTACGAAGATTTGAAAGGCATAACAATAACCATATGTGACCGATGTGCCAAAAGAGTCGCAAAAAAAAGAGTTTTAAAGGGGAAGAATCAAATAAATGAAGATGGCCCTGATTTCAATCATAAGATAACTCAGGAAATGAATAAATTGAAAAAGAATAAATAGATTATATCATTTTTTTGAATTTATCATGGTACAATTGTTGGTGGATCCAAATCAACCAACTAATTAATATGATAAGCTTGATCATTTTTTGGTGGCCCATTATTAAAGCCCAAAACAAAAGTAAATTAAAATAACTTAATTCTTAAAGCAGTGCCGTGTGATGCTTTGGCAATAAGAATTAGGAAAATTTGTTGGACTTTTTTTGCAACTTAGCCCTTTTTTAAAAGTATTAAAGTAACGATGGCCCCCGATCTCACATGGAGATCATATATTTTAAAAAAATCAAAAAAAATAATTTTACTAAAGTCATTTTATGATTTTTAAAAAAAAAACATGGGTAAACCCACGATTTTCCCCAACTCCTTAAAAAAGGAAATAACATAAATGATTAGTAAATGCAATATTATCAAGATTATACCTTTTAAATATTCAATCCAAAATCATCTAAATCCAAACAATTTACAAATAAATTTGATAATTAACGAAACACATTTCTAAAGTCAGTTTAAAAAAAAAATGTACACTGAAGACGGGTCTTGAAAACCCGTCTTCAGGTAATTTTTTTTTACTTAAAAACCAGTCCACATGGCAGTAAAACGTGTTTTGAAAATCCGTCTTCAGCCCAGTCACCTAAAAACAGGTTTTGAACCCCCAATTTCAAAAAAAATAAAGGACATTTCCCCAATTACTTCAAACGTTTGGACATATACTTTAATACTTTCAAAAAATGGGCTAAGTTGCAAAAAAGTCCAAATTTGTTTGGGCGGTGGCCTTATATTGGAGGCGGCAAAATGGTTTTTATTATATATATATATCTTACGTTGAAGTCATATTAACCTAGCGTGAGAAGAAAAATAAACGGCGGCTTTTTTGTTTCTTCTTCACCGAAGGAATTATGGTGTCAATTATATGAGAGTCAATTCGGCGACTTTCAATTGAGTTAATTAGTGTTTGTTCATATTGAGAGAAAATAGAGAGGGGGTAACTGTCTCAGTGATTCTCGGGGTTATATATGATTGTGAGCAATTATACACTCTTTATTTTTGTCTCATTAATGTAATCTCCAACTTTATAGTGGAACCTGCAGAGTCTGCAGAACACAGGACGTACCAATTGATAACCTATATAAAATCTCTGGTGTCGTTATTTATCTCCGCTTTTATTTATATTCTTTGTTGCAATAATATTCATCGTTCTTGTGTTAGTGGGAGTTTAAGGTTTTAACAAACCCTTCAAACTCTCAACAACAATTATTGCTAGCTAACCATTTTTTTTTTGTTTGGATTATGGTACTTTTGTGAATTGATTTATGATTTCTAGAAACAATGAAATATTTTGTTTACTAAATGTGTTTATTTTTAAATGTTTAGAAATTTTGAAAATGATTGAGTATTACTACAAGTTTTGTATATATTGTATACGACAACGGATAATACAATATGAGTATAATATACGAAAATGAACATACACGTATGTATTCAAAATGATAAAAAATAACTATAATTAAAACAAATCACTATGATTTATGTATATTATGTATACGGTTAAAATACAGTATATACTACATTATTATACTTACGAGGACATAAGATTGAAGACTATATTATTTATACATATAATATCTAAACATTACACCATAAGAACTATGATGTCACGTTGTTCGATAATTTAATAATTTAACACATGTATATGTGATATATAATAATATAATGTACAGTATATACGACATATTTATATAATTTAAGACGTAAAATTGAAGAACAACTTAATAAACCAATCAATAAAAATGATAAAAAACCAACAAATAATCTCACTTATAAAAAACTACCATAATATTGTTAAAACACAAAAAAGACCAAAAACCTCCAAAACAACAAATGAAAGTCAGTTTGAATGAGTACAGACAACAACAAAAACAACATAACAAACTTCAACTGAACTTGGGGGAATAAAAAACATCGTGGACACATTTTTTTTTTGACCGTATATGTGAAGTAACTCGTGTACGAGAGTTATCATATACATGTTGTGTAAGAACAAAGTAAATAATGAATGAAAAGTGAGATGACAATACGAACAAAGTAAATTATGAGGTACAAAAAAAAAAACGAAGAGCCGAAAATAAAGAAACATACAGTTGGATTGTAATCCTTAAATGGAGAGAGAGGAAATGAGTCATAAATAAGCTAAATATTAATCATTAAAATAACAAGGGTAAAAAAGGAAAAAATTTAATTACAAAAATATGAGAAATAGTAAAAGTGGCTGAAAACTTTTATTCTTTAAATGGTAGCTATAAACCTTAATGACACTAGGAAAAGTGACTAAATATATAATTTTTCCTTTGTAAATATTATCAAAAATTTTCCGTGTTGGGCCAGGCCCATTTGGGCCCAAACCACTTCAAATGGAGGTTCGCATATTTAAAGCCCATACTGGATTCTCTTCATTTCTCCAGATGAAAGACGAAGAACTTTTCATTCTTCCCGCCATGAAAAAAAAACATTCGTTCTCTTCCGATCACTGAAAGTTTCAGAAAGCCCTAAAATCCGATCATGGCGGATTCCAGGGCTGTTCCTCTTCGTTGCGGAGCTGGTATTGTTAAGAGTATTCGCTTGGAGAATTTTATGTGTCATAGCAACTTGTATATTGAGCTCGGAGAATGGATTAATTTCGTTACTGGTCAGAATGGAAGTAAGTTTATGCCTCTTTCTTTGTATCTATTTATGTATCTGTGCCTGAAAATTGAAATGTGAGTTTTTGTTTGATGAGAAACGGAGTTGCTGTGAGTAAATTGATCAATTGGAACGTGAAGTTGAAGTTATTCTGCTTAGGGAAAGAAAAAAGGGGAAAAAATTTGAATAGTGGATTGAGAATTCTGATATGTACGACTTGTTTCTTTGTTTTAAGTGTATATTTTGATATCTGCTAACTAAATTTAGTGGGTTTAAAGTTGAAATATATGATATATTCTTACATTTAAGAAATGGAAGTTGTTTCTTACCAATTAAAGGAAACAATTTTTGTTGGAGGACGAAGGAAACACTTATGTTTGAAAAGGGTTGAAGTTGAGTAGAAATGAAACAATTGATTGGGAGTTTGTTAAATTTTAAAACATATATCTAAACTAAAAAGGTGTGTAAGAAACGAGTGGAGTAGCTCTCTTTTTAGGTTTAACTCAGGCATGCGACTTGGTTCAGTTATCGAATAATTTTAAGCGTATTCTGCCAACTTTGACTACCACAGGTGGCAAGAGCGCAATATTGACTGCTTTATGTGTTGCTTTTGGTTGCCGAGCTAAAGGAACACAAAGGGCATCAACGTTGAAGGAATTTATTAAAACTGGTTGCAGGTTTGTTATTTTTTGTTGTTTTCTATCACATGTCCAATGCAGCTTCCAGATGTTTCATACTTCAGCTTCTGCGATTCAATTCACTGGAGTTCTGGCTGGACTATCTGTTAAGCTGCTCTGCATCTTGTTGAAATTACATATTTCCAGTAATATAATATGGAATTTCAGTTAATATTGTGGAGTGTGATATTTCTGGCTAAAGGATACTTCAAAAAAAATAAATTTGACTTAGGCTTTTCCTTCACAGCATTCATCCAGAAGTTTATAAATTTATAGTTTTAAATGTAATGTATCCTTATTGTAATGAGTTGCTTATATACACATTATTGAATTTTAACAGTCATGCTGTCATCCACGTTGAGTTGAAAAATAATGGGGAGGATTCTTTTAAGCCTGGAATATACGGTGAAGTTATAATTATAGAAAGAAGGATTTCTGAAGCTACCAGTGCCATTATTTTGAAGGACTGTCAAGGTAAAAAAAATATATAATCATTATTTTCTTCTAAAATTATATATATATTTTTCAATATAAAGTAGTTTTTATTGTTGGATAAGGTTAACGGTTTCAAATAGTAAGTTTAAGTTTTTAACCTAATTTGCAAAAGATCAACTTACTAATTGACTGAATTAAAGTTTCTATTAAAAATAATTGACTGAATAAAAGTTGGCAAGTGGAATTATTTGGATCTATGTATTTAAAAGAAAAAAATGAATAAAATGAAGGAAATAATTTCTTGTCAAGTGTATCAGTACAGCTGGAAATCTTTATTCATTTTCAGTTCTCTAGATTGAAAGATTGGGTCGTTAATAGTTGGTGTAGCAAGTAATCAAAACTAGTTGCATTGTAGTTGTAATATGCATAAAGTTGTGTAGTAAATGATTATTCTCGTGTACTTATAAAAAAATTTATTCTCGTTCATTATACAGTTTTTCGGGTTTTATTTTAAACCTTGTAAAATTGAAACGTCTCTTATACAATTTTTTTTAAACCTTATAAAAATGATTTTTTTTCTACTAATGCCAGTCTATATTTTTCAATAGTGTTTTTAACTAGTGAATCACATTTTCAGAGTTGGATGAAATATAGAGTACATCTGTAGTGTAGCATTATTTGATTTTATGAGCTGCTCTACTCTGTCTTCACATGTGGTATGGTATCTGACAGGAAGAAAAGTTGCTAGTCGGAAAGATGAACTTCGAGAGTTGGTTGAACATTTTAATGTGAGTCGTCACTTTGTTTATTGTAATCTGTTAGCTTTTCTACTTTTGGTTCTATTATTTGTGATTGGTGAGGTTCTAGAATATTTATTTGCATCGAGTAACAAGGCAAATGATGTGAATGTTTACATTCTCTTTCCCAAAAACCTCTCTTCAATTTTTAAACGCAGACATGAGTTTTACATTTAACAAATAAAACATAGCATTTTCATGATGCTTTGCTAGTAGGTACCGCCTGCAAATCCTTGAATTTCATTGACTGATTAGGGATGCCCTGGTTTTTGATCGAGTTGAAGAATTTTTTGCACTTTATTGGCCCATTACTTCCCAATAGGAGTATGCTTGCTTTTGATTTTACAAAGCTGAGGGGAATTTTATTAGTCACTTTTAGAATACTTTAAAAGATTAAATTTACATCAACCTAATAGCTTAAGCTCTTAGGTCTAGTAGCGATTTAACGTGGTATCACAACAAGAGGTCTAAAGTTCAACATTTCGTATTATTTATTTACATGTTCAATTTTTGTTAGTATCCAAGCACACATGCGAGGGGAGTGTTGGAATACCTTGAAAAGATTGAATTTTCCTTAGCTTAATAGCTTAAGCTTTTGAGTCTTGGGGTGATTTAATTGTTACCAATATATTTTGTCTGGATGGTACATATCCTTTGTAGAATTGGACAAATCACTTTTGATGTATATTTATAAATATGCTATGTGAATTTATGTATATCTTTCCTTACATATATTTACATTCTACTCTTTGTTGTCTCAGTGTCCTATCAGCTAAATTTTCTCTTCTTAATTTTACTATTTTTTATATCCAGAACTCATAGGTGATTAAAAACTTATCCATATTCTATCTCCTTAAAAAAATTCTCCTGCTTTAACTAATGCAGATAGATGTTGAGAATCCTTGTGTGATAATGAGTCAAGACAAAAGCAGAGAGTTTCTGCATTCTGGAAATGACAAAGACAAATTTAAGGTAATCCCAGCTGTTTTGTTCCCGTTCAGATTGTGTTATGGTTGCTTTACTGACACTATATTCCACAGTTCTTCTTCAAGGCTACCCTTCTTCAACAAGTTGATGATCTCTTGAAAAATATTTTTGAACAATTAAGATCTGCAAATGCGCTTGTTGATGACTTGGAGTCTACCATAAGACCTGTGGAGAAGGAACTAAATGAGCTGCGGGGAAAAATTAGAAACATGGAGCACGTAGAAGAAATCTCTCAACAGGTTCAGCAATTAAAGAAAAAGCTTGCTTGGTCATGGGTATATGACGTAGACAAACAACTTTGTGAACAAAGTGCAAAAATAGGAAAGCTCAAAGATCGGATTCCTATTTGTCGAGCAAAAATTGATCATCAACTGGTGAGTAGATAACTTTGTTGGTTGTGATATGTATCCCTCTTATCATCACTCTTTGAGGCCTTTTCCCCTTCTCATAACTTTTAAGACTTTGCACTATTTGAAGGACCATTTGCTGAGGGACCACAATCTCTATTTTCTTTATGTTATCTCCTTCCTCTCTTTGTATAGGAATGTACATTTTTCCGTCTTTTAATTTTTCTTGCCAGTATTTCACATGTCTGATATAAAGAAAATTTTAGTTTATGTATTTTTTGTTTTCTTTTCTTTTCCCTTGGCAGTAAGAAGGTTTTTTGTGGCTTCCAATCTACCCGTCTGCATTATTTATCCAGTTCTTTTCTGTTTTCTAACTAATTTTTCAGTTTTGTGGTTATTCTTATTGGTAACAATCTCCCTTCAAGTTTATGATGTGTAATTTATTTTGATGGTAGACACTCAGCTATTCCTTCACACTTGTATTCAACTTTTGGTTACTTTTTTCTGATATGAGATGTCAACCTTTGTTATCTCATCCTTGAAGATGTTTTGTAGGCATTAGATTTCATCAATTTATTTTCTTTCTTTCCTGAGACAGTCAGTACATCATCTTATGGCTCAAATTGGACCTTTGAATGGTTCTATCTTGAAAGGGTTTTTTTTTTTAATAAATATTTTATCTATATGGCCCCTTTGTAATTAGTTCCAATTGGAGGCTACTTTTCACCTTATGAATGAAAAGCAATATTTCTGTTTTAAAACAATTGAACCTTTGAATGATGTTGTAGAATCTGGTGGAAAAATTGAGAGAACACTTCATCAAGAAGAAGACTCAAATTGCAAGCATGATGGAGAAAACATCAGAAGTGAGAAGAATGAAGGATGAATTGCAAGAAACTCTTTCTCTGGTATATTGATTGTTAGATCTTAACTCTTCTAAATATGAGTTAATAGAAGTAGTTGGTTGATCTTTTCCAGCGTAATGAAGTTTCATTCTTATGTTGATGCCTTCTCTTTCTGTCTTTATTTTTGTATGTACATTATTGATTGAAAAGCTATAGGAAACATTGTTTTACTTGAAGCTATTCATGATGGGACTCTGTTAAACCATATTTAATATCTCAAGAAATCTCACAAAACCTAGAATTTGGAAGCATGTGATATTGAACATATGAACAATTTCTTTGAGGATCTGCTCTGATAAAAAATTATTTATGTATATCAATCACTAATTTTATTTGCTATTATTCTTAAGTTGCTGTAAGCTTTTCTTTTTTCTTTTAGACCCCATTTGATAAGCTTCAATGTTTTTTTTTGGTTTTATTTTCTAAAAAAACAGAATTGTTCACAAATCAATTAGTATCTTGGTTTTTGAATTAAAAAAATATTTTTCTAAAAATATGTTAGTTTTAAGTTCCCAAAAAAAAAAAAACAAACTGAAAAAACCAATTGGTTATCAAACACTTATTTTTTTTTTTTTAAATATTAAAACAAAAACCAAACACAAAAAATGAAATGGTTATTAAACGGGGTCTTAATGTGTAAATTATGTGTTTTTTTTTTGACAGGATAATCTATTTACTTGGATCTTTTCTTATAAATAATCTAACGCAAACCAAATTTTACAGGCTACAAGACAAAAGCATGGACTTGAAGAGGAGCATAGTCGCAAAATGAACCACGTTCAAAAGATGATAAGGCGTGTTAGGCTGCTTGAGCAACAAATCCATGAAATTAACGAGCAGCACATGAAAAATACACAGGTTTCCCCTTTTCTTGGATTTAAAAATACTTACTGTTATAGGAGAGAAGGTGTCATGATGTATATATCCCAAAATCTTTAGTTGTTGGTATCATTTATATATTCTTAACACCCCCCTCACGTGTGTGAGCTTGGATATGTGCACAAGGCCCAATCACGTGGAATATTAATAAATGGGGAGGAAACGTCATCATAAAGGTTTGAACCCAGGACGTCCTGCTTTGGCATCATGTTATTATGAATAATTTTATTGATATTAGGAATGAATGAGAATGTTTCTTAAGTAACAGTTACACTTAAACTATTTAAGGTAACAAAAATGACACCCTAACCCTTTAAATATAGCAACACAAGGAAAATTCCAAGTCAAATATTACCGTTGTACAACTATAATGACAGGATATAATAAAGCTGTACAACTACAACATATAATACAGCTATACAACTACAATAACGTCTAATTACAATAAAATCATATAATTTAACAATACCGTGTTAAATCACTAATAGACCAAAAAACTTAAGCTAATGGACCAAGGCTAATTTAATCATTTATATATTCTCAACATTTCCTCTCACGTGTGGGTTCGGATATTTGCACAAAACTTAAATCACGTGAAATTCTAATAAATGGGGAGGAAATGTCATCACAAATGTTCGAACTCAGAAGCCCTGCTTTGATTCCATGTTAAATCATCAATAGACCCAAAAACTCAAGCTGTTGGGTTAAGGTAATCTAATCATTTATATATTCTCAACAATATGTATAATCACTTTATATTGGCAATAACATTTATATTTTTTTTCCAAATGCTTCTTCTACCTTAGCTAAAACTCCTGCTCGTTGGTCTTGGGAGTACCTTAAAGGTTAAATGTGCTTTTTAGCTAACAACTCAAATTTTTTGGGTGTAGTGGTGATTTAACATAGTATCTAATAGGAGGTCTTGAGTTCAAGCCTCTATTATGTAATTTACTCTCATTTCATATTAATAGTTCACACGTTGGGCGTTTGTTAATATCTAAGCCACATGTGAGGAGTGTTGGTGTTACCTAAGCTTTAATTTGCCTGAGCTTAACATCTTAAGTTTTTTGACCTAGAGGTGATTTAGCAATGGGCAATAAGGTGACTTCTAGTTCTAACACGTGGAACTTGTTTGATGCAGATAAGGTTCTAGCTATATTTGAGATTGCATTATGTATCTCAATACTGTGTGATAATACAAATTACTATAGTATCTCACTTAGTGCTTAGCTATTTTTCCTTTACCATTCCCCCCTCACTCCCAATCATTTATTCCTTGTAGGCTGAAGAATCTGAAAATGAGGAAAAATTGAAGGAACTTCAGTTGGAGTTTGATGCTGCTCAATCAACATTAATGAGGTTATTTATTTATTTGCTCCTCGAGTTCATTTTTGTTTCCTAGTCCATCAAGACAGATTGTATCTTATCTTTTTGAATCGTATTACAGGTTGAAAGAGGAGGAGAATGCCTTGTTGGATATTCTAAATAAGGGGAGAGATGAAATCAGAAGGATTGTCGAAGAGGTAATGCGGATTTTTGCATGACAATATTACTGATATTGTATGGTGATTTTTCTTCTTCTTCTTCTGTAGCATAAAAATGAATCCTCTCTTTGTCAACTTGTTTGTATTTAATTGCCTTTGTGATTGATATCGTGTGACTTTTCTTAATGCTTCCATTTGGAGTGTCATCTCAAATGTACAAATGATCCTCTCTTTCCATTCTTAACGCCTCCATTTGTAGTGCAAATTGTAATTTTTTTTAGTAATTATTCTCCTTCGATCATAGCCGCCAATTGGAAGACCTTTTTGTAATTTCCTTTGCCTTTTCGGGCTTTTTCATTCATTAATGAAATATTTTGTTTCTTATAAAAAAAATCGTGTGACCTTCATATAGTGAAGGCTTCATCACATTTGTGGGAATGTGCATCAGGGCGACGTTATTGGATGTTGGAAAGGTTCTTAAGTTTCTAGTTTCAAGTTTGTTACTTGCAAACACTGGGTGGTCTTGTCTCCCAAGTCCCAGGTCTGAATGACATTATTGAATTGGTGTTTGTTATACTGAAATTTGATGATTTTCAAACTGAATCTATTTATTGGAAAAATCCTTTTCCCTGATGCATCCGCGACCAATGATTTCACTGTTTTCTAGAAGTTTTGGGTCTAGTTAAAAATGAAAAATGTTAACTAACCTTTGAACTAGGTTCAAATCGTTCCCGACATGTCAAAGTTTCTTCTTTTATCCCTACTGAGCTGTGGGATGGAAATTTAGTGCTTTATGAGGTTGTAGAGTCGTTTATTAAGCTAAATTTATTGAAGACTTTATGTTTACCTGTCTAAATTATTCACGGCTCGTATCTGCTCATAGTGCTAATTTTTTTATCCTCAAACAAACTGTTCATTGTCATCATCTCGTTGGTTCTTTAATTCTCTTTGTTATTGAATAGTTTCATGTTTTCAAGTATGTATGCTATTATATTGCACTGGTGTTTTGGATATGACTCCCACTCTTAAAATGCTAAACAAATGCGATAAATGTTTTGATGAATGTTGCTTTCTGTGTCAAGGCATATTATCAAGAAGTTATGATGTCTAATTTTTTTTAATGGCAATTAAAATCTTGGGTAGAAACTTTTTAGGCGGCAAAGTTGCATAGTTCTTTTTGGTGCCCCCTTTCTAAACTTTTTTTAATCACACTCTCAGTCCCTATGTAATTAGTTCCAATTGGAGTGATTTTTTGTAACTCCATTGGTTTTATGCCCTTTTTATGTATTTTTCATCAATCAATGAAGGGTGTGTTTCCCTTTTCAATACTCTTGTATCATACTTGTTTAATATGTACTTCTAAGTGGGGATGGTTTTACAGATTGAAGGTCATGAGAAAAAGCATCGTGAATTTTTTAATTCTATTCAAGAGCTCCGGAAGCATCAAACGAACAAGGTGCGGAAAAAAGTTTTGATTTTAGCTTCTTGTCAAACTGTTCGAGTGTGTGTGCAAGCTCATATTTATATTTTTGTATGTAGCATGGGAGATTTGGTTGAAAAGGAATGAAAATATTTTTAGTTGAGAGCAACAATCATAGGGTTGATTATGTTTGGGAGTGGGCATATGCACATGTATCTTTTTGGGTGTCTACGACCAATTTTGTTGTTGTTGTTGTTGTAATTAACCCACTTGGTTTGATTATAAACCCGGCCAACATACTTGTAATTAGGTGGCGGCCCAAGTCTTTCTCTTTTGGTACACCGCATTACATTTACATCAATGAAATGGACTTTTTAGCCGTCTTGTTCAATTTTTTTTTTTGGGTATGCAGCTTAAAAACTTGCTTGCATAACCTGCAAATGTTTCTTGGTGATAACATCATCAATCGTGTTTTGGACAGGTCACAGCTTTTGGAGGTGATAAAGTGATTCTATTATTACGTGCAATTGAGAGACATCATCATAAATTCAAGAAGCCGCCAATTGGCCCAATTGGTGCCCATCTGGTAAGTAATCGGAATTAAGTTTATATTTTATAATAAGAAATCAACTTTCATCAAGAATATTGAAGGTTCAATAGAGAAGACCATGAAATAAAAAAGGCCAAAACCAACAAAAAGAGTCGGAAAGGAAATTATAAGAAGAGACTTCAACTGTTGGTACTTTAAAATGAAATCAAGTCATATAAAATTAGTTGTAGAGACCCAATGGTATCAAAGTCTATCAAAAAATTACCATTAGCTGTTGATTTTTATCTTATATTTTGGCACATGGTTCTTGTGTTCTTATTGACGCCATCGCCATCGCCAATGCCTTAATCATAGAGGAAGTCCTATTTCTTGTATAGTAGATTGATTTATTTATTATTTGTAGGACTTGTGAGTTTCTTCTTTTTAAGTATTGCATTTCCTCTAGTCATACCAAATGGGTTGGTTTGGTTTATTTGCCAAGCAATATTTGGTCAGAATTGCTTCGTCACTGAGGTCCCTTTGTCTTCGTCAGATTCATTCCATTTGTGGAAGCCTGCTACTATATATATTGATGCAATAACTATTTTCTGCAGAATTTGGTAAATGGTGACATGTGGGCTCCTGCTGTTGAAAGTGCCATTGGGAAGCTGCTCAATACTTTCATTGTGACTGATCATCGAGATTCTCTTCTTTTAAGAGGATGTGCAAATGAAGCTAATTATAGATATCTATCAATTATCATCTATGACTTTTCAAGACCAATGTAGGCGGTTTAAGTTTTATTTCTTCCCTGCTCCATGCTGATCTTTGGTTTGAACTGAAAATCTATCTTTTTCTTTGCTCTACATTTTACTTGCAGGTTAAAAATTCCAGCTCACATGCTTCCTCAAACAAAGCACCCTACAACCCTTTCAGTCATTCATTCTGAAAACCATACTGTTATGAATGTTTTGATAGATAAGGTAACTCTTGTTTTTCAATTGTTTTCTCTTGATAGTTTTCTTTTCTTTAAAATGTAGCCTTCTGTTGCTTGCTCTTCTCCCTTTCCTTGTGGATGTTAATCTGCAAATCATGTGTTGTACAATCTGCTAAGATCATGATTGATGATATCTGTTTTCTAGGGTGATGCCGAGAGGCAAGTGCTCGTTAAAGATTATGATGTGGGTAAATCAGTTGCATTTGACCAACGGGTTTCAAATCTCAAGGAAGTTTACACTCTAGATGGATTTAAAATGTAAGCTGAAATTTATTTATTTTTCCCTTGATTCTTCCCTCATTAACCTTTTCATTAATACTTGTTAGAAAGGCCAATTTTTGACAACCAATAAAATATTTTATAAAGATGGAGTTTTCGTAAAGAATAGATATTTAGAAGACTGCTAATTTTATTCATAATTTTTATATGGTTCTCATTCTCACCATAAACTAGTTATTTCTGATTTCAGGAGCTCCTGGACTAAAAGCTAAAAGTAACATCTTAGTTTTGCAAGAATGCTTATTCCATGATACTATATTTTTTTTTGATAATAAACTTTGCTATTTCATTGATAAATGAAAAGCCAAAAAGGCAAGGAAGATTACAAAGAAGCCTTCTAGTCTATTGCTTTAGTAGAAGGTGTAAATAAAAAATTATAATTTGCACTCCAATTGGAGACGTTAAGCACACTAAGTTCCCAAACACCGACCCAAGGCCTAGAAATTGCTGTTTTTTTTAATAATAAACAGTGCTTTTCGTTGATGTATGAAAAAGCCAAAAAGTGGCCTACAAAGGGTTAAAAAAAGCCTTCCAATTAGAGGCAATACTAGAAGGACTATAACTACAAAAAGATTTACAATTAGCACTCCAAATGGAGGTATTGAGAATACTAAACTCCCAAACCTCCTCCCAAAACTTATCCTTGCCATGAAGGTTCTTCTATTTCTTTCAAGCCAAATATTCCAAACTATCGATCTCACCCCATTCTCCCATAAAAGATTTACAATTGCTGTCTTCTTTTGTGAAATGGCTTATTGTTTGTTTCATTATATATGGTGTATTTATTGGTTAATCCCAAAATTCACATGGCGCGCTTCTAGAAATCAAATAGTTGATAAAAAGAGCAATTAGAAAAGAAGGGATTTTATTATATATTTTCAAAGGAGATTGTATTATCCATTGAAGATGGGGAAGTGGTTGTGGGGATTTCTAGTGATCCTTCTTCTTTTGGGTTTCAATTACTAAAAGAGAATATGGTATTGAAAATATAGTATTTTCATGAGTGATTGGAATTTTAAGGGTTCAAGGTTGGGTTTGTACCTATTTTTTGTTTGATTGGAAAGAGAGACCAAAGACTTCTATTTGTTCCCTCCCTCTTGCTGCCCTCTTCCCGAGAATTTTTAAGTTGACCCATGTCAAAGATGTCTCAATTGCCGAGGTGTGGGACAATATGTTATGCTCTTGGAACCTTTCCCTAAAGGAGAAACCTTACAGCTGAAGAGGTGGATAATTTTGTGGCCCTCCTATAGACTATTATTTTGGAGTTAGCATCGGGACTCTTCATGGTCAAAGAGGGGACTCCTCATAATCAAAGAGTTTGGAATGGCCAGGACAGCTCTTTCTCTAGCAAAAATTTCTTTCAAACCTTTTTATGTAACAATGCCTCCTTCCTGGTGAATTTTTTCAAGGCTTTATGGAAATATTGTTACCCTAAAAGGGTCAAGGTCTTCATATGGACGGTCCTCAAAGGTGCTCTAAATACTAACGATAGGTTTCAAGCTAAATTTCCCAAGATGGCCTTTTCCCCCAACAGATGTACCCTGTGCGCGGTTGATTACAAGAATGCAAGACATATTTTTATCCATTGTGCTTTCTCCTCAACCCTTTGCAACAAGCTTCTCAGCATTTTAAGGTGCACATCTCCCTCCCCTGCAATACACCTTTTGCGATCCATGATTTTCTGTGTGGTAACCATCTGAAAGGGAAGGTTAAGATTTTCTGGCTCAATGCTGTACATGCTATCTTCTTGCTTACCTTGTGGGAAAGAAACAACAGAGTGTTCCAAAAGGAGAACAATTACCCTCACTCTTTTTGGGACTTGGTGGTTTGGCATGCCTCTCTTTGGAGTTCCTTAGATAAGGCTATTTGTGTTATTCTCCTTATATTGCCCTCAATTGGATTTATTTTTTTTGACTTTTGAGGTGCCTTCTTTTTGTACATTTCATCTTATCAATGGAATTGGCTCTTATTAAATTTTTTTTTCATGTGATTTGTTAGTTGCATAGATGATCCTTTGTCCTCTTTTACAATATTGATGCATCATTTATTGTAGGTCAGATGTGTTGGTTCGTAAGTTTTCTCATGAGTTAAGGTGTGTTGTGTCTAAATTTTTTTCTTTTTCAGTTTATAAAAACATCACTTATTAAGATTCGAAATCAGGGGCTGTGAGGTCTTTTTCAGTTTATGTATGCTGGGCTTCTGCAAAAAATGTTTAGTTTCTATTTTTTTTTTTTTGAAATATTAGGGCTAGGCTAATAAGAAGTTTGTAGGTTTAGCTTTATGTTGGACCATTTGGTGAAAAAGAAACAAAAGATTTTTTTTAAGACTCAAATATTGAAGTTGCTTAAATTCTCAGGATAGGGTTAAAGTCTTTACTTATTGTTTGTCTAAAATTGTAGTTTTAGATTTTAAAGATGAACGAAATAGCACAAATATGTTTTGGTTGCTAAAAACTAGTTGGTTCAGTTTTTTGTTTAACTTTTGGCCGTTAGTGAAAAATTATTATAGTTAGGGACAACAAATGAGTTTGGGTCTCGAGGAATTTTAGTTGGTATAACTACAAGTTTTTGTGGGTAAACCTTTCCTCAGACAACATTGATAATGGGTAAAGCAATGATAATTGTTAAATTTATTACTGCTTTTCATGTTGTAATTAATGATTTAGAAAATATCTGTAATCATTCTTTTATAGGTTTTCTCGTGGTTCTGTTCAGACAATTCTTCCCCCAGTTAAAAGGCCCAGAAGTGGCAGACTATGTAGCTCTTTTGATGATCAAATAAAAAGTCTTGAAAATGATGCTTTGAATGTGAAAAAAGAGGCTGAACAGTGTCGTCGGAGAAAGCGAGACTCAGAAGAACAACTCCGAAATCTTGAAGGGAACCTTAGCGTTGCGAAGGTATTCTAGTTACCAAATTTTATGCATTCACACATTTATTTTTATAATAATTACCCCAGGATAACTCCGAATTCAGGCCTAGATAATTTTTTAACACTTTGGTCCTTTTTTATACTCTTTTGTTAGATGGGAGGCCTGCTAAAATTTGTTTATGAGAATAGCTGATGCGCAATCACTTTCTGCATTTTGAGATAGGCATATACTGTTTGCTTAATTTGGTGTCTCCAAAATTCAAGTCTTGAAATTCACACTGAGAATGAAAGAAATTAGCCTTACATGGTTATCTTTGGTAGACTCACTGATGTGAACAACTGAACAGGTCACAAAACTAACCGAGTCATAGTCTCCATTCATGAAATGCTATTAAAACTAAATTTTTTTGGCGAGGTATCTGATTGTATTGAGGAGATGATGGAAGATTTCCTTAGGGATGAGAGTGGAGGTGTGCATCTGATCAGTTGAGAGGTGGCCTCTAAGTTCCACATTTATAAAGTAGGCTTTGATGTCAGTAACCTTGTTAGGAGAAACTGAGTTTTTACTGGAAAATGGTAGTGGGGATCTTCCTTGGTATTAAGTCCCTTATAGCATTAGCTGTGAATTATCGGAAGTAAAAATGGATTTCAAGACAATGATGGGATTTTGATCATCTTTGAGCAATTCTCACTGACATCATTGGGAATTTATTTCCAAAGGTTTGACTTGGTCTTTTAATCTTGTATGCTCTAAAGGAATTTTTTCTTGTAACTTTTTTTTTTCTGTTTCTGTTGGAATACTTCATCCAAAAGTTCTTTTTTGTCCATTTTTTGAAGGGTTACAACCTATTAATATTTTGATTGAACGTTTTCATTTTATTTGTGGTCGTGGTATGTAGATTTTCCTTTATAATTATTTCTCAATTGATTAGTTGTTTCTCTTTGCCCAATGTTCAATAGATTAAACGTTCTTAGGCTCTGACATACAAGTTTAGAAAGCTTTGATGCCCTAAGTTTGCAAAAGCTTAGGAGTATAAATAAGTTTTCTTGCATATATGCTTACTTTAATGTAATATGCTATAATTTGAAGTTGAGAAGGTTCCGGTGCCCTAATTTTTACCAATCAAATTTTTGCTAATTCACCAAGGACATACGATGATGGTGTTTGCACATGGTCATGCCTTTCTATTGGTAACGTGCTGCTTAAGAACATGTTCAGAAGATATTCTCAGAAATTTGTTTGTACTTTGTATCTTCTATGCGCTCTAAATTCTAATTCTACATTTCATGTCCTGCAAGTGTCAGTTTCGGTTATATTGGCACAATATTTTAGATTAGTATTTAGCTAATCTATAACTTGGAAAGCTACTGAAGTTTGTATAGAAAATTTGAACTTTTTGCATATGGAAGTTACAGTCGTGAATTGTTGTGAAATCTTATACCGTCCACTGCTAACAACTAATTGAGAATCAAATGTTGGGAATTAAAAATCCAACTATTGGGGATTGGCATCCTAACCCCACTAAAAATAATTAACAAAAGTAATTTTAAATTTATATGAGGTATTTTCTTACAAAATATTAATTTTTACTACTAGTTGATTTTCAAAAAATATAATTAGATTTTAGACAGTGTTTTAAAAAGCGTGTGAGGCGGCCAGAAAACGCCTGTGAGCTTAAGCCTCTATGCCTCCAAAAGAGGCTTACGCCTGGTGAGGCGTACGCCTCAGGCTGTACGCCTCAGGCTGTACGCCTCAGGCTGTACGCCTTGAGGCTTAAGAGGCTTAAGCCTCACTGCAGTTAGTGAAAATTTTAATTGTAGGTCCCTTACTTGGCCAGAAAAGAAAAGTAATTCGATTAAAGTACAATTGGGCTCTCTTTAACATTAAAATATAAGCCCAATGTAATAAAATAATAGAAAGCCTTTCGTAAAAGACAAACCCTAATGTTATATTTCCTCTCCACCACTTGCCTGCCCTTACCTACGGCTGCAACATTGAGAATTAAGAAGGATTTAATTTGGTGGTGGGGCTACTGGACAGAGATATAGATTTTACTTTGTAATAAGAGAAAAAGGGAAGAGGTCGATGGCATTGGATGACGATGAGTGGGTAGATCTTGATAGTGACAATGAAAATTAAGGAGGAGCTATGAGATATGATGATGATTCTATGGAAGATTCAATTAGTGATATTGAAGATGACATTGAGAATGAGCTTTAGTTTTTGATTAATAGTTTGGAGTCTTAGGCAAATATAGTCTAATAGGGTAATACTTTGATGGATGGTGGATTTCCTTTTTGTTGTTCATTTAGACTTCAAATTATGTTTTGAGACTTTTTTGTTATCACTTTATTCATGAAAGTTGAAATGTCTTATATTTTATAATTTTTGATATTTTTTTAATACAAAATGAGGCTTACGCCTCACAATGAGAAAACGCCTCGAGGCCGCCTTAAGACTTTTAAAACATTAATTTTAGATAGTAATTAAATAAAAATCTAACTAATTTTTTATAAATCTCATTGCTACATAGAAAATACAAACATCCTTATCGCAGACGTCTGCTGTTTCCCACATATCTAATGCTTGTTAGGATATTTTTTCCCCCTCCAACAACTCCAGATAAGAACTACTTAATTTTCCAATTTCTGCACCAGTCTATTAGTGATGTCATATCAAATTTGATATTATCATCTCCAGCTCAACTAGGTAAATTATCTTCCAGCTATTTGATGTTACTTGAAGGTGTTGTAAAAATTTAAAATATTACATTTGTTTTAATCACATATCATTGTCTGATTTTGCTATTATTATATTTTAAAAGAGGAGGCGTCAAAATGCGGACCGCATTCTATCATCCAAAAATTTGGAGCTGCAAGATTTTAGGAATTCACAAGTGGCTGAACGTACTTCATTACCTTCATCAAATGTCGACGAGCTTCATCAAGAAATTTCTGTAAGATTTACGTGTTGGCACAACTGTTCAGAACTTAAAAGTTTATTAATATCTGTCTTTTATGTATTATATATGCAAAGAATTTTACACTCAACACTTAAATTTCATAGAAAGCAGAAAATTTATTAAAAATGAAATCATTTACTAATAAAGGAGGATGAGAAATCCTCTTGTTGAAAAAAGAGAGAAAACTAGCAAAAAGTTTGCCCTCTTAGAATACACTGACGCAAAATTTATTCCAAAATCTAGAGATTTACACTCTTGAGCCAACAGAAAGTAAAGAATAAATTTGTATTGCAAACACAAACTGTCTTTCAAACTCCATTCTTGCCTTCAAAGACGCGTTGGTTTCTTTCAAGTCAAATAACTTTACTAAGAGCTGATGTTGTGCTCTTCCAAAGATCATTCCGCTTTTAATTAACCACTCAGCCAATAATATCTTCACAAAATAAGGAATACATATCTCCTGCCCCTGGTATTGCTTAACAAACTAAAATTGAGAGAAACTTGTAGTGAAGAAAAATATGGTTAACTGATTGATGCCTCTTTAATTTCCCAACTATGTGTGTGTGAATGTATGTAATTCTTAATTGTACATTTCTTTTGTGTTAATGGGAATATGATCACTAGAAAATCCAAGAGGAGATACAAGAGATGGAGATACTGCTGGAAAACTTAAGAGTTAGAATGAAAGAAGCAGAAGTGAAGGCGAAGGATCTTAAACTATCATTTGAGAATCTTTGTGGTATGCAGGCAATGAATTTAGCTTTCAGTTTCATCATGAGTGATATTTTTCATTAAGTAATCCCTCCCCCTACCAAAAAAAAAAAAAAATAGAGTCAGCAAAAGGAGAAATTGATGCATTTGAAGAAGCTGAGAATGATCTGTTGCAGATTGAACGAGATAAGAATTCTGCAGAAAAGGTTCCTCCTTGTTCTTGCTCCTTCAAAGAATTCACTGAAATTGTTGCTGCTTCTTTTACCCGTTAGTTAATGTTTGGAATATAAAAAATGCCACAGGAGAAGGATCATTATGAAGGTATTATGACTAACAAGGTCCATTTTGATATCAAGGAGGCAGAGAAACGATATCAGGAGCTTGAGCACCACCGTAAGGTAATTTTGTCACATATATAATCATTTAATCTGTTGCACGTAATTTTACTTTTCACGCCAATGACATTGTGACATCTGAATTGCAGGAGAGTTACAGTAAAGCATCAATAATATGTGCTGAGAGTGAAATTGAGGCTCTAGGTGATTGGGATGGGAGCACACCTGAACAACTCAGTGCTCAATTAACTAGGCTAAATCAAAGACTTCATAATGAAAGCCGAAGGTTTAGATATTAACTTGTTTCTTTTATTTGGAAAACAAGCAAAGCCTCCATTTTAACTAAACTCTACTAATTTTTTTAATCCCTTCCAGATATTCAGAGTCTCTAGAAGACCTGAGAATGATGTATGAGAAAAAGGAACGCACAATTATCAGAAAACAACAGACTTACAAAAGTTTTAGAGAGAAGTTGCATGTAAGTATTATCGATCAACTTCTTCATATGACTGTCCCTGTATATTCTCAACATGAGTGTCATTGTTACTCAAAACATGAAACTAAAATAGTCCAGTGCCCAACAGCTAATTTTTGGATTAAGTCAGGATGAAACCACATTTTTCTTGATATTTTTTATATGCCCTCCTGTAAAGGATTCCTTCATAATTTTTTCTAGGCTTGCCAGAAGGCTCTAGAGCTACGGTGGAGCAAATTTGAAAGGAATGCTAGTCTTTTGAAGCGCCAATTGACTTGGCAGTAAAAATTTCTTTAGCCTCTTTCACAGTTTTTCTAAGTTATTTATTTTCTTTAACATTTAATTATGTTGTTTATGGCATGTAAGTTTTTACTTGGTTATGAATCATTTGTGCAGATTTAATGGTCATTTAAGGAAAAAAGGGATCAGTGGACACATAAAAGTTAATTACGAGGAAAAGACCCTCTCAGTTGAGGTAAGGGCCCCTTAATGGAATTCATTTAATGAAATAATATCTTTTCTACCAGCACTTATTTTTCTAGATTTAATTTTACTCTATGGTTTTCCACCTCGAACATGAATCCATTTATGTTATTTTATATCATGTATTATTCAATAGGTGAAGATGCCCCAAGATGCATCTAGCAGTTCTGTTCGTGATACTCGTGGACTTTCAGGTTTCTTCCTCTTAAATTGACAGCATGAGTTCCTAGTATTTTTCCCCATATGAAACGTCTTATTTTATGGCTACTAAATGTTTTGCCTGCTGATTTTTGTTTCAAACTTGCTAATTGTTAGAAGTGGTTATGATTTATAATCTCCTGAGTTATTTTATTCCCTCCCCAACTTTGTTTGATGTGGAATATTTTTTTGAAATGTCTAACAAGCAAGGTATTATATAGCTTATGCACTTGTAGTATGCACTTGTAGGATGTTACTTTTTGATATGGCGTTTGGTAATTGAATGATATTAGGTGGAGAACGGTCATTTTCAACTCTATGTTTTGCTTTGGCACTGCACGAGATGACAGAAGCTCCATTTCGAGCTATGGATGAGTTTGATGTGTTTATGGTAAGCTATTATCTCATTTATATCGTTCTTTTGTTGTTAATTATGTTTCTGATATGGATAGCCACACAGTATGTTGTCTAAGAGTCTTTTTTGAAGTATAAAATGATTAGTCTTTTAACAAGTTTTCCAATGGGTTTCCAGGATGCAGTAAGTCGGAAAATTAGCTTAGACACTCTTGTGGATTTTGCTCTGGCTCAAGGTTCCCAATGGATATTTATCACTCCTCATGACATAAGGTAATGATTAACTTCGATCTTTTGGGTTTCACTTTCACTTGGTATGCCTTCTAGCAAAGACAATGGCAATATGGTACTTTTTTTACTGCTTATGAACAATTTTCTATCATTTCACTTAAAAACTATGCTCATTTAGGGTCTATTTTCTCAGCCAAAGTAGGCTTGATTTCGGTTGTCTGTGCCTGATTGTGGTCCAACAGACTTGATTCTTGGCTTAGAAGTGAGAACTTAGGCAGCTAGACTTGCTTAACATCATTATTGTACTCTTTGCATTTAAACGCATAAAGCTGCATTAACCAGTTCATTCTTTTTGGCCTGATAAGTAAGCTCGAAGCAGGCCCTGTAGAAATATGAGAACTCCTAGTAAAAGACTAGCATAAACAGGCAAATACATGAAAGTAAGGAGTTCTACAATTTCTTGGACGGAGGTCAATTGTACATTTTAGTAGAAATTGTGATAAAATGTTGTAACCGTTGAAAATTGTTGATGAAATGCATAGTATATTTTTCAGTTTGTCAAGGTGTGGAGAATGTAGGTAGAAAATATGCCTGTGATGAGAGTATTGTGGATCCGTGAAGTTGGGAATTTGATCAATTTGTGACAAGAAGTTTATGCCTACACTTCTTCAATCAAGGCTTTAAATTATCGAGTACTTTGTTTATTTTTTTTTTTTTTTTTTTTATAAAGAATTGAGGCATTTTACTCTTTTGTGTTATAATTACAGCATGGTAAAACACGGAGAACGAATCAAGAAGCAGCAAATGGAAGCTCCTCGATCGTGATCTTTCTTCCGCATATATTTATGAGGGATCAATTTCGCTCAATTATCTCTGTACGTTACCATTTCTTTTTAAAAAATTTAATCTTTTTGCACTCTTGTTCTGGACTCCCTCAGTCCTTGTATCTATTAGTAATGCTTGATCTTAAAAACTAACCATTGTAGGAAAAGCAAATATTTAAAATGTAAGGACTGATGATGCATGTGAGAAATATGGTTGGGAAATTAAGAAGAGAAAGCGAAAGGGATGATTTCTTGTACATGAATTTTGAGAAATTTAATTAATATAAAATATCCATAACTTCATTATTTAGGTAATTAAAAGAAAAGAACAAGTTTACGAATCATGATGGAAATGGAATGAAAAAGAATGATCTCGTATATGACTGATATATTCAATAACAAGTAGTCAACAATTATATTTTAATGGCAGGTTTGTTTTCAAAATTTGAATCCCTAAAAAAAAATGATAAAACAGGAATTATAGAAGCAAATGGGAAAGGTAATTGTTAGAAAATACTCATATGGCAATGATAATCAGGTCAAGGTTGCAGTCTCAAATCAGAAGCTGGTTTTTTTTTTCTTTTTTTTTAGACATAATATTAAATTGGAAGAGGAGAGACTCGAAGTTTTAATTTAACACAAATTGATTAAGTCTTATAGCAATAACACGTTATTTTAATATAAAATCATATAGGCATTTTACACTTTATTAAATTGTATCGAACCACTCGCTTGACATTAACATTGAAGAATGCTAAGTTTTTTTTTTCTTTTTTATAAATATTATTTATCATTTGTCTATTCAACCACCTATTTGTATATGTAGATGTATGATTCAATTATGGATTTGTACAAATTTCCTTGCATAATCACGGTTGTATTTTATCATTGATTTCTCTTCTCTCTCTGGTTTTTAATTAAAACCTATTATCATGTTCTTTTTGTGAAAATTGTAACAGGTATATTAAGAGAATTAAAATGTGTTTGTCAATTTGCTCGTTGGAAAAACAAAAAACTTCCGCAACAAGTTGTGAGAGCAGTTTGTTAGAATCTTTCGCTTGAAAAAATTGGAGAAATTTTTGTGATCATCTCTAAATTTTGGATTGATATTTGGGATGTAGTTGTTCATAACGCCTCCATTTGGAGTGTAAATTTCCTTTTGTAATTATTCTCCTTCAATTATTGACATCAATTGAAAGGTCTTTTTGTAGTGTTCCTTTCAGCCTGTTTGGATTTTTCATTCATCAATGAAAAAGTCTTGTTTCTTGTAAGAAAAATGTGTGGGTTAATTTTCTATCTCAAGTTAAAAAAAGAAATGAAAAAAGTTGTTCAAAAGAAATGAAAAAAGTTGTTGAAAAAAATGCAGAATTTAATATTAACGGCTATCTAACGGCTATATGTTACAGGGCTCCAAAAACCAAATGCAAATACAAACCATAGGGTCAACATGAATTACAAAAGCTTTCATTATCATTCTTCATAATTCAAGCATGATAATCGAAGCTTGACGGTTTTGATATGATGGGATGAATAAGAAAGGTTGATATTGTAGAAAATTATTTAGGGAAGTATTAAAATAATAGAGATATATATATATATATATGTATGTATATATATATATATATATATATATATATATATATGTATGTATAATTACATATATATTATAACATTAAAAAGTTTATTAGAATAATATATTGCTTTTAGTTCAATAAATTATTGAGTGGTTTTACGAAACAATGAAGGCTTGGTGATGAGGAGTGGCTGCTCGGTGATAAGCTTCTCTTTTTCCCCAAAATTTTTGGAAGCTTTGGCTGTGGAAGAAGGAATTAAAAATCTAAAAGAGGAAGATGGATTTGTTATTGTTGAATCAGATTGTTTGGAAGTGGTGAATTTGATCAACAAATCTAAATCAGATCTCACCGAAGTCATAGATTTCATCGCCAAAATTTGGGATCGAGCTAAGAACCTTCTTATCTCCGGATTTAAGCATTGCCCCCATGCTCAGAATACTATGGCGCATCGCCTGGCCAAACATGCAGCAACCATCGACTCCTCGTTTTCGTGGGAGAACACTCTCCCTCCCTGGGAGGAGTTCTTTGAAGCGGGTGTTCTTCGTTGAAGTTCTCTTTTTTGTTTTTTTGCTTTTGTTGTGTGCTGGTTTGCTTCCGTTTTCAAAAAATAAATAAATAAATTATTGAGTGGTTTTTTATATTAAGTCGTATAATTATCATCTAAAAATAAGTTTTGAGGAACCGAAGCTTTCTTTTTATTATAAGTTAATTGTTAATTTAATTTTGATTATATCTTTTTTAATACTTTATTAGTTTGAATTCAATAAATTATTAAACAAAAATTTTACTATTTAAGTAAAAATTTAAACATACATTAAAATACGTATATTAAATATGCTATTGGGGATAAACCTGATTTCTTTTAACAAATATATAACAAAAAAGATTGATCACTTGAATTATGTACACAACGAAAAGTTTTTTTTTTTTTTAATTTATTCAATCTGATTGTATCACATTTTTATAATCAAATCATATAATATTTATACAAACAAAATTTAATTAATGGTGACCTTTCTTTTTTATAATTACCTCATCTTCATAATTCTTTCATTTTACCATAATTTGTTAGATTAGGATTAGTATAATTAGAGTTCAATCTCTTTTAGAAATATTTTGATTGATTAGCATTAATTCATACTTATCTTTTTTCTAATCCAATTTTTCTAGTAAAAATTATGAAAAAGTATTTTAAAAATGATTGAAAAAAAAATATTACGAAGGATAAAAAAAATGCACCTTGATTAAACAAAAAAATTGTTGTGGTTTGATTTTTTGTACTAATAATTTGACGAGTTCTTAAAAAAATCGAAGAAATCGGTTTCTATTGATTTGAAAAAAATAAAAAATAAAAATCTATCAATATGATTTTACCCCTCTAAACTGAAAAGGAAATGATAATATTTGGAACACTTTTTTTTATCTTTATCACCTTAATTCTGACAGCTTTATTTTCTTTGTAATAAAAGAAGACATTTTATAAGGGGAAAAAAACCTATATTAACTTTATAGTATTTTAATTTAAAAAATGCTTTGATTTTTTTTAACACTACTATTTTTTTTTTTTTTTGCAAAAGGCTGATATTATTTTTACCTCTATACTTATCCAGATGAATCAATATTAATCTTAAAGTTTAAATTTCATTACATTAATTTTTTTATTTAAAAAAGTAGAACAATTAACACTTCATCGAAATAAAAACATAAAACTACTAAAAAAACTAATTAAAAAAAAAACTTTAAAATCCAATCAACCTAATTTACAATATAACCATCCATCCCAAGTTAAATAAAAGTCTCAATCACACTCATAAAATTAAGAAGACATAAAAAAAAAAAGTTTCAAACTCAACACTAAAATACCTCAATCAAATCATAAAAGCTAATATTTACAAAATAATTTGACCTAGGTGAAAAAACGCCTTCATCTAACTTTAATCCTTCTAGACAATAAAAATTTCAACTACTTAATGATAGCTTAAACAGTAAACAAACATTAGTATTCACCCCCATTTAATTATATTAAAAAAGTTAACATAACAATAAAAAAATAATTATTTTGAACAATAAAAATAATAAAAAAATCAATATAGAAATGAGAACAATAAGAGAAAAAAGCTTTAAAATCCTCTCCATATCTTAATAATAAATTTAAAAAAAAATAAAATAAAAAAATCCATGTCTATCTTAAAATGATTAGAAAAATATTCAAAATTTAGTCCCCACCTTCTCCCTTTTCCCGTTAGCTACAGAGACACAAAATCTAGAGAGAGAAAGAGAAATAGGTTCAAAATTAGAGTTAACAAAAGACAAACAAGAGCTCAGAAAGCTTCGAGAAAATGGCAGATTCTGATTTCGTAATGTAATTGAAGTAAAGAAAGGAATCATTATTAAAGAAGAAAGAGTAAAAGGTAAGAGCTTTAACGATGTTGTTTGAATCTGAAAAAGATAGAAGAAATTCAATTTCTACCTCAGTTTCTACTCCACAATCAAACCCGAGCTCTCCCGCGAAGACGAAGACGAAGAAGAAACCGCGATGGTCTGATGTTTTTCTGAACAATACTAAATCTCTTGAGAATGTTTTGGTTTCCATGAAACTTCAATCCAAAACCAAATCTCTTATCCCCAATTTCTGCAAAATCGACCGTACTTTACTTCTCTCTGATGAGCTTCTTCTTCGTATCCTCTCTAAGCTCTCTGTTTCTCATAGAAATTCCAATTTTTTAGTCTGTAAGCGATGGCTTAATCTTCAAGGTCGTCTTGTACGGTCTCTCAAAGTGTTGGATTTGAATTTTCTGTTGTCTGGTAGGTTGATTTTGAGGTTTCCTAATCTTAATCGTGTCGATTTGGTTTCTGGGTCTTTGATTTCTTCAAGGAATTCTAGTGTTTTGTTGAGTCATAGGCTTCTTTCTATGCATATTGATTCCTGGTTTTTGCCTGTTTCTGGTGTTGGTGAGGAAAATATCCTTGATGTTATGGTAATTGATAGAGGGTTGAAAACTCTAGCTTGTGGTTGTCCCAATTTGCGGAAATTAGCTTTTATTGGTGGTAGTGAGTTGGGATTGTTGAGTGTGGCTGAGGAATGTGAGACTTTACAAGAACTTGAATTGCACAAGTGTAATGATAATGTGTTGCGAGGAATTGCGGCGTGTGAGAATTTGCAAATCTTGAAATTGTTTGGGAATGTTGATGGTTTTTATAGCTCGGTGGTATCGGATATTGGGTTGACTATCTTAGCTCAAGGTTGTAAAAGACTGGTGAAGCTTGAACTTACTGGTTGTGAGGGGAGTTTTGATGGGGTTAAGGCTATTGGGCAATGCTGCCAAATGTTAGAGGAACTGACAATTTGTGATCAAAGGATGGATGATGGATGGTTGGCTGGGCTTTCCTATTGTGAAAATTTAAAGACTCTTAGAATCATGTCATGTAAGAGGATTGATCCAAACCCAGGACCTGATGAATATTTGAGTCCCTGTCCTGCTCTTGAGAGGTTACATTTGCAGAATTGTCAACTACGAGATCAAAGAAGTTCTAAAGCATTATTTGTTACTTGTGGGGCTGCAAGGGAGATTATTATCAGTGATTGCTGGGGATTGATCAATGACGTATTCAGCTTTGCAAAGCATTGCTGGTAAAGGATCTCTACTTTTATTTTATAATACCGAAAATCATGCTTGACGTTTTAGTAGATTTCTTTATTCAATTCGAATCGGGATGTGACAATCTGATTCCAAACTAACCGTGTAGTCTTTTCTCGACGCGTGCACCTCTTTAGCATGCCTTAATTCCCCCCCTTAATTTTAATAAAAGAAATAAAAGCTTGGATATTTACAACAATCTCTCAAACAGTGCCTATTTGTTCATTATATCATTATTCTTAGTACTATATATATTTTTTTATTTATAAAATTTTCATTTTATTCTTTTTATTGTGCCGCACAAAAATAAAGAAGCTTTTTGTGTTTCTCCCTTTAGTTCGCGTCGTCTTTTAAAAACACTGATCTTTGCTTTTCATTCAGTAATAAATCTTGTTGGAGTTTTTTTTTTGCTGGATTTGGCTTCTGATTATTGTTGGAACCTCTTAAAATTTGGTGGTGTTTGGCTGATCATTGCAACCCATGTACTTCACATTTAACAGGTCATAGTGCTAGTATTTTAGTTAAAGTTTGTATTAATTGAAAATGGTAAGCATTGAAGCCTTAAATGTAGTCAGGGGGATCCAGCCCTGGCTGCCCAGTTGAGTTGCTTATGGGACACTACTCTTGCTGGGATTTTAACTTCTGGCTCAGTACTTGACCGTATTTACATCCCTTGTGATTCCGAAGAAATTAAGAATTGTACATCCTCTTTCAATTTATTTTATCCTGATGACTCTGTAAGAATTATTAACCAAACATTTGATTTGCAATATATTCAATGCCTAATTCGTGGTTACTTTTTGTACAGGAGGGTGAAGTTTCTTTCTCTAGAAGGATGTTCACTGCTAACAACAGAAGGTTTGGAGTCTGTTATCCTTCAATGGAAGAAGCTTCAAAGTCTTAGAGTAGTATCATGTAAGAACATAAAAGATAGCAGCATTTCTCCTGCTCTCTCTACCCTGTTTTCTATTCTGAAGGATTTGAAATGGAGGCCAGATACCAAATCTCTTCTCCCTTCAAGTCTCATTGGGACACACATGGGAAGGAAGGGTGGCAGATTTTTCAAAAAGACATGGGATATGAAAATTCTACCGGGTGTTCCGAATCTACATCAAGTTCATGATCATGTAAGCGCGCGAAAGACGTGAGAATCGTCAACATCATGTTCATGTTCATTTAAACACACAACAGCGTGAAAATCGTATAGATGGATTACTGGGAAGATGTTGCTTAGAATTCTGTATTTGTTGTCTTGTTCCTTGAGGTGGTTAACTCGATGTTGACAACGGACAACCATATTTTCATCTTTCTATTATATGCCGGGGAGAGACTAAGGTTGTTACTGTAGAATACCATCCTTGATATACTTTGTGCAAGTTAGCTGCCCTTCCCCTCTTTAAACTCCACACAGATTGTAAATGTACTGGTTAAATCTGATTTAGTAATGCCATATATTACTATCATTTTAAAAATTTGTAGGTACACTTCCGATGTTAAGTATTATAGAGTCGTGTGGTTGTCCCGTGAGATTAGTCGAGTTGCACACAATCACATACTCACACATGTAACTTTTTTGTGTAGGTACACACTCTGAAGAATATCCTAATTTACATGATTGTCATGCTTGGTATAATCATTGACATTGCTTGTTGGACTTGACTGGTTTGGCTTACATGACTTAACTGTGTTGGAAAAATATGATTATGCCATTTAACATTTGACACAAATTTAATAAGAATTATCGATCAATTGGTTAAAAACAAGATTTTTGGATGACTTTACTATCATTAATGAAGTATTTATAAACAAAATGGGTCATTTCACATTTGTTATAAAAGAAATCCAAACTAATATACTTATCTACGAGTGGAGTGAAGCTTTTACAAAATGAAAGGAATTAAAAAGAAACAAGTTAATTATATGTTTAATTTTAATATTTTGTCACTTATTTGGTCTATATATTTTTAAAAATTATTATTATTTTTTTATTTTACATAAATCAAAACTAAAGTTAATTTAGCAATAAAAAAGAACTAGAGTCGTTAAAAAAAAAAAAAAAAACTTAGTCAATTTAATTTCAATACTGTATAGAGTTTTATTTTAATCATCGTATTTTATCATTTTGTATCAATTTAACCCATATATTTTAGTAGTTTTATTTCAATCCCTATAATGAAATTTGTAAGCACCGTTTTTTTTTTTAGGTTGAAGATTCAAACCCCCCTCTTTAAATTGATATAATATCTATAAAAAAAAAAAAGACGAGACGTTAATATTTCTTGACGTCTTTTATACTAAACAAATTTCACAAAATACTATTTTTTTAATAAGAAAAGCCCAATTTTACTCCACACAAAAAGAAAACTAGAGACAAATCTTGAATCCAATCTAGTTAAGTACAAAAATGTCCATAAATTTTTCATCTACTTTTTGTCAATATCTCACATATTTATACTTTGATACCATCAAAATCGAAACTTTCCCCTTTTGCAAAATCACCACCATATCCTAACCCTAGCCCTAGCTTTTCAGTGAAGAAGAAGAAGAAGAAGAAGAAGAAGAAGAAACCCTAACCTAATTCGAGGTCTGGTTCAAGAATTACGAACTTCGTCGAGCATGTCATTATCTCCATGCGACTCCATTCCTTATCTAGAGACTCTTTTCCTTCCCCCGATTCCATAACCAAATCTTCATTTTCTCATTTAATTGACCTTACTTTGCTTCTATCCGACGAAATTCTCCTTCGTATTCTCTCTAAGCTTCCTGATTCTCAACGGAACTCCAATTTCCTTGTTTGCAAGCGTTGGCTCAATCTTCAAGGCCGCCTTTTACGGTCTTTGAAAGTTGTGGATTTTGATTTTCTGTTATCTGGTAGGTTGATTTTAAGGTTTCCTAATCTTAATCACGTTGATTTGGTTTCTGGGTCTTGGATTTCTTCTCGAAATTCGAGTATTTTGTTGAGCCATGGGCTCCTTTCTATGCATATTGATCCTTGGTTTTTGCCCATGGCGGATTTAAGTGAGGAAAGAGTTTTGGAAACTATGTTAGTTGATAATGGGTTGAAGGTGTTGGCCATTGGTTGCCCGAACTTGCGGAAATTGGCTTTTTTAGGTGGTAGTGAATTGGGGATGCTTAATGTGGCTAAGAAATGTGAAACCTTACAAGAGCTTGAGGTACATAAGTGCAATGATAATGTGCTTCGAGGGATTGCAGCATTTGAGAATCTGCAAATACTTAAATTAGTTGGAAATGTTGATGGGTTTTTTAGTTCGACGGTCACGGATATCGGGTTGACTATTGTAGCACGGGGGTGTAGGCGGTTAGTGAAGCTTGAACTTATTGGGTGTGAAGGGAGTTTTGATGGGATTAAGGCTATTGGGCAGTGCTGCCAAATGTTAGAGGAATTGACACTTTGTGATCATAGGATGGATGATGGATGGTTGACTGGGCTTCCATACTGTGAGAACTTGAAGACACTGAAAATCCTGTCATGTAAGACGATTGATTCAAATCCTGGACCTGATGAATATTTGAGCTCTTGTCCTGCACTTGAGCGGCTGCATTTGCAGAATTCTCAATTGCGAGATAAAGTAAGTGTAAGAGCATTATTTATGACATGTGGGGCTGCAAGGGAAATTATAATTCGGACACTGCTGGGGATTGGATGATGACATGTTCAGCTTTGCAAATAATTGCTGGTAAAGGATCTTTTTGTCTGTAAAGCATTTAGTTTACCGGTGGTGCTGTTAAACTGTTAAGTAAATATAAAGATGGCATTGTGGTGACATTCACTTTACAGTTGGTGAAAAGCTAACAGGAATATTTTGAATTTTTTTTACCGCTCTATGTATACGTGCTGAAAAGAGGTTGTTGGTTGCTGAAATTCTGTTTGTATAACCTGTCTGTTATCAATTTATTGGCTGTTCCAATGGTTGAAGTTTAAATGCTTTTCATACTCTGTCTTAGGTCATTTCAGTGCAGCCATGCATGAGGACCAACTCTTTTGTACTTACTAGAAGTTCAATAATTGATCTGCTTTGATGGGCCATTCTCCACTGTAGCCTTTTCCTGATACGTTCTTTTAAAGCTAACTGAATATAATTACATGAATCAGGACAATAATATTTTTTGCGTTTCAATTTTTTTGTTCTTTGAGTGGATATTGTTGTGTTTATATTATTTTATTTGTATATATTTTCCCTATATATTAATCTTTCATGTTAAGTCTAGCACTCTTGGGTTTATTAGAAAAGAATGATACTCTTTCGCACTGAAAAGTCTGGAGGTGAAATATAACCAGGAAGCATCAATGAAATCTTTTTGTTACGATTTTGTGCTGGATTTGGTTTCTTCTGAACATGCCTTTTACTGTCCTTGGCTAACCACAATACCTGACAATCTCTTACACCAAGTTTTGAGGTGGATTGTTATGGTGTAAGTGTTGTAGAAGTTTGTACTTCGCTCAAAATTTGAAATTTTTCGGTTTTTTATTAATGGTCAATCCAATAAAGCCTACAATGCATCCTTGGCAGACCTGGTCCTGGATGCCCACTCGAGTTGCTTCTCCTTGTTTAGGCTGGAAAAGGGCCTATTGGCCCACCAGACTATATTTACAACCTTAAAGCAGAATTTCCTGATATCTGAATCTGTCTTGAAGTAATATATCCTGATGAATGACGACTCTGGTAGAATAGATGGAACTGAGCATTTTGATTTAAGCTGTTCAATTGGTTATCTGATTTGTGGTTATTTTACACACAGGAGGGTGAAATTCCTTTCTCTTGAAGGATGTTCATTACTAACAACAGAAGGCTTGGAGTCTGTAATTCTTCAGTGGAAGGAGCTTCAGGGCCTTGAAGTGGTATCATGTAAGAATGTAAAAGATGAAAGCATCTCCCCTGCCCTTTCTGCAGTCTTCTCTGTTCTTAAGAATTTGAAGTGGAGGCCAGATACTAAATCTCTTCTCTCGTCAAGTCTTGTCGGGACTTGTATGGGTAAGAAAGGTGGAAGATTTTTTTAGAAAAGATGAGAATAAATTGCTGCCTGGTGCTCAGAATAGCATTGATGTATTAATGGTATGGCTGCAATGAATTCTTTAACTATAAGATACTGTAGTTGTTTACTATCCTACTAGGTGGTTAGCATAGATGTTCAATAAAGGAAAACACATTATAGTTTATAATATTGCTTAGAAGGAAGCAACACAGGATGTTAATTTAGAAACTAGACTGACCCAGTTCATCTATTTAGAATTTTGATTTTCCATCGAATTCCTTTGTCACTCGTTGGCTACTTGAGTGGCTATGTAATCGGTACAACGCGAATTCGAATGGTTGTTGGTGACAAGAGGAAGGAAGAAAGAAAGGAAAAAAAATGAAGTTTTGATTTGCCTCAAAAGCATAGTATAACTATTTCAATACTTATTGCTTCAATGATGTTGTATGCCAATTATTTTACTTGGAATTAGTTGAGTTGTAAAGAAATTTTATCCTTGTGCTTCTATTATTGTGTTTAAATTAGCATATTATTGATTCATTGGAGGGACCTGATTGGTTTGGCTTACAGGGTGGTTGGTTTTTTTTTTTTTTTTGGACATTCTGTTTAGGTTTTGGCAATTCTATTACTTTTGGATAAACTGATTATGGGTGTAAATTTTTTGGAATAGAATAAATTTTAAACTTATTACAGATGAGAGTAGTAGAAGAGTTTCAAGGCCTTTGCCTGTTTCCATTTAGTAAATGGATGCTAAACTAAAGTGATAAGAAAAGAAATTAATCAAATTCAGCCAAATAAAGTTGGTTTAAGCAAATTTTAGATTTGTGATTTATTTCTTTTATCATATATATATTTTTTAATGATTGTGTCTAGAGTCATTTGTTCAATCAAATTTTATATACTAAAAAGAATAGTTTTATCTGCTTAAGAATAAAGGTTGGTCTTTTACTGGTACACCTGATAGTGTTTTGCTTCATTGGCCTTCCTAATCCATCCTGTTTGTTTTTCTTTTTTGTTTGTAAATATTTATGTTTTGCTTGCAAATCCTTTTCTTCTTTTGATGCTATATAATATGTATCCAAATTAATCAAGTTGAAGAAATTGAACTGCGTCTATATACGAAGGAAAAGTTTTTATACACCCCGGGTGTAGGTATTTCTAATAACTATTAGCCATGTGGAGCGGGTGGAAGTGATGGGCCCCACTATTATTTTGTTATTGTTAATCAATACACGTGTCATGTTATTGAAGGAGTACGGTTTGTTTTTTACATTGGGAGTACCGGAAATTATCTCCGTAGATTCAAACTGATATAAATAACATATGAAAGCAAACACAATAAAAAAAATGTGATCACAATGCTTTAATCTAGTAAAATAAAAACAAGAAAAAAGTGACTCGGTTTTTTTGGAGGGATTGTTCAATACATGAGAATGAGTATGTAAATTCTTTCTAATTATTTTATTATCGATAGTAATATTATTTTCTCATGTTTACTATTTATTCTCATTTATATACAACCTAAATATATGTATTACATTTTCATTCTAAAGCACATTCTTAAATCCGATGATAATTTTTTTTAAAATAATTTTCTTATTTTGGTTTTATACAAAATAAATTGTCAATTAATTTTAAACCTATATATAAGATGTGTAATTTTGTCAATCAAGTTAATCGAGGTTTAGCCTAAAATGTATTACCTCTATTAAATTAGAGGTTCAAAACCGGTCCCATATAATAAATACATGTCAACAAAATAAACAATACACGACTTAATTTAAAATAACTTAAGCATGAGATTAAGAGTGGGTGATTAGATAAATCCATACTACTACTTGGCATTTTGGAGGATTTTCAGTCGACTTGGACATCTTTTAATAAGGTTGTTTTTTTCTTTTATTGACAGAGATGTTAATAATGAAGGCCATTTTTTTTTTTTGAAAAACACAGCAACTAAACGAAACAGCAACAAAATGAAATTGGTCTCTTTTATCCTTTTAATGGAAGTTTTTTATTGAAATAAATAAATAAATGCATACTACATATCTCTCAGTGCTGTTATTATCGAAAACATTAGGTTAAAGATAAGCTAACTACAATCATTAAATAAACGGTTATAATCAATTAATTTTTTAAAAAAAATTATAATTAATTAACCTAATGATCAATTGGTCGGCATATACGTAGTTTTTAATTATATCTTAAATTTTGGTCCACCGCGTCCATGTGTTGTTCTTCGAACATGAAACCAACACATTAAGATTGTGTGGTCGGTTGCATAAAATTAACAAAGTTCTTCTTTTAATTAGAAAAGATCTTCACCCCAAACAACAAGCTGTCATCTAATCGTGTAATTAAGCTTATTGGTTTATCTTGGTTTTTTTTATTAGTTCAAAAAAATAGAATAGATTTTTTGTTTCAAACTTACTTTTATTAGTATAAATAAGTTAGTACTTTTATTTAAAGTCAAATTGTTATAATAACTTATTTTCTCTAAAATTAACTAAGTTAAACAAATTGTTATAATACAATATAACGAGTTTTGTTTGTTCTCCCCTCTCCCTCTATTTTCTCTAAAATTAACTAAGTTAAACAAATTGTTATAATACAATATAAAGAGTTTTGTTCGTTCTCCCCTCTCCCTCTATTTTCTCTAAAATTAACTAAGTTAAACAATATATATAATAAAATTGACACTTTTTAAAATAACAATAATTAAATTTAAAAATAGTATATGCTCTAGTATTGATTTAGTCTATTTACAAATTAGATAATGGAGCTACCCTAGGATCATAAGATCGCTTTGAAAGGGGAGATCAATATATAGACTATAAAATATCTAAGTTCATGGCTTGAATCAACATTATACTTAGTTTGACTTTTAAAATAGAAGTCAACTCCATTTTAAAATATTCATGTTTACAGCATGCTTGTATGTTTTAGTAAGCAACAGATCAAACAGCTCAAGGTGTGCTAGCGTTGATTTCTTTTCAATTTTTTTTTAATGAATGTCAAAGAAAAAAAATTATGTTGACTTACCAATAGTCAACGTATTTTTTCATATATTTATATATGAAAAATGTATGATGTAAATATGACAAATCTTAATTGATTTCCTTGAAAATAGTAAAAAGAAAGAAAACACGTTGACAAGATGGAAAATCAAACTATATAAAATTTGAGATCGTCTTATATATTTGCATGGCATGGAGTCAACTCATCACGTCTATTAATAAAAAGTAATTTTCAAAAATGGCATTTCTAGGAGATTTTTTTAAAAATAGTAATTTTTTTAGATTTTTAAAAAATATCACTTTTACTATGTAATAAAATTATCAATAAACTAACAAAATTATTGAATATTAAATCACCCCAATTAAAAACATAAAAAAACAATATTAATATTAATTATTCCATAATACAATAGAAAAAAAGATTATTAATAAGAACATTTCATTAAAATGAAATTAAAAGAAGGTTTTTTTTTTTTAAATAAATCAAACTTTTATAAGGCAGGCAAAGAGTGATTGACTTAAATAGATAATATTAAAAAATTATAAATGATCCAAAATATCATATTTCTACATACTAATTATTGAAATGTTAGAACTTTTTAAAAATCACCTAAAAAGTAGTTTAATAAATTATTGAACAATTGATTTTTTTTCCAGTTATTTTTAATGAATTTTTTGGTTTTTGACCTTTTTTAAGTTCAATATTAATTAAAATATTTTATTATTTTAAATGAATTTATTCGTTTTTTACCTTTTAAGTTCACTGCTATTTTAATAATTTTTAATTTTTTTTTACATTGCAATGATTAATATCTATAAAATTATACTATTTCAATAATTTACCTCTAATTTTTTTTAATGGTATTGATGATTTTCATTAGAGAAAGATGTACGAAGGTGGGTGGTACCTAGTTTTTTCAAATAAATGTTGCATTAAGTTATGTAAAACTAACTTGTTGACTTCTTCAATGAAAAATTCCATGACGTGCAGACAGAGAAAAGAGAGAGAGAGAGAGATTCTGGCTTTTGGATGATAAGAAGGCCATCCAATTGAAATCCCACAAGACATGGAAGATCCCCAACCCTTCATTTTTTTTAAGAAATCTTTTACTATAATGTTCTAAAATTTGTTTGTCTTTAGTTAAATTATATATGTTTTGTTAGAAAAAACTGTTAATTTTGTTGACTTTTTCGGGTATAAATAGACAACCTAGTTCCAACCTTCCGTGTCCTATTTAGCAGAGAGAGTTAGAGATAAAAGAGAGAGAATAATGAGAAATTCAATCACTTTGAATTGTGGTGTAAATCTTCCCATCATTGGATTTGGTTCTTTTTCTTTCCAAAATGATGACTATGTTACAAAATCAGCTGTCCATATGGCCATCCAGGTACAACTCGTGTACATAATATTCTCTCTCAGTCTCGAAATATTATTCAACATGATTCTCTCACTTATAATCATTTGATCTTTTTAAAAGAAACAATCTCTCTTATTAAAATCATACATTCCAACGGTTATATTATATGGTAGAGAAGTCACATTATGACAATCCATCTGTCATTCTAATTTATTATTATTATTTTTTATTTCTCATTCCCCTACGTTATTTTAAGTAATGATAAACAATTTAACTTTGGTTATTTACAGATGGGTTATAGGCATTTTGATACTGCAATGATATATGGATCTGAACCAGCTGTTGGAAAGGCTCTAAATGATGCAATAATTTTGGATCAATCTTTGGAGAGAGAAGATATCTTTGTTACATCCAAACTTTGGGGGAGTGATCATTATGACCCTGTCTCAGCACTCAATAAAACTTTAAGGTTAATTATTTCAAGGTGTATCTATATAATTCCTTATTTGATTTTATTTAATGTTTAGTTGTTAAAATAACTTCAGCTGGAGTACGAGTTTGGACACTTACACGAAATCCAACCACGTGAAACATTAATAAATTAAGAGTGTTAGGGAAACAAGCTCTACACCAATATCCACATTTATATGATATTGTCAATTTTGGTGTTCACGGTTTTGCTTTTGATTCTACATAAAATACCCGATCATACCAATGAAGATGTTTTACTTATAAGGAGTGATTGATTTTGCAGAAACTTGGGAATGGAATACATAGACATGTATTTGGTTCATTGGCCATTAAAATTGAAGCCATGGGTGTGTTATCCAGTTCCAAATGAAGATGATTTTGTAAAAGCTTTGGATATTGAGGCTACTTGGGCAGGAATGGAAAAATGCCTTGAACTGGGTTTGTGCAGATGCATTGGTGTTAGCAATTTTTCTACCAAAAAACTTGAATCCCTTTTAGAATTTGCTTCCATAACTCCTGCAGTTAACCAGGTTCTTTCCCTCATAACTTTTTTTTTTTTTTTATGTATATTTTCTGAAAATATTTCGAAAACTACGACAGTTTTATTAAGTTGACAAAGAAATTATCTTATCTGTAGACAATTTCATTATATTTTACTAAACCCATCCAATAGATGATTTAATATAGATTTTGATTTTTTTTTAAAGTAACATTAATTATTGAATAATTTTTTTTATTTTTTATTTTTATAAAAGACCATATATTAAACCTCTTCCATTTATGTCCAGCAACCTTTTCTAATTTACATTGTGGTTAATTATTTTTTTTAGCTAAAATGATTAAAAAAAATAAAATTGAATTTGTTTGCCAAAGTGGTGGCCAAATAGTTTTGAAAGTCAAACAAATTACTTTTGTAGGTGATGGAAAATTACCTAATTCTAAAAAGAATACGAAAGAGACCAAGAGTCCAAAGTCAACAAGTTTGACCTTAATTAATTGAAGTTAGTGTGAAGTAGAGCAGTCTCTCATGGGGCCATATTTATATATTAAAAAAAAATCAGCATCATTATAATTTAAAGAAGATAATTTAAAACTAAAAAAATAAGTCAACCATTTAAATTTTATTGTTAGCTAGTAGGAGCTGGGCATATAAGAAATTTAGGTGCAAATTAATGCATGAATTAAATTAAAATCGAATTATTAATAAAATGAAACCAATAGACAATATAATACTATTAATAATTTAATTTTGATCGTTCATAAAATTTATTTGATTATAAATTAATTTATATTAAAATGATTCAATTATAGAATTGTCTCATGTGACTAAAAACTAAATAGGAAATTAAAAACCCAATAAGAATTCAAATGTCTTCACTTTTAAAAAAATATTAAAGAAAGTTATATCACTTGTTTTAAAATTATATGGTTATAATAATTATATGTTTAAACTTTTAATTTGAATGACTAACCTATTTAACTTTATACAACTTGCAAAATTAGAGGATCAAGGTCAGAGAAGAACATTCTCGTCCCTGTCACCGTGAGAAATTTGGGGGTCATAGACCTGAATTTTTTTTCCCCTTATAATAATTAATAATTAAAAGAAGTTACTTGTCAAATTAAATTTTTTTAGGATCAACACGTACTAAAATTGACGGTTTATTTATTATAACTTATCTTTGAATAAAAAAATTAAATTGATGACTTGAATTCTGTCACACCCATAATAAAATATATTTTGCTATTTAAAAATGAAGAATGAAAAAAGTGAATATAATGAATAGGTGGAGATGCATCCAATGTGGAGGCAAAGAAAGCTAAGAGAGTTTTGTGCAGACAATAAAATCCATGTGAGTGCATATTCACCGTTGGGTGGGCCAGGGAATTCATGGGGATCAACGGCTGTGATTGAAAGTCCAATCATCCAATCAATTGCTCACAAACACAAGGCTACTTCAGCTCAGGTTTTATATTAAACAATCTTATCTCATTGGTTACCCTATTTTATAACATTTTTTCAACACCCAAACACATATTTTTAATTACTATATTATATAATCATCAATTACATTTATAATAGTATAAACTATTTTAAAAATAATACATTGGATGAGTAAATAAAAATATTAAAAAAATGTATTATTCCCATCAGATTTAAATTTAAATTAAAAAAACGATTGAGAACCGTTTATAAAACAATTTTTTAATCGAGGTTTTTTAAATTTCAACCAAATAATCTTAAGTTTATACTAAAGATGCTGAATTTTAATGCATTGTCAAAAATTATGGAATGAAAAGTTATTGGAGGTACTTTTTCTACTTAATATTGGATGTTCATTAATTTTGATTTAATAGAATTTAAAAAGGCTAAATAAAATATTTCATACTAATAATAGTAAGGAATTAAGTTAAAATAACATAGAAATTAATCCGTAGATTTCTTGTTTTTTTTTTTATGTTTTAATTCTTATTTCTTTATCATTAATTGAAAAAAGTTATGTACATTTTAAAATGAAGGTTGCTCTTCAATGGGGGTTGTCAAAAGGATCAAGTGTGATAATGAAGAGCTACAATCAAGATCGACTTAAAGAAAATTTTGGTGCCCTTAATCTTAAATTAGATTATCAAGATTACTTGGAGATTGACAAATTAGAGGAAAAGAAGATCATGAGGGGGGAATTTCTAGTTAATGACACAACCAGTCCATACAAAACCATTCAAGATTTGTGGGATAATGAAATTTGATATGTTTCTAATTATTTTTTCTTTCCCTTGTATTACTCTTCAAAGAAAGAAAGTAATAAATTAAAAAAAAAATGTGATCACATTTATTCTTTATTCCATTGTTTAAATTGAATTAAGCTCATGTCAACATGACGCCCCAGATATATAAAAAATATGTCGATGCTCAATAACGGTATCCACAAAGAGATGATAAAATCAAGTTTAATTTGAGAGGCAGAAAAATAAAAATATAGAGTAGGATGAAAATTTTGAGTACTTAAAATTCAAAGAAAATAATTAAAATGATTTTTAAGAAATTCATAACTTAAAATTGGTTAGATTGTAAAGAATCATTTTATCATGCTCATTTACATGAATTTAGATTTAAAAAAAAACTCAAATAGAAGTTCTAACCCAAACAATAATCAATGGGACAATTTAGAATTGAAGAACATTTTTTTTAATAAATCAATTTCTCAATTGAAGAAACTGAAATTGATCTTATATGAAATTTGAAAATGAGAATATTGTAATAGAAAATTACTTATAAAAATATCTTTAATGTATAAAGAGAAGATATTTTAGAATCATTATTAGACAATTTTAACACTTTATAAAATATAGTAGGTTGATTGTTCAAAATATAATATTCAAAAGTGTAATTATATTTTAAGAGTGATTTGTACCATTTTCTCTAAAAAAAATTAATAACTTATTCAAATCTCAATATAGATATTCTTAAGGAATTCACCATAGTTGAAGATAATATTTAAAACACAAGAAGAATTATACAAATCCCAAACAATTTTTTTGTATCGATCACTCACTTCACATTTTTAAAGTAACTATTTCTTCTAAATATCTCTCACCAAACAAATCATGAGAACATTGCAATCAATTATTAACTTCACCATTGGGTATTAAAGTTTGGAGGAGGAAAATCAAAGAAAAATGAAGATTTTCCTCACGGGGCCGTGGCCTGCACCCAAAATATCACTTTTGGGCCAAAACCTGAGAGTGGGGGCCGCGACCGTGGTTCCTGTCGCCGCGGCCCCCAGAAAGCAGTGATTTGCAACAATTTGTCTCGAGGCCGCGGCCGTGGGGACAGTGCAATTTTCTGAAAAATATTATCTTATCTTATTTCCTTTCTTAGTTTATCTTTGTTAGTTGTTATCTTTTCTTAACCTAGATATCCTTGTATAAATATGGGCTATAAGCCATCAAATTGAATGAGAAATATTATTCTTCAAATTTAACATGGTATCAGAGCGGGTTAACGATTCATACAGCAAATGACCAATATTGATGGAAAATTGATGGAATCAAATCCATTCAATACGATGACTCATTCCAATAAAATGAATGACTTATACTGTGATGATAGGCGCAGTTTCCAGATTGGAAACAGACGTGGAGTGATTACGAATGCCACATCGACTCCTAAAATTGATATTGATACAAGTTCTTCTTCCACCCTTATTCGAGAATCGGATCAAAACGGGATACTTGGTCTTGAAGATGATCAATGGGCTATTATTGTAAATTCGATTAACACACCGAAGAAGATGAAGTCTTATCCAACAGCTAATGTGGATGATCAATGGATGTTCAAATCACATGACTGGTAATGCTAAGTTATTTAGCAATTTAATTGATATGGGTCTCATCTCATTTGGCCTTCCTAACGGTAAACAAAGCTTCTCGCGTAAGAAAGGCACAATAATGTTAAGTTACAATTTGGTGATGCATCATGTCTTATTTGTTCCAGATTTGACTTGTAATCTATTATCTATCTCTCAATTGTTTGCAGATAAGAAATATATTGTTCTATTTACTGATAAGCTATGCATAATCCAAGATCGTACTTCAAGGACTCTAGTTGGAATGGGTGAATAATGTGATGGAGTTTATTGGATTCGACCACTTCTTCAATCTCGAGTTTATCGAACAACTGTGGAAGGTAATAAAGATTTGTGGCACCAACGGATGGGACATCCATCTAGAAATGTAGATTTTATTCTGTCTGAACAACTTGATGGTTGTAAGAATCGTAGTCCTTCCAACTTGCAAAATTCATGTGATATTTGTCTACGAGCAAAACAAACAAGGAATATTTTTCCTTTGAGCGATAATAGAGCTGTTGAAATTTTTGATTTGATCCATTGTGATATCTGGGGTTCGTATAATTTTCCGTCTAGTTGTGGAGCACACTATTTCTTAACCATTGTGGATGATTGCTCCCGAGCTGTGTGGGTGTTTCTTATGACAGTTAAATCTGAAGTGCCCCAACTAATTCGGGACTTTTGTAAGTTGGTCAAGACACAATTTGCTAAAATTGTAAAGGTTGTGCTTAGTGATAATGGAAGAGAGTTCACATCTCTTCATCGTTTTTATGCTGAGCACGGAATAATACATCAGACTTCGTGCATTGATACACCTCAACAATATGGACGGGTAGAGCGCAAACATAGGCACATTTTAAATGTAGCTAGAGCTCTATTATTTCAAGCGAACCTTTCTACTTCTTTTTGGGGAGAGAGTATTTTGACTGCTGCATATCTAATTAACTGTACTCCTACTCCGTTGCTTGATAATAAAACCCCATATGAGATTCTCTTCAAGACACCTCCTACTTATGCTCACCTCGTGTCTTTGGGTGTCTATGCTTTGTTAAGAATAATCCACGTGTTAAGGATACGTTTGGTTCACGGTCTCGCCGTTGTGTATTTGTTGGTTATCCTTTGGGGAAAAAAGGGGGGGGGGGTGCTTATATGATTTAGAAACTAAGGAGTACTTTGTTTCTAGAGATGTTACCTTCAGTGAGCATATATTTCCTTTCCATGATACATTATCTTCTGAACAACTGGCCTCTATCTCTTCTAGTCATCCTGTCTATGAACCACATTTGCCCATAGAAAGTGATGGAAGAGAAGAAATTGTTGTTGAGGTAGTCCTTTCTTTATCAAGGGGGAGTGATGAAACTGTTGTTACTGTTGAACCTGTTCTTGCGCATGTAGAAGATTCACCTACACATATTGATGAAACGGTTGTTGATACTAGTGAACCTGTTCTTCCAATAACAGGTCGTGGTCATCAGATTAAGAAGGTTTCTAGTAGATTGAATGATTATGTTACAAGCACTATTCGTGTTATACGTTCTGCTATGACATCTTCTACTGACTCATCTTTACCATCAGGTACTAAGTTTCCTCTAGCTGATTATGTGAACTATGATAGATTCTCTGCACCACATATATGCTTCTTGGCATCTATTACTTCTAGTTAAGAACCAACTTCCTTCAATGAAGCTGTTAAAGACCCTGGATGGAGAAAAGCCATGAAAGAAGAAATTGATGCGCTTGAGCGTAATGGAACTTGGACTTTGGAAGATCTTCCCCCAGGAAAGAGAGCGATTGGGTGTAAATGGGTTTATAAAATAAAGTATAAATCTGATGGATCAGTTGAAAGGCTAAAAGGGCGGCTTGTGGTGCATGGAAATCGTCAGATAGAGGGAATAGACTTTAATGAAACTTTTGCTCCGGTTGCAAAGATGGTTACGGTACATACTTTTCTATCCATAGCTATTGCTCGCAATTGGGAGCTTCATCAGATGGATGTTCATAACACTTTTCTTCATGGTGATTTGGATGAATAAGTATATATGAAGTTACCTCCTGGTTTCTCTCCTACAACATCAGGCAAGGTTTGCCATTTACGAAAGTCTTTATATGGACTTCATCAAGCTCCTAGAAACTGGTTTGCTAAATTATCTTCCGCTTTGAAAGATATTGGGTTTGTTCAATCTTATCCTGATTATTCCCTATTTAGCTACTCGAAGAACTCAGTTTTTCTTCATGTCCTTGTCTATGTTGATGACCTCATTATCACAGGAAGTTCATCCAAGGCTATTGCTTCCTTCAAGAAACAACTTAGTGAAAAGTTTCATATGAAAGATTGCCTTGAAATACTTCCTTGGCATTGAAGTAGCTCGTGGAAAGGATGGTTTGTATCTAAGTCAGCGTAAATACGCCTTGGATATTGTAGGGGAAGCTGGCTTACTCAGAGCTAAACCTATATCCCCACCTATGGATTCCAATCATCATCTTGCCACCATTGATGGTAAGCCTCTTGATGATCCAGAAAAATATCGACATCTTGTAGGGAGGTTAATTTATTTAACGATAACTCGTCCTGAGTTGAGCTATTCGGTCCATATTTTAGCTCAGTTTATGGGAAATCCTCGTATTGAACATTGAGACGCTGGATTACGTGTTTACGGTATTTGAAAGGGTGTCCTGGCCAAGGAATTCTTCTTCGAAGTGACTGTAATTTTCGTCTCTCGGCATATTGTGATAGTGATTGGGCAACTTATCCTTTAACCAGGCGATCTTTAACAGGGTATTTCATTATGTTGGGTTCCTCACCCAAACAAAGAAACAAGTTACAATTTCTCGCTCTTTTGCTGAAGCTGAGTATCGTTCTATGGCCACTACAACTTGTGAATTAAAATGGTTGAAATCTTTGTTGGCATGTTTTGGGATTCAACATAATGATCCTGTTCCCTTATATTGTGACAGCAAGGCAGCTTTGCATATCGCAGCCAATCCAGTTTTTCATGGAAGAACAAAACATATCTAAATGGATTGCCACTTTGTTCGTGATGCTCTCCAAGATGGGATTAATTGCTCCTTCTCATATTCGTACCGGAGATCAACTTGCAGATGTATTGACTAAAGCTCTTGGAAAATCGTAATTTTAGTTTCTTCTTTGCAAGTTGGGCATTTGTGATCTCCATGCTCCAACTTGAGGGGGAGTATTAAAGTTTGGAGGAGGAAAAAAAAAATGAAGATTTTCCTCCCGAGGCCACGGCCTGCACCCAAAATGTCACTTTTGGGCCTCGCAGCCACGGCTGTGGGATCCCCACGGCCGCAGCCACAGTGCAATTTTCTGAAAAATATTATCTTATTTTATTTCCTTTCTTAGTTTATCTTTGTTAGTTGTTATCTTTTCTTAACCTAGACATTTTTGTATAAATATGAGCTATAAACCATCAAATTGAATGAGAAATATTATTCTTCAAATTTAACATTGGGAGAAAATTCTCCACAAGAGAGGAAATTTCATTTATTTTGGTAAATTAGCCCTTAAAAAAGATAATACAAATTAAAAGTGTACAAAAATAGGTGTGTAGTTTGCTTAATTATATCCTTCATGAGTTCTGTAGTTGCCATTATGAGGATCATCCATCTTCAACTTCCTAATCTTGTTGACTGTAAAGCAAGAAAACAAAATTTGAATATTTAGATAATCAAATTATTTAGGCATATCTGATCTTTTTTTTTTTTTTAAAAAAATTTCTATTTAGAAAAAGCTTGTTGTACTAATCACTTTTAAATTTGTTTTTCCACCCTAAAAAAACGATTGAATTCTTAGGCAAATTTTAAAAACAAGAAACAACATTTTTTTCAATTATTTTTTGTTGTCTTGAAATTTAGTTAATATTTCAACCATTTTTAAAAAAACTAGATAAGAAAACAAACAAATTATGAGAAAAACATGTTTAATTTTTAAAAATAGAAAACAAAAATAAATTTATCATCAAACGATAGTTTTTTGAATTTATATAGAAATACCCCTACACCTACTTTTAAAAATATATATCAATTATGTTCTTCAATACAAGGAAATTAGTAACATTTGAAAAATAATATATAGTCAAATATCACATCACCTTTTTAGAATTTTTAAAAATTTGGAAAAAAAAAATGTTATTTTTAGTACTTTTGTTGTTCAATAAATAGTACATCATTGATAGATATAAAGAGTATGAGTATTTCAAATTGATGAAAAATAAAAAAAAACGTAACTTCGATTTTGAAAATATTTATCGTGGTTAGTCGATAAATTATCTTGGTCTAAACTATAATATGCAAGAAAAACTAGAAGTAGCACAATCTTACAAGTTCCACAAGATTTGGTATTTGTTTCCCTTGATGCCATTGTAGATGCCAATAGAAGCATAATAATCATCAAAATCTTCCAAGCAAATCCAAGTCTCTTGTGCACCATTTTCCCTCCCTAAAACTTGTGCAGTTTTTTTTTTTTTTTTTTGCATTCAATTTCATGGATTATTACTTATTCATACCCAATTTGTTTATCTAACACATGACTTTTGGGCTCCCAAGTCTTTGTCATTTAGTTGAATGATTCTTTGGTTTGAATGTTTTTTAAAAAAGAACTTTCTTATAATTAGATGAGTTCATATTGTGCATTATATTTCATTTATTTTTTTAAGTTAAATTTTAAATAAGAGAGGTAGGAAATGTAAACTTACAACAATACTCTTTATTACTAATTTTGTTGTTATAATAATAATAATTATTATTAAATATAAATCTCTTGTCAATTAGCAAACTAGATATAAATTGACAGATATTTTTACAATATAGTAATTAATAACAAAAATCAAAAGTTTAATGAATACATGAGAAAGAGGCCAATGAGAAATTCTCTTCTTGTTGGACTTGTCCAAATCCCTGATATCCTCACCTAACCCCTCAAAAACCATATAATACAAATAAATAATCAATAAAAATTTGTCACTCTTTAATTGAATAGGGAGATAATTTATCTGACATCATTTAAACAATACTTATGTCATATTTGAACCGAAGCAATTTAACATGTTTTAATAATGTGTATTATGTTAATATAATAAAATTTGCCCATTTTCATTCCAAATGAAGGCGACGTAGTTGAAATTTAACATTCAAATGAATTTGAATAAAGCTTTAAATTGAACTTTCCTTTTCTTTTATTTAGTTATTTATTTTGATTTTTATTTTGGAAGAATTTTCAATTTTGAAAGAGATATATATATATTTATTGACCAAATAAATGATAAAAGAAGATGAGCCACACATTTATAAAGATTTTTCTTTTAAAATCAATGGCGTGGACTGGACTAAGGTGCAGTCAAGCTAATGAGGCTTGTTTGCAAGATCATCTTTCTTTTACAATGGACAAAATTGATTTGTGGAAAAGTGTTGTGGCTCAAATATGAGGCTAGAAAATAAATATATGAAGATATTTTTTTGACTTTACAAACCATATCACTTTTAAATAATAAGATGGAAATGAAGAAAAGACTTAATTCTGTTGTATATTCATAACTAACTATTACAAGAGTATTAATAGAAGCTGTACAATAATTAACCAACTTGAGCTAATCCAATGGTATTTACAATAATACCCTATTACTCCCCCTCAAGATGGACATAATGGATTACAAATCCCCATCTTGCCTAACAAAGACTTAAAAGGAAGAGATGACAGTGGTTTTGTAAAAAGATCGGCAAGTTGAAAAGAGCTTCGAATAGGCATGAGTTTGATCAATCCATCAGCCACTTTATCCCGAACGAAATGACAGTCTATCTCGATGTGTTTGGTCCATTCATGAAAGGTGGGATTTGTTGCTATTTGAATGGCAGCATCATTATCACAGAAAACCAAAGCAGGTGAGGAAATAAGAAGTTGGAGGTCTTGGAGAAGATGATGAAGCCATGTGAGCTCACTAGAAACCATTGCAAGTGCACGGTACTCCGCTTCTGCAGACGAACGTGAGACTGTAGTTTGTTTCTTAGCTTTCCATGAAACCATAGATTCACCCAAAAATATACAAAATCCTGTGACTGATCGTCGTGTATCAATACAAGCACCCCAATCCGCATCTACAAATGCACGAAGCTGTAAAGGGAGATGACTAGAAGTTGAAACAGTAGCAAAAAAAGTGATACCTTGGCCTGGCGTGCCTTTTAAGTAACGTAGAAGATAATTCACAGCTGTAAGATGTGTATCATAAGGCTTAGAAACAAATTGACTGAGCTTATGAACGACATAGGTAATGTCTGGCCGGGAAATGGTCAAATATAAGAGACGTCCAATCAATTTGCGATAATGTTGTGCATCAGTGGTAGACAGAGGACTACCTTCTTTGGATGAAAGTCTTGATTTGGGATCCATAGGCAAGATATTTGGTTTTGAACCAAGTAGGCCAGAATCTTGAAGAAGGTGCAAACAGTATTTTCTTTGAGGTAGGAAAAGACCCATTTTGCTGCGAGAGATTTCCAATCCGAGGAAGTATTTCAAGTCACCCAAATCTTTCAATAAAAATTGTTTATGAAGATGGGTTTTGACAGCAGCAATACAAGATGAAGAAGGTCCTGTAATGATAATATCATCAACATAGACAAGAAGAGCCACAAATGTAGGTCCAGAACCAGTAGTAAATAAGGAGCAATCAGATTTGGATTGGATAAAACCATAGCTGAGTAATGTATGAGAAAACTTAGCAAACCATTGTCTAGAAGCTTGCTTGAGTCCATAGATAGATTTGTGGAGTTTGCAAACCAACTTTGATGAAGTAGATGAAGATTGCTTAGGCTTATAACCCATAGGCAATGTCATATAGACTTCTTCAAACAAATCTCCATTCAAGAATGCATTATTTACATCCAATTGAGCAAGTGGCCAATTATATGCAGCTGCTAGAGCAAGAAAGACCTTGACAGTGACAAGTTTTGCAACAGGGGAGAAGGTTTCAAAAAAATCCAGACCCTCTTGTTGGTTGTATCCTTTGGCAACCAAACGGGCCTTATATTTGTCAAGGGTTCCATCGGCCTTGTATTTAATTCTATACACCCACTTGCTACCAATTGTGATGACCAGGAGGTAGAGGAACAACTGACCAAGTCTGTGTGCGCTCCATTGCAGAAATCTCATCATCCATAGCTTTTTGCCAATGTGGAAAACCAATAGCTTGATGGAAGTATTGGGGTTCCTACTCAGTTGAGACCGAAAGGGCAAAATGTTTATGCTTTTCTGTCAATTTATGATAAGATAATACTGTATCCAAAGGATATTTGGTTTTGGAAGAAGGTTTTGAAGAACCTGTCAGTAAATGGCAGTGATAGTCAGTGAGATAAGAAGGAGGATGACTTATACGGTGTGATCTTCTAGGAGATATATGTGGTTGGGATGATAGGATGTCTGTAGGTACTGTAGCAGCATTAGAAACATCAAGAGAGATATCAATAGGAACAACAGCCTGAGAAATTGAAGCAGGACCATGTGCCAAAACAGTGGTGCTAATACTAGGGTCAATAGAACGCGGAAGATTCTAGATCTTTACACTGATATCATAATAAGATGGAAATGAAGAAAAGACTTAATTCTGTTGTATATTCATAACTAACTATTACAAGAGTATTAATAGAAGTTGTACAATAATTAACCAACTTGAGCTAATCCAATGGTATTTACAATAATACCCTATTATTAAAGAAGTTTTTTTTTGGGACAAGATATTCCCTCATATAAATTATTCCTAATAAAAACCAATAAATACATATGTATTATCATTCGTTAACCTAGGGTGAGTTTGAGATGTATTTTAAGGAAAATGTTTTTAATGATTCATTAACGATAAATTTGAAATGGTTTTTGAAGTGTTTTTTATCAACCAAAAAAACGCTTCTTCACTTTTGTATGATATTTGACTATATAATAAAAATGTTTTTAAAATTTCTAAAAACACTTGAAAACACCTAAAAGTGTTTTTTAAAAAAAAACACTTAAGGTGAGTTTGGGATACACATCAATTAGTCATTTATTATATAGTCAATTTGTGATTAACTTATTTTTTTAAATGCAGTATTTACCATTACTTAAAAAAAAACTATATTTGAATTTTTTTTTTTTAATTTTTATATTTACAAATATTTTTAAAATTATGATAAGTTTTTAAATACTCAAGAAAATTTTGACATAAAATTTTCCCACGTTAAATATGTACTCTATATATGGGTTTGCCTTAAATTAATTATAGTTTGTTTCTAAATCTCACGTTGAGGTTTCTGTGAATAAGTTTTGTTGATATAAAACCTAGACCAACAGTAAAGATATATATTAATTAGAAGTTTATCCATTTGTTAATGACATTTTCTTAAAATAGTTAATTAAAATGATTACGCAAAAGAATGACAAGAAACCAACCAAACAAACAAAAATTGGTGATTAGAGCTTAATATGGTATTAATAATTTTGATATATATGCGTACAAGATTAACACACAAAAACAGAAACTTTCCTTAATATGATATGATATATGGATCAATACAAGTTATGGTTGAATAATTAAAAGTTCCCATTCCAAGGAGAGTCTTGGCTTGGAATTTCTGCAGTTGCCTCTTCATACTTCATGCCTATGTTGAAATTAAAATACATAAAAGAGAATTTACAAATTGTGGATAAACTAAATATATAGGAAAGAAAGAAGAAGAAAGAAAGTATAAATGTGATTAAATATTTAATTATCAAAATTGTTAAAAAAAAATATGAAACAATGATTGAACCAATAGAGATATCACACATCAATATGATCACAGTTCAAGTAGTTAGACATATGTACTCTCTTCCTGTATGCTTGAAGGTTCAAGTCTCTTCTCCTTTAATTTGATATAATATTTAAAAAAAAATAGAGATTATGTCACATATGAAAATAACTCTATCAGTTCATCAATATATAACTCAACACAAGCCTCAATCTCTACCACTTTATAAATTCGCATCACTAAATGTTCGGTTTGGGTCAAAATAGAATTAAGATTATCCATTAATAACTAAAAATATGTAAAGAACAAGCCATTTCATGAGACTATTACATAAAGTGAAGCATAGATAAAGAGACTCGTACAAGGATATATATATTGGGAGTGTTGTACTAATTATCAAGAGAAAATTATGATAAGGGTATAAATGATCACAATTAGAATTCCAGTTACCTAAAATCGTACCTTAATAAAGAGAGAACAAATATTGATTAAGACATTGGATTTTTTTTTAATGCATTTTCTTTCAACTACAAATTCATAATTAATACAAAAATGAAAAATATTAATTTCTAATGAGTTTTCTTTCTTCTGCTATCTATATTCTATACCAGGGAAGGAAAAAAAATGATACAGGCTTACTTACGAGGAATTTGAGGGGTGAAATCCAATTTCCTTGCGCCGGTATTGGAAGCTAAGATGAGTGTTACAATAAGAAAGAACTGCCATACAATTTTTAAAGCCATCTTCAAAGTGATTTTTGTGATGAATTAAATGGTATATCTATTTTATTTTGTGGAGGTTTTCTTTTCTTTTCTTCTTTACATTTTGTTTTAGTTTTTCAAAAATATATTCCATTTGTAGCCGCGTAAAGGTTAATTTCCATGTTTGAATCTGAATGGTCTCTTGGAATAAAGTTAAAAGTGTTTAATTTTTGGTTCAATGAATTTGACTTTTGGTTGCTTAATAGTTGATATCATGAACCACTCAACTTGGATGGATGATATAATTGATTTTGGTTCAAAAAATTGGTTTGTATGATTGTGACTTTACTTAAAAACAACTTTTAAATATTCCATTATAATAAGATTTTCTTTGTTTTTGGGTGTTTTTTTTTTCATAATTGAAAAAAACTGGGTCATATTCCAATAAATTCGTACAATAGGATTACTTTTAAAAATATAAATAAAAAGGGTCATTTTTCAAAAATATTCTAAAAGCGGGTAATTTTTTTTGGGATTTTTCCTGGATTTTTTTTTTGGAATTTCATGGTTATTAAAAAGTTTTTTCATGAAATTTAAAAAAAAATAGGTAATTTTCAAGAAATTTAAAAATGAGTCATTTAAGAAATTAATACAACAAGATCGTTTTTATTGAAATTCATACAGAGCGATAATTTTTCTACAAAATATAAAAAATGGATCATTTTTTATGGGGTTTTAAGATTATTCTAGAACTTTTTCAGTTTTTATAATTGTTTATAGACTTTTTTTTTTTAAATTTTCCATCATAACGAGATTTGCTTTGTTTTAAGGTGATTTAATTTAATAAAAAATTGAAAAAATTGGTAATTTCTAAAGAAATTCATACAATAGGGTCATTTTTCAAAAAATTAAAATAAAAAGAGGGTCGTTTTTAAAAAATATTCTAATAGAGGGTAATTTTTTTATAGGGTTTTTCTATGATTTTTTTTGGGATTTTATGGTTGTTAAGAAATTTTTTCATGAAATTTAAAAAATTGGATAATTTTCAAGAATTTTAAAAATGTGTCATTTAAGAAATTAAAACAACAAGATCAGTTTTCATGAAATTCATAAGAAGGGGTAATTTTTTTTTAAAAAAAAGATGGTTATTTTCAATTAAAAATTTAAAAAAATGATATTTTTTTATGGGTTTTAATGTTTTTCTAAAAAAAATACGGTTTTTATTTTTGTTTAGATGCCTTTACTTAAAAACAACATTTTGATTTTTCATTATGATGAGATTTGCTTTGTTTTAGTCTGATTTAATTTTTTCATAAATTGAAAAAAATGTTCATTTTTTAAGATTGTTGTACAATGGGGTCATTTTTCAAGAATTAAAAAGAGTGTCGTTTTTCAAAATTATTTAAAATGGGGGTATTTTTTTCATAGAGTTTTCAAAGAATTTCTTGGGATTTCATGTTTGTTAAGAAACATTTTCAAGAAATTTATATAATGGTGGTAATTTTAAAGAAAATTTAAAATATGTCATTTAAGAAAATAACACAACAAGTTCATTTTTCATAAAATTCAAATAAAGTGGTCATTTGAAAAATTTGATTGTCATTTTCAATAAAATTTATAAAAGGGATAATTTTTTCGTTGTTTAGAGGTGTTTACTTTAAAAAAAAATTCCATTATAATGAGATATATGCTTTGTTTTTGGATGATTTAATCATTTTTCATCATTGAAAAAAGGGTAATTTTTCAATAAATTCGTAGAATAAGGTTATTTTTTAAAATAAAAATAAAAATAAAAAGGGTCATTTTTCATAAAAAAATCTGAAAGGGGGTAATTTTTTATAGTATTTTTCTAGGAAATATTTTGGGATTTTATGGTTGTTAAGAAATTTTTTCATGAAATTTAAAAAAATAAGGTAATTTTCAAGAATTTTAAAAACGTGTCATTTAAAAAATTAATTCAACAAGATCATTTTTGGTGAATTTCATACAGAAGGGTCATTTTAAAAATTAAAAATAGTCATTTTTCAATAATTTTTTTTTAAAAATGGATAAGTTTTTATAAGGTTTTAATGTTTTTTCTAGAAATATTTTGATTTTTATGGTTGTTTAGAGACATTTTCTTAAAACAACTTTTTAATTTTTCATAATAATGAGATTTGCCTTTTTTTTTTTAATTGCGATTTATTGGGGTTTTGGGGAATTTTTCTTAGGTTTTATGGTTTCTCTAGGCCGCCTATCTTGGGGGTTTCTTCAGAAGTATTGTTATTTAAAAAAATAATTCCTGAAATATGGGGGGAGCGAAAGTATTTCCAAAACTAAGGTAAAGCGTCTGTTGAACAGACGATTTAGGGCCCAGTCAGCATAAATCGTCTGTTCAACAGACGATTTACTGCCACATGTACAAAACGTCTGTTCAACAGACGTTTTGTAAAAACTGGGTGAAAAACGTCTGTTGAACAGACGTTTTTGCTTCCTAACCTAAAAACGTCTGTTCAACAGACGCTTTAGACCAGAAGTGTTTTGATTATTTTGTGAGCTAGTTAGTTAGTTTGGTTGTCTATTTAATTATTATGGGTGATGTTATGTCTGGTTCAGTTCGTCATATCGGGGTTTTCGATCAGTGGTTGGGACATGGTTTTTGGGAATTCGATTCAGCTCAGCGTTGAATTATATAGTTCGTATTGGTTATATTTTTCATTTAGTTCTTGTTTTTCCGGTTATCCATTTCTCCTTGCGGGAAACAAGAGACACCTTGATATGTGAGGGATCAAGACCACTTTCTGAGTTTAAACGCTACCGAGAAGGTCCTATCGTGGTTAATGGTAGGATTGGCAGTCATTGTTGGTATTGTTGGATTAATTGGAAATATTTATAGTTTAAGCAATCAGTCTCAGTGACCATTTTTAAAGTGATTTGAAGAGAGTTTTTTGTTCAATACTTCCCGTTACACATTCTTAGTTTTGGTTTGTACATAACTCAAGAACTCATACTCAATTGTGTAGTTTGAGGAATGAAAAGTCAAGGATTATGCCACTATTATGGATGTGTCGTCTCGTATTTTTGGAGTAATGACATGAATTGGATTCCTCATTCCTCAGCAGGAGAAAACTTCACTGGATAGAGCCTCAATTCTAAAGATGCATTGATAAACTGGTGAAGTGAACCCTGTCAAAGTTTTCTTAAACCATATATAGTTCATACCTCAACAGTTGGTATTGTTATGTAACTGCATGAAGCTGCAGCAAATCTCTGCAGTTGCATAAACCATCATGAAAATGGTGGAATCTATTCCTATCTCTAATAATTATTTTTCGTTGTGTGACTTGGGAGACGAACTTCATAAACGTGTCTCGACTGATCATCTCCTCAAAAATGGAAATGCCTTCTAGACTGCCACACTTAAAATACATTGTTATCAGAGCATTACAAACAAACAAATAAGAATTGAGCCCAAGTTTGTATGCCAACGCATGAATTTGTTCCCCAAGCTTTGGTAGAGCCAAAGGATGCACAAGCAGAAAGAAGGGAGGAAATGGTCGATTGGTTTGGTTCAATCCCCATAGCAAGCATGTCAAGGAACATTTGGAATGCAATTTTTTCACACCCAGCTTGTTCATAATCTGCTATAATGGTAGTCCAAGAAACAACATCACGTTCTGGCATCAGTTCAAAAGTCTTTTGAGCATCATCCAACATGTTTTTCTCCACAAATCCACTGATCTTTAACTTCAATTTCGGATTAAGACAAAAAAGGGACCTAATCATGTCGGCAAATAGAACTACAATCTAATTTCGGATTACAACCAAAACCCCCCAAAAACCATAAAAAAATCGCTATTTTTTGTAAAATCTAAGAGTTACCTTCAATATTCAAGTGAATGTTGACGAAGCCTACGAATTTGAATGTTCTTGATCACCAAAACGCTACCGCCGGCGAGGAGAGTGGTGGAGATTTGAGGGAAATCGCGAGAGACGGCGAGGAGAATTTTCTAGGGCTGAGACGAAATGGGGAAGAAAGGGTTTTAAAAATTCGGATGTAAAGCGTCTGTACAACAGACGCTTTTGTTTCTTTTTAAACAAAAACGTCTGTACAACAGACGATATGTGTTGTTTTAAACTAAATCGTCTGTTGTACAGACGATTTAGACGTTCCACATCACCGCCACATCACCCATCCGCGTCCAGTTATTAAAAACAGCAATATTTTTGAAATTACTTTTACAATATTTATGTCATTAATTTAAAATAATATAATATTCCTAAAAAAAATCCGCCTATCTTGGGTTTTACAAAAAAGGAAAAATCGGGTTATATTAAAAAAAATTGGTCATTTTATAATATAATTCAAAAAAATTGTTCATTTTGCATGAAATGGAATATGGAGCATTTTTCAGAAATTGGTTTACATATTTATAAACTAAATTAATCACTTATTCATTGTGGTATATGATAATATCTTTACATTATAAAAATAAAAATAAAAAGAGGATTATTTTTCAAAAATAAAAATAAAAAGTGAGTAGTTTTTAAAAAAATATTATAAAAGGGGGTAATTTTTTATTGGGTTTTTCCAGGATTTTTTTGGAATTTTATGGTAATTAAATTTTTTTTTCATGAAATTTAAAAAATTGGATAATTTTCAAGAAATTCATACAAAGTTATCATTTTTCAATAAAATATAAGAAATGAATAAATTTTTATGGGGTTTAAAGGTTATTATAGATTTTTTTTTCCGGTTTTTATGGTTGTTCAGGGGAGTTTATTTAAAACAACTTTTTAATTATGCATCATAACGAGATTTGTTTTGTTTTAAGGGGATTTAATTTTATCAAAAATCAAAAACCTCGGTTATTTATAAAGAAATTCATATAATAGGGTCATTTTTAAAAATAATTAAAAAGGGCAGTTTTTAAAAAATATTCTAAAGGGGGTAATTTTTTTTATACGTTTTTTTCTAGGAATGTTTTGGGATTTTATGGTTGTCAAGAATTTTTTTCATGAAATTTAAATAATTGGGTAATTTTAGAGAATTTTAAAAATGTGTCATTTAAGAAATTGATACAACAAGATCATTTTTCATGAAATTAATAAAAATGGGTCATTTAAAAAAAAATTGAAAAATTGGTCGTTTTCAATAAAAATTTTAAATGAACCTTTTTATGAATTTCATGAAAAATGATATTGTTGTATTAATTTCTTAAATGACACATTTTTCCAAAAAATTCCTAGAAAACCCTACCTTTTAGAATATTTTTGAAAAACTTACCTTTTTTTTTTTGAAAAATTACCTTATAGTACGAATTTATTTAGAAATGATCCATTTTTTCAATTTTTGATAAAATTAAATCACCTTAAAACAAAACAAATCTTGTTATAATAGAAAATTCAAAATTTATTTTTAAAATAAATACCTATCAACAACCATAAAAATCGAAAACGATCAAAATTAACCCTAAAACCCCAGAAAAAAAAACTCATTTTTTAAAATCTATTAAAAATGAAAACTTTGAATGAATTTCAATAAAAACGATCTTGTTGTAATAATTTCTTTAAAATTACCCCATTTTTTAAATTTCTTGAAAAAACTTCTAAACAAACATAAAATCCCAAGAAAATCATATAAAACTCTAAAAAAAAAGAAAAAAAAAAAACCCCTTTGAAAAACGATCATTTTTTAATTTACTTGAAAATGGAACCCATTGTAAGAAAATCTTGAAAAACGTACATTTTTTTCAATTTATGAAAAACTTAAAGAAAAATAAAAACAAAGCAAATCTCATCATAGTGACAGAATAACAAGTTGTTTTTAAGTCAAGCATCTAAACATGAAAAAAAAACCTTAAAACCCCATAAAAATCCTTTTTTTTTTTATTGAAAATGACCATCTTTTTATTTTTTTAAAATGACTTTTTATGAATTTCATGAAAAAAGATTTTGTTGAATCAATTTCTTGAATGACACAATTTAAAAATTCTTGAAAATCACCCAATTTTTTTAAATTTCAGGAAAAAATTTCTTAACTACCATAAAATTCAAAAAAATTCTAGAAAAACACTAAAAAAATTAGCCCCCTTTAGAATATTTTTGAATAATGACACTCATTTATTCTTTTTTTTTTTTTTGTAAAATTACCCTATTGTACGAATTTCTTTAGAAATGACCCATTTTTATTTTTTTAAAATTATATCACCTTAAAACAAAGCAAATCTCGTTAGGATGGAAAATTAAAAAGTTGGTTTTAAATAAACACCTCTAAACAACTATAAAAACCGAAAAAGTTCTAGAATAACCTTAAAACCCCATAAAACCCATTTTTTTAAATTTCATTGAAAAATGACCACTTTGTATGAATTTCAATAAAAACGATATTGTATTAATTTCTTAAATGACACATTTTTAATTTCTTGAAAATTACCCAATTTTTAAATATCATGAAAGAACTTTTAAATAACAAAAAAAATCCAAAAAAAACCCCAATAAAAAATACCCTTTTAGAATGTTTTTGAAAAACGACCCTTTTTATTTTTATTTTTGAAAAATAACCTTCTTTTTTATTTTATTTTTATAATTTAGAGATATTATCATATACCACAGTGATTAACTTGCTATTTTTTAAATATGTAAATCAATAATAATCAAATATTTACACAATAAGAAATGGTTGTGTTTGTAAAATTGCTATTTTTCATATATATTGTAGAAACTTTTAGTAAAATTTGGAATCCAGTCCTAAATTAAAGGTAAAATGAAACTTTAAACAGGTTCATGACAACATATTCTCAAACCGGCCGGCCACCGTAGCCATCAATTACCTAACATACAATCGAGCAGATATGGCCTTCGCTCACTACAGCCCTTTTTGGCACCAAATGCGTCATCTTTGTCTTATGAAACTATTGAGCCAAAAATGCAGCGAATCATGGGCTTCCATTCGAGATTAAATCAATCAAATTATCCGTAAAATCGACGAAAAAATCGAAACCACAGTACATATTGGAGAGTTGGTTTTCACAATGACGATGGATATTAAATATAGGGCAGCTTTTGGGACTAGTGAAAAAGAAGGCAAAGCTGAATTCATCAAAATATTAAAGGAATTCTCAAAGCTTTTCGGCTTTCAATGTTGAGGATTTTATTTCTTGTCTTGGTTGGATTGATCTGCAAGGGCTTAATGGAAGACTCATCAAAGCTCGACGATCAGTCGATCGGTTCATCAATAGAGAATTATCGATGAACATTTGCATAAAAGGAAGAAGAAGGAGAAGGAGAAAGAGAAAAGAGGAGGTTGAGATGGATATAATCGATGAATTATTAGGTTTCTACAGCAAAGAAGTAAAAGAAAATGATTCGGAGGATTTACAAAATACCATAAAACTCACTAGAGCCCATATCAAAGCCATCATCATGGTGCAATTTTCCAATTTTTAAAATTTAATGAAAAATGACCCTACAGTACGAATATCTTTAGAAATGACCATTTTTCAGTTTTTGATAAAATCAAATCACCTTAAAATAAAGCAAATCTCGCTACGATGGAAAATTAAAAGTTATTTTCAAATAAACACCTCAAAACAACCATAAAAACCAAAAAATTCTAGAATAACCTTAAACCCGATAAAAATTTATCCACTTTTTAAATTTTATTGCTAAATGATCACTTGTAAATCTCAATAAAAACGATATTTGTTGTATTAATTTCTTAAATTTTTAAATTTTCTGAAAACTACTTTTTTTTTTCAATTTTAGATTTTTTTTAATACTCAATTAACAATTCGTCATGCAATTCATACAAAAAAACTATATAAAACCACATAAGCTACCTTTTAGAATATTTTTTAAAACTAACCTTATTTTTAATTTTTTGAAAAATGACCATATTATAAAATTTCAATAGAAATTACTCATTTTCAGTTTTCGATAAAATGAAATCACCTTAAAATAAAGCGGATTTCGTTATGATAGAAAATTAAAAAGTTATTTCTAAATAAACAACCATAAAAACCGAAAAAGTTCTAGAATAACCTTAAACCCCATAAAAATTGACCCATTTTTTATATTTTATTAAAAAATAACAACTGTGTGGATTTCAATAAAAACAATCTTATTGTATTACTTTCTTAAATGATACATTTTTAAATTTCTTGAAAATTACCCAATTTTTAAATATCATGAAAAAACTTTTTAATAACCATAAAATTAAAAAAAAATCCTATAAAAAAACCAAATAAAAAATTACCCACTTTTAAAATATTTTTGAAAAACGATCCTCTTTTTATTTATATTTTTAAAAATAATTCTATTGTATGAATTTATAGAAAAATGACCCATTTTTTTCAATGATGAAAAAAATTAAATCAATCTAAAGCAAAGCAAATCTCATCATCATGACAAATTAAAAAGTTATATTGAAAATGATCATCTTTTTACTTTCTTTATGTCTTGAAAAATGAACTTTGTTGTAATAATTTCTTAAATGACACGTTTTTAAAATTCGTGAAAACTACCCATTTTTTTAAATTTCATGAAAAAATTTCAAAACAACCATAAAATCCCAAAAAAATCATAGAAAACCCTCATGAAAAATTTACCCTATTTTAGAATTTTTTTTATTTATTGATACTCTTTTTAATTTTTATGAAAAATGATACACTTTTATTTTTTGAAAAATGACCCAGTTGTATGAATTTGTTAAGAAATGACCCATTTTTTCAATTTTAGATAAAATTAAAACCTTAAAACAAAGAACATCTTGTTATAATGGAAAATTTAAAAGTTATTTTTAAATAAAAGACTCTAAACAACCATAAAAACTGAAAAAGTTCTAGAATAGCGATAAAAGCCAAAAAAGTTATAGAATAATGATAAAATACCATAAAAATTATCCCTTTTTTAAATGTTGTTGAAAAATGATCACTCTTTATGAATTTTAATAAAAACGATCTTGTTGTATTCATTTCTTAAATGACACATTTTTAAATTTCTAGAAAACAATCCACTTTTTTAAATTTCATGAATTTTTTTTAATAAATATAAAATCCTAACAAATTCATTGAAAATAATAATGAAAAATAATCAAATAATTCGATAAAATATTGAAGTTAAAAAAGAAAAAAACAAACATATTTATTAAAAACACCCATGAAAAATAGGTCAATAAATTATTGAACTATAATTACACTATTTAAGCGTTGTTAAAAAAGTTATGCATTTTAATACTCAGATATATGCTATTTCAGACAAATTCAAATAAAAAATTACCCTGTTTTAGAATATTTTTTAAAACTAACCCTATTTTTATTTTATTTTTGAAAAATGACCATATTGTACAAATTTCTTTAGAAATTACCCATTTTTCAGTTTTTGATAAAAATGAAATCACCTTAAAATAAAGCAAATCTCACCATGATCGAAACTTAAAAAGTTATTTCTAAATAAAAAACCATTAAAACCAAAAAAGTTCTAGAATAAACTTAAAACCCCATAAAAATTGATCCATTTTTTAAATTTTATTGAAAAATAACCACTTTGCATGAATTTCGATAAAAACGATCTTGTTGCATTCATTTCTTAAATGGCACATTCTCTAAAATAACCCACTTTTTTGAATTTCATGAAAAAAACATTTTTAATAAATATAAAATCCAAAAAAAATCATTGATAATGAAAAATAATCAAATAGTTCAATAAATTATTAGACTTCAACTTAAAAAAAACATATTTATTAAAAATACCCATGAAAAATAATTTGATAAATTATTGAACTATAATTATGCTATTTAAGTATAGTTAAAAAAGTTAAGAAATTTTAATACATAAATTTATGCTATTTCAAAAAAATTCAAATAAAAAGACTTACACCCTTTTAGAATATTTTTGAAAACTAACCCCATTTTTAATTAAGTTTGAAAAATGACCCTATTGTAAAAATTTCTTCCGAAATTACCCATTTCCAGTTTTCGATAAAATGAAATAACCTTAAAATAAAAGAGATTTCGTTATGATAGAAAATTAAAAATTTATTTCTAAATAAACAACCATAAAAACCGAAAAGTTCTAATAACCTTAAAACCCCATAAAAATTTATCCATTTTTTATATTTTCTTAAAAAATAACCACTGTGTGAATTTTATAAAAATGATCTTGTTGTATTAATTTTTTAAAAGATACATTTTTAAATTTCTTTAAAATTACTCAATTTTTTAAATTTCATGAAAAAACTTTTTAATAACCATAAAATAAAATAAAAATCCTGTAAAAAAAACCAAATAAAAAATTACCTTAGAGTCTTTTTGAAAAACGATCCTCTTTTTATTTATATTTTTTAAAATAACTCTATTGTATGAATTTATAGAAAAATGACCCCTTTTTTCAATGATGAAAAAAAAATCACCAAAAAACAAAGCAAATCTCATTATAATGGAAAATTTAAATATTTTTTTTTTAAGTAAAGGCATCTAAGCAACCATAAAAATCGAATTTTCTTTCTTTGAATAGCCTTAAAACCCTATAAAGAAATGATCCATTTTATAATATTTATTGAAAATGACCATTAATTTTTTAAATGACCCCTTTATATTATTTCATTAAAAATGATCTTTGTTGTGTTAATTTCTTACATGACATATTTTTTAAATTTCTTGAAAAAGCTTCTTAACAAACATAAAAGCCCAAGAAATTCTTAGAAAACTCTATAAAAAAATTACACCGTTTTTAATATTTTTGAAAAATCTCCTTTTAATTTACTTGAAAAATGACCCCATTGAACAAAAATCTTGAAAATGAACCATTTTTCAATTTATAAAACAATTAAATCAATCTAAAACAAAGCAAATCTCATCATAATGACAAATTAAAAAGTTATCATTTTTTTTTAATGAAAATGATCATATGAACTTGTAATAATTTCTTAAATGACAAGTTTTAAAATTCTGGAAAATTACCCATTTTTTTAAATTTCATGAAAAAAATTCTAAACAACCATAAATTCCAAAAAAAAAAAATCGAAACCCCCATAAAAAAATTATCCTATTTTAGATTTTTTTTAAATAACACTCTTTTTAATTTTTATGAAAATTGAAACACTTTTTTTTTTTTTTGAAAAATGATCCAATTGTATGAATTTTTTAGAAATGACCCATTTTTTCAATTCTTGATAAAATTAAACCGCCTTAAAACAAAGCACATCTTGTTATAATGAAAAATTAAAAAGTTATTTTTAAATAAAAGCCTCTAAAAAACTATAAAAACCAAAAAAGTTCTAGAATAACCATAAAACGCTATAAAAAATTATCTATTTTTAAATGTTGTTGAAAAATGATCACTGTGTATGAATTTCAATAAAAACGATCTTATTGTAGATCATTTCTTAAATGACACATTTTTAGTTTCTGTATGTCCTGAAAAATGAACTTGTTGTAATAATTTCTTAAATGACAAGTTTTTAAAATTCTTGAAAATAACCCCTTTTTTAAATTTCATGAAAAAATTTCTTAACAACCATAAAATCCAAAAAAAATAATTGAAAACCCCCATAAAAAAGTACCCTATTTTAGGTTTTTTTTTAAAATGACACTCTTTTTAATTTTTATGAAAAATAACACACTTTTTATTTTTTTTGAAAAATGACGCAATTGTATGAATTTTTTTAGAAATGATCCATTTTTTCAATTTTTGATAAAATTAAACCACCTTAAAATAAAGCACATCTTGTTATAATGAAAAATTAAAAAGTTATTTTTAAATAAAAGCCTCTAAAAAACTATAAAAACCGAAAAAGTTCTATTTTTAAATGTTGGTTAAAAATGATCAATGTGTATGAATTTCAATAAAAACGATCTCGTTGTATTCATTTCTTAAATGACAAATTTTTAAATTTCTTGAAAATAACCCACTTTTTTAAATTTGATGAAAAAACATTTTTAATAAATATAAAATCCTAACAAATTCATTGAAAATAATAATGAAAAATAATCAAATAGTTCGATAAATTATTGAAGTTAAACTTAAAAAAGCAAAAAACAAACATATTTATTAAAAATAGTTCACTAAATTATTGAGCTATAATTATATTATTTAAGTATGTTAAAAAAGTTATGACGTTTTAATACGCAGATTTATGCTGTTTCAGACAAATTCAAATACAAAAGTAACCCTTTTAGAATGTGTTTTTAAAAACTAACCCTATGTTTTAGTTTTTTTGAAAAAAGACCATATTGTATAAATTTCTTTAGAAGTTTAGGGTTAGTTTTAAAAAACATTTGCAGAAAAGGAAGGAGGGAGAGGAAGTTTAGACGGATATGGTTGATGAACTGTTAGGTTTCTACAACAAAGAAGTAAAAGAAAGTGATTCGGAGGATTTACAAAATGCCATCAAATTCACTAGAGCCAATATCAAAGCCATCATCATGGTAGCAGTTTTCTCAATTTTACTTAGTTTCTAAAACAATGAGAGATATTTTTAATGAAGTAAAACGGAAAAATATTGATAGTGATTTGGAAAAGTATATAATTTGAAAAATCAGAAAGAAAAAAAACTCTTTAATAATTTTCAGTTTTTCATTTTTAATTATTTTAAGTGCTGTTTTTGGTTAGAATTATATTTTTAGATTTTAACTATTTCAAAATTCAGATTTTTAATTAAAAATTAAGGTCAATGGCATAATTCCTCTATTTATTCAGTAAATGGTTTAATATTGCATTGTTTTTTTAAGCTTTCAGAAATATATTATTGTTTCAAAATATTTATAAATGTAATAGATTTTTAACATCTAAATCATTGATTTACTATTGATTGATGTTTATCGTTTGAAGTTAATCGTCATTAATTAATATTAATCACTAATATACTCGAAATAATATAATTTTTCATAGAAGTTTAAAATTCATAGTTGATCAAAGGATGTGATGTTTGGTGGGACAAAAACAGTCGCATCAGCCAATTTCTGACATAAAAAGACACAGAGAAAAAGCGTTCAATAAAGAACATGTCGACTCGAAGAAAACGATTTCTCAAAGAAACACTATGGCTTCATCCACCCAATCCCTCTTCTCCTCCATGAATTTGTTATCCTTATCTTTTAAGTTTCATATTATAATATCCTAAAATAATGTGAATTTGTTAACTTTGTCCTAAGTCGTTGGATAATACTTAGGTTGTAACGGTTTGATCTTCAACTATACAGAAGTATAGAGATTGTTTTTACTTTTACAAAAACAACAATGTAAAATTTTGATCATCAACTTAATGAAAATAATATTCGAATTTGAAACAATTACCATTATAAACAACGAGAGTGATTTTGATTTTTGAAGAATTATCCTATTTTTTTAACTCTTTTAAAAAATGACTTGGTAAATTGGTTGTATGCATTTCTTGAAAAATGACCATATTATATTATAATTGTGAAAATTGACATAGATGTATTAATTACTTAAAAATAACTTATTTTTTAAATTTCTTGAAAAATAGCTTTCGTTTTTAAAATTTTGAGAAAAATGATCCTTGTGTAAAAATTGCTTTTAAAAATGAACGAATTTTTTTTAATTCCATGAAACATGGACCCATTTTTCATATTCTTTAAAAACAACATTCATTTTTAAATTCCGTGAAAAATGACACCAAGTTTAATTTGTTTTAAAATTGATATATTTTTTTAATTGCATGTAAATTGATTTGCCTTTCATTTCTGAAAAAATGTCCCATATTTCATTTCATTAAAAACGAATACTTTTTCTAATTATTTTATTAAATGACCCATTTTTTTGAAAATTGACCAGTTTTTTTTCTTCTTTTTGTAAAACCCAAGAAATGACTAAAAAAACCATAAAACCTTAGAAAAATTCCTAAGACCCAAAACCTAAGAGAACCCCAATAAACACTTAAATCACCATTAAAAAAAAAGCAAATTTGATTATTATATATTGAAAATTGAAAAGTTGTTTTAAGAAGAGGTTTCTAAACAACCATAAAAATCGAAATATTTCTAGAAAAAACCTTTAAACCACAAAAAAAATTGATCCATTTTTAATTTTTTTTTTTGAAAAATGACTATTTTTATATGTAAAACTAACCAAACCAACTCTAAAAAATATTTTTAAATATAGAAATTTTTATTATGTTAATCTGTAATTAATGTGTATCAGTGATAAACTTAATATAAAAATATATGATTCAATGTTTATTATTGCTTCACCCGATAGAAATTTGCTATATTTATAAATATCTTTTAGAGTTGCTATTTTTACAAATATTACTAAAATATTTACTAGCTAGATTTGCAATTGCCCTATGAAATATGTGTAGTTGATATTGGTTATTTCGATGATTTTGATGCAAAGTGTCTCATTCTTAAATTTTTTAATAGTGGGTCCATCTAAAAAATCAATTTATAATAAGAGAAGTAACATATGATCTTATCAACCTTGTTAGATCTTTTCATCTTTCTAATTTAAGATCTTTGACATTCATTTTATAGATAAATGTTACTATTTTTTCTGCTATCTTGTTAAAAATTTCCAAAAATAACAGTAATTTTTTTTGGACAAATAGCATAAATTAATGTAAAGAAAGAAAAATAAACCGTTCGGTGCTTTAACCTTTCTAAGTGATGGGTTTTATGCCTTTTCAATTAAGATGTGAACCACCCCCTTCTTTCTATAATATGATATAAAATGAACTTGCAAAACTTCACTTGGGAAAAAAAAGTTGTTAAAATAACATCAAAACTATATTAAAAAAGCATAAGAACCATCCATTTTTGGATTTGGAAGATTTTGTTTTAATAGATATTACATTTTATTAAATTGAAATTAGGGTATATGAAGACTCGAACCTTTAACCTAAAGAAAAGAAAGCAGTTGCCAAACCATTTGAGCTATGCTCATGTTGACGACTTGAAAGAACTAATTAATACAAGGTGAAAATTTTGAGAAATATTTATATCTTTGGTTACATCCTACATGTTTTTATACTTTGCATAGTTAAAAATTGCCATCCCAAGGAAAGTCGCCTGGTCCATCGCCTGGAACTTGAGGAGGAGGTGGAGGAGTATTTGTATTACTCATCTCGTTATGCTTTATGTCTGATAAAATATCAAAATGAAAAACAGTTTACTACCAGAATAAGAAAAGCGAAAAGCTAAATTCCACATTAATTAAACATTAACTTATTGCTCGAGAATTATCATCATAAGTCATCATAAAAAAATTCAACTATCAAGTTAATAAGTACTTAATGAGTTTTTTTTTTAATTTATATTTGTAACTATTTTTTTAGACAAGACAATATTTGTAAAACTACTCATTAAAACATATATCTACAAATTCAATCATCCTCTTAATTTAGAACTAATCCTACTTTATTTTAAAGAATAAAACAATTTAATGAACCATAAACTGAGGGAAAATAGATGAATAAACAGAAATTCCAAGTAAATTACAAGTTAAAAAGTAATTTACGTACGAGCAATATGAGATTCAGAAATCAATTTCCTTGCACCAACAGTAGAAACTAATATAAGAGTGAGAATCAGCATCAATTTCCATACAATGGAAGATCTCTTGGCAGCCATTGTTGTGCAGTAAAGAAAATCAAAAGCAAGAATAAAACTTTAAGATTAGGGTTTTTTTTCCCTTCCTTTCTTTTGGATCCGGTTTTATTTGCAGATTTTCAAATGGCTAGTATATATAAAGAATTATAGGGCCGCGTAAGGGAAAGGATTCATGCAAGTTAATAGTTTGAAATTGAAAATTGACTGAAAAACAAAGTAATCAAATGGTTTTTTTTTGGTCAAACTAAGAATAAAGCACATTTTTCAATCTTTTTGAGTTTTTGTTCACATCATAATTAGGGTTTCTAATTTGGCTGCTTTCACTTTCGAAACGCGTCTTTCTAAAATCATTACGTTTGACCCTTGTGAGGTTACTTGTAAGTTATAAGGCTACTAGAGAATATTGATCTTCAAATTGCATCTAATGATATATAACTTAGGCTTATCCATATATATGACTGCTTAACCACTGTAGTAAAAGTTTTTAGCAACGAATCAAAAAATAATAAGTGCTAGCCATGTGGAGAGAGGATGGAGTAAGGTAATATTCAAAATTAACCCTTACACGATTTTAGAGGTAAAATTTGGACTGATTTTTTTGACACAAATATCAAGATTTAAGCACCATTCTTTTCTCCCTCCCTTTTTAGTTTCTCAGAAATTCTATTTTCTCTCTCCACTTTTCTCTTTTCTCTCTCCCAGATCTCTTCTTCAAAGCCAAAAATTTCAAGCAAAATTCCAAAGAGATTCAAACTAGAAAATCAAGACGCACAAAAAAAAAACACACTAGAAATTAACCAAATCGACTCCAATCGATTAAAAAAAAATTCTCCAAATGTTGATATAATCCTATTTGAAGCAAAGAAATCTCCAAAAAAGGTAAATATAATTTTTCTTCTAAAAACAATAGCTTTTCTTCCATATCTTTGATATTTCTTCATATTCATGAAGATTTCTTTTAAGAAATTGTGTTTAAAATGAAAAACCATAAAAAAAATTGTATAAAAAATGAAATTATCTTTAAAATATCATTTTTACTTCTTGTTTGTTTGTGATTTATTTGATAATAACCCTATCAAATATATTGTTTTAATTATTTTTCTTGATAATATTCAGATATAATATTTCTTGTATATTATGTATATAATCTAAATCGACAAACATCCAATCAGAAGTATACACCAACCGGAAAAAAAATGAAAAGGGGAGAAGCCTGCCAAATATAGTCACTATATTGTTAATATACCAGTGTTGACACGGTCGAAAACACATTAACAAAAGGGATACTTTACACTAAAAAGTTTATTAATATGATAACTTTTTGTTATATAGAATATAGTTTTATAAGGATGTTTTTTTAAATAGAAAAATGTAAAATAGTAAATTTTACTGGGTAGCATATTTTGATATAATAATTGTAAAACTAACAACTCTAAAAAAATATTTTTAAATATAGAAATTTTCACTATGTTAATCAATAATTAATATGTGTATCAGTGATAAACTTAATATAAAAATATTTAATTTAATGTTTATCATTGCTTCACCTGATCAAAATTTACTATATTTATAAATATTACTAAAAAACTTATTAGATTTGCAACTGCCCGTATAAAATATATGTAGTTGCTATTGGTTATTTTGATGATTTTGATGCAAAGTATCTCATTCTTAAATTATTTAGTAGTAAGTCCATCTAAAAAATCAATTTATAATAAGAGAAGTAACATATGATCTTATAAATCTCGTTAGGTCTTTTCATTTTTCTAACCTGAGATCTTTGATATTCATTTTATAGATAAATGTTACTATTTTTTCTTCTCTCTTATTAAAATTATGGATTTAACTATAATATATGTCAAAGGATTATAAAAATGATAACCATACATTAAAAGTTCAATGCATGTAAACACAGAAGGGTGTCTCTAAATTATTTTTAATTGACACAAAAACATGGTTTACAGACATATGAAAGGTCTTAAAGAGGAACCAGTCAAGCTCTGGTTTATTTTTGCTTTTACAACACAAATTAAATTTATAACAAATTGTAAAAATATAATATTGAAAATCAAAAGTTTCCACCCCAAGGAGTATCTTCGCGTGGATTTTTGGGTGGTGGTGGAGGAACAATGTTTGTATTATTTGTCTCTTCATACTTCATACCTACACAAGATGGGAGAAAAATATATTAGGAATCAAATAAAGAAGAAATGAATTGAATAGCAAAAAAATAATAATAATTAACGATTCAAGGTTTGTTTTTTTTCTTTTCTAAATGGAATTGTTTAGAGAAAATTTATTCAATTAATTTATGAAACTATCAATATTGAAACAATATTGATATGATATTTAAATTGACAAGAGAAGTGCAATTCAATTTAAGGTTATTTTTTTCATAGTAATACAATAAGCCACTCGTATTTTATTTTGGTTCCACTCGAAAGTTCATGGTAGTGATAAAACTCGCGTATATATGTTAGGTTGGTGTAGAGGTGATATAAATTGATATGAAACTAGGTCAAATTCATCAATCAAAACAGAGAAATTCATCTTGCGAGAATATATTTATTTTAAATTAAATAATATTAAAGTTATCAAATAAAACCCTTAAAAGAGCTATTTATAGCCTTATAAAGTAAAAATATCAAATAAGAGTAAAGATTTGTTGAACTAAATTTATATTAATTAAAATATTTTTGATTTTCTAATTATATACCACATTAGGAAGGATCGAGCTTGTTATTACTGCACATTTCCTATGCGTGTGTCGCGTGTGTGTTGAAATACGAGAGATTCATTAAAGAAAAGTTTGGAATCTTAACTAACTCGAGCATTATTCACTGATTAGGTATCATTGTTTCTTCTTATAAGGTTGAAGGGTTCAACCTCCACTCCCTCAATCTGATTTATTATCTCAATAAAAAAAATAGTAGGGAGCTTACGAGGAATAATAGGAATGGAATTCAATCTCCTTGCATCAACATTGGAAGCTAAGAGCAGTGTCAAAATCAGCAATAGTTTCCATACAATTGAAGCCATTTTTGTGGCAAAAGACAGAGAAAAATGAAATACTAAAAGTGTGAAGAGATTTTACTTAATTTACGATTGAAATGAAAGGTTTTATTTATAAGAACGAAGAGCCGCGTAAGGTTTCAACGTTTGAATCAAAACTTTGAGAATGAAATAATAATAAAAAAAAATCAAAGTGAAAGGCTAGGATTTTGGTCCAAATAAATAACCTCGTGTTCTTGACTTTTTCCTCTCATAAAAGATTGCTACTTGTATTATAGTATAGTTAATGATCCGTACACTCAAGTTTGGTATCAAACGGTTTTCATTCTAGGAAAATTTTGAAGAACAACATTAAAATTAATTAGAATTTGAAGGAAGTTATTTGAAGAAAAAAAATTGGGAAATACAAATTTTTAGAAAGGAAAATTTTGTTTATTAAGAAGCCAATTTCATTGTAGTTTTAGAAGTATTAAGGAGATCATAAAGATAAAAATAGACGTTAAAGAGATCAAGATTATATTCAAACCAAAAATATGAAACTGTTGAGAATCCCACATCGGAAAGATGTAAGGAACTCACAAGGTTTATAAACTCTAAGGGCCCCTCCTCTCATTACCAATTGGTTTTGAGATGGATGCCCACATTATTAATATGGTATCAGAGCCCAACAAGCCTAAACGGGCATTCGATCCAAAAATGGGATTCGACCCAAGATGGTGAACCCAAAAGAGGCACCATCTTGAGGGGGCATGTTGAGAATCCCACATCGGAAAGATGTAGGGAACTCACAAGGTTTATAAACTCTAAGGGCCCCTCCTCTCATTACCAATTGGTTTTGAGATGGATGCCCACATTATTAATAGAAACGATCAAATGGGTAATAAATATTTATTGTGTATATTATTGAAAGACTTGAGTGTGGATATACTAGCTAGCTATTTTGAATATTGGATAAGAAATTGTCTTGTGCTATGGATTAATTAAAACTTTTTTTCCGTTTCAGACCTTCAACTTTGACAATCTCATTATTATTTTTAAATTAAATTTAAGTGTGTTCGTGCTTCTTCTTTCTCGTTTCCTCATTACTCTATATTTTCGAAAATGGCGTTTAAAGAATTGATATTTTAAAAAATAGTAAAAAATTTGAAATTTTTTAAAAATGACATTTTTCATACTAAGATCCACTAATGATCAATCTCAATCTATGAGAAATATCATTTTAAAAATATTTCAAAATATTTACTATTTTTTAAATAACTCACACAAAAAGTGTCATATGTTGAAATTTCTCTAAAAAAATTCACAAAAATCCAAAAAACATGAAGTTTTTTCAGTTTTATTTTTAGAATAATTTCAAGCAAAGGTCTTGAATATTTGTATACTTAAAACATAAATTATCTCAAATAACATATTTTTAAATTTTAATTACTAAAATGTCAGAACTTTTTAAAAATTATCCAAATAGAAGTTCAATAAATTATTGAACTATTAGACTATTGTTCAATAATCTATCGAACTATATGTTTTTGTTTTATTGTTATTTTTAATAGATTTTTTTTTGTTATTTTTTTAAGAAATGTATTCATTTTTTTAAACTTATTTTAGTTTAATAAATTATTGAACTATAATTGAATAATTTAGTTAAACTGCTATTTAGGTAATTTTTAAAAATTTATGATAATCCAGTATTTAGTGTGTGAAAAATATGTTATTTCAATAACTGCCCCAACTTAAAAGTGGTTTTTAAAAAATGACATTTTAATAATTGATATTTTCAAAAATATATAGCAAAAGTTTTGAAAATTTTCAATACATAAATTTCTCAGACTGAGATCCACCAATTTCTGACTAAGATAATCAATATGAGAAATACTATTTTTGAAATGTTTCAAAACATTTGCTATTTTAAAAATTACCCATAGAAAAGGTATCATTGATTGAAATTTCTCTATTTAAAATCACTTTCTATATAGCCATCAACCCAATCGTTTAATGATATTTATTACTAATTTAATAGCCTCATCTTCTAAAGATGGTGTGAATTTAATTCTTAACCTATAAAAAAATCACTATTCTAAAATGCCATTATAAAAAATATCTTTACCGAATTTTTATTATTTTAAGGTGCTTTTGAAACTTTTATTAAAAAAAAAAAGAGGTGCTTTTGAAACAACCTCCAAATTGTCCCTTATTTTTTGCAATAACCAGAAACAATGCCCACAGTATTAAGTTTATTAATGATTTTAAACAACCCTATTGACGTTGTCATAGTATTATAATATGAATATAACTATAATTAGTGATTGATAGTTTTTATTACAACTTTGTCAGAGAGGAAAGAGACCAAGAGAATTTTTTCTTTGTTTCCGTTTCTCAACCGATATCCATAAGCCTCACCCAATTAAATAATTTAATCAAAGCTTAGCAAATTATAATTAATATATGGTTTCATACTTTATAAGCAAGATGCCTCAAGAAATAAAAATCATAACATAGCATTAAAAAAAACATGTCAATTCGTATGAATTCTCCTTTGGTTAAAAGAGATTCATTAATTATTACAATTTGGTCTCAAACGGGGAGTAGTAGGTGGATTAAAATTGACACTCAAATGGTTCTGTCTCTGTCTTTTTCACAGATCCAATGTTTTGTTTCAATTTCTCAAAAATTTCCACCCCTAGGCTTGTCTTTGCGAGGCTTTATAGCTCTGTTAACGACATTGATCCTCACAATATCATTATCTGAAAGAAAAAAAAAGATAACGAAAAGAAATTAGATCAACAAATAATTAAAAACCAGAGATTACAATGAAATTTGATACATAAGCAAACCAAGAAAATATAATATGGTTTATCTAGTTGCAACTATCAACATCATATATATATATATATAAAAAGAAAAAATTGACATGCATGCATGCTTTTTTTTACAATATCCCCACTCAATTATGATAACTAATTTCAATTAATTTTCAAAATATTATGAGAGAGTAGGGAACTTTCTATTAGCCAGAAGAAAGATTTTGTTTCTAAAATTTAATTATAAAAAACTTTGAAGCTCAATTTGAAAATTAAAAATCAAAATAGGGTAATGTTAGCCAAAAGACGATCAAATAATTTATCACTAAAAATGAAAATGAGTTGAAATAATTATCTTACTAGTAGTTTGAGGCATGGAAACCAAATTCCTTGCTGCAACATTATGAGTTAGAATAGCCATTAAAATCAGCACCAGTTTCCAAATGATTGAAGTTCTCTTGGAAGCCATTTTTTGTGAACAATTTCCCTAATTTGCAATATCTCTATCGAGTTTTTGAGAATATTTATACACAAATAGATATGGTATTCCTTTGTAGAGGATTCCAAATTAGAAGTGGAATGGGAAGAAACTTCTTATATATAAAAAAAAAAGATTATTATAATGTAAGACTTAAAACAAATTAATTAAATGATTATAGCAGCCAGAGTATTGACCACGTGGATATGACATGGACTGTCTAGAATGGGTCCACTACTAATAGTACTATGTAATAATATAGGAACTCAATTAGTATTATTTTTTCCTTTTCTTTTTTATGGGAAGTGTTTTTTTTCTTCTTTTTTCTAAAGATATTTAGGAAGTAATTTAATAAGGTGATATTATGTGTGAGTTAAGATCTTATTTTCATCATTATTTTTTGGTACTTTAAATCATATTCATCCCATTTCGTTTCTAAGTTTAAGAGTATTTTCATTTTAGTCTTTGAAATTTGCATAGAATTTCATTTAAATTCTTATCATCAATCTTTCATACGTCAGTGTAACTTTATTTTATACGTATAGAGAAGATTTGAAACGCTAATTAAATAGAGGAATTACTTATATCTTAATGCCAGATTAAATTCAATTAGCAAGAACACTACATATTATTTGTGTGTAAAGAACACATTAACCCTATTAATTACCCGTTTGTTATATTATGATTATGATCTCTAAACATCTAAATATAATATCATATCTCTGATATAATAGTCGTTATCAATGGAAATTTTGCTCTCTTCCACTATTATTGATGGGAAATATTATGGAAGATTTTGTCTCTTCCACTAACATTGATGTGAAATATAAAAATTACTCATTAATTTCAAAATGGCATAAAGTCCTAGTGGGAATCCAAATCCTTGCAATATGAAGTGGGTTGGTACATTATTTTAAGTTGGTGAGTGTGGCATTTTAGACGAAAACAATATAAAAATATACCAGTGCGTTTACTTAAAGTCAAAGTTTCTTGCATCCTTAAAAAAAATTCAATATCATGCTCATATATTTAGCTAGAGAATATTAATTATATATGCAACTAGATGAATTATTTGTATGGACTTTTAAATTTTAATGAACCAAATAAAAATATTGAATTCTGTAAGAGTTTGTTGATCCCAATTCATTTTAAACTGTAGACACAACGAATTAACTAAAATAGTTTCATTAGCTAACCTAGTAAATGTTCATAACCCATTGCAAAAACAAAAAATACAAAAGAAAGGGCTAAAATACTAAATAACACCCATGTACTTTAGACATTATGATGTGAATCATAATAGGTTAAATAGTTAGGTTTATTTATGAGTTATTATTAGATACTTAGTTTATTTTAATGTAATTAATTAGTATTAGTTCTAATTACTTTAGGTTAAAGTTAGGGTTTTTATTGTAAGGCTATAAATAGCCACCTTAGGTTTCATTTGAGGAACATCTTATATCTTATCTTTTATTCAATTTGAATATCAATCAAATAGAGAGTTTTCTCTTCTTTGGGTTTCAACCCTTTGTTCTTTGGGATGGATTTCCCAATCAAGCATGGATTTGCTTGTTGAGGCCGTGGACTCGGCCTCTCCCCTACATCACATTATACAAACATATCCCCTCTTGGTTAAAAATGCAAATCTATAACCCGTGGTTCCAAAATTATGTAGTTAGACCACTTCCCCTTAAACTATTAATTTTTTATCGGGATAAAATACAAATAACACATTATATTATCTTCTATCATTTAAAAATACTTATTTATAAATTTGTAGTTCCGAAATTGAATAATTGGATAGCCTCATTCTCCTTAATTCCATTAGTTTTTCCTCCTACTAGCCGTGATAGTGATTTTATAAAAATAATTAATAATTTAAAAGAGATTAATTCGTCAAATTAAATAAATTATGTCCAATTTAACACTTCTTTTAAATTATTTAGGGGGCTAATTACTTAAATTTAATGTTTGAGGATGTAACTTTTTATCACCTCTATAATTTATGAGTGGTTTATCTAATTTTATGATTTTTTTTCACCCTCTTCAAAAAATGTTACGATGTTTTCAGATGTTGACCTATATTTAGGTTGATATGTAAATTTTCTATTTGCGTCTTAATATTTTTTACAATTTTTTTTTAAGTGATCAATCACTTATTGACTGTGATAATAATTGGTTGGCTATGATATGAGGAAATTATAAGAATGACCACTTTTTCAGGACCCTCATAAAAAAGGAGCCACCACATATTAAATTACAAAATCTAGCCAATTTAGTCATCATTCGTAAATACCCTTCCCATTATACCCTTTACCAGACATAGCTTATCAACTTTGATGTCTGACACACGCACATGGGGAGTTGGTGAGGCTGTCAATCATGACACACGCATGAATTCCTACTTTTCATTGGAAGATGGACAAAGCATCAGATATGAAATTTCAACTTTGGATTTCCCTCTCTTTTTTTAATATATTATTATCCCATATTATCCATTGTACCTTCTATATACCGTAACCCGATTATATATATATTTTTACTTCTCTTTTCTGTTTTTAGGGTTTTGCTTGGAGTTCATGTGCCTTCATCCATGGACGAACAAGGTACAATAATGGCATTTGTTTAGTACGTATTGTAAGTAATATACTTTTTCTATGTATATATTTTTTGTATTTAGTTTTGTTTTTTCTATCATCATCTGTAGGTTTTGATTTGAGATTAGTGGTGATCAAGTATGAAGGCTATTGGGATGTAAACAAAGATTTTGTTGGATTTTCATGGGTGTTTGTAGACTTAAATGGTGTTTCTGATTACGAAGGATTTTTGGAATATATTGAAGAGAAAACGGACATTCTATTAAACACAAGCCTTTTTTGGGTTTACATCGAGCTAGTATCTGATTTGAATGTTGCAAAATACGTCCCTATGAATGTTCAGGATGATTTCACGTATTTTCTTAACTGTTTGGATTCCAATTCTCTAAATTATGCTGTTATTATTGAGAAGGGCACAAGCGACATGGAGGTTGAAGAGGATCAGCCAGAGGTGGTCGTGGACGAAGTTGAGACTCATAGGGTAGACAACATGGGTACAGATCAGGAGGCGAGTGCACGCAATGTACGTGTTGTACCAACACTACCAACAATACCCGAAGAAGAAGATGAGGTTTTAGAAGATGTAGTTCATGAAGAATCTAATGGAGCATTTGAATATGACGATTTGGACGAGGATCAATATAACAAAGATCTCAATACATGCGGATCTGATGGTGTATATATTCCGGATGGCCATCGCTTTATAGACAGTATCGACTTGCGTAAGTATCGGTCGACATTCAATGTTGTATTAAACGATGTATACGCTACGAAGAAGTTATTGAAACAGACTGTGAAGATATTGGCCATTAAGAATTATTTTCAATTCTATGTTGTTCGTTCTAATTCATCCAGAGGTTATATAGCCTGTCTGTATGACAAATATGGGTGGTTTCTACGTGCATTAAGGTTCAAGGATTCACAGGTTTTCAACGTGCATACTTATCACGACTGCCACACTTGTCCGACTGATTTTGTTAAGAATGATCACAGGCAAGCATCAGCTGATGTTGTTGCTTTGTTTGTCAAGCAGTTCTATCCACCTATACGGGGCAAAGTCATTAAGCCTCAGGACATAATGGAGATGATGAGATGTAATCACGGGTTTTCAATCAGTTACGCCAAGGCGCGGGTTGCAAGGGAAATGATAATGAACGAGATGCGTGGTAGTCATGAATCTTCCTATATCCATTTGTCGCGATTTTGCCATGAAGTTGAGCAACGAAACCCTGATATGTATGTGATCGAATTATTTATAATACGGTAAATGGCGTACAATGAATACAGTTATACAACGGATACCAATTCAACTTAATATACATATTATTACAGGGACATTCATAGAGTACGAGTATGATGAAGATTATTGTTTCAAGTACGTGTTCATTACTCTTCATGCTTCGATAAAAGGATTCCCAAATTGAAGGCCAGTTATATTAGTGGATGAGACTTTTTTGAGAAATAAGTATGGCGGTACGATGCTCGCAGCTGTCTGCATGGATGCAAACAATCAAATATTCCCCATCGCCATATCTATTGTTGATTCGGAGAATGATTTATCATGGGAATGGTTCTTTACAAATATGAAGAAAGTAATTGGTGACGAAGTAGGAAGATTTGCTATCATATCTGATCGCCATGGTAGTATAATGAAGGCCGTTGAGAAGATATTCCCTCTTGCTAATTACGGTACATGCATGTTTCATCTATCAAAAAATATAAAGAGTTAGTTTCGGAAAAAGGGTATTTGCGACGTTTTCAAATGGGCTGCTTGTGCATTTACGATTGAAGAATTTGAACAACACAAGGAAGAGATGTTTAGAATGGAACCGAGGTTGGGAAGCTTATTTGGAAGGAATTGGGTCTTCTAGACGGGCACGTGCGCTGTTTGGTGGTCCTCGTTTCAACATTATGAACACCAATATATCTGAGAGTTTCAATAACGCGATGAGCCGACATCGAGGTCTTCCTATTATTTCATTTCTCGAGGAAGCCTTACTCAAAATGCAAACTTGGTTTCCTAAACGCAGATCTGCAGTTGCTAAGTACAACCAGCCATTGTCGAATTGAAGGTATAATTACACATACCGTATAAACATAACACACTGGTTATACCAATTGTACTAATTGTGTTTTATCACCAGGTGCATGTGTCTGGTTTTGCGAAATTCATGGTCAGTGACTTAGATTCTGATTTTTTTGTGGATGTTAGTAGACGTGAGTGCTCGTGCAAACGCTGGCAATCAGAGTTATTCCCTTGCTCGTATGTGTGTGCCGCTCTCAACCATGTTCAAATGTCTTCTATTGATTATGTTGACTACTATTATTCAAAAGATGCATTGTCTATGACGTATGCGGAGTCGGTTTGTCTAGTTGGGAGGATTTCAAGTTGGGGTAGGATTGATGATATACACCTCCCCCCTCCAGATACGAAGCGTGCTGCTGGTAGACCTCGAAAGAAGAGATTTCGTAGACGTGGGGAGTACAAAAAGGTGTTGAAGTGTGGTAGGTGCAATGAATCTGGCCACAACCAAAAGACTTGTCAAAACCTTTTAAGTATAGTCCCATATTCTACTAGTCGTTGAAGCATGAGGTATGGAATGATCCTTTTGAAGTTCAACTTGGGATCTGGTCTATGTTGGACCACATCATTTGTTGAACTTTAGTTTAGGGATTATTAAGAAGAAAATATTTAATTATACATTTTATGTCATTTATTTAAAATGATTATGTATATAACTGAACCTGTAGTAATTGGTTTTTTTTACTAATGTCCCTTATTTTGGGTAAATGTATACATGTGTTATTTTTGTAAAAATAATGGTACTATTGATATAATTCGTATAATATTAAGTACTAATTGTACCAACTTTACGTACCACGTAACAAACGAGCAAAATATAGTTGTAATTTTGTTAAACTCAGCTATAAAAATAATGGTACAATTAGTAAATATACATTTTATGCTTTTTTTAAAATGATTATGTATAAAACTGAATCAGAAGTAAATGACATTTTTACCAAGTTTGTTTTATCGATGGAAAACTGTGTATTGACTACACGCAAAACAAACATGTACTGTTGGTATAACTAATAGGCAAGTACCAATTATGCCAATCATACATAGCATACAACAATAGGCAAATGATAGTTTTAATATAGTTAAAACACAAAGTCACAGTTAGTTGAAATTTAGTTAAAACTACACATCAGTCTACAATAATAGTTTACTCATTGACATTTGTTGCTTCACTACTACCTTCAACTTCCTTAATTTTTCTTGGTCGACCGCACTTTCCCCCTCCTGCACCTCGTCCCCTCTTATGTGTGCTGGCCCTTGTTTAAACTACAGGCATATTTTTTTTGGACTCATTTCATCCGAAAGCGCTAGTGTATGGTTCTTTGTTTTGTCGTCCTGCCTTTCTCTCTCTAACTGGCCTCACATTTGTTCCGTCTTGCGGTACAACAGCACAGAATGTACAGTAAATTTAATATGGACGCTGAGTGGATTTGTTAGTTCAATACAGGTTGATCGCTTACCTCTGTTGTATCTTGTGCCTCTTCAACAATATCCTTCTCCCCTTGATCCGCCTGCCCAATGTTGGTGACGCCCTCTTCTTGAGTATCCTTCTCCCCCTCATGCTCTTGAGCTGGCTGTCCAATTGTCTCTTCTGCCAATGCAGTGTTTGGGACAATATTTATGGGTGGTTTATCAGTTTGAAGCGTTTGTTCTGGTGGGATTCTGGTCATCTGAATGCAAGACATTTGTGGTCCCAGACACATGATGTACCTACAGTTTTTGCTTAATATTATACCAATATTACTATACCAATACTACTATACCAATAATACTATACCAATACTATACCAGTAGGTTTCATGTTTCGTACCTCTAACACAATGGGAGTTGTATGAGTTAAGTCAACAAGAGGATCTTCATTTTGCGAAGAAGCCCACCCTCTTCTTGCACACTGATTGTTGAATCAATGTTATAGTAAGTACTTTAGCTAAATAGCCAGGATATTGAAATAATTTACACAATGTGTGGATAAGGCTTTTACATACCGAAGATGTTGTTGTTGGCGGTGGGAAGGGAAATGTATCATCATCGAGACTTTTTCCTTCAAATAACTTCACCAACTTCAAATTCAAATATCTACCTTTTCATTCAGGGAAGTGAATTCAGCAATAATCAAAGCTTGAAAGTCACTCAAGCTTGTTTTAGTTGCGTAGTCACTCGCATCAGTTTGTCTTTCCTCATTCTGGTTATGTCTGTGATATTGGGCCATTTCATCCCAATCTTCTTCTGATATTTTGTCATGATCACAATCCCATTCATCATCCACCATCTTTTCCTTCCCCTTATTTCCATGCATCTTAAGAACTTCATCCTCTGTAGGCTCGAGTGGCACCACTACAATCTGTACAATAAATACAAGTTATTATACAATTTATACTCAAAATAAAAAAAAATAAAAAATTTAATCATAAGTATGGATTATAACCTTTTCATTGAAGATCTATTTTTCTAATTTCTTTCCGTCCATCAATCTGTGAAGATCCCAATTCATAATTCTTGGCATTACTGACCTTAATCTCCTACCAAACCTCTCACTTTCCGATAACTTTGGTATGACTTCATACGCCCAATAGATTAGGGCGTACGCAAATCAGGAAATTACCAATGAAGAAGAATGCTGGTGACTTACTGATCCAATGACACTGTCGAAAAGTAATTTGTAAGCAACACTCCCCTATGGATACGTCTCAAACCGGCTGTTGTCTTCCACTAACCTCAAGTGGAGGGGTTCTAACTTATTTGATGGGATTTTTGCAATCACTATGCCCTCTAGAATCGCCAACTTAGCCAACTTAAGTGAAAGCACGTCATTCTTGAATTCATATGCCTCTATTTTTTCCTTCAAAGTAATAAATTTTGGGGCTGAATAATGCAAGAAGAATTCAGACTCGATTTGACTTGGTGGAAGCTTCTCTATGTTAACATATTTAACCTCTCCACAATTTAGCCCGGTTATCAAACTGAGTCTGCTAGTGTGAAATCTATTTCATTACCCTCTATATTAAACCGTAAGACCCCTTTAGTGGTGCTTGGAATCCTCTTTCTATTGATTTGTAGCAAAAGTTGTGTCGGGAAGTTTGTTGTGGGCATGTTAAGGAAATTGCTAACAAAGGACCCCCTCAACATTTTTTTTTGCTTCGATGTTGTTTTCATTCTAAGGAGTTCAAGTATTTTTGGCTTACCATAAACATTCATGTGCTGGTCTTGTAGCCAAGCCTCCCTTTGGATGTATCAACTGGGTTCCCTATTAGCAGTACACAATAAACTACTTAAGAAGTACACGAACGAAAACAGATGTACGTCTTACACAAAGTACACTTACAGTATGACAGTGTTACATAGCTGAGATTACCCCACCATACACATACACATCAATTACCACAGAGAAGGTTAGGAAAACAATACCTTATGTGTGCCCATTGCCCGCCTTTTTGAAGAACCACATAATTCTGCAGATTTCGTTCCACCCTTCCTCTTACCACTTCATTCCCTCTTATCTTGGACGATAGGGTCGTTTGGCTGAATGCGGGAAGAGTTAATCTAGTCGTTAAATATATGTAAATGCAGTGTAATTATTTATATACATAGTACCAGGCGTACCTTAGTCTGTTCCCCTTTGTCAGTCATATGAAGATGCTCTATACCCTATGTATCTTCCATCCCTAGCTAGTGGAACAAAGGAAGAGTCATTCTTAATTTTTGTATGAATTCCATCAGAATGGAGAACCCAAAAATAGCCACATCAAAGAACAATGCAACCCCCAACATGCAAAATCCAAGAAGACACCCAATCACCAAATCACGAACATTAGAGATGAAAATGTTTGAATTTATTCAGATTTTCCCCCAAAAACCCTAAAAAATATGCTCATTTTATGAACACAGCTACACAAACTGCATAAACAAGGGCAAAATAGGCCTATAAACAGCCACATCAAAACCCATAAATAGCCACATCAAAGAACATTGTACTACCCCCAACATGCAAAATCCAAGTACACACCCAATCACGAAATCACGAAACATTAGAGATGATGAATGTTTGAATTTATTCAGATCTTCCCAAAAAAAACCCTGAAAAAGATGCTCACTTTATGAAAAAACTTGCATAAACATAGAAGAAATGAGTGTTGCATACCTTTATTGATAGTTGAATAGAATACGAGGCTGTTTTGCAAATAAACGGAAGCTTGAGCGAATAGATGGAAAACGGTTAGGGGGAAAGGGTTTGAGAGCGTTTGAAAATAGAAGAAATGAGTATTTTAAAATAAATTTGAAATGAAATCTGTTTTTGAAAGTAGTGGGAAACCGGACGTGGCTAGAAACTGCATTAATTAGGCGATTTGACGACGCTTCCCTTCCCCAAAAATGGAATGATAATACGGTGGGTACAGTGCACACCATCAGTTTCCCTTTTTCAGTCAGGAAGGCAATTTTGTATTTTCAACACAGCTTCTAATACGTGGCAGTCAAAAGCTGGCTGTTTAGCAATTTTTTTTTATCTCATGGCTATTTTATATTATTTCTCTTCATATTAGGCTATTACTATGTTTAACCCGCTATGATATTAAGTCCATTTTACGTAATAACCATTGATTGATTAAGATATATAGCAAATCACTGATTGACGTACTCATTAAAAAAGAAATATTTAAAAATTTAGAAAATTTCATTAGGTAGAAGATTTTGATAGCAGCATTTATATATATATATATATATATATATATATATATATATATATACTGAAAACTGTTCATAAATATAACAATTTTTACAGCGTTAATCAATGATTAACATTAATTATTGTAAAAATATGTAAGTCAATGATAATCATTCATTGCCCGATTCAAAATTTGTTAAATTTATAAATATTTTTAAACCAAGATATCTTTATAAATATTACAGAAAAAATAAGTTAGATTTGCAAATCATCCTTGATAATTTTATAAAACATTTTGCTAAATATATAAAAAAAAATTAATTAAATTGCCTATAATTATAAATAGAGAGATTTTTAATCATCCCTTTTCTATTTCTTGATTTACCAATTGTGAATTCCTTGAACCTAATTCTCTTTGGATTTGGATCCAAATCCACTACTAAATCACCATCATCATATGGCTCGCGGCCTAAAGGCCGGCCCTTACTCGGCTAGGGCTCGGCCCGAGCTCGGCTCGAAAGTCAACGTTTGACGGGCCTGCTCGGCTCGGCTCGTTAATTGTTTGGATTGGATATGAGCCTCCTTTTTTTTAACGAGCCGACTCGTGGGCCGGCTCGTTTGAGCCTCCATAGGGCCGATACAACGAGCCGACTCAAGCTCGCAATATTTATTCATTATTTAAATGAAATTTTATATTATCACCATTTTAAAAATTTAGATAAAAAATTCTATTATAATTTAACAATAAAATTTTAAAAAAAAAACTATTATAACTTAACAATAGAGTTTATTGTAATGATGCACTTTATTCTCAAATATTCATGTATGAAATAATTAATAAAAATATCTATTTTTTAAAGTTGATACCTTTATGTAATTACTAAATAGGATAAAATAAAATTGCTAAATTATTTAGCGGATAAAATTGTTATTTAAAATAATAAGTTTAATATGTTAATTTTGTTAACACTTGATTTTTTTAAAAAAAGTGATTCAAAAGTTATACTTCATTGGTTGTTGGTTGTTAAGAAAATATAATACAAAAATGAACTTATATGATAGGCCGAGCTTGGCTGGCTCCAACGAGCCAGGCCCAAGCTCGGCTCGATGAGCCTAGTCCATGAGCCGAGCTGCGAGCTTTAACATTTTAGATTGGGCCGAGCCGGCTCGGCTCGACTCGACCAAAAGCAAAAGCTCGTTGGGCTTGAGCTCGAGCCGAGCTTGAGCTTTCTAATGTTTGGGCCGAGCTGAGCCGGCTTGGCCCATTGATGATGGTGCTACTAAATAAGCTCTAAGCATAGTAAATTATAGGGCATTTACAGATATGTTAAAAATTGGTTTTGATATTTACAAATTTATTAACTTAAAAAAAGTATTTAGAAAAATGTTAAAATCTTATTAGTCCGATTACTATTCTTCAAAAAATGTCATAAATACCTTTATGTTATGCCAAATCATCAAGTCACTGATTTACCATATGGGTAATATTATTAGTGATTTATCAAAATATATTATCATTGATATACTGATAATGATTGACTATCATCGATTTTCCATGATTTACCACTATTGTTATACTGCTTTACTAAGTCAGGACTCCGGAGAGGTCTCGTCAATTTTTTTTTTTTTTTGAATTTTCATTATAAAAAATAGGAAAAACAAGTTGGAAGGCTTTGAGTTTCATCAAATAAATGCTTAAGAATGAGTTTTAGCCGAAAAATCGATGGTTTTATGAAAGCTAAAATGTAGCTATATATATGTATAATTAAAGAAATAAAAATAAAATTATTTATACATTTGGCCAACACAATTTAACAATTGAATTAGATAGCAGTGGTAGGGTAGATTTCTCTTATATGAATCGTCATTAGAAGTACAATCATATTGCAGATTAATTATGATATAAATTTAATTTGATTTATTTTGTAAAGTTTCTTCAATAATCTTCAACTTCTTTTTCAAAAAAAAAAAAAATAATCTTCAACTTCTACTACTAATCTCCTCCACCTTGTGGAGCAGCCGCAGCCGTTGGTTTGGTGGGGGCGCTTCCACGTTGTAAAGATTCTGAAAAAAAAAATTGTAAAGGATTTTCATTTACATATCTTTGCTCTTTAAAAACTATCAAATTCTTGGCAGAATAATATAAAACCCTACTTCCTATTTAACTCACTTCTGTGGCTCATGAAAATTCAAGAGTTTATATAACTTTTGCGCTTTGGCATCTGTTAAAAGTAGCCCACTAAAATTTAAGGGGGAGTTTGGGATACTTTTGATTTAAATGTTATAGTATAAAACCGTTTTTCTATAAACATTTTTTAGTTTTTGAAAATGTTTAAAAATGTTCTTTTAATAAAATAAACTGCTTTTATAACTATTGAAAAATACTTTTAAAAACTATCCCAAACGGAATCCAATTCAATTTTTTCTTTAAAATCATTTTTATGTGTTTCTATGTGTTTTTAACATTTTCAAAAACATTTTTATGATCTAGACAATTAACATATAAAACCTGAGAACTATTTTTAGTATATGAAAAACACTTTGAAAATTCATCTCAAAACTCATCTTAACTATACGTATATTTTACATGGAAAACTCTACCAAAAAATATAAGTAGAGGGATAATTTGTAACAAATATTGGTAAAGAAAATATTTCTGGTGCTGGATAAAGTGAGGAGCCTCAGAGACTTGATTCGTGGTTGAATTCTATCAGATTGGCGGTGCGCTCAGGAGAAAGAAAGATGTTCTCTTACAAGTGGTATCAGATTCATGTGCCCCGGATTTAACCATGTGAATGGAATTTTTCGGTGCCGAACAAAATGAGGAGCCTCAGAGACTTTGATCTGTGATGGAGTTCTATTAGACAAGTGGTGCGCTTCAGAGAAATGGAGATGATCTGGTACAGAGTTAACGGATGAAGGGGAGGCTCGATTGGTTCTTTGTTTGAAGAATAAAATCTCACATTAGTTAGAAGAGAGGATGATCATGAAGTATATAAGAAGAGAGCAACAATATCTCCATTGGTATGAGATTTTTTTGGTGAAATCAAAAGTAAAGTCATGCGAGATTAGGTCCTAAAGTAGACAATATCACACCAATGTATTGATTGAGGAGGTTGGCGTCCTTAACAAACATTTGATGATACATTACTACTATTTGGATCACAAGATGAAATTTTAAGCTTGAAACTCAAAGTGTTTCTCTATTATTTGAGTTACTTGGACATATAAATTCCATTTCTTTCCTAATTTAAATTAAAAGGGGAAAAAATGAGAGTATAGAGAAAGTGATATAAGAGAATTAATTGATAGATATTGACTTACCTCCTAAGTAAGATGGTCTTGAAGCAACATTAGTAGCTAATGTAAGCATAATAAGTAACAATAATACACGCCAAATAATTAAAGATCTTTTGGAAGCCATTTTGCTAGATATTTCAAAACTTTTATTAGTTAAACACATTATTTAAAAGCAAAGGCTCGATTGCTTCAAGTCTACAACGGGATATTTCGTAGAGTTTTCTGCAAAGACTTTTACTAATTAGTATTGTAAGATCTTGTGTGGTTTTATTTCATCAAGTAATTATTTGCCAAATACAAATTTGTAATTTTTGAGCTTCATATTCAATTCGATTATTTGATAATTTTCTGGGCAAATGAGAATTAGATTAATCTACATGTGAAACCGATGATTTCTCTTTGAATTATTAGTCAAAATCCCTTGGCCATTTTTCGTGGAAATGATTTGTTAGATTAGTTTTCTTATAAACATTAAATTTGAAAGGGAAAGGAGCAAAATATAAATTTCAACGTTTTGCTTGGTATTGGAAAAACTTGTAACGCGAACCAGTCTTGATTATTGACCAACCAAATGGGTGAACCATTTTTGCCTGTTTTTCTTGGGTTTTAAGCGGTTCTACAGTCAAAATTCAAAGTAATCTGAAAAAAAAATGGTATAAATGAAAATATTGTGAAAGTAGTTCTATCTCAAATTTCATAAAACAATAACCCACTTCGAGGAAGAGTCGTTCTACGCCCATACGAAAAATATACGAAGTAAATCGATCAAGAATGTGATAAAAACAAAATAGGCCAGAAATATTTTTGGCTCGTAACTTTTTTTATAGAACTTGAATTGCTATGAAACTAGATGAACGATTGTATGAACTTTTCAATCTTGATGAATCAAAGATAAAACTATTGAATTCTGTAAGGATTTGATGATACCAAATCATTTGAACGGTAGACACAACGAATTAACCGAAATAGTTTATCAGGTAACCTAGTTAATTGTTCATAACCCATTGCAAGAATATATACCAAGTGAATAATACCAAAGAAGGTAAAAGGTAAATATCGTACGTGTAGTTTAGGTATTATACAAACACAGCTTCTATATGACTTAAAAATGTAAATCTTTATATCTATGGTTATGAAATTATGCATGTAGACTCATTTCCCCTTAAAGCTATTCAAATTCAATGGGATAAAATATAAATAATACATATTTTATTCTTACATACCCCAAATTGTTTAAAAAATATATATTTATACGTTGGTATAGTTACGTAAATATACAATTAGACCTATCCCTATCACCGTTAATTTTTTCTCCTACTAGCCCTCATAGAGATTTTATAATAATTATAAATAAATTAATAACTTGAAGAGGAGAATTCATCATATTAAAATTTAGGTAAAATCATATAAAACACCCCTAACCAATAGGGTTAGTTTCACTTTTTCTCCTAACGTTTCAAAAGTTTCAATTCTACCCTTAATCTTTTAATTTGTTTCAAAATATCCTTTGTTGTAGAAATTACCCTTTTAAAAATACTGATTATTATGCAATTTCGGTTAAGTTTAACGGAAATTAAAAGATTGAGAGTAATTTTGAAAAAATATTTTTTAAATAAAAGGGTAATATCTGAAGAAATGACATTTTACAAAGTAATTTTTTTTCAAAAAGTGTATTTTTGAAACAAATTAAAATATTGAAGGTAGAATTAAAAATTTCAAAATGTTAGGGGCAAAATTGAGACCAAACCCATAGTTAGGAGTACTTTGTATGATTTAACCTAATATTTATAGGTCCAATTTCAAAAATTTATAAAATAATGGGGTCAATTGTGCAAATTTAAAGTTTGATGATGTAATTAATGGTTGAGTATCACTGATTTTCCATGATATATTATAACTCATTTAACTTAATCCCTTACTCATTGATGTGAATCATAATAGGTTAAATAGTTGAGGTTTATTTATGAGTTATTATTAGAGAATTAGTTTATTTTAATGTAATTAATTAGTGTAATTAATTTGTATTAGTTATAGTTACTTTAGATAAAAATTAGGGTTTTATTGTAAGGCTATAAATAGCTACCTTAGGTTTCATTTTAGGTTATTCTTATCTTGTATCCAATTTTATCAATTATTAAATAGAGAGAGTTTTCTCCTCTTTAGGGTTTTAACCCCTTATTCTTAGGATGAATTTCCCTGTTTGAGGCCGTAGACTCGGCATCGCCCCACATCACTCATCTTCTTCAACACCAAATTTCGACGAAACCTCACCAGACTTCGATTAAAGTGTTGTCTGGAAAGTTCTTTCTATGTGAGAAAAAGAATTTTTTGGTATCTGATAAGATATATAATAGTCTTGGTCAAAGGAGTTTACCCTTGAATTATTAAAAAGATTGACGATGAATAAAAGAAGATGAAAGTAATTTAATTATTAAAAAAATCCATTAAAAACCTTATTTTACAAAGTGACATGTGTAAATAGTTTTTAAAAATAATAAATATGTAAATACTTATTTTTTAATAATTTAAAGAATTGAAAGAAATTGTTAGAAAATTGCTGACGGTTAGTTTTGGATGGAATTACTAACGGAAGATGGCTTTTGAAAATGTAGGGTGATTTTTTTCAAATTAAAAGTGTATGAATATAAATTAAAAAATCATAAAAATGCGGGGTCATTTAACCCTAAATTTTAACCCCCCCCCCCCTAAATTCCTTAAAAAAAAGTTGTAGTTAGTTTAGGCCCACACAATTAAACAAAAGAATCAGATAGAAAAGGTGAGTTTACTTAAATAAATCATCATATATTATTCAAAAATTTAAATGAAAATAAATAAAATATCATCATAAGTACAATCACATGGCTGAAGATAACCTAAAGCGTTTTATTTGATTTATTTCGTAAGTGTACGTTTGAGATCGTTTTTAAAAGTGTTTAAAAACGATTTTAATAAAAAAAATATTTTTGATAACCACTAAAAACACTTTTAAACACTTTTGAAAAAGTATCTCAGACGAACTTTAAGTGGTTTCCAATGTTCAACTAGTCGTTATTCCCACCCTTTGGAGCAGCAGCAAGTTGTCTGAAAGGTCCGGTTCCACGACGTGGGGATTCTGGAAGAAGAAATATAACACATGTTAGGAATTTCCTCCATCAAAATCCTTTCTATTCGGAAAAAAACCATGGATAGAGGAAAAAATAATCCCTGACGACAAAAAAAATGTTCAGTGATAAGGCGGTTTGGTTACCAATACAAAATGAGAATGAAAAATAATACTAAATTACCAATTTCGAGTTAACACACATACTTCAGTTTTTCTCACTTCAAAATATCAATTACAACGTTGATGATCCATTGACGATTAGAACAAGATCAAAAAATAAATTGTGAAACTCGTAAGTGTGTATTATTGTGAGATGATGAAATATAAATTCTTTAAAATCTATAGGGGGAAAAATTTAGGGACAAAGAGAGTGATTCAAGAAATGAATTGATCAATTGACTTACCAACTATGTGAGATACACTAACCATCTTCCTTGAAGCTACATTTGTAGCAAATATAAGCATTATAATTAAGAAAACTTCCCAAATAATTGAGCCTCTCTTGACAGCCATTTTACTAAAAATTACAATAAGATATTAATTAGTTGAAAAAAAAAAAAAAACTTTAGATAGAGAGATATCTGACTTTTCAGAAATTAATTTACTTATCACAGAATATTTATAATAGCAAAAAATCTATAGATCGATTAATCAAGATTGCTTCAAGTCTAAAATGAGAAATTTCTAGGAGTTTTCTGCAAAGACTTTTATTTTGTTTTGTAAGACTTTGTGGTTTTAATAATTCATCAAGTTTGAAAATTCATTGTATTGTTCAACCTCACATATTTAATTCAATTCTTTGATAATTTAATAGTTTAATTAATAGTGAGAAATTGATAATTTAATACTTTTTTTTAAAATGCCCTTACACTTTAGGAAAATTACAAATCACACTCTTCAATCGATTAGTTTTAATGAAATTTAAACACTTTTATATTATACGCATACCACGTGTTAAAAACAATTAAAAAAATTAAAATTTTAAACATTTGAGTGTGATTTATAGATTTTACATAACATTAACATAAGAGTTTATTCTAAAATTCTACACACCTGACATTTTTTTAATGAAATCATAAAATATAAATGTATATCAATTTCGTTAAAATTAATCGATTGAAGGGTGTGATTTGTTAGGTTTTGGCAAGTATATATAAGAATTGTTAAAGCCCTAAACTTGCTCAATAAGTTTGCTTGGTGATCCCAAGTCTAATTTATTGTGGTCATTAGATTTGCTTGGTGGGCAAGGATGAATTATAACCATTGGATTTTACATGGTGACCAAGGCTATTTTGCATTATAAATAGAGGCAAGCCTTTGTTGGCAAATGTATCCCAAAAATACTGAGAGTGTATTTGTATTGGGTTCGGGGAGAGAATTTCTGTTTGATTGTAACAATTTTTCACATAGTAAACTTCTTTTGGTTGGGCCGTGTTTTTCTCGATTATTTCTCTTTATTCCTAGGGGTGAATGTGGGAATGTTTTTTTTTTCCAACAACTGGTATCCGAGCTTTAGGTTAGTAGTTTCTTGAAATTCTTTGTATGTTTTGTGGTTGCAGATTTATCTAATCTTCCACATTAGATTTTGTTATAACTGTCTGCTCATTCAAACTAGGAGTGAGAAGCAAGTATGTCAAACTTTATGAGTCCAGCTGTGACGTTTGATGTGGAGAAATTTGATGGAAGGATCAACTTTGACTTGTGGCAAGTGCGAGTCAAGGATATACTGATACAATCGGGGTTACACAAGGCATTGAAAGGAAGACCAAGCGGTGGTGCTTCCAATCAGTCAAGCGGTGATGGTGATTCAACGAAATTAGATGGCAGTGGTTCCAGTGGAGGTTCTAAGAAGTTCAGTACGAGTGATGAAGATTGGGAAGAGATGGATTTGAAGGCGGCAAGCGCGATAAGACTGTGTTTGGCTAAAAATATTCTTGTAAAAGTGCACGGAATTTTAACAGTTAAAAAGCCTTTGGGAGAAGCTTGAAGCCTTGTATCAAGCAAAGGGCATCAAAAAACGGTTATACCTGAAGGAGCAATTTCACACACTTCGAATGGAGGAAGGTACAAAAATCGCAACCACTGTGTTCTCAATGGTATCATTTCAGAGCTAGAGGCAATCGAAGTAAATGATGAGGAGTATAAGACACTTAGACTCATTTTGTCTCTTCCAACTTCTTATGAGCACATGAAGACGGTTCTAATGTATGGAAAAGATTCTTTGGATTTTGCAGAATCTACTAGTAAACTCTTATCAGAGGAGAGGAGATTGAAGAGTGAAGGACGTGATTCATATAACAACTCTGTGTTGGTAGTTAGCAATGGGAAGAAGAAGACTTTCGTACAAAAGAAAGGCTGTTAAGAATATGGGTTATCTGGTCACCAGAAAAGAGATTGTCTTAACGGAGTAGGTTCGATAAAGGGCTCTGGGACGAAAGCTAACATTGTCTCTCTTGTCATGGGAGACGACGAATTTGTTTAAATGGAGAAGAAATTCATCCTCATGGTATGACTGTTTTACCATAATAGAGGATGTGTTGTTAGTGGATGCACTTGAGCATTGATTTGGCAGTTATGCAAGGCGTGTTGTGGAAGTGATGTCGATGGCTGAATAACTTCCAGGGAAGCCAAGTAGGTGGAAGTTGCACCATAATTTCAGCAAGCTTTATCAACATGTGTCAAAAAGGAAAAATCTTGAAAGGTGATATTTCAAGTGGTTTACTTATATGGTGGAGTAGGATAGCCATCTGGTTTGAGAACTATGATTTATCGATGAAGACAATGATTGTAGCAGAAGCTATATGGATTCTTCATCTATCTTGCCAAGGTGAAATTTGTTAGGTTTTGACAAGTATATGTAAGAATTGTTAAAGCCCTAAACTTGTTCAATAAGTTTACTTTGTGACCAAGTCTTTTTTGTGGCCATTGGATTTACTTGATGGGCAAGGATGAATTATGACCATTGGATTTTACTTGGTGACCAAGGCTATTTTGCATTATAAATAGAGGCAAGCCTTTGTTTGCAAATGTATCAGAGCCATGCCTCGACCCTAACCATGTGGGTTGAATCCTCAGATGCCGAATAAAGTGAGGAGTCTCGGAGACCCAATCCATGGTGGGCTCTATCGGAAAAGCGGTGCGCTCCAGAGAAAGGGAGTTGGCCTAGATAGAGTAGAAGGATGGAGGGGAGGCTCGGTGGATTTGTTCGAGAGGAGGATTGTTAGAGTGCGAACAAAATCTCACATCGATTAGGGAAGAGGATGATCATGGGTGTTATAAGGGGAATGACACATCTCCATTGATATGAGGCCTTTTGGGTGAAACTAAAAGCAAAGTCATGCGGGTCTTGGCCCAAAGTGAACAAATATCATATCAATGTAAAGTTGTGATGACCCGTGGTCCCCTAACATGATTTACAATTTTACTAAAGTGTAGAGGTATTTTAAAACAAAACAAAAAAAAGTGCAAGGGTATGATTTAACAATAACTCAAAGTGTAGGAATGTATTTTACATTTATCCCTTTTAAAAATTATGTTTGTCATCAATAATTTCCTCATCTAATTTTTTCCAATTTTTATAAATTCTCTTGAATTTTTTGTCAAGTTAAACAAAATAAACAAAACAAAACTTTTTGAAAACAAGTTTTTAAAAAATAAAAATAAAAATTGATTTTGATTTTAAAATATTTTTCCAAAATGTAGATCATAGAATAAAAAAATTGTTAATAAACAAGTGTAATTTGTATAACCAAGAAATAAAAACGAAATTGCAATTGCAATATGTATGAAGATGTTGTTTAACAAACACATTAATAAATCTTACATTCTCATTGGAAACCCTAACTTTTGGCACATGAAAAATTAAACGCAAAATTTGTGGCTTTTAAATCAACGAAAATATCTAACTAAAAAAATTAAGAAGAGAAAAGAGGAAAATTTAATGAACATATAATCCACATACATATCCATTCAAGTTTTGAAAAATATCAAAATAAAGCCTCAGAGCCATATTTCAGCAGGTTAAAGTTTTTATTTCTCCTCTTGCCTAATTAAAAAATTTAGAAGAAAAAATTTAAAATGAAAAATAAAAAATTTCAAGAAAAAGTGATCTATAGGAGTAAATTTGTTTGACTTATCAGCTATATGAGATAGAGTAACCATCTTCGTTGAAGCCAACATTAGAAGCTAATATAAGCATAATACATAACCATACATCCCACATAATTGAAGTTCTCCTAAAAGTCATTTAGATTGAAATTACAAAATGGTATTCATTTGTCGGGTTTTTGAACACCTCTAATTATTGGGAGTTTCTTCACAAATATTGTGAAAAATAGAAATAATTCCGGATAAATTGCGAAAGGAAAAGTATTTCCAAAAATATTGTTCTTCGTCTGTTCAACAGACGTTTTTGCGCATAGTCAGCATAAATCGTTTGTTCGCCATCTAAGCCTAAATCGTCTGTGTTGGGCCTATTTTGTTTTCCTCCATGTGGGCCCAAGCCCATTAGGGCTGTAAGTAAATGGAAGAGAAAGAAGTCAGCCGGTTGTGTGACACATCAGAAAAGTGTGAGTGAGCAGCCGAGAGGGAGAATTGAATTTTGGAGAAAAAAGGGCAATTCCGCCTCTGATATTCAGCAGCTGTTTGCGGATTTTTTTACCGTTGGATCGAGCTGAAATTTGGTGGGTGTGTTCCCAGGGCAAGGTACTTCAATCTGAACGGTGGAGATCGGGTTTTGAGTCTTCTAACATCAGATTGTATTGTGCAGAAGTGTGCCTTTTTTAAAGTGAGATTTCTCCAATTTCTCATTTGTTGTTTGCCAAGATTATCATTTATCTTGATGTTGATGTTGTATGCCTCTAGTATTATCTAGAGAGAACTCGTTGTACCCATTGTTGATTATAGTGGAGGTTTCTGACTTCGGTCTGTAGTTTTTTACTTCTCCGCATTGGAGGGTTTTCCACGTATAATTCTTGGTGTCAATTTTATTGCTTTGTTATTACTCGTATTATTGTTTCCTATTAGATTCACATAAGAGAGGGATAATTTATCTTTGATAGAATCCGTGTTTATCCCAACAGTTTGTTGAACAGACGATTTAGATCAAGGAATTACAACGCTTTTAGGTATTATTATTGTTCTTTCTTCTTCCTTTTCCCTCTCAAGAATAACAGGAGCTGCTGGAATATTGAACCACCATTTCCTTATTCTTCGTGTCCATCTATATGTGCTTGCTTCTCTTGGTGGTGAATACATTGTAAATGCCTCCAAAAATACTAGTAAAATTATGTACTTGATTGGTAACAAAGCCAGAGTTGAGGCCATTACTAGAAGAGAAATTCCAAACTTCATTGTGGCCTGATCATCAAAACATTATTGATTCAATTGATGGACGAACCTTTATATAAGAATTCATGACAAAATACCATTTATCATGTAAAGATTGTAAAACTTGAACTCTCAACCACACTCAATCACACACACAGATACAGTGACAAACCAGAAGAAAGGAAGAAGAAGAAGATTACGAAGGAGAAGAAGAAAACTCTCTTATTTCAGCAGCACTTTCCTTCACAGTTTTGAGTACAAAATGAAAGAATAGAATATGAAAACTGAAAGCTAACTAATTACATTTTCAGCTTTTATACTAAGTTTCATAAGCTCAAAACAGTTAGTTACAAATCTGTTTTTAATCCAACTAATTAACAAATCTCCACCTTGGATTAAGACAGATTTTTCACATTTGTAAACTCTTTGTTCTTCCTTGTTATACCAGCATTTTCTAAGCAATACTCCATCTTCAGCTGGGTTACAACCTTGGTGAGCATGTCAGCCAAGTTCTCTGTAGTGTGGACTTTAATCACTTCAATATCCTTCTTCTCAATTACCTCCCTTATGAAATGAAGCTTTATATCCACATGCTTAGATCTTTCATGAAACTGCTGGTTCCTGGTGAGGTATATGGCACTCTGATTATCACAGTTTATCTTCACTGTCTTCTGCACTATGCCAAACTCTCCTGCTATGCCTTTGAGCCATAAAGCTTCCTTTGTAGCATCAACAAGTGCCATAAACTCTGCCTCTGTGGTAAACAAGGCAACTACAGCTTGCAAAGACAAGGTCTGGCCTTGTACACACCATCAGATACATCAAACACCCTACAGCACTTGAATATGGTACTGACATCATGTAATTCATATGGTCTTCCTCATTTTCCTTTGGAGAATTCTCAGCTGACAGCTTGAAGTGCTGAGCCAAAGGACTCTTCACAGATTTGGCTTCTTCCATTTTGAATCTTGACAAGATTTTCTTGCAGTAGGTCTCTTGATTCAAATGCAGTACTCCAAGAGATCTATCTCTCACAATTTCCATCCCCAAAATTCTCTTTGCTTCTCCCAAATCTTTCATATCAAATTCAGCATTGAGAAAGTCCTTTACACTGCTCAGTTCTGCCTTGTCATCTGCTGCCAGAACATATCATCTACATAAAGTAGAAGATACACTTTCTTTCCAGGCTCCTTCTCTCTCAGATATACACAGCTATCATACATGCTCCTTTTGAACCCATTTCTTGTGATAAACTCATCAAACTTCTTGTACCAACACCTTGGGGCTTGTTTTAGGCCATATAAAGACTTTTTAAGTTGGCACACCAAGTCTTCTCTGCCTTTCACCTCGAAGCCTTGTGGTTGGTGCATAAAGATCTTCTCTTCTAATGTTCCATGTAGGAAAGCAGTCTTTACATCAAGTTGGTGTAACTCTAAATCATCTTGAGTTACAATTGACAAGAGAAGTCTTATGGAGGTATGTTTAACTACAGGAGAAAACACTTCACTGTAATCTATCCCTTCTCTTTGTGTGAACCCCTTTGCAACAAGTCTTGCTTTGTATCTCATTGGTTGCACACCTTTGATTTCATCCTTCCTTTTGTATATCCACTTGCATGCTATGAGTTTCTGATTTTCTGGTTTTTGGACAAGCACCCAGGTCTGATTCTTCTCTAATGAAGCCATTTCATCCTTCATTGCTTCAATCCAGTACCTGGCTTCAGAGCAGTTGGTAGCTTCTTCAAAAGTCTGAGGTTCTTCATCACAGGTGTCTGCCACTACATTCAAGGCAAATGCAGTGATATCATCATCTTCATACCTGCTGGGAGGTCTTATAGTTCTCCTCCCTCTGTCTCTTGCTATGGAGTAACTTGATGTCTGATCTGATTCCACTTCTCTCACTTCCTGTTCTTCCACAGCTTGCACTTGAGATTGTCTTTCTGTGTGTTGTTCATCATCAGACTGCTCCACCTCAAATACAGTGTCAGTTTTGTCTGTCTTTGGCACTTGATTTGTGGCTGTTTGTTTATCACTCCCAGCTAGGAACATTGTTCTTTCTTGGAAGGTCACATCTCTACTGATCATGCATCTCTTCTCTATTGGATTCCACAGTTTGTAACCCTTCACACCCTCTGGATAACCTAAGAACATGCACTTCACTGCTCTAGGCTTCAATTTCCCTTGAGACAGGTGCATATATGCAACACAGCCAAAGACTTTAAGGTTGTCTATCTTTGGTGGATGTCCAGACCATTTTTCTTCAGGAGTCAGGAAGTCCAATGATGCATTTGGTGTTCTGTTGATTGTGTAGACAGTAGTATGCACAGCTTCTGCCCAGAATTTGTCACTCACACCAGAATCAGAGATGATGCACCTTACCTTTTCAAGGATTGTCCTGTTCATCCTTTCTGCAATGCCATTTTGTTGAGGAGTCAGCCTTACTGTCTTATGCCTCAGGATTCCATTACTTCTGCAGAATTTGTTAAATTCCTCTCCACAGAATTCCAGGCCATTGTCTGTTCTAAGGCATTTCACTTTCTTCCCTGTTTGATTCTCCACCATGGTCTTCCAATCTTTGAACTTCCCAAAGGTTTCATCCTTTGATTTCAGAAAGTAGACCCATGTCTTCCTCGAGTAGTCATCTACCAGGGACAGAAAGTACCTTGATCCACTCAATGACTGTGTTTTAGTAGGCCCCCACAAGTCAGCATGGATGTAGTCAAGGATCTTCTTTGTTGTATGTTCTCCCTTCTTGAAGCTTAGTCTCTTTGCCTTCCCCATGATGCAGTGTTCACAGAAGGTGAGATTGTCAGCCACTTTTGTAGGGAGGATCTTCTGTTTTTCCAGTTCAATCATCCCCTTTTGACTGATATGTGACAGCCTTTTGTGCCAAATGTCTGATTCACTTATCTCAGTTGATTCTACCACCAGTGCTTCTTGTTTTGGAATTACATCCATCATGATGTATAATCCATTCTGCTTCTGGGCCTTCAAGATCAGTTTTCCATCCTTTCTTATTTCTATCATGCCTTCTCTTCCATGATAGCTACACCCTTGAGCATCTAGGACCCCCAAAGAGATTAGATTCCTCTTCAAGGTTGGCACATGTCTGACATTGTGCAAGATTCTTCTTTCTCCTCCTTGCAGCATGATTTCCACAGTTCCAATACCTTCTACTTCACAGGTATTGTTGTTGCCCATAAAGACTGTTCCACCTTTCCATGGTCTATAGGAGATAAACCATGTCTTTGTTGGTGTCATATGATATGAGCATCCTGAGTCTAGGACCCAATTTTCACTTCTTGGCCTACCCTTCAAGTCTTCTGTGTTTGATTCTGCTGCAAGGGCCTCTGTGAAGAAGGTCCCATCCTCCACGACTGCTGCTTCAGCATTGTCTCTTCTTTCAAAGTTTCTGCCCCTTCTCCTTTCAGGACAATTTCGTTTGAAATGTCCTTCTTTATGGCATATAAAGCATTTATATGGCCCCTTCACTTCTTTCCCATTTGATCTCCATTGATTCTTGAAATTCTTTGTAAATTGCTTCTTGCCTCTACCATGTGCATAAAGACTGTCTCCCTCACTATTCCCCTTTCCTTCAGAAATCAGTTCTAACTCCTTAGATTTCACTGCTGAAAGGATTTCATTCACAGTGAGTTTCTCCCTGCCATACTTCATAGCAGCCTTGACATCTTTGTAATCACTAGGTAGAGAGTTCAGCAAGATGATGGCTTCATTTTCTTCTTCGAGTGGGTCTCCAAGATTGTTGAAATCTACAATTAACTTCTTGAAATCATCCAAGTTCTCAGTCAGAGTCTTTGATGGCATCATTTTGAAAGTAAACACCTTTTCTTTCACATAGATCTTGTTAGACAGATCCTTTGCCATGTAAATCGAATTGAGTTTCTCCCAGATCTTCAATGTCGTATCTTCCTCTGAAACCTGCCTCAACACATTGTCTGTTAGATTCAAGATTAGCACACTGTGTGCATTATCAAGAACCGTTTGTTTGTGTTCTTCAGTTGTTCCAGTCGGCCATCGTGGGGTTTTTTCCAGCGCAGTCAAAGCTTTCTTTTGAACTAAGATGGCCCTCATTTTCAATTTCCAGAGACTGAAATCGCTTGCTCCATCGAACTTTTCTACCTCATACTTCGATTTCGCCATGGATGTTTTCAAGCTTGTAGATCTTTCTCCCTGGAAGCTCTGATACCAATTTGTAAAACTTGAACTCTCAACCACACTCAATCACACACACAGATACAGTGACAAACCAGAAGAAAGGAAGAAGAAGAAGATTACGAAGGAGAAGAAGAAAACTCTCTTATTTCAGCAGCACTTTCCTTCACAGTTTTGAGTACAAAATGAAAGAATAGAATATGAAAACTGAAAGCTAACTAATTACATTTTCAGCTTTTATACTAAGTTTCATAAGCTCAAAACAGTTAGTTACAAATCTGTTTTTAATCCAACTAATTAACAAAGATGAACAAGAAAACAGTAGCAAACCTGATATTGCATTCCAAAAGTTGCTCCATTGCGTTCATTCCTTGATCATCAAAACATTATTGATTCAACTTTGTTTGAAGCTCAATGGTAAAACATCCAAAGGAAAACATACTACGGAGAAAAATCCAAGTTAAATATCTCCTCATCTACCTGCAGATAATGAAACTGAAAACCAAACAAAAAAACAAAGACTTCATCGGATCTTCCCAAAACGCCAAAGAAAGAAGGTGTTTCCCAAGTTCAGTTAATGGCAACATTAATTCCTGCAGCACACAACGTACAAATTAAATAATGAAGAAGAAGACGGCTGGATGACAAACTCAATGAGGAGAGCGGAGGAGAAGAGAGGGAGATCGAGAGAGAAAGGGTTTTTTAGGGCTGGACGACTGACGCAATGAGGAAGAAGAAGGTTGTGTGTGGGTTTTAATTCGGATGTAAATCATCTGTAGATTGAAATCGTCTGTTGTACAGACGATTTTGCTTCTTTTTAATAAAATCATCTGTAACAAAATCGTCTGTTGTACAGACGATTTAGCAGCGCCACATCATCCACTCAAGTCCCAGTTATTAAAAACCACAATATTTTTAGAAATAGTTTCATTTTCTTAATATTTATGTCAATATTTTTAAAAATACTAATATTCCTAAAAAAAATCTTAATTATTGAGATATATGATTTTCGAATGTTTTATTAGTTATCACATACTTATACAATAAAGAGTTTGTATCCATTGTTCTCTGTTTTTTTTTTTTTTTTAAATATTTTTAAAATTGGATTGAAGGATTTAAATCTTAAAAAAGATAAATTATTTGAGAGTCAATGGTTAGAATACTTCAAATCACTTCTTCATTTCGAGGATTTTTCCCACAAAGGCATATACTTTGTAATATAATAGGGTTGCTTTCATATGACACCTATTTGACTTTTTCTTCCCTATCTATAAAATGTAGACGTTATTTAATTATTAACTTTATCACAATTAATTAGTCAAATATCATATTTAATCAATGTTTATTTATTTTCTAAATAAAAAGTCCTAATATATAGTTCAATTATAAATTTAGTCCTTATTGTTTAGAGTTTATTTCAATTTAATAGTTATTATTTTAAACTTTTCAATTGAATGTTAATAGTTTTTTTATTCTTTGAGATAATTATATTAAATTGGGAGAGCGAGACTCGAACATTCAAATTCATAGAAACGAGTTTGACTCATATTGACTTTAATACTAATAGTCATAGAACGATAACAACTCATAAAACATGACATTAATAAAAGTTACAAAAAATGCTTATGTAAATTCTTTTTCTGGGAATATCGTGGAGAAAGATTATGACAAGACTGTAAAATTTGAGCTTTTACAATTGAGTTCAAATGAAATATCAATCACATCGATCATGTTTATATCGTCAAAAAAACCAAGGTGGATATAATTTTTTTTACAAATAACAACTATAGTAATAATAAAATACAAAACACACCCTGCAAGTTTTTTGCACAATATAATACACAATATACACTACCAATGTAAATTCAACACAAAAAAATCAATTTTCAACATCATATATCTAATAATCTATGTCCTGTATTTCCAGCATCTGGCACACGTTTCGCATACTGTCGTGATTGAGGGTCATTGTGCACACAAAAGATTGGTAGTTTCTTTATTAAAGCTAGTCAAGTCGCTGATTGTTCATTGATCTTGAGGAGTTGAAAGACGAGAGTCTAAAATGTCATTCAAAACGATATCATTATTAGATGAAGAATGTAATGAGAGAATGAGATCTCCGGGATGTTTTCCCATCAAAATTTCAAGTGCAACGACACCGAAACTATAGACATCGCATTTTTCTGTTGCCACCATTGTATATGCAAGCTCTGCACATTTAGAGCTTATGAAATATAAACAAGTATAAGTTTGAAATGAAAGTTAAATTTCCAAACTGAATTTTTCTTACCAGAAGCAACATAGCCATAAGTGCCTGCAACTGCAGTCCAATGAGATGAATCTGGCTTCAAAAATCTTGGAATACCAAAATCAGCAACATGTGCTACAAATTCCAAATCCAACAACACGTTGTTTCCGGTCATATAACGGTGTATAATCGCAGGGGTGGTCCTGAGGGGTGCGAGATGGGTGATCGCATAGGGTCCCTGAATATTGGGGCACAAATTTTAAAATCAGTGTTTAAATATATTATTTATATATTATTGCGAAATTTATATTAAACCATCAATGTGGTGTTGTGGTAGACTAAACTAAAGTCATGATTTATATTTTTAAAGACAAGAATAGTGGTTCCATCTCTCACTAAAATAAGTGACTTTATTTTCTTTATTTATTTATTTTAAAAATATGTATTTTTTTAATTAATTTCAATAAAAAGATTTATCAACCATACCTCTATTTTATTTTCCTTGAAATTATTTCAATTAAAAAATTCAGTCAATTTTAAATATGTTTTTTAATCATTTTTTTATGATTTTTTAAAATAAATTTTAACTCTAATTTGTTTTTCATTATAATCAAATTAATACTTTAAAATATTAATTAGTGTTTTTTTCTCAATGTTATTGTGATTTTTTATTGTAAAATTTATATGATAAAGGGTCTGGATATTTATTTTCGCAGGGGCTCCGTTATCTTATGATCGACCCTAATTTTACGTAATAACTATTGGTTGATTAAGATATACAGTAAATCACTGATTGACATGCTCATTAAAAAAGGAAATATTTAAAAAATTGGGAAATTTCAGTAGGTAGAAGATTTTAATAGCAATATTTGTATATATATCATCGTTAAAACTGTTTGTAAATATAATAATTTTTACAACATTAATTAATGTGTGAATAAGTGATTCACTGTCAATATGAGCACTCAACTGGTTAGGTATATACTCTCTTCCTTTAAGGTCGAAAGTTCGAGTCCTCCCTCCCCCACTTTGATGTAATCTAAAAAGAATAAATGATTCACTTATTGTAAGAATACGTAAGTCAATGATAATCATTTATTGCCCTATTCAAAATTTATTATATTTTTAAACCAATATATTTTTATATATATTACAGAAAAAATGGTTAGATTTGCAATCATCATTGATAATTTTATAAAACATTTATCATTTTTTTAAATTGCTTATAACTATAAATATTATCTCTTTATAGAGAGCCATTTTCTATTTCTTGATTTACCAATTGTGAATTCCTTGAACCAAATTTTCTCTTTTGGATTTGGATCCAAATCCACTACTAAATGGGGCATTTGCAGATGTTAAAATTCGGTTCTGATATTTACAAATTTATTAACTTGAAAAGGTATTTAGAAAAATATTAAAATCTTATGGGCCCGATTTTTATTTTTTCAAAAATATATCATAAGTACCTTTATATTATGCCAAATCATCAAGTCAATGATTTACCCATATGCTAATATTATTACTGATTAATCATGATATATTATTTTTGATATACTGATGATGATTGACTATCATTGATTTTCCAAGATTTACTATCAGTGATTTATCATCACTGATATACTGTTTTACTAAGTCAGGAGAGTTCTCATCAATTTTTTATTTTTATTTTTCATCAATAATAGGAAAAACAAGTTGGAAGGCTTTGCGTTTCATCAAATCTGTGTTTAGGGATGAGTTTTAGTCGAAAAATCGATGGTTTTGTAAAAGGTAAAATGTAACAATATAAGTAGGGTTTAAAATGCGAGATCTAAAAACATATCTCTCCGTGGCACCGGTAGTATACTTACAAAAATAAATAAAATTATTTATACATTTGGCGAACACAATTTAACAATAGAATTAGATAGCAGTGGTAGGGTAGATTACACTTATATGAATCGTCATTAGAAGTACAATCATATTGCAGATTAATTATGATATAAAATTTAATTTGATTTATTTTTAAAGTTTCTTCAATAATCTTCAACTTCTACTACTAGTCTCCCCCACCTATGGGAGCCTCCGTAGCCGTTGGTTTAATGGTGGCGCTTCCACGTTGTAAAGAGTCTGAAAAAAAAATGTAAAGGATTTTCATATACATATCTTTGCTCTTTAAAGACTATCAAATTCTTGGCAGAAAAATATAAAACCCTTCTTCCTATTTAACTCATTTCTTTGGCTCATGAAAATTCAAGAATTTATATAATTTTTGCGCTATGGCATCTGTTAAAAGGAGCCCACTAAAATATAAGGGGAGTTTGGGATACATTTGATTTAAATGTTTTAGTAAAACCGTTTTTCTATAAACATTTTTTAGTTTTTAAAAGTGTTTTTTAATAAAGAAATTGTTTTCATAATGATTGAAAAATATTTTTAAAAACTATCCCAAACGGACTCTACTTCAATGTTTTCTCTAAAAACAATTTTAAGTGTTTGTTGTTAGAAATTTCAAAAACAATTTTATGATCTAACCAATTAACATACAAAAATTAAGAACAATTTTTAGTATATGAAAAATACTTGAAAAATCACCCCCAAAAACTCATCTTAAAAATACGTATATTTTACGTGGAAAACTCTACCCAAAAAAATATAGGTATAGAGAAAGTGATAATAAGAGAATGAATTGATAGATTGACTTACCTCCTAAGTAAGATGGTCTTGAGGCAACATTAGTAGCTAATATAAGCATAATAAGAAACAATAATGCACGCCAAATAATTAAAGCCATTTTGTTAGAAATTTCAAAACTTTAGATAGAGAGATATCTGATTTTCAAAACTTTTATTAGTTAACACATTATATTTATATATAAAAGCAAAGGCACGATGGCCTTCAAGTCTACAACTGGATATTTCGATTCTTTGATAATTTTCGGGGCAAATGTGAATTAGAAAAACCTACATGAGAAACCGATGATTTTCTCTTTGAATTTCTAGTCAAAATCCCTTTGCCATTTTTCGTTGAAATGATTTGTTTGATTCGTTTTCATATAAACATTAAATTTGAAAGGGAAAGGGAGCAAAATATAAATTTCAACGCGAACCAGTCTTGATTACTGACCAAGCAAATGAGTGAACCATTTTTTGCCATCAAATTGTGATTGCCATGTCATAACTATTTGTTATTGTAGATATTTTTGTAGATATTTTCCTACTTTTTGTTATTGGAGGGAAATTTTTCATACTACTGTTGTAGATATTTTCCCACCTTTGGTAAAAAAAGAAAAAGAAAGGTAAGCTCCAGTATTTATTTGTTATTACTTATTTATAATAAATACATGTGGTAGATATTATTGTGGGGCTCTTTGCACATATAACTGAAAAATGTCTAATATTTACAAAAATAACAACTCAAAAAATTATTTGTAAAAATAGCAAAAAACTCAAATTCGTGTCTAAAATATTACAAAATTATCACTAGTTAGTGTAAGGAGTCATTGATTTCCGCATAAGTAATCACTGATTTCTCGAATAGGTAATCACTGATTTTACGGATTCACTATCACTAATTACCTTTAATTTATCACTGATTTCTAAACTGGTATATTTACAAATATTTTTAAAAACTATTATATGTATAAATATTGAAGAAAATTCTGGTACTCAATAAAATTTTCCTATTATTATTGGGAAAAAAACGTTTTATACAAGAGAGTGCTAAAAACTCTTTCCCCTGGCACATACCCCTCACTTGAAATAAACCAATTTTCTTTGGTCTTAGGCGGTTCTACGGTCAAAATTCAAAGTAATCTGGAAAAAAAAACCATGAATAAATGAAAATATTATGAAAAATATGGTAAATCGCATATAAGCGGTTCTATTCAAAAGTAGATTTTAGATATGTATTTTTATTTATATAGTTATTTTTGCCTTTATTTTTATAAAAATTTAAAGCGTTAATTCTATAGATACCCATTATATATATGTTTATTACATATAAATGTATTTTTTTATAGAAAAAGCAAATCTACCCAAAAGGATTACACGCGCCGGCTGGTAAGGATCGGAAATGACAAATGCTACCCTTTTGATTAAAATATAATAGAAATGCCTAAAACCACGCTAAGCATTTATTAAAATTGTCAAAAATTTTAATATCCGAAAATCTTGTAATGATGAAATCAAATATTTTTATTTTTAAAAATGGATAATTAATATAAACAGAAAGTAAAAAGAAACGGAAAATCAGAAGAGAGAAAAAAGGGAGATTTTTCATTACTAAACCTAAATCTCAGAAAAGCTCCGGTGAAAGAAACTAGAAAACGAGAGGAACAAAAATATGGCGAGAACTCTAGGAAACGTTAATGGAGGACGAGGAATAAGTCGAAATTTGAAGGATACTGAGGTTTTGGAACCCGTTGAAGAAGAAAAATCAAACGATAAGGTATATTTGTTTATCCATTTTAAAAATTATTATGAATGTTAACATTGATGTGATAATAGGTAGCTTTGAATATCATGCATGATGAATTGCAGGTAGAAGATGAAGATGCTAGTGAAAAAGAGATATAGTAAGTTGATTTGTGGTTGATTGAAAACGTTAAGATAAGAAAGCTTCACATAGGATTGGTTTATTTAAAAAAAATTGTGATGCAGGAAACACCATTGGTAGGAGGGAAATCGCAAATGGGGGTTGATGATTCAAAAGATGAAGAATACGAAGAAGAAGAAGAAGAAGAAGAAGAAGAAGATAATGAGGTAAAATCGCTGGATTTTAGGAATTGAAAATGTACAAGATGGATAAACGTTTATTTTGTATAAACATTTTTTTGTTAGCAACAAATTGTTAAATGTAGCAAATACATTGAGAGTTTGTTAATGTATAGCTTCTTCAATTTACAGAACGTCACTCTAAAGTGAAATGATTGCTAATCAAAAAAAGGGGATCACTTTGAGAAGCAATACGAGGAAGAGCAGACCGAGTGGGACGTTGAAGGAAAGAAGCGAGAAGACACAAATAAACAAGGGACGTGGCGCTCTTATGAAAAAAACGTGTTCAGTGATCTAGTAGCTGATGTTGAACTGATGTGATTTTGTATTATATTGTAAGGAAACTTATGTTTAGTGACCTACTCGGATGTTTTGAAAAAATGTCTATAAAAAGTAAACGTTTATCAAAAGAAAACAGTGCTTGTGTGATTTTGTGTTCTGAATATTATGTTTCTGAAGTTGTTAGGATTTTAAAGTAATATTGAACTGTTGTGATTTTGTATTATGTGGTAAGGGAACTAATGTATAGTGACCTACTTGGATGAATTTGTAAAAAGGTTTATAAAATGTAAACATTTATAAAACTGAAAAAGTTTCATTAAAATGTTTATGAAAAAGTACCCAATTATCAAAATTAAACTGTATAAAAAACAGAAACAATAAAAAATGAAACGAGATGAGAAAACGATCGTAAATAATGTCAAATTACGCCGAACCTTTTTGACAAGATCAATAAATGTAGTGTTTTGAAAATACATCATAGATTTGAGTTCATAACTTTCGTAAATGTGAGTTTCGTTCCAACAACCATCGTAAATAATGTCAATTGATGTAGATCTCAATTCCAGAAACGTAAAAGATGAGAAAACGATGAAGAAAAGAAACAAACAAAAAACAGAGAAGATGAGACAGACAACGTGGACGAACACATCACTGTATAATTTGAAAATTAATGCCTGTTACAAATCCATTAACTAAAGGCATAATTAATCACTGAATCAAAAAGGATAAATACATTTATGATTTGATATGATCACACATGTAGCTAAGAATATCTATAATTTGAAAATTAATGGCTGTTAAAAATCCCTTAATTAAAGGCATAATTAATCACTGAATCAAAAAGGAAAAATGCATTTATGATTTGAAATGATCACATGTAGCTGAGAATATCTAAAAGGGCAGAATCGTAAACTTAGATTTCGGCAGAAACCGTTTACTCCTCTAATTATGGTGGTTATTGGGTAATCCTGAAATAAAAAACAAACAACCCTAAAAAGTGGATTTAGGTGAATTAAAGTGGTCATAGGTGCAATTATTTTAAATTTAAATAACATATTTATTGTTCAATAATATAATTTATTGAAACAAAAATAAAATTATTAAAATTATGAATAAATTAACAATTAACTTATAATAAAATGAAAGTTTTAGTTCTAAAAAATTCATTTAGATGATGATTATTCACTAAAAAATAAAACTTATAATATATTGAATTGAACTTTATATTTACTTCAATAATTTATTGAACTAAAAGTAATTTATGATAATTTTTTAAAAATTATGATGTATAAGTAATTACATATTTTTTCTAACACATTTTAATTTTTTCCTCAGCTGAAAATACGAAACAATAAACCATGGAAGAATTATCAAACTAGTTCTTCACAATTTGATATCACAGCTTGTTAATGTAATTAGTAAGTTGAAATTCAATCTTTGATACAAACTTGGTAATTATATTAATAAAATAGCATACAAATGTAAGGAGTTTTTTTTAATAAATAAAATATTTTTTATAACAATTAAAAAACATTTTAAAAACATTCTCAGATAGACTTAGATAATACAAAATCATACCGTGTTGTTACTATGCAAGTCTAATTGGCACTTTAGGCTAAATTTTGTATTTCACACATGGTTTGTTGTGAAGAGCTAAATAGTATTATAATTACCAACACGAGCATAACTGAAGTGGTTAGCAACTTACTTTTTTCCTACGAGAAAAGGCTCTCTTCCTCCAATTTAATGTAATATCTCGAAAAAAAATAGCCTTACAATTTTCCTGAAACCGAATTTCAACAAAAGAATCACATAACACTTTACATATACATCTTGTGTACAATCTAGCAATTTTTAAACAAATGCTTTGTTTTTTTCTGTCCATTTTTGGTGTTTTATATTAAAAAAAAAAAAAATCATTTAGTCACCGAATGTAACCTATAACTTTTTAAGTTTATTTCATTTTCAAAATAAAAATTGTATTTTTTTTTTTTAAAAAAACAGAAAATAAAATAAAATTGATTTACAATTGATATACTTTGTCTTCAATCTCCTCCACCTATGGGAGGAGAAGCCAAAGTTGGTGGTGAGCCTCCGAATCCTAGAATCTCTGACAATTATGTGAGGGGGAAAATTAATGAGTAGAGAAAAACAAGTTTCAAATTTGATCGGAAAATGTTATATAGCCTAAACATTCTCATACAAGTAGCGCATCCATCAAAATGGTCCGTAACGATTTTGTTTTAAAAAATTATTTTTAAAAGTTATCTTTGTTCATCAATAATTTCATTATCTTGTTTTTTTCCCATTTTTATAAATTATCTTAACTTTTTTTTTTTGTCAAATTAAAAAGAAAGAAAAAACCCATCTCTTTGAAAACTAGTTTAAAAAAAAGTAGATCATAGAATAAAAAGAATTGTTAAGAAATAAATATAATTTTTAAAACAGAAAATAAAAACCAAAATTGCAATATATATGAAGATGTTGTTTAACAAACACATGAATGAAATCTTACTTCTCATTTAAACACTAACTTTTGGCACATGAAAAATCAAAGGCAATATTTTGTGGCTTAAATTAAAGAATGTATCTTACTAAGAAATAATGTTGAACATATCCACATATCCATTCAAGTTTTGAAAAATCAGAAATTAAGACATGAAATTCTCAAAGCCATATTTCAGCAAGTTAAAAGTTTAATTCCTCTTCCTGCCTAATTGAAAATTAAAAAAAAAAATTACAAAAAAAAAAGTGATCTAATAGATTAGATTTGATGGACTTACCAGCTATATGAGATAGAGTAACCATCTTCCTTGAAACAACATTAGAAGCTAATATAAGCATTATAAATAACCATACACCCCACATAATTGAAGTTCTCCTAAAAATCATTTTGCTTGAAATTACAAAATGGTATTCATTTATAGTGTTTTTTGAACACCTCTAATTATTGAGAAATCTGATTTTCAAATGTTTTATTAGTTATCACATACTTATACATCAAAGAGTTTGCATCAATTGTTCTTTTTTTTTTCATATGTAAATATTTTTAAAATTGGATTGAAGAGTTTTCAATCATAAAAAAGATAAATTATTTGAAGAGTCAACGGTTAGAGTACTTCAAATCACGTCTTCATTTCGAGGATTTTTCTCACAAAGACATTTGCTTTGAAATATAATTGGGTTCCTTTCATATGACGTCTCTTTGACTTTTTCTTCCCTTTATAAAATGTAGAGGTTAATTATAAATTATTATCAACTTTATCACAATCAATTAGTCATATATCATATTAATTAATTTTTTTTTACAACCTAATTTCTAGTTTAACACTAATAGTTTTAGTATGATTAAACTAAAAAAATGTCACATTAATAAAAGTTACAAAATTGTCTGTGTGTTCTTTTTGACAGAGAATGATTATGACTAGGCTTTAATTGACTTATAAAATTTGAGCTTTTAGAATTGAGAGTTGAAATGAAATACCAATCACATCGATCATGTTTACATGGTAAAAAAAACCAAGATGGATATCAATTATGTTACAAATAACTAGTAATAACAAGATACAATATACAACACAAATGTAAATTCACCACACAAAAAAAAAATCAATTTTCAACATCATATATCTAACAATCTGTGTCCTGTATTTCCAGCATCTGGCACACGTTTCGCATACTCGGTCGTGATTGGGGCTCATTGTGCACACAAAAGATGGCTAGTTTCTTTATTAAAGTCAAGTCACTGATTGTTCTTTGATCTTGAGGAGTTGACAGACGAGAGTCTAAAATGTCATTCAAAACAATATCATTATTAGATGAAGAATGTAATGAGAGAATGAGATCTCCGGGATGTTTTCCCATCAAAACTTCAAGTGCAACGACACCGAAACTATAGACATCGCATTTTTCTGTCGCCACCATTGTATATGCAAGCTCTGCACATTAGAGTTTATGAAATATTAACAAGTATAATTTTGAAATGAAAGTTAAATTTCCAAACTGAATTTTTCTTACCTGGAGCAACATAGCCATAAGTGCCTGCAACTGCAGTCCAATGAGATGAATCTGGCTTCAAAAATCTTGCAGTACCAAAATCAGCAACATGTGCTACAAATTCCAAATCCAACAACACGTTGTTTCCAGTGATATCGCGGTGGATAATCGGGGGCTTACAATCATGATGAAGATAAGACAATGCTTGAGCCACTCCTTTCACAACTTCCACTCTTTTTGACCAATCCATCTCCTTAGCTTCTTTCTCTACATTTAGTACATGAGCTAAGCTTCCTCTTTCGATATAATCATAAATTAGAAACGAATGAACTCCTCTGCTACAAAACCCGTATAGCCTTACGATGTTTCGATGCCGTATTTCTGTCAAAGCTGCTATTTCGTTTTGGAAATGCTTCAGATTCTCCATTTCCATTTCCTGATCATCTTTTAGCTTCTTCACTGCAAAAGTCTCTCCACTAGAGGTTTCCACTTTGTAAACTTTCCCTGTTCTTCCTTCTCCAATGCAGTATTTATCGTCAAAATCTTTCGTAGCTTCGATTATATCAGAATACACTAGTTTGCCATTGAAGTACCATATCTCTGAAAACAGTTTCTGTTTCTCTGATGTACTCCTATTGGCTTCCGAAACTTGCTTCGTTTTCTTCCGACAAATACAAAAAACAGTTCCAAATATTACCAAGGAAATCAACAGTGCTCCTACTAAAGTAGGTACAAGAATGGTTATAAGCTTCTTTTGGTTGCTATTTCCTTTGCCATCTTCTGTGATGAGGTTATTGCATTGTTGGAAACCGTTCATATTTCCGCATAATCCTTTGTTGTTACTGAAAGCATCTGGTTTAGCAGTTTTGAAGATGCCCCGATCAGGAATAGGGCCCTCTAGATTGTTGTAGGATAGATTGATGGAAACCAAACTCATCATATTGCCTAATGAATTGGGGATTGAATCAGAAAAGCTATTATGAGACAAATTCAAATTCTCTAACTTAATTAGATTCCCCAAAGTGGAAGGAATTTCTCCACTGAATGAATTATAACTCAAGTCTAGCAATTCTTGCAAGGCGTCAAGGCTTCCAATGCTGAATGGGATAGGCCCATTAAGTTGATTCTTGCTTAGGCTCAAATACAACAGCTTGGAGAAATCGCCTATTTGGGAAGGAATGGATCCATTCAACATATTCATCGAAAGATCCAGACGTTGCAGATTGGTGATGCTCCCTATTCCAACCGGTATAGGCCCCGAAAGCTGATTATTTTCAAGTCCAAGTACTGATAGTTTTGACAAATCTCCAATATTTTCCGGTATCAGTCCTGTGAGATTATTAGAAGAGAGTTCAAGCACCCCCAAATTCTTCAACTGAGTAATCTCATCAGGAATTTCACCACTTACCATATTCCCAGTGATCCTCAACAATGTCAAGTTTTTGGATTCACCCCACATGGGAGAAATAGACCCTTCAAACTTATTATAGCTCATGTCAATGTAATTGAGATTTGGGTAAACTCCAAAACTTTCATTTAGCAAACCAGTTAGTTTATTATTTTCTAAACGTACCCGAAACAGGCTCCGACAATTCTTCAAGCTCGTCGGAACAGGGCCGGTGAAGTCATTGAATTGTGCAGTGAAATTCTTAAGCACCCCTCCATTGCAAACATGAGGTGGTAAATTACCACTAAAATTGTTTTGAGAAAGAAGAACCACCTCCAAAGCCGAAAATTTTCCAAGATCTTGAGGAACTTCCCCAGATAAATTGTTAATAAACAACCTCAAATCCGTCAACTTCGTCAAATTCGCAATACTCGACGGAATCTCCCCTGAAAGACGATTGTCCAGGAGACGAAGAGCTTGTAAATTAGTCAAATTCCCCAGAGATTGAGGAATAGGACCAGAAAATTGACTCCCATCAAAAACAATAGTACGTAATGATTTGATATTCCCAATCTCATCAGGAATTCTTCCTCCAATCAAAGTATCTTGAAGAAGAAAATAAACCAAACTTTTCAAACCAGTTTTGGAATCATTAGTCCCATCTGGGAATAAACGTGAATCCAAAAATCCGGAAATATTATTACGAGACAGATCAAGTTCAGAAAGCTGAGTGAGATTTGATAAAGAAAGGGGAATTGTGCCATTGAATTTATTTGTATTAAAATCAAGCAATTGAAGCTTAGAAAGAACTCCAATGGAGGATGGTATAATGCCAGAAAATTCATTATCTCCGAGATGGAGACGAAGAAGATTTGGGAATGAAGAAAAATTCAAGCTTTCAAGAGTACCTTTTGAACCAGTAGCATTCAAGAAGATTCCAATGACACTGCTTTGGTTATTGCATGAAATTCCAGTCCATTGGCATGGGTTTGAAGCAGAAGAATTTGAGTTTGAAGGAATGACCCATGAATCTAGAATTGAATTTGGTGAAAGGGTTTCTTTCCATTTGAGAAGAGCTTCGGTTTCAATGGCTGATGGTTTGATGGTTTTGAAGGAAGAAAGAAGAAACAGGAAAATTAAGACAAATTGAGATAGAAATGAAACAGAGTATTTTTTCTCTTGGTTCCCCATAACGGTTTTTTTCCCTTTTAATTATGATTTTGTTGAAACAATATGGTAAGATGATATAGGGGGATGAAGTGGACCATTTTTTTTTGCAATGGATTTGTCAACGGAAAATATGTATTTTCAAAAATGACATTTTATAAATTTCAATGGATTGACTATCAATTTCTTGAGAGAACAAAAAGAGATTAGTTTGTTAAATTTAAAGGCATAAATGAGAAGGGGAGAGAAGAATCATAATAAACATAGAATCAAAATTAAATGAAACAAAATTAAATACAGTTAAAAAATCCCTTCAATTAAACAATCATGAAATAAACATTAAATACCTAATTAAACAATCATTTTGGTTCTTTTACTTCCATGTTGTAGTCTGTTTTCTCTTGTTCACGTTCAAAAAAAATAATAATAATAATAGAGAGAAACACTACAGCATAGCTCAATTGATTAGATACTTACTCTCTTCCCTCAAGGTCGAAGATTTGAGTCTCTCCTCCCTCAATAATATAATTTCTAAAAAATATAGAGAGAATTGTGAACATAAGAAAAATAGGAAAGAGAAGAAATTAAGTGAAAAATGAATATTTAAAAAATTAGTCATAACCGAATCTATATCAATTTAGGGTTATTTTCTCTAAAAGTGAAATTAATCAGTAATTTTTTTTCTTTCTTTTTTAGATATTACATTTAAAAACCTTCCACCTGAGGGAATGGAGTAAATACCGATATGCTGATTTTGATAATAATTTTATTTTTATTTTGGGCATTCTTATAAATATTTCAAAATAAGATTAATTAATAAAAACCAAAAACTTGTTTTTAAAAATAAACCAACAATTTAATATTATTAAAAATAAGGTAGAAGAGAGTGCTATTGACTAAAATTTCTTAATAACTTATTAGAACATTATTGAAAGTCAGAAAAAGGTTAATAATGAAAAAATCAATACAAAAGTTTATTTTCATAAATTATGTTTAAGAATATATAAGTCTCGTTACTATATTTATGTGATAAACATTAGACAAAGTAAATTGGAGTTCATCCGTAGGACCGTAGTCTTCTTATTAAGAAATTTAGTCCGTTTTTCAATACTTCAAATTTATAATCTCCCTCACGGTTTTTTATATAATTTCTCTCCACATATATTTACACTCTCTTTGTTATAAATCTAATTTCTCTTCACATATATTTACATACTATTTGTTATAAATTCTAATTTAATTCAAGTAAGAGTTATCTTATAGTCACCTTATTAGTAAGAATTATTTTATAGTTATCCATGTATTATATGTGTATTGAAACAAATATGATAATATTTAATTCTCGATAATTTATTAATGTGTAAAACGAAAATAAAGTGATTTAATAATTTCAAAAAAATCAATTCAATGGTATTATAATTCCAGGTTCCCAAAAGTCGCAACCTTTAGCTTTTTTTAGTCTTCAAAACTGGTTGAACAATTGAAATTTTTTTATACCATTAAGATCCCAACATTTCAAAAGCTAATGTGAAAGGACCCAATAATTTAAAAAAAATGTAACAATTTTCTTTTATATTGACTTTGACTAAAGAAAGTGACCCATTTGAAGATGCCAATTAAAAATTAAACTCCATTTACTTTGAGATATTAGCTATGTCTAAGATTTTCAAATATATTTAAAATATTGTTTTATAATATAGTTTTTATAATAATTTTTGAAATCCTGATTAATTTTTAAAAATATATAAAAAAATATTTCTTTTTTCTTTTTCAAATCTGTTTTTATTTTTTAATTTGGTGAAGATTTAAAAAAAATAGAAATTGAAACTAATAAAAAAAGAAATTATTAATAAAACAAACTTAATATTCAAAAATAGAATAGTTATCGATGTTTTTATTTAATATTAATATGATTTTGTTTTTCTAAATATTTGAAGATGAGTGTTTTGATGACTTTTATATTGAAAGTGTGAAAGGAAAACTTTTCCAAACATAATGATAATGATTTTGAGAGGGACATACTCTAATTAATCTCAAGAAACAATAAGCCTCAGTCGTCGTTTACGAAGTGAAAGAAATCCTAACAATTCATTCTTGCATTCATATTAAGTTTATATAAATTTTTTTTTCCTTTTCAAATATAATATTTATATGGAGCATACGAGGTTGAGCCTTCGATCGTATAAGTGAGTACCATTAAATCAATTGAGATATATCTATATTGACATATAATGACTTATTTATCTTTCGACCAGTTTGTGATGTAGTTTTAATTTAATTATACGGTAATTTATAATTCGTAATGTAATTAGTTTAAATGGAAGTTTTTAAAATTAATTATTTTCAACAACAAAAATTGAATTTTGAAATACATGTAATTTTTAGATTCCTTCTTATGAGATGGGCGAGAAATAAACGATTACACAAGTGAAACTAGTGATAATTTAAAATAGGGTAAAATGCAAGAATGACTCTTACAGTTTCACCCAATTTCAAATATGACCCATGTATTTTATTTTTTTCAAAATACACTCCTGCACATTCAGAAGCCATCATCTAGTAAAAAAAATCATCCATTTTAGCTTTGAAATATTATTTCATTCGTTTTTTTTAAACATTTTAACAGAATATTAATATTTCTTAACTTTTATGACTAACCTTGGGTAAAAAAAACCTGAACCCTCATTGTTTACATTAGCATTCAATCATTGTTTACGTATGAAATATTATCATCTCCTTCGAAAATAACAATCTCCTCATCAAGATTTTTACAATAGCATCTGACCTATACCTTTCGTTCTACTACAAATTGAATCAAGTAAGAATCGAACAACGAATCAGGCACAAACTTCAATATGAAAATTTATAAAATTGTGGGTCCTAAAATTTTGACACAAGATTAGTTGAAAGTGTTAAGAAATATTAATATTTTATTAAACTGTTAAAAAAAAGAATAAAATTATAACTAAATATTAAAATGGATTATTTTTTAATAAATGATGACTTTTTGATAAGTGCAAGGTGTATATTGAATAAAATAAAGTGCAGATGTCATATTTAAAATTAGGTGAAAATGCAGAGGTCATTCTTACATTTTACCCTTTAAAATATTACATGTGCAAATTTGTGTTTTATGTTATATTTATAAATAAGTTTTTGAACTAATAATTTTAAAAATATTTAGGCCATGTTTACTTGGAGGGAATGAGAATGAAGGAATGAGAATGAAATTATTTCATTCTTATTGATCTTGTTTACCTAAAACTTGGAATGAGAATGAGTGTAAGACCCACACAATTTGGCAATCTCATTCCCAATTTTCAAACAATTTCATTCCCTCATACAACTTCATCAATCACATTCTCATTCCTTATTTTGTGGGTCCCACCAACTTTTATATTTTATTAATTTTCTTTTCTCTCTACTTTTTGTGGGTCCCACAAGAAATAATACTCCATTCTCATTCCAACAATATAGTAAACAACATCAATAATAATTCTTTTCATTCCGATTCCGATTCCAAATTTTCTTTAGTAAACACAATCAAAGAAATATTATTCTCATTCCATAATTTTTCATTCCGATTCTTTCTCATTCTCATTCTCATTCCCACTAAGTAAATGATGCCTTAGTGTATCCTATTAAATGTAACTATGGAATTATTGTTTCAAATCTATTAAATAATTAATTTAATTTCTCATGAGTAAAGCTTGTCAAATAAATATATGGATTTAAATCCTGAAGACAAAGATATGAAGACGACAACCACCAGTACCACGTAATAGGTGACGTAGTTCCTAACGACATTCCATCAATATCATTTTTCTACTTTTGTAAACAATCGACTGTCAATTTTCAGAAAAAGAACTGTGTTTATAAATGGTTTTCCAATAGTTATAAATTTTTTAATGAATTTCCTTGACATGTTGAGTTATAAAAAAATTTGTAAAATAAAGTTCCATATTATTACTAATTTTCGATATTTTACATACTGAAAATGATTGGGAAGGAATTCAACCGTGTTGTCAATATTTTCTTTACTTCTATAAATATAAATTCAGATGTATGAATGACGATTTAACGACTGGTGGCCCAGAGTCCCCACAAAAAATAAATATAAATCCGTCAAATCTATTTTTAATAAAATAAGCTTGGTATTCATTTTTTTTTTTTTTTTTTCCCCACCCCCCCCCCTCCCCCCTTTTATAAAAAAAACCCATCCCCCCTTTTTTTTTTACCCTTTTCTATTAATTGAATGATATATCTTATGTAATTTTCCATAATTTATCCTAATGTGATTCGTATTAATTTATTCATATTAAATTTCAAATAATATATCAATTATAATCAATTTTCATAAAATATTAGGGTTTTTGGTTGGGTAATTTTGATATTTTTTGTTTTTTTTAAAAAGGGGATAATGCTTTTAAAATTATATAATATCTTTTTTTTTATATATATCATTTACAATGACTTGAAAATGATGACATTTCTCATTATAAATTCATGATTTTTAAAATGAATTAAAAAAATATAGGATATTTTTAGTAGGTAGAGATTTTTATCAACGGAAACTTATCTGTTAATTGTTAAGAGAAGATAATGATTTAATTCCTGCTTTTATCGTTCATTTATGCTTTCTTATTCTTTTGAGTTATCTATATTAATAGCCACACAAGCCCTTAAAATAAAGCTTTGTATCCACCATCAGAAAAATAAAGTAATCTAGCCATCTGGGGAGAGAAAAGAGTGAGAGAAAATACTAAATTAACCTTGCATAATTTTAAAGGCTGATTTATTTGACACAATAATTAAGATTCATGCAAAATAATGTAATAATGATAAAAAAACAAAACATCTAATTTTTTTAAAAAAACTAACGTATATGTGTTATATTCAATACCAAACAGGGGCGGAGCCACCCTTTGGCTTAGGGGGGCAATTGCCCCCCCTCAATTTTTAAAAAACAAAAATTTATATGTTAAAATTGAATTTTGTTAAGTAAAAAATTGAAAATTTAATATAATTTATCCAAGTTGCCCCCCCTTTATATCCTAATATTAGCTTTATATAATTTTTGTCCCCTTCAATTTTTTAAAAAACAAAAATTTATATGTTAAAATTGAATTTTGTTAAGTAAAAAATTGAAAATTTAATATAATTTATCCAATTTGCCTCCCTTTATTTCCTAATATTAGCTTTATATAATTTTTACCCCCTCAATTTCTTTAAAAATGAAAAAATAAAGGTAAAATTTGAAAAATTTGATATCACTTATCTATTTTGCCTCCCCTTATTTCTAAAAATTAACTCTATGTATTTTTTGCCCCCCCTTAAAAAAAATTTTGGCTCCGCCCCTGATACCAAATATACGAAGTATGTGTTTTTATATAACATAAAAAAAACATAAGTTACCTAGAAAACCATTATACACATAAAACTTTATTATATTATTTAGGGTTTAGGGTTTATGAGAGTGGTTACAACTTGAAGAAAAAATAAAAAATAAATACAAAACATTTAAAAAAAAAAAAAAGAGGAAAATGAATGGTCAGCCGAAATCCAAAAGCATGCAGCAAAAAAAAAAGGAAAGAGAGAAAAACGTAATAAATGCGCCAGCCATGATATTTAAAATGAAAAAGTGTAAAAAAGGAAGAAAATATAGACAAATACTTTGGGAACATAAATTGTGACTAAAATCCTTTATTTTTCATAACGGTGGTTAAAATTCTTTATGACCATAAAAAAAGTGGCTATATTTATAATTTTCCCTATTCTTTTCTTTAAGCTCAAGTTTTCCTTTCCTTTTCTCATTTCAAGTCTCCTCTCATGGCTTGACACGTGTCTTAAATTTAATACATTTCTAGCTGCATAAGAAAGCTTTCATTTTTATTTTTGTCTCCTATTTTCCCTACAACCCGTTTTATGATCTTATGAAAAAAAAAAGACATTTTTTTAAAATGTAAATTTCATAAATAGTAACAGTTTTTAGAATTTTCAAAAATAACACTTTAATTATTATAACAAACGTTTCAAAATTATAAAAACTAATTATATTTGAAAAATTATTGATTTTTTAATTTAAAACATCCCTAATTGGAAAAAAAATCACAATAATAATATGAATCATTAAATTAAACAATAATAAAACAGCAAAAATTAAATGGAAATGAACTTTCATTAGTTTAATGAAACAACTCATTAAATTGAGGAAATAAAAAATATATAATTTTTGAAAATGTCAATCCAAAAAGTGCCGGAATTTATGAAAAAAAAAAAGTATTTTCTTATAGTGAATAAAAGAGACAATTTAAACGAAAATAGTTCATGTCCATATATTAAAAACTCATCAAATTGTTGCTTAAACAGTGAAACATAAGAAATGCGCATTAATAATTACTTAAATGATGAAGTCTTCTTTCGCTCCTGAAATTTCACATCAAACAGGAAAATAAAGACTCAAACTTACAAGTTACAACGAGGGCGATTTTAGGAAAATAGGGCTCAATGTGAAAATTTTGTTTCCGACCCTCTACTATATAATCCTTAATTTTTTTTTTTTTAAAAAATATCTTGTATTAAAAGAAAACACAATAACAATAAAATTATAGAATATATAGATTTTAAAAATATATTTTCCTAATCCACATAAATAAAAAATGAAGTTTTTATTAATATATATGATAAGTTTTAAATAGACGGAGTGAGAAGTAAAATCTTTAAATAAAAATAAATAAATAAATTGCATTAAAAATATTATAAAAAGGGATCGAACTTGGGATCTGCATAGGTAAGGTCCCCGATAATTTTCCTAATCTTTACAAATTTTCAAAAAAAATTATGTGTTGGGTAATTTTGATATTTTTCATCGCTGTCTCGCCATAAAAGATTATGTATAGGCATTTATCTTCACTAAATTATATTTATACGTTATATCATATTAAACATTATATAAACCCGTCCCTGATTTTGAGCCCTCGATATTCGGTGGCCATATCCCATTGCACCTATAGAACTGGGCCAAGACCGGCCGTGTTTGCAACTATGATACGGCCTATGGGGTTTGAACCTATACACTCTCCCAATACATGGGCTTTTTTTAATATTAAATTACAAGTTTTTCTACCTAATTTATACTTTATTTTAGGAAAGAAAGCTACTCATGGAAGCAAAATATTATAGTATTGTTTTACTCTATTTTTTATTTCATAATTTGAATACAAAATTAATGAAAATTGGATCATGGGGTACATTTACGTTGACTTTTTTTACTTTGACTTGGTAAACATCCATATATAACTAATGCTTCAATAGCTTCAATATTTCAACTAGAAATACCATAATAAAAAAAATTTAACCCCAAAAAAAAATCTAATCATTAATTTGGATATCTTACACGATTTAAACAAACTTAATTGTTTCTCATATTGTTTGTATATGAGTAAATTTCTTATTCTTTTCATTTTTGAAAAATATGATTATTAATTGATTCAGTAACCATCTTATTATATTTTTTTCTCTTAAAAATTTCAAAAACTTAAGAAGAAATTATTTTCAAAAATATGTTTTCTTTTTGTTGTTAAATAATACAAAATATATATATTATATATTAAATAAAAAATACTTCTTAAAAACAAAAACAAAAACAAAAATGCTTATCAAACTATTCTTAGAAAGTTAGGTTTCATATTTCCTTAAATTTAAAAAGTTACAATGGTACCCCTAAGATTTCAAAAATAATTGGAAATTGTCCTTACCATTAGTTTTCCCCTAAATGATATGTTAATATGTTGAGTTTCTTTTACTGCACAAAGAAATTTTGATGACGTAGATCATTTTTAAACTCTTCTAAAAAATTTAGAGATTTCATAATTTAGATAACTGATTACGTAAAACGGAATAAGAAATTTAGGAATTCAAATTATGCTTTTTCCTTTTATTCTCTCTCTAATTACAAGCCAAATTGTACGTGGTTCACTTTTATTAGTTTAATTGTAAGCTTTAATAGGAATAAAATATATATAAAAGTCTCAAGGAGTTCCTCCAAAAATTTTTGGAAGCGAGTATTTTTCTTTTTAACAATAGAAATCATGAAGTAATGTTTGCATAAAAAAATACGATATTTGCATAAATGCTTAATTTTATTAGTCCTTTCTTCCATTCCAACAAAAAAAGTGAGAGAAAAAAACAGATGAATATGATTTTTTTTTTTATTTTTTAATTTTAAGGCTGGTTATAGAAATGACATTTTAAAGTTATAAAATTAAAAAAATTAAGGCTAGTTATAGAAATGACCTATTTAAAGTTATAAAAAGTTATAAAAAAAAAAAAATTGATAAGATCTAACCGTTTTAATTTTAATTCTTATTTAAAAGAATTAAATTTAAAATCGACGTTTAAAAAAAAAAAAAACTATACTAAACATTTTGTATTGTATTAGTTAATATAATCATATTTTAATTCAAAAAGACAAAATATAAAAATTCTTAAAACACGGTTGATCAACGTCTAAATGACATTTGATTGTTACTATTTAAACTGAATATAATAAATCATAGATCAGTGACCAAATTCAACCATTTACCTAGGCACTTATGTATACAATTAAGATTGAAAAAAAGATGTTGATTTATATTATGGAAAAATGAGTTCCAACAAAATTAAAACATCATTCTAAATAATGAAAATTATCTTTACTCGTTCCCACCTTTAGGAGCATCGGCATGAGTTGATTGTAAGCCTCCGTCTATGTAGTGTTTTTCCCCAACTAGAGCATCTGGCTTCTCTGAGAATAAAATTAAGTGAATTGAAAATTAATTAGAGGATGAAACCTAAAACAACATTTCAAAGGTATAAAGTAAAAATTTTGAATCCCCTTCTTTTCGTAGCGGTTTGAGAACTATAACACTACAACATAGTTCAATTGATTAAATATTACTGCCCCTCAAAAAAAAATTAAAGTTTAAGCCTCCCCACAATAATTTATAATATAATATCGAAAAAAAAAAGAAGAAAAAGATTATTACTAAAAAAATGAAAAAAAATTGATCCAAGGGAGATAGGTTAGCTCAACTTACCACCTATGTGAGATAGAGAAACAATCTTTCTTAAAGAAAGATAATTAGAAGCTAATACTAGCATTATAAGCAATAATATTTCCCTAATAATTGAAGCTCTCTTGGAAGCCATTAATTAGCGTTGGAACTTTGGATACAGATATTTGGTTTTCAGAAATTTGATTTGTTATCACACCATATATATTTATGGGCCTTTGCATATATAGTATTTTTCAGTTCAATATTAACAAATATAGCAGTCAAAAAAGAAAATTGCAAATATAACAGAAAGCCCATTCAAGCCCAATCTTGATTTGACACTTTATCAAAATATCCCTCATTAAAACTTAAAGTAGATTCCTCATTCACCTCTCTTAGTCCCCCATCCAAGGGTTCTTCACGATTTCTCCCAATTTTCCAAACAAAATCTAGGGTTCTTCACAATTTCACTCTCAGATTTTCATCCAAGTTCTTCGCGATTTCTCTCTCAGATTTCCACATAAATTCTAGGGTTATTCGTGATTTATCTCTCAGTTTTCCGCCCAAATTATATTGTTCTTCCCGATTTCTCCCAATCTCTAAAGTTTTGATGGAAAACCATGAACTTAATGTGAGTTTATGTAGTTTCTATTTGATTTTCTATACAATTTCTTGCTTCTACTTCATCTTCTTCTTTAAGTTCGGATAGAATGGACGAATCGGTAGTAAAATTTTACTAATCGTGATGATTTTGTTTTGATTTATGTTTGAAAGTTATCCCCCAAGTTCCTGATGATTTTCAACAAGTTCTGCTACTTCATCATCTTCTTATTGATTGATGATTTTAATTAACTGAAGAGTAATCAGTGATTGATGAAGAGTTATCAGTGATTACTGATGTGTAATTAGTGACAATTGAGAAATAATTGATTACTCATTAATAATCAGTTATTAGCTTTAGTCCTTGTAATCAGTGATATTTTTTTATGAGGCTAAATCGAAAGAGAAAGAAAGGAAAAACAATCGAGAGAGAAATAAAAGGAAAAACAGTCGTACGTACAGTGATGAGTAATTTTTATTTGAAGGGTAAATTTGGAAATATTAAAAAAAAATGATTTTGTTGTTTAAAAAATCTGCTAGATATGCAAATATCTTTTAAAATAAACATATTTATAAATATTGGTGAAAATTTAGCTACCCAATTAAAATTCTCTATATTTATACAGAAAAGGGTTTTGCATATGATTTCTTATTTTCTTAATTTTTATGTAGATATTTTAAAAGGGAATTAAAAGCTTTAAAAAAAAAATTAAAAACATCAATTAGTTTACTTTCATATATGAGAGCGATTGTTTAGATTGATTCATGTGAACGGCCATTTGTTTTTTTTTTTGCCTTTTTCCTAAAAGACTTTTATTTTGTAATTTTATTTAGGATTAATTGTAAATTCACCACGCGGTAAATATCATCTTCAATCGTTCGATTTTTCTTAGGGCCGTTCATTTCCCGTTATCTTAAATACCATGTAATATAAGATTACTGGATATCTAGAATACATGATATCTGGATTGTAGGGAATATAAGATTACAACGTTCATTTTGCAGTAATTAAAAATGAGAATCTCATAGGTATAAAAGATTATATTGTTTGTTATGTTGTATTTAAGGAAGGAAATTTAATGAATTAATAATTCTTTCAAAAATACCCTTTGTTTTATGTTTCTCGTTAATAAATTTTATATATGAATTTAATTAATATTTTTTTTGATAGATTAATATACCTATACTATTTTTATAATTTAATTAGTTTATAACTTACTTATTTAAATATTTAATTAACATAAAAATTTTAATTTAATTTTATATACTTATTTGATACTAATGAATTTATTAAAGTATCATAATTATTGTAACGAAAAAATTATTTATGTTTCTAAATTTAGTTATTGATGAGAAAATAAATTATCTTATGTATTTATATGTAAAAAGAAAAATAACTTTTTATAATATTGAAGGACAAAAAAGTAAAAAACAGAATACATTCGTGATGTAATCTTAAAAACCCACCGGTGGAGTGTATTCTAAAATGACCAAATATCATGTATTCTTTGATTACATGTAATCTAAGATATCCTTATATCTTTAAATACAGTAAAATGAACAATGTTATCTGAATACACCCTCCTCCGTAATCTTAAATAACATTGAAATGAACTGCCCCTAAAGATTTTTATTTAATTTTCCTTATATAAAACTATACATTTCTTTCTAATAGAGGAAAACAAGAGGAAAGGGAAACAAAAATATGTTGGAAAGATTTTTAGATTATCCCTTACACATTTAAACACAAATACGTGAGAAAATCAAATTTAAAGACTGAATGTGATATTGGAAATAATCTCAAAGTATAATTTGTAATTATCTATATTGTTAAATGAACCAAAAAGTCCAAAATGCCCTTAATGAAGTGCCAGCTCATCAGCTCAATTCCTTTCCTCTTTCCTCTTCACGTGAACAGCTATGACAAAACAGTTGAGCTATTGGCCTTTTCTGTTTTGGGTTTTCCAGAAATGAAGAAGAGAGAATGAGAGGTTTAAATTGTATTCATTAAGAGAGAGTTGTATTCATTGAAAATCATATCTGAATAAAGAAGCTTTCTTGGAGAATCAATGGAGTTTTTCTTTAACTTGTCTTTAGTTTCCAATTCTTGATTTGGTTTTTGCTGGTAGAAGTTCTTAGTTGTTCTTGGATTATTGCAATTGTTTTAACAAATTGGTATCAGAGCCTCCAAGAAGATCCAGGCCAAAGGTTGAAGAAGGCAGTCAAGATCAGTAAGCATTGAAGATGAGCACTACAAGATTCGAGGTGGAGAAGTTTGATGGAAAGGGAGACTTTGGCCTATGGAAGAGAAAGATTCGTGCGTTGCTCATTCAACACAAAAGGTTTCAACAGCATTAGAAAATCCCAGCAAAATGCCCCCTGAATTGAAGGATATCGTGAAGAAGGAGATGCAAGAAGTTGCATTTAGTACAATCATTCTTCATTTGGCAGATAATGTCCTCAGGCAAATTGATGAAGATCTTCAAACAGCTTCTGATTTATGGAACAAGCTTGATAGCATGTTCATGTCTAAATCTCTGCCAAGTACCATCCATTTGAAGGAGAAACTATTCAACTTCAAGATGGATTCTTCGAAATCTCTGGAAACAAATCTTGATGAATTCAAGAAACTGATAAACGCCCTAATGAATTCTGGAGAGAAAACAAAAGATCAAGATCAATGCATTTTCTTGTTAAACTCTCTGCCAGATTCCTTCAAAGATGTAAAGTCTGCTTTGAAATATGGGAGATCAGAATTAAAGATGGATGAAGTGCTGGATGCTTTGAAGTCAAAAGATCTGGAATTGCAGATAGAACAAAAGGGTAAGAACCATGGAGATCTACTATTTGTGAAAGCAAAACCAGGAAAGAAAGAATGGAAAGGCAAAGAAAGACACAAAGATAAGCAAAATAATGCTAAATCTTTCAAATGCTTCCACTGTAACAAAGATGGACACTACAGAAGAAGCTGCCCTCAAAGACACATTCCCAAGAAAGACATAAAAGAAGATCAAGGGGAAGTTAAATTGGCAAAAGCACTCACAATAGAACCAGCCTTGGAGATGTATGAGAATGCTAAAGTATTGGTAGTCACAGATAAGGTTGCAAATCAAGATTGGATTCTTGATTCAGGTTGCACATTTCATATATCCTCCAATAAAGAATGGTTTGAAAACTATGAAGCTTTTGATGGAGGCCAAGTCTTGCTGGGAAACAACAAACCCTGCTCTGTAATTGGGAAAGGGTCCATACGAATTAAAATGTATGATGGAGTTGAAAGGCTGCTAATTGAAGTCAGACATGTGCCAGAGATTAAAAGAAATTTGATCTCACTTGGCACCCTTGAACAAAAGGGTTACCTTTTTGAAGCAAAAGATGGGGAACTCACTGTCTCAAAGGGATCAAAACCTGTCATGAAAGCCATCAGGAAGAACAATCTGTACTTCTTGATTGGTGATTCAACCATAGCCACTGCAGCAGTAGCAAACAGTAGACAAGATCAAAGAACCTCACTATGGCATGACAGACTGGGGCATGTTGGAGAAAGGGGTCTGAATGAATTACACAAACAGAACCTTCTGGGAAGTGGAAAGTTAGAAAAGATGGAATTCTGTGAGCACTGCATATATGGCAAAGCTGCTAGACTAAAATTCCCAAGATCCACCTCCAGATCACATGAAAAACTTGCATATATCCACTCTGATCTTTGGGGTCCAGCCAAGGTAGTATCAAATGGTGGCAGTAAATACTTCATGTTCTTAATTGATGACTACTCTAGGAAGGTTTGGGTATACCTACTCAAATCTAAAGATCAAGCTTTCTCAAAGTTCTGTGAATGGAAGAAGGATGGTAGAAACTCAAACTGGCAAGAAAGTCAAAAAGCTTAGAACAGACAATGGGCTGGAGTTTGTTAATGAAGTTTTTGATAAAATGTGCATAGAAGAAGGAATTGTCAGACATAAAACAGTGAGATTCACCCCACAACAAAATGGCTTAGCTGAAAGGATGAATCGCACCATTCTTGAAAGAGTTAGATCAATGATGTCAAAGGCAAACCTTCCTAACAGTTTTTGGGCAGATACAGTGAACACAGCAACATATCTCATTAACAGATGCCCATCTGCAGCAATTGACTTGAAGACACCAGAAGAATTATGGACTGGATCACCACCTAAGTTAGACAACCTTAGAGTATTTGGTTGCCTTGCATATGCTCACATAAAAGAAGGTAAACTGGATCCAAGAGCCAGAAAGTGTATGTTTATTGGTTATCCTGAAGGTGTAAAAGGCTTCAAGATGTGGAGCAATGATGGCAAGACACCAAAGTGTTTCTTGAGCAGAGATGTGACCTTTGTTGAAGACACAATGTACATGAAAGATGAACCACATATGACAGAGAAGCATAAAGGCCCAGGGTTCTCTGAATTTGAGGTGGAGAGCTTTAGTCCATCTCAGACCTTAGAAGAAGAGAATGTACATGATACTCAGCAAGGAGAAACACAAGAAGCAACCACACAGACAGAAGCAGAAGATCCCACCTATCTACTAACAAGAGACAGAACCAGAAGAGATAGAATACCCTCCACCAGGTACTCAGATTCTGATTACATATCATTTGCTCTTAATGTTGAAGTAGAAATGGATGGTCCAGAACCAAATTCATACAAAGAAGCCATGAAGTGCCCTGATAAAGCTAAGTGGAAACTAGCAATGGAAGATGAAATGGATTCTCTTGAAAAGAATCAAACCTGGGTTTTGGTCAAAAGGAAGCCTGAGCAAAAACTTGTGCAGTGTAAATGGATTTTCAAGAAGAAAATGACAGCAACAGAACCTGGTGGAGTGAAGTTTAAAGCCAGACTAGTTGCAAAAGGGTTTACACAAAGAGAAGGCATTGACTACCATGATATTTTCTCCCCTGTAGTCAAACACACCTCCATCAGGACACTTCTTGCCTTGGTTACACAGTATGACTTAGAATTGGAGCAGCTAGATGTAAAGACAGCCTTCCTACATGGTAAACTAGAAGAAGAAATTTTCATGTCACAGCCAGAGGGTTTCATTTCAAAAGGTTCAGAAGACAAAGTCTGTTTGCTTAAAAGATCACTCTATGGTCTAAAGCAATCCCCTAGACAATGGTACAAAAGGTTTGATGAATTCATGTTGAGAAATGAGTTTAAAAGGAGCAGTTTTGATGGGTGTGTCTACCAAAGAAAGTCAGAACACCAACTTGGCATAATCCTTCTACTCTATGTAGATGATATGCTTATTGCCTCCAAAGAAATTTCTGAAATTCAAAGCCTTAAGGATCTGCTAAACAGTGAGTTTGAGATGAAGAACCTTGGTGAAGCAAAGAAGATACTGGGAATGAATATCAGGAGGAACAAGGATAATCATTCCATGCATTTGAATCAGGCAGACTACATTACTAAAGTTCTTGACAAATTCAACATGTCAAATGCCAAAGCTGTGTCAACTCCAATTGCTAGCCATTTCCAATTGTCAATAGAGCAGTCACCAAAGACAGAAGATGAAAAGGCAGAAATGAATCAAATACCTTATGCAAATGCTATAGGTTGCATAATGTATTCCATGGTGTGCACTAGGCCTGACATAGCACAAGCAGCTAGTCTTCTCAGCAGATATATGTCAAATCCAGGAAAAGAACATTGGCAAGCACTAAAGTGGACACTGAGATTCCTAGCAGGCACAAGAGATCATGGTCTGTATTTTGAGAAGGACATTCATCAGAGCAAAGAATTAGAAGGTTATGTAGACTCTGATTTCGCTGGTGATAGAGATAGAAGAAGGTCCTTATCAGGCTTTGCTTTTACACTCTATGGAAGTATCATAAGCTGGAAGTCCCAACTCCAATCAGTAGTAGCTCTCTCCTCCACTGAAGCAGAATACATTGCTACTGCTGAAGGAGTCAAGGAAGCTTTATGGATGAAAGGACTGTTAAATGAATTGGGAATATCTCAGAATGTTGTCAAGATTTACTGTGACAACCAAGGAGCCATTTTTCTGAGCAAAAATCAGATGTTTCACGAAAGGACCAAGCACATAGACATCAAAATGCACTTTATCAGAGATGTTGTAGTTGAGGGAGAAGTCAAAATGGAGAAGATCCACACGGATGACAACCCCTCAGACATGTTAACCAAGCCTGTAATCAGTTCAAAGCTTGAGAAGTGCAAGAGCATTTTGAAAATTGGCAAATGTGAATCTCCTTCGTGAAAGAAGTACAAAGATCCCAAGTTTGCTTAAAACTAATGAAGAATGATGATTGAATGAACTCAAGACTTAATTTGGTTCAAGGTGGAGATTTGTTAAATGAACCAAAAAGTCCAAAATGCCCTTAATGAAGTGCCAGCTCATCAGCTCAATTCCTATCCTCTTTTCTCTTCACGTGAACAGCTATGACAAAACAGTTGAGCTATTGGCCTTTTCTGTTTTGGTTTTCCAGAAATGAAGAAGAGAGAATGAGAGGTTTAAATTGTATTCATTAAGAGAGAGTTGTATTCATTGAAAATCATATCTGAATAAAGAAGCTTTCTTGGAGAATCAATGGAGTTTTTCTTTAACTTGTCTTTAGTTTCTCTTAAACTAATAGAAAGAGAGAAATGAGAAAAGACTTTTTCATTAGTTTTAGTTTCACAATGAATTACATTTATATAGAGAAGCCTTTTGACAAGATAAATAACAACTTCTAACAACTTCCTAACAACTTTCTAACTCACTTTATGAAATCATTCAGCTCACTTAATGAGCACCCTTAACACCCCCCCTCAAACCGATGTCAGCATTACAGAAAACCTTCAACCGAGAACGCCAAGAACAGAAAGAAGAGGCTGAGAGAGGCTTGGTAAAAATGTCTACCATTTGAGCTGTTGCAGGAAGATGACGAATGGAGAGTCTGCCAGATTGAACCAGATCACGCACAATACTTCAGCTGCAACATTTGCCAATCCTCTATATTCTGCTTCAGTGCTAGATCTGGAAATTGTTTGCTGCTTTTTGGAACACCAAGAAATTAAATTGTCACCAAAATACACACAAAATCCAGATGTAGACTTTCTATCATCAGGATCTGAAGCCCAATCCGCATCCACAAAGGCAGTAAGAAGAAGAGATTTTGGTTTTGATAGCAGCAAACCATAATGAAGTGTACCAGAAATGTATCTTAAGATTCTCTTAACAGCTCGCCAATGAAGATCAGTAGGATTTTGCATAAATTGACAAACTTTGTTGACAGAGTATGCAAGTTCTGGTCTCGTGATAGTTGCATATTGCAAAGCCCGAACAATGCTCCTATATAAACTTGGATCAAAGAATTGAGTACCCTGTCTTGAAGATAGGACAGAACCACTGACCATGGGAGTAGTAATGGAACTAGCTCCTTTCATACCAGCTCTATGGAGTAAATCACCAAAGTATTTAGACTGAGAAAGAAAAATACTGCCATCAGCTGTGTATGATACCTCTATTCCCAGAAAATAGTTAAGAATACCAAGATCTTTTAGTGCAAAAGTAGCATTGAGCTTGCTAATCAGAAACTGAATATAAGATGAAGAATTCCCTGTGATGATAATGTCATCAACATATATGAGAATAAAAGTACAATCGAAGTGACAAAATGATAGAATAAGGATGAGTCGCCTTTGAGCCAATGAAACCAAGAGATAAGAGAAAATGACTAAGCCCTTTCAAACCAAGCACGGGTGCTTGTTTTAAACCATAGAGGGCTTTTTCTAGTTTTTGGACCATGGGAAAAGCGAATCATGAATTTCAAAACCCTGAGGTTGCTCCATGAAGACAATTTCTTGCAAAATACCATGGAGGAAAGCATTATTGATATCTAATTGACGAATATGCCAATTATGAGCAAGAGCTAAGGTCAATAACACACGAATAGTAGCAGGCTTAACCACTGGACTGAATGTCTTTGTGTAATCTATATCAGCCTGTTGATGAAAGCCCTTTGCTACCAATCGTGCCTTATAACGTGCAATAGACCCATTTGAATTCCTCTTTATCTTAAACACCCATTTACAACCCACTGTTCTCTTATCAAGGGGTTTTGACACCAGGGTCCATGTATTATTTTTCATAAGAGCAGTATACTCTTCCTCCATTGCCTTTCTCCAATGAGTAGTTTTCAATGCCTCTTTGTGAAGTAGGTTCAGATTAACCAAATCCTTGATAGAACTAATTTTGGTTTACTAATCCCACTTTTAGCTCTAGTAACCATAGGATGATTATTCACAGAGGTGACAGGAGGTGGAGTATTGTTACTAGGCACTGGAACAGAAACAATAGGAACAGAAAAAACAGGTACAGAAGAAGCACTAGTAGGATCTGATATAGATGTTGCTGAGCTAGTGTTAACAGGAACAATAGGAGAAGGCTGCACAGAATTTGTAGAAGGGCTAGTGTCAATATGAACACTAGAAGAAAGAGGAGAGGGCTGCAAAGAATTGGTAGGAACTGTTGTGATGGGTAGTAAAGGAGTAGCAGTTGGTGTTGGTAGAATAGGAGGAGTAGATGAATGTTGGGAAAAAGGAAAAGTGGTTTCATCAAAAACAACAATGACGAGAAATATAAACTCTTCCAGTGTCAGAGAGACATTTATATCCATGATGTTGAGAACTATAGCCTAAAAAAGTGCATTTGGATGATCTATACAACAGCTTGTGGTTATTGTATGGTCTCAAATAAGGGTAACAAGTGCAACCAAAGACTTTTAAAAAGGAATAGTCAGGTGGATGACCAAAAAGTAGTTCAAGAGGAGTAGTACCATGCAGAACCTTGGATGGAAGTCTATTAATCACAAAAACTGCTGTTGCAAAAGCATCATCCCAAAAATGAAAAGGAAGAGAAGCTTGGGAAAGAAGAGATAAACCAGTTTCAACTATGTGTCTATGCGTCCTTTCAACAATCCCATTTTGCTCAGAGGTGTGAGGACAAGAAATTCTATGGAGGATACCTTGGTTTGTCAAGAAAGAAGAAAGAGGTCTAAATTCCCCACCCCAATCAGTTTGTAAAGAGAGAAGTTTACTGGCAAATTGTTTTTCTGCTTGAGCTTTAAAAAGTAGAAAGGTTTTATAAGCATCAGATTTGTTTTGAAGAAAATATATCCAAGTAAATCTGGAAAAGACATCAACAAAACTCATATAATACCTAAAACCATTTCTAGATATAGTATTAGCAGGACCCCACAGATCAGATTCAACCAATTGAAGAGGAGCAGTGTATATAGTTTCTGATTTTGTAAAAGGTTGTTTATGACTCTTTGCAACTTGACAAGAAGAATGAGAAAGCAAGATCTTTATTGAAAGAATGGGAGATATTACAATTTGTAAGAATTGTCTTGTGATATTAAAGTTGGCATGAGCTAATCTCCTATGCCATATATCAAAAACAGAAAATTTTGGGTCTTTATTACAATTAAGAAAGTAGATGACGGTGATTGAGCGAGAATGTATGGATGGTTGGCTTGATGACTTTGTGAGATGTATTTGAGGATGCTTTTGCAAGGCAAAATGATATAGACCTCCATCAAGAGCTCCTTGAAGAAGTACCCGACCGGTTACTCGATCCTTAACACAAAGAATAAGAAGGATGAAATTCAAAGAAAACATCATTATCCTTTGCAAATTGACTAACACTTATCAAATTTTTGGTTATTTTGGGAACATGTAAGAGATTATTTAAATGAAAAGAATGACCAGGATAAGGAAGAGGTAAGGGTTGAAGAGCCAAAGGAGGAAATTTGCGGGACTGCACCATTTCCTACTTGAATTCCGTTTGTTCTGTGTAATCGGTGCCAATGTTGAGATTATTAAAATCATTGGTTACATGGTTTGTTGCCCTTGAGTCTGGAATCCAATTTGTATCATGAAAATTAGTTGAAGAATCATTTGCAAGAAGCATAGCTGACATTGGGGAATTATTGATTGCAGGAGTAGGATTTGGATTATTATATCTGCCAGTATAGTGAACTCTCTGATTTCCATTTCCAGTAGGATTTGATCCATTTCCAGCATGATTTGATCCATTGAAATTAGGATCAAATCGAAAAAAGCACTTCAAACCAGTATGACCAAATTTGCTACATAACTGACATTGAGGTCTATTGCCATTCCAATTTCTACCACCCCTGAAATTCCTCCCTCTTCCACGATTAGCAGATTGATGTTCTCCATGAGAAAAATAACTATTGTTTTGATTTCGTTGCTGTGTAAAATGAACAGAAGGAAGAGAAGGTTCAGAAGGAAGATTCCTGGTAATTCTGGCCTCATGAGTAAGCAATAAAGCGGCTGATTTTCCGCAGTTGATGTTCTGATTTTGAAGATATAACAGAAACAATTGAGTCATAATCTGATCCAAGTCCAGACAAAATATTCATTATCTGATCTTGTTCTGAGATTTTATGACCTACAGAAGCAAGAGAAGCAGCAAATCCCTTCATCTTTTTCAAATAATCCTTCATTGAAAGATGTTCTTTCTTTGTGTTTTGGATTTTGGATTTAAATTCCATGATTTTGGCCATGTTTCGATCTGAAAAAAAGATCAGCAATACTTTTCCAGATTTCACGAGATGTTTTACAATCTGTTACCTCAGCGAGAACTTCTTCAGTCATAGATCCAATGAGCCAAGAAGAGAGTAATTTGTCTTGCTTTTTCCAAAAGACATAATCAGGATTGATTTCACGAGTTGTAGAATTTTCAGCGGTAATGAATTGAGAAGGAACTTCTCCAAATTCATCAATATAGGTTTCTAATCCATGGCCTTCAATGGCTGTTTCAGCCTGAAATTTCCACATCAAATAGTTTTCATCATCAAGTTTCACCATTGTAGCCTTGTTGCCCAGGTTAACAGGCTTTTCGATGTGTGAAAGAGAAGCAGGTGCAGAAGGTTGTGCATCAATGGTGGAAGAAGACGCCATGGCAGAGAAGCTCGAGAAGAGAGAAAAAAAAAATCTAGAACTTTCGTTTTGGCAGTTAGCCTTTAATGCTCTGATACCATCTTAAACTAATAGAAAGAGAGAAATGAGAAAAGACTTTTTCATTAGTTTTAGTTTCACAATGAATTACATTTATATAGAGAAGCCTTTTGACAAGATAAATAACAACTTCTAACAACTTCCTAACAACTTTCTAACTCACTTAACAGCTCACTTTATGAAATCATTCAGCTCACTTAATGAGCACCCTTAACAGTTTCCAATTCTTGATTTGGTTTTTGCTGGTAGAAGTTCTTAGTTGTTCTTGGATTATTGCAATTGTTTTAACAAATATTATTTATAGGTTCCTTTAGGTGGTGTCTTTTTTACATTTTTTTTTCACAGGGAAAATACAATCTCTAAAATTATTTATATTTTGTATCATTGTCGTGGGCATGGGCATGTGTATTCCTTACTAGAGTTTGTTTAAGGTACGTGCTCAACATGTTTGATTAGTAATAATATAGCTTTTTTTAATTCGGCCATTTAAAATGATTTAATTTATAGCATCTGCATAGATACCTTTGTCGGAAATATACAACAAATTTTGGTATCCAATTTTAAAATAGAATGGACAAATCCTCCTAAATTATATTAACATTGCATAAATTATTGATTCACATACCTCAAATTTTAATTGATCAATTATAAATCATTAACCACCTCATTTTTTTTTATTTTATCAATAAATTAAAAATGAAATTATAATTTTTCTTTTCTTTTACATGTTGTTTATAATTAACCTGAAAATAATAAATCACTTTTTATATCAAACAATGATTTACCACATTTGATTTACATTGAAATATAGTAAATAATTGATTGGCATTATATGAATCATACAAAACTTCTTCGTCGTCTTTTTTTTTTTTTTTTGAAGACACGTAAAAATTGAAAAACTACCCATTATAAATTTCCACTTACATAAATATAAATTTGATGAAATAAATTAAATTTCACTTCGTACATGAATCACTTATTTACTCAAGAAATATGAGCTAAAATTTTAAGTTAATTTTTATCTAACTTAGAAAAGGGTATTGAAATATTGTTTTCAATTTGCAATTTTGGGGCCACGGCGGTCATTGCGCTCTTCAGGAGCAGCAGCAACAGTAGATTTTCCCAAACATCGAGCGCCTGAATACATCATTGAGGAGAGTGACCGAAAAACTAACTATAAGATGTTATTTTATAACCACATTTATGAAAACTTTACATCATGTTTGGTAACCGTTTTTTGTTTTTATTTTATATATTTTAATAAAAATGATAGTATGTGATACTGTTCTTTCGTTATGAATTGAACATAAAAACCATTCATTTGTTTAATTGATTTTTTTTTTATATTTGATGATATTTTTATTTTTGGTTTTTAACATAAAACCAATTATTTTTGTATCTACTATATAATAATTGTCAACATATTAATTTATTATTAAATTTTAATACAATTTTTTTATATTCTAAATCTCATTTTTCAAACTAATAGTTATAATATTTGTGAAAAAACTATAAAAATGTTATAAATGTTTGACAGTTAAACGATAGAATGAAATGAATAAGTCGGAAAGATAAAGTAGCATTTTATTTTTGAGGTGAGATCAAAATTACAAATAACTAAAAATTTAAATATGTTTGAACTATTTTATTAACTACAAACAAAAACCACTTTAAATAGTAGATTTTAGATATGTATTTCTATTTATAATTTTTTTTTTACTATAGTAGTATTTTTTTTAATAATTAATTGAAATCAAAGTAATAAATTATTGAAAATAGGAACAGATGATAAAAAAAAATTATCTGATATTAAAATAAAAGTATTAGTTTTCTAAAAAATCAGATAGATGACGATTATTTAACCTAATTTATTTTAATAATTTATTGAACTAAACATTAAAAAAATTCTTGCAGGGCAAGGAGTGCATCTACGCCCCGTTATCATTCCTATAAAAAATAATTGACTATTAAACACTTTAGCTTTTTTTTTTCTTTAAAAAAGAAAGGAGGAGTCAAATTTGTTATCAAAACTTATTTTATTGACAAATTCTTATTTTCAAGTTATATCCAAATTTTATAAACTAAAAAATAGTTTTTATTATTGAAATTTGGCTAAAATTTCTATAATTTTTTTTTTGTTTTAAATAGTTGGAAAAAAAAATTATCTCAGTTTAAAGAAAAACAAAATTATCAACAAATAAATCGAAAAGTAAAAGGAATAGTCAATAAATAAATTTAAAAAGGAAAACAGTAAAAGGGATAAAACCAAAAAAAGTGATCAACAAGTAGTAAATTGATTAACTCACCACCGATTCGAGATATAGTAACCAAATTCCTTGAAGAAACCGTAGAAGCCAGTATAAGCATTATGACTAAAAATGTTCTCCAAATTATATGCGAATCTCTCTTTGAAGCCATTTAGCAGCTACGGAAGGAACTATATTAATATTTATCAATTACAACTTTGGATAGAGATATATATCTTATTATCTCATATTTATATAGCAAAAGGCTTTGAATAATTTGATTTTTTTTATATATATTTGGAAAAAGGAATTCAAGGGTTTGCCAAATTTTGAAAACATTAATTACTTAGACTGTTTCAAGTCTATGAAAACCAATTTCTTGGATCTTTCTAGTTTCTTCAAAGACTCTTGTTGTAATATTATTCATAGGTTCCCTTTCACGTGGCATCCATTTTGACCATTTCTTCCATAGAAAATATAATATCTAAATTTATATCTCTCTCCCTCTTTCATGTTGTTAAGGATCCCAATATCAAAAAATATGTAGGGAACTAATATTATTTATATATCTTAAGGGTTACTCTTCTCTCATTATCATTTGGTATTGAGATTAGAAACTCATGATTATTAAGATGATATAAGAGTCTAACTAACTCTAATGAACGTCCATTTTAAAATTGAGATCTAACATTGTTTATAAAATTTAAGAATCACTCCTCTCATTACCACTTGGTAATGAGATGAGAGGAGTCTCATTACCACTTGATTTTGAGATGGAAGCAATGTATATAATGTCATCTATTTTAATAGAGTTTTTAGTTTTTATTTCCCTTTGATTGTGTTTTTAAAGTTCAAATGATGACGAATATGAATGCTATTAATGGATGCTACAGAATCTGATTTTTATTTGATATGTAATTAGTTAACCGGTATGACTTTTTAAAATGAGAAAACTAAGGTTTGTATTGAGTGTGGTCCGTAGACCGAGACTTTGAATTTTGAGATTATTTTAAGTATGATTTAGGTTTTCATATTTGATGTAATATATGTGGCCGCCACCACTTAAAACTCTTTGTATTACTCTCTTGTCTCAAGGTTTTTTTTCACTCTAAAAATAGTTTTTCTCGTAAATTTGTGTGTTAATGTATTTTATAATATTAGAGAAGAATTTTATCACTCTAATACATGTCATAGTTTCTCTCACTACAACTCTATGACTAATGGACTATGTCTGGTTGGCTTTTGTTTTGTTCGTGTATTCTTGATTTGCCTCACCTCATAATCCATGTGGATGTTATATTGTGTATGGTGGATTTCTTGAAATTCTGACGTTAAAGTAATAATTGTTAGGTTTCTTTTAATAAATATGTAAACTTTGAATAAAAAGAGAACTTTCCCTCACCTAATTGTTAGATTCCAAGTCTCAAATCAACAATTATATGATAGAGCAACATTAAGAACCAAAGCAACATGAAAAATAAAAAAGAAAGAGCAATTCAAGAATTAAAAAGACAATTAATTCATAAAAACAAAACCGACAAAGATCCACCTTTCCTCTACATGAACTATATTCAGTTCGAAATCATTAACAGAGATAAATCCTTGTTTCACTATATTCAAATTTTGATTATATAAATTATTATCAATATGAACATAACTCAACTGGTTCGGAAAAACTGGGTATATAGCCCAAATTTAAAAAAGTTAGGGTTTAGGGCCTAAAAGAAAAAAATAAAACAAAATGACCCTAGTGAATTTTCAAATGAAAATAAAAATATAATAAAGCCCTTAACTGAGATATGGAAAGAGAATATTAAGGGAATTGAAACGGACTGAAAATGAAGAGTAAAAAGAGGAGAAAATCCGGGGATGATTTTTTTGGGAGATAAAAATCTACCATTGATTACAAATATTCAAAAAGAAAAAGAAAACTAAGACGCATAAAAAAGAGCTTTAAAGAGAAGGAGATTTCAGAATTTCAGAGATAAAAAACTCAGAAATTGAAGAAGAAGATGAAGGTACAAGGAAGAGTAAAGTAAGTAATAATACTAAATATTGTACTGTACATTAGAAAAAAAAAACAATACATTATAGTAAAATTTCTCTTAAAAAGTAAGTAATAATAGTAAACACTATATTGTACGTTATAAGCAAAGAATAAAACTAGTATAATATAGTGAAATTTTCTCTTAAAAAGAAAGTAATTAATAATAACACTTATAAACATAGAATAAAATAGTAAAATGTAGTAAATTTTCCCTTTAAAAAAATAAGAAAAATAATAAACGTTATACTATATGTCATAAATAAAAAATAACAAAATAGTAGTAAATAATTATAACGTATAACTATATTCATGTACGGTATAATAAAAACTTGTACTGTACAGCGAACGTTTGAAAAAACAAGAAGAAGATGAAGATGAAGAAGCATATTCATGTACAGTATAAAAAAACTTGAACTGTAAAAAAAAAGAAAAAAAAAGGAGAGAAAAAAAAGAACAAAAACAAGAAGAAGAAGAAGAAGAAGAAGAGGAAGAAGAAGAAAGAATTTTTGACCTTGGCCATCGGAAAAATGCAGATCTAAGGAATCGTGATTAAAAAAAATCACCACAAACCCTAACTCAACAATGAACCAGAAAGTTTAAAAAATCATCAAAAGAAGAAGACGAAGTTAATGGAAGAATCCCAAGAACCAGAAAACTTAACATCAACGAAGCTTGAATCCATATGAACAAAGAGACGAAAATGAAGCAAGAGGATGAATGAATCTTGACAGACAAATGATGAAACGAAAAACCTAACAAAAAAATCAAAGCAATGAAAACCCAGAAGATAAAATCCCTTGATTTGAGGAAAAATTAAACAAAAAAAATAATAATAATAAAAAACGGAAGATTGGAAAGAGAATCCATATTCAAATAAAGAAAAATGAATAATTTAAAAAAAACAAAATTAATGAGGGTAAATCAGGTATATTAAAAAAACAGATACTCTAAAAAGACTAAAAAAACCTAAAAAATTTAAGAGGCTAAAAAAAGTTTTAAAATGCTAAAAAACGATAAGATATAGCCAAATTAGACTATATACTGAATTATCCCGTATATCCCATCTTTCACCATGTGAACACTTACTGTTTTGACCAAGCCTTTTTAAATTTGACCAGAAAATGTAACTTTCCTAATCGACTTTGACGTGAGTTAAAAAGGAAAAAGTGACGGTGATGGATTTTTCTACTAATAAAGAGACGTGCGACTTCTTTCTGAGTATAAAAGGTACGGTGTCTTCTTGTCGGGTTTGTTAATCAGGGAAAGAGTGAGAGTATTTTAATACGGAAAATACTTGACTCCTTATAAATAAGCGTAAGTATTTTCCTTTTAATATTTGCGGCAGCTAATTGGCATCTTGGGCAATCGTTTGGATAATTCTTAAAGGTTATATACCATTATTTGTTATATTGATGTAATCTTCAAGTGAAATCTATAAAACATACCAATTAAGAACTTATATAAATTCTATTGTCATTTTTCTCGATCCTTATTATATATTATTTTATCGTTCTTAGATTAGAGAGTTTGGGGTTTACAATTCTTTAAATTTTCAAAATATTTCTTTTAAAATTGAAAGTTCAAGTCTCTCCTTATCATAATTTAATGAAATATCTAAAATAAAATTACAAATCATTAACCATCAGACAGAAGATGAAATGAGAGAGAACAACTTTTGACCCCTATTTTCTTGATTAAACAGAATAACAATAAGTGACTTTACCACTTCTACTAAAAAAACCTAAATTACACAAAAAAAAAAAAAAATGGGTGGTTAGTCCATAAACACTTTCTCTAGAATTGAAAATTAATATTTTCAATCTGAAATTTAGTATCGGTTTGGAATAACTTTCGAAAGTATTTTAAAATGTTTTTAATAATCATTAAAAAAAACACATTTAAACACTTTTAAAAATTATCTCAAATGGGTCCTTAGTGCTGCTTGTCATTCCCATCTTTAGGAGCAGTGGCAGCACTAGATGGTTTGTAACCCTTATTGTAGCTTTCCAAACGTGAAACACCTGTGAACATCATTGGGAGTTAAGGTCTTAGTTTATTTAACATGAATGAAAAAAATTAACAAACTAGATGTGTTATTTTCACAACCATAAAAATAGAAAATCTTTTCATTTAAATGAAATCCATTTCTTTGTTTGGCTTGGCACATAAAAATAATGAAAAATCTTACTTCTCATTTACGTTGGAAGAAGATCAAAATTTAGGTTACTCAAAAAAAAAAAAAAAAACCTACACCCCATATGATTAATTATGGGTCACACAGTAAACGGAAAATTAAAATGATCCAAAAAGGGTAAATTGATTGACTAACCACTTTTTGAAGCAATAGCAGAAGCTAACATAAGCATATTGAGTAAAAATACACCCAAAATTATAAGTGAAGTTCTCCTGGAAGCCATTTTTGCAGATACACACAATTTGGTATTAATTAGTTAGAGCTTCGGATAGAGATGATTATCACAAGTTTATAAACAATAATATTTGTTCTATTTTTAAAGTTAATTATGGGGTTACCAAATTTAAAAAAAAAATAATAATAAAATAATAAAGTCAATGCATACGTGAGAGCGATTGCTTAAGACTGTTTCCTACAACCATTTCCAGGTTTATTTTTTAATCCATGTAATTATAGGTTTCCTTAATGTGGTATCCTTTTGACTATTTCTTCTATTGAACGTGTAATATTTAAACGGAATTTTTTTTTATACCATGTAAATGGAGGGTATCCAATTTTATGAGAATCTCTCAAGTATAACATCTTTAGATTTGATATGAAAAATATTTGTTTTCATATTTGGAAAATCAAACTCCTATATATTTAAAATAAATTTAAACACTAGCGTGTTTTATGAATGTGTAAATCATATTATTTTATTAGTTGATTTTAAGGAAATTTATACACACGTGACACACGAAGAATAAACATACTTAACATCTTGTTAAAAATATCTGAACTTTTAATAAAGTAGTATATAAATCACAAAGATGTTAAAAATCCTATAAAATAGGATTTGTAGATAAAATAAATTATATGGATGTGTGATTTATAATTATATCTTGATATCAATTAATTTAGTGCCAATGCCTAATAGATCTAAAGCAATAAAAACAATTGTACACAGTTAAAAACAAGCAAAACTTAAATATCGACGTCCTTAATCTAAAATTAAAAAGTCTTATACATTTTTTTTTTCTGTTTATGAAAGTGAAGTTTATTTGATACGTTTAGTTTTAGGTGGTTCACTCATTTCTAAGAATCAAAGTAAACTTGAATTATTTCTCAATTGAGTTTGATCGAGTCAACCGCAGTTAATTAATGATAAAAATAATATATAAGCTCACCATCATCATATGGCTCGCGGCTCTAAACCCCCCCTGCCCGGCCTCGCCCCCCGCCCCCGCAAGTCCGGTCAACCAGTGGCTAACCGGTCAGCTCGTTAATTGTTTGGATTGGATAGGTCAGCCTCCTTTTTTACAATCCAGCCGCCTTCTTGAGCCTCCATGTAGCCCCTATCCAGCCCAGCCGCCGCCCGCCCCACCAAATAATGCACTAATATTTATTTATTATTTAAATAAAATTTTATATTATTACTATTTTTTAAATTTAAGATAAAAAATTCTATTATAACTTAACATATCAAGGAGTGTTTTATCGCACGATCGCAAGGAGTAAAATGCATCCTCATACACTTCAAGTAATATGTGCTTAAAAGATTGGGAGCCTAGCAAAAAAAAGGATCCATGAAGAAGAAAATATTGAAAAGTCAACAAAAAGTTTAGGACATTCATTTCACCAACGCTATGCTAAAGAATGTGATGGTAGAAGAATAATTTATCCATTTCATGTAATTTTTTTAAGTTGAGAAAAATACATATGATTGACAAATAAGTGGGTGTCAACCTAGTTGGGATGGTACTTATATTGTAGTGATGCACTTTATTCTCAAATATTCATGTATGAAATAATTAATAAAAATATATATTTTTTAAAGTTGATACTTTTGTGTAATTACTAAATTAGATAAAATAAAATAGTTAAATTATTTAACGGATAAAATTGTTATTTAAAATAATAAGTTTAATATGTTAATTTTGTTATCACTTGATTTTTAAAAAAAAGTGATTCGAAAGTTATACACTATTGGTTGTTGACAAAATATAATACAAAAATAAACTTATATGAAATGTAAGTCGCGCCTTCTTCAATTAACTAACGAAGTTTAGCCTGGCTCGATGAGCCAAGCCCATGAGGCTGAGGCCTTAACATTTTGAATTTGAGCTCGAGCCCCCCTGCCCGACCAACACAAAAGCTCATTGGGCTCAAAGCCTTGAGCCGAGCTCAATGTTTTTGCGAGCCGCCGGACCTCCTACTCGCCCATTGATGATGGTGAATATAAGCAATGATGCACACATCTTTAAAAAAAAATGTCATATTAGAAAATTTTGAAAACTTTTACTATTTTCTAAAATATCAATTCATTAATTTCTCTTCAAGAAAGTAGTCAATCAACCGTTTACAATTTATCTTTTTTTTTTTTAGCCTCATTTAGCTCCATAGATCTTATTTGTTTTTCGTTTTATTAAAGTATTGGTACTGGTAGGGGAAGACTGGTAGTTGTAAATTTTAATAATAATAAAAGTTTTCTTATTTTCAAAAATACCAGTTTCATTCTATAAAGAACTGAATTTATTATATAATAAATTTATTAAAATCGTAAAAACTAAATTTTTTTTGAAAAAACAACAATAATTTGATCATTCAAGAATAAAAAAGGAAAAAGAAATCAATGAGAAAAACTTCATCAATTTAATGAAAGCAAAAAAAAAAAAAAAACACTATTTGTTATTTTTAATAATAAGGTAGAAAATTATTCAAATAATAATAGTTATAAGGTAGAAAAAAGTGTTATTGACTACACTATTTTCTCTCTCTCATAATAGATTATTCCCTTTCAAGTGGTATTTTATGACATATATTTTCTAAGCAAAATCGTGATGTAAAATTGAATCCACACCTTCTTTAACCCTGTGTTTGTTTCCCTTGGATTTGGAAGGATTTTAAATCCAAAGCAATATCAATTCCATTGGTCTTTATTAATTGATTTAATTAATGGATTTGAAATCGAAATGATTTCAAATCCATTTTTTACTTAAAAATTTTCCTAACCAAAATGGTAGGATTTTGCAGATTTCAACTTAAATTACCTATTTAACCTCTATATTTTATAACTTCCCACTAATTATTTATAATTAAAAGGTTAAATTAGTAATATCCTCACTTTCTTTTCATTTCCTACCAACATCCAAACACATAATGAAAATTAAATTCATTTCAAATCTTACTGATTCCAAACACAATTAAAAATTTAAAATCATTTCTAGTATTTGAAATCACAGGATTTAAAATTATTTCTCATACTTTCTTCAATCCAAACAGAGCATAAAGGATGAATCGTTTCATTTTAGTAACTGTATATTGTTACTATACCGTCCTGGTAACTATTTTTTCCCGTCTTTTGAAAAATAAGATTGTTAATTGTGCTTATCAATTGTAGGGATAAATGCAAAATACACCTCTACATTTTGGGTTATTGATAAATCATACCCTTGTACTGTTTTGTTTGTTTTAAAATACCCCTGTAATTTAGAAAAATTGCAAATCGCACCATTCTATCAATTAATTTTAACGAAATTTAGACACAACTATATTGTATGCATACCATGTGTTCTAAAACCATTAAAAAATTCGAAAAATTTGAACATTTGAGTGTGATTAACATAAGAGTTTATTCCAAAATTTTACCTATCTAACATTTTTTTTTTGTTATTTTTCATGAAATCATAATACAAGACATATGTAAAATATAATTGTATCTCAAATTTTGTTAACACTAAACGATTGAAGGGTTTGATTTGCAATTTAACTAAAGTGCAGGGGTATTTTAAAACAAACAAAAAATTACAATTGTATGATTTAACAATAACCCATAGTGCAGGGTGTATTTTGCATTTATCTCTTGTTTTTAGGGTGAATAAATCTAATAAAATTGTGTTAAATAAAAAAATAGTAGATTAAAAAATATTTATAAATAAGATATATTATTGAACACGTCAACCAGTGATTACTACTATTTTTATTATGATCATAATTCAATATTAATAAAAATCATGTGAACTTATCATCATTATCAAATGTATAGCTTTTTTTATAGGAGAGAAAAAAACAAATCCAATTGTTATTAGTGAGAAATTGTATTACAATCGCATTGAATAGTTTCTCTTTATAAATTTATTGTTAGATTTAAAGATAAAATTGTTAGATATTTACATCTAGAAAATTAAAAGTACCGAACAAAATTTATACTACTATGAGTTATTCTTCACATTATCAATTAGTTTTGATATAAAAACCCATATTTAGAACAAAAAATGTATTTTTTTTAATATAAAATAATATACAGACCAAACCAAATAAAAAAAAATAGTTCAACAATAGAATCAAGTAGTAATGTACGAGTGTACTTTAGAATTAAGTATAATCTCAAAGAAATATTTATTTTATTAGTCCTTTATTAATTAGATTTACATTCTGAAAAATGGTGTGCAAAAAAATATGATTTTTCTCTCTAAGAATGAAAATTTTCCTCAATCACCCCCACCACGAGGAGGTTCAGCCCTTTTTTGTGGGATTATGAGTCTATTTGTGTAGTACCTTGCCCCACCTGCAATAAGGATAATTTAAGTGAAGGAAAAAAAAAATTTAGGAGATGAAGAAATAGTTGCTTTAAATATTCGTTAGAGCCTTCAAGTCCACATATACTGTCATCAAATTTTAAATTTGCTGAGTTAAAACTCTGGTCCTTTTTTTAAAATTTTATTCCTCATAATTTTTAAAATCGAATAAATTATCCAATAAATATGACTCTCTCGTTCATAATTATTCAACAGAGCTCTACAGAGAAATTCAACAATATATTCTAGCAATTAAAAGCCACAGAAATAATCCTACCGCTAATACATGAAATTTAAAGGCAATGATTTTTTTCCTCCATTTACATTAGGAACTAGATTAAAATCAAGCTTCATACTCAAAGTTTATGGCTCTATATTTGGGCACAAGTTAAATTTTGAGCTCCTCTTCCTGCCTAATTGAAAACTCAAAAGGAAAAAAAAGGATTCAAATAAAAATCATTCAAATTAAATTAATTGACTTACCACCTATGTGAGATGGATTAACCATCTTCCTTGAAGCAACATTTGAAGCTAATATAAGCATTATAAATAACAATAATACTTTTGAAATAATTGAAGCCATTTTACTTTATACAAAATGAAATTAATGAGTTGGAACTTGGTTATGGCTAGTAGGGAGATTTCTAATGTACATGTTCACAAGTTTCAACATATTTATATATACATCAAAGGGTTTGAATAATTTGTTCTATTTTTTATTTTTTAATTGGTGTGAATATTTAAAATAAAATAAAATAAAGGATTCCAAATTTTCAAAATATTAGTCATTTTGCTAGACTCCTTCAAGTCTTTAAAATTCAACCCATTTCTAGGATATTTCCTGAAAGACTTTTACTTGGTAATATTTATAGGTTATCTTCATTGGGGCATGTTTTTGACTTTTTCTTCCACCTTGAATTATTTCTCTTTTGTGTGAGGAGGGTGTCCACTTCCTATTTTATTAATTCCAATTTTTGACAGGGAAAGGGAGAGTTTAGCAAAAATATAACGACGTGAAACTTAAACTTTTGAGTGATGGAAATATTAAATCAATTGATTTTTAGATTGAATTATCTATTGTAAAAATCATGTAATTCAAAAACTTCCATTGACTGTGAGGACAACGATACCTACCTACTTCAAGGTAAGACAGGTGAAAAATATATTTCCCTATTAATTAGATTCCTACTACAAGCCAATAATTTTTTTTAAAAATAATTATTGATTCTATGTGAATAAATTATAAATTCGATTATTTCATAAACTTTTTAAAAATTTTACTATTTAAAAAATTACATATATTTTTTTAAAATATTATTTCAGTTATTGCCTCTCTTTTCTTATGGGTGTTGTGCTAAGTATTCTTAGCTCTTAATTATCTTTAGTCTCTCTCAATCTTTTTTTTTAATTATTAAAAATAGTCTGGTTTAAATAACTATTAATAGACTAAATCTAAAATATAAATATAAATAAATTAAAAAGATAATTGCTAATCTAATCTAATAACTAAAACACATCATCATAACATGTTCAAACGCTACATTAGGGATGGCAACGGGGCGGGGCGGGGTCGGGGATGCCATTCCCATCCCCTAACCCGCGGGGATTTTAAATCCTCATACCCTACCCTATCCCCTAATCAAAGAATCGGGGCGAGTTCAGGGATTCCCCGTTAGGGGATCGGGTTCCCCGCGGGGAATTTTTTTTTTTTATATTTTAATTCTTATTTAAAAAGAAATATAAAAAAGGAATGTATATTTAAAATATACATTTTTAAGATAAAAAGAAAACATAATATTAAACATTTTATAATTTATAAGTTGATATAACCATATTTTATATATTTTTTCTAATAAATAAAGATAAAGTAAACAAAATACATAAGATGTTATTAAAATATCGGGTTCAGGTCGTCGGGCGGGGCGGGGGATGTGTTCCCATCCCCTAACCCTAAAACAAAATTGGGAAAAATTCCCCCTAACCCTAACCCTAACCCTATAAAGTGGGGATTCCCCGCTCCTATAGGGTCGGGGCCCTAACTCGCGGGGAATTTTGTCATCCCTACGCTACATCATAATTTAATTACAAACTTTTAAAACAAACAAATCTCCGAATAATATTAAACAGTAAAATTAAATTTTTTTAAATAAATATATAATATTTCAAATACCAAACAATACATTTAAGCTAAAATAATGAATTAATATTGAACAATGCGAAGAAAACAAAACGGTCTCTAGCACATGAATTAAATCCCACATCGGCAAGCGTGAAAAACAATGCTAAATATATAATGCATTGTACAGTTATGTCCGTAGAAGAAGGTGAATGTACCAAATGATTCATCCGGGTCATAAGGTTCAGGGAAGTCCCCGGTCGCTACTGCAGAAATGCAGGCTCGGAAACGAGTAGATAAAAAAGCCCAATGGGCCTAATCACGTCACGTGATTGGTTATATACGTGTAGGGCCTCAGTGCCCAATGGGCCGTTGTTGTTATGGCCGAATTTACAGTAATTCAACTGGTTCTCTTGAACTAACAGAACGGGGCTCTTACCATTCTGCGGCATTTTTTTTTTCCAGTTGATTACTTTGATATTGAATATTTTAGGACTTACTGAATCTTAACTGGTGAATAATACTGATAGAATATTGGTTTACGAGTAGATCAGTTGATCGGAGAGGTCGACCGTGAAGGCCGCGAGCAAAAACGTGAGATCGGAGAGCTTGGGCAAAGTAGATCTGTTGTTCTACCGGCTGATATATGAGAACCAACTTCCTTTATGCGACAGTAGAATCTAATATAAGCATATAATAGATAAGAAAGCACCCAAAAATAAATAAATATAATAATCTTAAAATCAAGAGAAATACTACGAAGTAGCACTTTTTGAATAATTATAAAAAATAGTAAAATTTTTGAAATTTTGAAAAATGACACGTTTCTATAAACATTGGAGTGTTGCCAATTTGTAATAAAATGGTCAATGGAATTCTTGTAAAACAAGCAAAAAAAAGAGTTGGTGTATTATTTCGTCAAAAAGTAAAAGCGTGTGTACCTTTTCCAAGTCTCTATTATTTATGAATCAGTTAGGAAATGCTCCAATTTTCTACACAATTGGAAAGACTTAACCTAAACCCTCATGGAGTTTGAAATTGTTTTGGAGGTTTTTACATGGAATCTATATTAACAAGAAAAATGATTATTTAGATCCCGTTTGGTAACCTTCTTAATTTCTGTTTCTTGTTTCCATTTCTCATTTTTTAAAAAATAAAATTATTTGGTAACTCTCCTTGTTTCTTATTTCTCTTTTTTTTAGAAACACTTCCTAAAGTCGTGTAAAAATTTTAGAGACAACAAATTCTAGTTTCTTATTTCTCTTTCTTGTTTCCAAAATTTTCAACAATTTGATAAATTATTATGTCGTAACATTTTGACTTATAAAATATATTATAAATATCTAAAAATTATATTGATAAAATATTTTTAAATATGTCATTTAAAATTGTAATATTTTCAAAAAAAAAATTAAATGAGAAACATAAACAAGAAATAATTACCAAACACATTTCTGTTTCTTTTTTCTTTTAAAAACAAGAAATAGAAATAATAAACAAGAAATGAAAATGAGGAAGATTATCAAACGGGTCAATCTCATCTGATCAAGTATCAGTGCTCCTTCTCTGGTATTTGATTGTATAGTTTTGAGCCCTCTCATTCCCTAATTTATAAAGCAATATTTCAAATAATAATTATTATTAACAAAGATTTGAATAACGTGATTTTTAATTTTAAAAGATAAAAAGACGCTACATGAAGAAGCATATAACATTACTAATCAAAATCTTTGTGGAAAAATCGTCGAAATTGGTTGTAGCCTAGACTTTGAAGCAGTCCAAGCAATCGTTATCATGCATGAAGGACCCATGTTTTCAAAGATTGAAAGTTTAATTTAATTTTAAAATATGTAGGCCAAAAAATAAGAAGAAAGAGAATAAATTATTCACACCCTTTATTGTATAAATATGCCATAACAGATACCTCTATATCCATTTTCTATCAGATAATAAACGATAATGTTTTTAGGGTGCAAAATGGATTCCAAGAAAGCTTCAATTATTTGGGGTTTAGTGTTATTTATAATGCTTATATTAGCTTCTAATGTTGCATCAAGGAAGATGGTTTCTCTTTCTCATTTAAGTGGTAAGTCGAATCGATTTGTTTGCTCCCTTGGAGATCATCTCTGTTTTTCACTTTCAAATTTTTTTTTGGATTGGATAGTTTTAAATCATAGTCGTTATAACGGTTATAACATCGGCGTGATTGATACCGTTACAAGTTATTATAACGATTACATTCCTAACTGTTATAAAAGGAGATAAACGTATCGTCTCATATGAATAACTCAATTGATAAAAATTAATTAGTTTGACATGGTTAAAATCCCTACATCCTTATTATTTTTATATTAAAAAGAAGTTTTAATTTCTGGCTGCAGGTGGGGCAACGTACTACAGAAACGGATACCAACAATCACCTCCGGCTGCTCCTCCTAGGAATGGGAACGATTGAAAATTAATTTCCATTCTTAAATGGATATGTTTTTTGGGGGAAAATTCTACCTAAAAATCCCTCTATAGTCCGTTATCATGGTTATTTTTTTTTACTGTGTATTTATTTTAATTATTTAAATAAATTAAAATTTTAAAAATACAATTGTACTCAATAGAAATCTTACGTAAGATTTTCTTTGGGTTTCTCTCAATCAATAGACTTTTTTTTTCTTACTATCAATTCTACCATCTCTCTTTCAAATTTTCACAATCATTTGAAGATCCAGGTATGTCATGATTGATTTTTTTATTATATTTTTAAATTTGGTGTTGATCACATATTAAGTCACAAATATAATGTTTACTGATTTTGCGATCACATACATAATATAGTCAATCACACGAAATTATATTTATAAGAATATAGGATCACATATATAAATGAGTTGATCACGCATATGAATTTGGAATGAATATGTGATCATATATTAGGATAGTGATCACAAAAGTTTCACCAAATAGACAATCACGTATTGTCGATCACATAACGTTTTGTTTCTCACAAATTTAAGTTTGAATGGTTATGAGATCACATATATTTTATTGATCACCGATATAAAATTTAATTGGTTATAACATGATCACACATACAAAACAGTCGATCACATGTATCAAACAAATTTAATTAATATTGTTCAAGCAAAAAGTATGTTTAAGGTTGGAATCAAAGCAACTCAAATATCAGACTATATGGTTGATCAGTCTGGAGGTTATGAGCACTTGGGATTCTAACGTATTTGAAAATGATGGATAAAACTTTTAATTAAAAAAAAACATCTATGTTTTAATATTTTCGACATTTGATTTTATTTGTATGACTTCCTTAGCTATATTTTTCAACTGATCAATAAGTCGCTCTTTACTTATATTATCTTCCATTGATTTATATGTTTGCAAACATTTTGAATAAGTGACACATATCTTAATATATTAAAAGTGGGAATATGGGGAGAATCTTTACATTCCCTATTTACCCTCATTTTTTCCATTAAATCCACATATACCCCTAAATTTAAAAAAAAAAATACATTTTACCTATATTGTCCTTCAACTTTCAATAGTATTTAAATTAAAAATTTCTCACGTTTGGTTGGGAACATTTCGGTTTTTCTTTTTAATGTAAGTTCATGAATCCTTATAAGCATGTATGGGGAAAGAAAAAGTCTTCATCGTTAATAAAGAGAATTTATCATCTTCCTCTTGGTTATGTGAATTCAATTCATCCTATTTATTTTCTTTATTTAGAAAAATCCACACATTAACCTTAGCCTTTCACATCCCCTTCCCGGTCACAACGACCTTTGCAACTCATTAACGGTTTTGTCTCCATATCTTTCTTCTTAAATTTGATCCATCCCCCTTTCTTTTATCTAAATGTTATTGTGTGGTTGGTTAAAAGACAGTTATTGTGCTTTGCACAATTTTCCAAACCAATATGTGAATACTTAAACCTTCTCATTTCGATGGTTACTTCCCAATTCCGTTGTTTTCATGAAAACTCATTTTTGTTTTTTCTTTTTAATTTTTAATGTAAGTTCACGTGGAAAAAAAAGGTCTTCGTTTTTGGTATAGAGAATTTATCATCTACCTCTTGGATATGTAACTTCAATTCATGCTATTTATTTTCTTTTATTTATTTAGCAAAGAGGGATTTTCATAATATACACCGATTTATATTTATGTTGTTTTCCTCCTAGCAAAAGGTACAATGGCTTCTTGAATTCTTCGGTAAAGCGATTCTTTTGGCCCGATTGATGCCGCCCCTTAAAAACCAAGTGAGTTTTTGTTGATTCCTATATGTATAGTGAGGTCTTTAATCATCAATAACGGACAATTTATTATAGAGAAGAGGTGGTGTTGGAATGTTTTTTTTTTTTTCGGTTTGCATATGCTCAAGTTATTTCTTTAGTTTTTTTTTTCCTATGTTTTATTTGAGATCTTTATCCATACGCCTATTTCGATATAAGTTTCCCATTGAAATTTATATACACCTTAGTTCATGTTGATGTACCTATTTATGAAGCTAAATAATTTATACAATAATGGGATATGAAAAATTTGATAAACCTAAGAAAAGAGTGAAGACTCTACAAGCCTGTTTTCAAAAGCTTTAGGAGAGGAGAGTATTCCCAATATTCCAATAACTTCTGTCTCAAATCAGGAGAAAAACTTGGAGGAAGTTCGAGAAATTTCTACGAATAGTTTAATTTTCTCAAATAAATTTTGTAGGTGTTATGAGTGTGATATGAATTTTTTGAAAATTTGATCTATTGTAATGGAAGTGGAACAACCATAAAATGAGGAAAAAAAGTGTTGAAAAGAACATACACTCATCGTTTGTATCCCTTGAATGTTGAAGTTTTATAACTAAGTTTCTTTTCCATAATATATATATTTTATCATATGTGACTTTCATGCTGTTCTTACAATTTTTTTTAAATACATAGTCCTATATTAATAAATGATCAAGGAAATTACTAAGTCATGATATTTTAAAGAAATGGTTGTTGAAGAGCATCCTGAATTTAATTGTTAGGCCAATTTTAGTTCCGTCCTCCATACTTTCATTAATGTTTTTATGTCTTTTTTAACTCTGTTACAAAATTCTCAATCCCACTACACTTCTAATAATACAAATATTATTTTTTTAATATAAATAATACAAATATTTTTATAAACTCAATATGAAAATAGCATATGATCACGTGCAACGCACGTAGTTTATACTAGTATGACATTAAATAAATAAATATAACTATCAATTCATTAAATAAATTAAATTAGATTGGAATTTCCAAATTTTCTTCTAAGTGATAATTGAGATCATATTTAAAAACTCACAGCAATCTGACACACATAACTTATTTTATATTTGATTTGAATCAACCAACAACTAATGACAATCAAATTGAAAATACAACGATCAAATTTGAAATACAACTATTGGAGACAATCACATTTAAAAAATAATCAATTGAACGTAATAATATCAATCAGATAAAAAATGACAATGATCACATTTAACCACATTAAAAAATAAAATTGTTACGAACATATATTTTTTAAAAACAAAGATCACGATTAAAAAAGTACGATTACATTTGAAAAGGAACGATCACATTCCAAAAACGATAATCAGATTAAAAAAATTACAAACAAATATAAAAAATGATGATCACATTATAAAATATACGATCACGTTTAAAAAAGAACGATCACGTTTAAAAAAGAACGATCTCATTCAAAAGACAACGATTACATTTAATCACATTAAAGAAAATCAATTACGAACAAGATCATATTTAAATAATATTAAGAACGATCACACTCATAAGATGAAATAATAATGAGACTTAATTGAGTAACATTTGAATAACGACGATAACAATGTGAGAAATGTGATCACAGTGAATCAAGAATATCAATATTTCAGAGTATGAAGTTTCACAGTCAAATTATATGTACGTTAGATTTAACAAACAAAAATCTAAATGGGTTTATTTGTAATTCAAAATTAATGGTTGAGATTTAAGATTATAATCTAACGGTTAAAATTAAATTAGATTTCATATAATAGTTAAGGTAAAAAAAATAAATGGATGAGATCAAATGAATTAGATCTAAGGCTTTACAAAAGTCCCTGTACCATACAGGGACTTTTATTCCTTGTACTGTAGCTTGACCCGTTTTTTGGACATTACCTTTTCAAAATATTTAAAATAATCTAAATAGTTTATTATTTCGATTTTTTAAAAACTATTTGGAAAAAAAAATTTTGGGGTTTTTTTTTCCCCCAAAAAAAAAAAAATTTGTGGGGTAAATAAAAAAAAAAAAAATTTTTGTTTTTCTTTTTTTTTTTTAAAATATTTTAAATTTTTTTTTTTTTTTTTTTTTTTTTTTTTTTTTTTTTTTTTTTTTTTTTTTTTTTTTTTTTTTTTTTTTTTTTTTTTTTTTTTTTTTTTTTTTTAAAAAAAAAAAGAGGGGGATTTTTTAAAAATGGATTGATATTTTAAAAAATAGTAAAATTTACAAAAATGACATTTCTCACACTTATGTTGGTCTAATCTTATATTGAGATTGGTAGAATCTCAGACTGAGAAATGTCATTTTTAAATATTTCAAAACATTTATTGTTTTTAAAATTACTAAAATAAGAATTATCTTCTACTTAAATTCTCTTTTTTTAAGTGTCCTCTACCATTTTTATCTAATTCAATGTTTAAAATTGTGTTGGGAAAATGAAAGTTTTCTTTCATTGTCATTCTGTTCTGTATATCTATTTTTATGTATTGGAAATTTGAAAATCAGGTTTATTTTGCCTTTAAACCTAACAATGGATCAATAAAAAGTGAACCATGGTCCATGTACCATTTGAATTTTGATTTTGGAGAGATAAAATTCAAAGAATGAAGAATGGTTGTTTGATAACAATTTTTTGTTTTTCTGACTGGGTAAGTTTTTTTTTTTAATTTAAAAAATTTTGTCCTTGAATAGGAAATTTTAGGGGTGGTTTTATTTTCTATAATATAATATATATATATATATATATATTTAAGGTAATTGTTTGTTCAAAATAAAAAAATTTAAATATTTCAAAAGTAATTAAAGCTGCATTTATATGACATAATTAATATGAAATATAGGGGTCTTAAAATATATAATTTTGCAAGATTTGTACCTATTAAAATTACCGATTTGGTGTTCACGAATTTAATATTATAAATAAGTGAAATTGAAAAAACAATGAAGAATGACTAGTGCATAGTAATTAAATTATTGTAGTTAGGCTGGACCAGAAATATTTTTTAGGAGGACAAAAGTTATATAGAGCTAATTTTAATAAATAAGGCGAGGTAGGATAGATAAATTATACTAAAAACTTTCAATTTTTTACTTATACCATTAAACGTTGAAAAAATTAATAATTATACATAATTTTTTCTCTTTTTAATCATATGTCGTGATTGGTTAGATGAAAAAAATATTAAAATTGTGTCAACTTAGTTCAGATATTCCACCAGTATGATTACTATCACCACTTTTTTATCCATAAAAATGATATAAATTACATAAATAAGTGAAGAATAAATATATTTGATAAATAAAGGTAAATTGTAAATAACACCCATGTGGTTTCGGTCAAATTCATGAATAGTCCATATAGTTTAAAAATGGTAAATCACACCCCTGCAATTTTAAATTATGCCAATAATACCCCCCTCTAACCTTGTAAACTTTCTTTTAGCCATAATTTATTTGTTTCAACTCCAATTTAGATGATTCAAAATGTTTTGGAATCCTCATTTCGATATCTATGTTATGGTCACTTGAAAACTTCTTAATCATCAATAAACAAAAAGTTTAGTGTCTTCAACCATACCAAAAAGTTTAGTGTCTTCAACCATACCTAAGTTTAGTGTGATGACCATAATGTAGAGCTCGAAATAAGGATTCCAAAACATTTTGAATAATTTAAATCTGAGTTCAAATGAATAAGTTAAAGCTAAAAGAAAGTTTACAACGTTAAAGATGAAGGTCTTATTGACATAATTTGAAAGTACATAGGTGTAATATGTAATTTTTAAACTCTAGAGGCTGTTCATGAATTTGATCGCAACCACAAGGGTGTTATTTACAATTTACCCTATAAATAAATTAAAAAAATAGTATCTAGTATATCGACGAGATATATACATGAAAGCATTCAAATATGAAAATCTATGGTTGGGGAGAAGGTCATGAAGACTTCTTTATATTCTTGGAGAAGATATCGATAGATCTAGAGAGGATGAAATAAACGAGAATATGGATAGAAACAAACACTAGAAATTTCACAAGGTTTTTATCCAACTTCTCTATTTCAAATTCCATCATCGCCATATCGAATACTAAAGGATAAGAATTAGAAAAATGAAGGTGAAAAAGGAAGAAAAATTGTAAGTGATGTCAAAATAAGGTACAAATAAATCATGAAGGTTGAGGGAGTAGAGAAATATTGGATATCTTAATAGTAAAAGTATGATTTAATGAAAATTAAATAGGAAATAATTCAAGAATATCAAAATCATTAATTTGGAATGAAAAATAAATGAGTTGATAGCTGGAAATCTAGTTGACGATTAAAGAGGGCGTGTACGGAAATAATAACGGAAAAAAATTAAGAGAAGTTTAATTAGATGGAACTCTTGAATAGCTATTTTCATGGATTAAAAAAACTATGTTAGCTATATGCATGAATAACAAATGTTTTTAAAATTTTCAGACGTGATATTTTCTTAAAAATATGTGTGGTTTGAGTTTTACACTTGGTTTGAGTGAGATAGAAAAAATATTAATCTAGAAAATGTTTAAAAGTTTTGTTATTTTTAAAAATATATCAATTCATAAAATATTATTTTTGAAAAACTCATAATATTTAATTACACGAATAACCACATAATAGCATGACTTATAATAATGCATTCATTACTATTTAAAAAGTTAGTAAATAAAGAAGTTAGTGAAAGAAAGTGTGAAAAAAAAGTAGAAAGAGAATTACGGGCTCTGAAACGAGTAGACTTACCGAGCTCAATGAGCCATCGCATTAAGCAATGGGCCAAGACACATGTGGATCCTTAGAGCCCCATAGGTCTAGTCATCATTCACGTCACGTGGTTCTCTTGAACTAACACCCTTCGGTTTTTTTTTTTTTTTTTTTAATTTAAGAAAGAGGGTTATTTAAGTATATAACCGTAAAAATAGAGAAAAAAAGAATCTTAATAAGATACTATACAATTAACTAAAATCGATAAAATATATTATTTCTTCTTCAAATCTGGTGAAACTTCCAACATTTTTTTTCTGTAAATCAATCACTATTTCTTCTCTATAGCCGTATCTTCTTTTAATATATTACATACACGCTATATAATGTATGTATTATACCGTTACTTCATCCCAATAGGTACATGAAAACTTCACCAATGTTGGAATGTATATCATGAGAAACTATGTATTTAATGTATGTTTCTTTCTTCTTTTTTTCTTCTAATTCTTTAACCCAAGAATCAGACGAAAACTTTAATGATATCGTCATGTACATTACGTACTAACTATACATCTCATTCTTTTATATTTTTTCTACATAACAATATTTTTACTTATACATTACGTACTGATATGACACATTAGATGAATATAATGTCAATGGTTATTAAGGGTCATATATCTGAAAGTAATCTACAAGAAACTTTCAAATTTGAGGCAGTGCCGATGTTTTCTGATGAAAAGCCTATAGATCTGGTAAGATGAAGCTTTCCGACGAGGATGATGATTTTTGGATTGTGTTTTTAAGATATTCCTTAAATCATGGAAGATGCCATTAAATTAAAATATTATAAATCAATAAGTATGAATAAGGTCAGAGGGACACATTACGTATATTAAATATATAAATGAATATGTATAAAAATAAAAAATAAAAATAATATAACCCGTGATCAAGGAACAAAGAAAGAATATTTGACAACACACTAAAGATACCACTGAAACTTCTAAAAACAAAATATATGGATTATACCCCTAAACAAAGAACAAAACCAATCAGCAATTATGATCGATCCTGTTGTGGGTGAAAATACATCATTACACGTAAAATTCTTTAACCTGATCAAGAAATACACAACTGATATGTCTTCGTCACCTGGCAAGATAAGGCTATGTTATTTGAAAGGGTACGTCTGCATCGCCCGGGAAGGTAAGTATATGTCACCTAAGAAGGTTCATACAATACATTTGACCCTATTAATACATCGGTACTCTGTTCTTTTTCTGTGCAGGTACATATAGTACTCGTCAACTACTCAGCACATCGCCTACCCAGCACTTTCAGTCGTCGGCTACCTCCAACTAGTCCTATATTCCAAGTTTGTTGTTTACGCGAACGTCAACTATTTTTACTCAGCAACAGATACTATGAACATAAACAATAAAAATGATAATTGAGATAAAATAATAAAAATAAAGTTTTCAATTTATTAAATTTTGATAGATTATAATTGATATATCACATTATAAAAACGGGCAGAGACTAAAACTCAACAATTCATATCAACCCATTGACTAGTGGTTAAAGTTCAGAGCTACACTTCAATGACCAAATATTCCACAACACGTGCCCCTTGACTCTTAATAAGCTCTTTCACTCAACAGACTGCTTCTAGTTGACCAAAATGTTTTATATGTATTTTTTATTACAATATTTATTCCCAATGGCATCTTTTTTTTATTTTTATTTTTTGTCTTAATTATCTAGAGAAAATTCAGGAAGTAGCCACATTTGACACCCCTTGATCAAAGAATAGGCACATGTTAGTAAAAAACTATTTTTAGCCAATTTCTGAAACTATATTTTAGATTATACCATGAATACCCCTTAGTAGCAATCATTTGATTTTTTTACTTTAGCTGATCTCATCCCTTCTGACATGATGGAAATTGTTGCAACATTGCTTTTCAACTAGCCGGCGTTTTCATTGTGGGAACCGGATTTGAAGGGAACACTGCCCCACGTTTTACTTTTGGATTTTTTCACCAAATCCCAATTGATTTTTCCCTCCTTTTTATGGTCACTATTCACACTTGGTACTGTGCTTCTAAAATGGACTCAACTTTATACTGAAAGACTCAATTTTTTTTTTTTTATATTCACTCATTTTTTTATTGCTCATTTTCATCCGGCTGTAAGGCATTGTACAACTTCCCACGCAAGATTGGATTTTTTTCACCTTTTCCCAAATTTTTTTCCCTCTCATTTTTATTTTTATATCAGCTTTTGTCTTTCAAAAAACAGCCAACTTAGAGCAATCCTCCATTGTTTCGTAAAATATGAGTGTTGTTAGTATAATGCTTTAAACTATATGTAATTCACCTACTGTACCATAATTCAAGCACAACACACTTGTGTTTTGTGGAATGAGATTTGAGTAGCATTGGTTTCGTACAATATGAGTGTTGTTAGTATAGTCCTTTAAACTATACGTAATACACCAACTGTACAATAATCCAAGCACAACACACTTGTGTTTTGTGGAATCAGATTTGAGTAGCATTGTTTCGTACAATATGAGTGTTGTTAGTATAATCGTTTAAACTATACGTATTACACCAACTGTACCATAATTCAAGCACAACATGCTTGTGTATTTTGTCGAATGAGATTTGATTAGCATTTGTTTCGTACAATATGAGTGTTGTTAGTATAATCCTTTAAACTATACGTTATACACCGACTGTACCATAATCCAAGCACAACGGACCTGTGTTTTGTGGAATCAGATTTGAGTAGCATTGTTTCGTACAATATGAGTGTTGTTAGTATAATGCTTTAAACTATATGTAATACACCTACTGTACCATAATTAAAGCACAACACACTTGTGTTTTGTTGAATGAGATTTGAGTAGCATTGTTTCGTACAATATAAGTGTTGTTAGTATAATCCTTTAAACTATACGTAATACACTAACTGTACCATAATGCAAGCATAACATGCTTTGTGTTTTGTGGAATGAGATTTGAGTAGCATTGTTTCGTACAATATGAGTGTTGTTAGTATAATCGTTTAAACTATACGTATCATACCAACTGTACCATAATTCAAGCACAACATGCTTGTGTGTTTTGTCGAATGAGATTTGATTAGCATTTGTTTCGTACAATATGAGTGTTGTTAGTATAATCCTTTAAACTATACGTTATACACCGACTGTACCATAATCCAAGCACAACGGAACTGTGTTTTGTATATTTTTGGGTTAAGAATAAAGTATGTAAAGGAAATCAAACTCATGGTAATGAACTGTTACTATATTACCATGGCTATAAGGTTGATGAGAGATGTTCACGATGGTGGACATTATTAAATTAAAAAAATGGATATATTAGGTGATATGTGTTGGGAATTTGAAGGGGTTGTTGAAACCCTAAACTCCCACTAACACAAGAACGATGAATATTATCACAACAAAGAATATAATAATAAAAGTGAGAGAGAAAATACGACCGGAGATTTTATACGGGCTCCCAATCCCCCCCTTCTCTCGCAGCGACTCCCAGGTTCCACTATGAAGTTGAAGATTACTCAAAGACAAAAATAAAGAGTGTATAATTGCTCACAATTATACATAACCCCCGATCACCCCTCCTCCCCACCCGCGATAGTTGCCCCCCCCCTCCCCCCCCTTTTCTCAATCACATTAACAAACCCTAATTAACCCAATTGAAAGTCGAATCGACACTCATTAGAATCGCCTATTCACTCGGTGAAGAAGAAACAAAAAAGTCGCCGTTTATTTTTCTTCTCACGCTAGGTTATTCACTTCAGCCACAAACTAACATATATATATGCCAAAAATAATTCCACCGCCTCAATGAAAATAAGAAGCCACACCGCATGATGTTGCTTTTCCAATTTTATAAGGAGATGACGTGGCCATTACATATATATTGCACAGCAAACCTAAACTGAAGCATGAATAAATTATTTGGGCTTCAATCATATGCCAATGGGCTTTCAATAGTTGGGTTACTGATTTGGCTTCATAAAACCCAACAATATGAATTCATGATTATATTTGCTTGAAACAAAATTGGTATACCCTGGTGATAAATTAATGTCCTTTTTTTTTAAAGTGAATTTTCTGTGAGCGGTGCCACCGTCATTTTTCACTAATATGTGGATATATATATATATATATTTTAAATGGTGGCTATTAACTTTCTATTTTTTACCATGTACTCAGTTCATGGTGTTTGGTGTTTGTTCGTGATATTTATAAGGTTATTATACAATTTATGGTTGGCCAAATTTTTTGGTTTGCAATAGACATTCACCCGCTGGTCTCGCAACCAAGCTTGCCTCGGAAGTAGCAAATCTGGGCCCTGAACATAGAACATTGTGTATGGTTACCAAATATAATTTTACACTACAGTTCATAATACCGTTGGTATATATTAGATTTCAAATGACCATATAGACTAGCAGTACTTGAAATACCATAAGCAGATAGTTAAAAAATAGAACTTAAGTAGTTTAAAAACAATACGACTTATACTCACTTAATTTACTATACCAGACAATAAGACTTGTACTTGCAATACGAGTTAAACCAATGACAGAGAATAAGTATAACTGAAATCATAAGGCAATACTCGCAATACCTTATGCACTGTGTTGATATTTTTCTTTGGTGTCTTGGTTTTTGTCTGTACAGCCGTTTTTGGAGAACTATCTGGGATCTCTTTGCTCTTTGGTGTCTGAGATCAAGTATAACATAGAAGGTTATACATGTAGAACAAACAGTACAAGCAGTTCCAAACAGTACAAGCAGTTTCAAAGTGTAGATCGTACCTCATTCTCACTCGTGTGTTCATGGGATGTTTCCGAACCCTTGCTCCTTGTTATTGTCATCTATCATTCACAAAAATAGGAAAAGATCAACAACAAAACCATTGTCTTTATAAAAAAAACAGCCCCAAATTTCAGTACATACAAACTGAGAAAAAAACTCCCCCGAGGAAGAAAAACCTTCAAAAATAGCGACCATTGATCATCAAAACTCATAAAAATCTCAGAAAACCCTTCAATTAGAGCCCCCATTGATAATGAAAACTGAGAAAAAAAAAACTCCAAAAACAGCCCATATTGATAATTTTTAGAAAGATTTCTAAAAATAGCCATCATGTACAGTGATTCGAAGTACAATGATTTTTTTTAAAAAAGCCCCAACTTTCAGTACATGCAAACTCAGAAAAACATTAAAAAATAATGGCCATTGATCATCAAAACTCATAAAAAACAAATAAAACCCTTCAATTAGAGCCCCATTGATAATCAAAACTGAGAAAAAGATTTGAGTAGCCTCATTGATCATGCAAACACAAAAAAAGATTGAAAAACAGCCACCCTTGATGAAACACTCGCAAGCACAGTGAAAAAAATTTCAAAAACTTCAAAAATAGCCACACAACGATGAAACACACGCAAGCATTCTGAACAAAAAAACTCTGAAAGAAAAAAAAACGCACCTTCTTTTGTTGTTACAGAACCAGAAGCAATAGGAAGGAGAAAGAAGAAAATGTGGAGTGGGGACGTTCTGATTGAAAACGAAGGAAGAAGATGAAAGGACAATGGCTATTAATCGGTTTAATCCCTGTAAATCCGGCTACGTGCGCTTCCTGATACGGATTGGACATCTCTGTCACGCCTCCCTCGTATATCGGGATCAACAAGAGCGGCAGTTTTGGATTTCGAAATTGCCAGGGTTATTTCGTAATTTACCCACTAAAAAAGCATTGATTGTGGCTAATTGATGGCATTTTAAGGTCATGTGGCTAATTAACGTTATTTGAGTGAAAATTAGGCTATTTGCATAGTTTACCTAATTATCTAATTGTGATTCCTTTACTTTCACACCTAAAACTGCCAAAGTGATTTAATTAGTGTTAATCAATTTGGTTTGTTCATATCTGTTTGATTCTTTTTCATTGACTGATTCTTTGGTATTATAAATTCATTGCCAAAGTAGTTACATAAAGCAATACATTATCATTTTTACATATATTTGGTTGCTTTTCTTTCCTTCTTAAAATAGCTTTTAGTAATTGTTTTAGTAATTTATAATTTTTATATTTTTAGCCACTGTTTTAATAACACTGAAACATATTGATAAGTTTTTTTGAGAATAGTTATCGCCTGAAGTGATTATCGTATATAATAATCTTTAAATTATTGATTGAAATCAATAATGATTGATATATTTAAATAATAGCATATTTATAAATACCTTTTTAAGATGATATATTGATTGGTGATAATCATAGTAATAATTTTGACGTTATATAATATTTAAGCTAAAATAGAAAAATTATATAATATCTCAAAGACCAAACAATATATTTAAGCTAAAATAATAAATTAATATTGAACAATGGGAAGAAAACAAAACGGTCTCTAGCACTAAATTAAATACCACATCGGAAAGCGTAAATAAACAATGCTAAATATATAAGACATTGTACGCTTTAAATTAGAGATAAATATATAAATAACCATATTTTCCCCCCTCTTTTTCCCTATAGCCACCATCTTTAAAACATCACAAAAAAGCCACCTCTAAATGCAAAAAGTCTTAAATGCCCATAATGTCACATCAACTTCTCTCTCTCTCTCTCCATACGTCCATCACCTTCTTTTCCCTCTTTTTTTTCTTTTCTCTTTTTTTTTCTTTTTAAATATTAACACACTCACTCCAATTTTTCAAAATATTTTCCCTCCTATTTTTCCCCCCATTTTCTCTTTAATATATTTTATTCTCTCTCCCTCATTTTCCTCTCATTTTTTTATTTATCCTCTCATTTCTTCTTCCCTCTCTCATTTCTTTTCTCCATATTCTTCCTATTTTCTTTCAAACCTCCAATCTTTTCCCCTTTTTTCCTTCTACCATTTTTCTATGTCATTCCTTAATTTCTCATTTACTATGTCTTTCCCTAATTTATTCCATTCTTTTTTTCATATATATTTTTCATCGTTTTTGTTGGGATCTTGAAGATCTAAACCATAAATAGAATTCTTCTCATCTCGTTTTTTCATATATATTTTTCACCGTTTTAGTTCAGGATCTTAAAGATCTAATCCAAAAATATTGGAGATTATGAAAAGGTATTAGTTTTTTTAAGCTTTTTATATTTTTTTATCTTTTTGTTTTCTCGCTACCATGTAATGCATGCAATATAGTTTTTTTTTGGCAATATACGTAATATACATATTTTGTCTTTAACCCCCGCCTGCATTTGCATTTTCCCTATCTCCAATACTACTATACATAATATACTTTTTCCCTGGTCCTTCTTACATATATATTTTGTGGTCTCTCGTCTGTTGTTGTTTTGCTATACAATATGTAATATCGCAATATACTTTTTTTTGGCCTTGTTTAAACATATATCCAGTTGTAATATACGCGCCCCCCTATACATAACTATGTGTTTTTCTTGATATACGTTTGTAATACACGCAATATAAGAAATATACATACTATACACAACTATGCGCCTTTTCTTGATGTACTCTATTTTTCGTTGTTTTATGTACTATACATAAATTCTTAATTTTTTTTTTTCGCTATACATGTAATGCATGCATATACTTTTTTTTTGGAATATACGTCTTATACATATTTTGTCCGTCCGTCTGCTTTGCTTTTCGTAATGTTTGTACTATACGTCCTATACGCATATACTTTTTTGTGGTCTGTTTAAATATATATTTTGTGGTCTCTCGTTCATTTTGTTAATCTGCTATAAGTATGTAATATCGTAATATACTTTTTCCTCCTCCGTTTAAATATTTATCTTTTGTAATACACGTGCTATACATAATAACTATGTGTCTTTCTTGATATACGACCTATATCACACGTAATATATGATATATACGCACTATACACACATACGAGTTCTTCTTGATGTACACAATGATGTCCACACGTAATATACGATATATACGTCTTATACACACCTATGAGTTTTTCTTGATGCACACCCACTTTCTTTTATGTTCGTTTTGTAATATACGTAATATAATATTATTTCTTTTTGTTTTGTTTGCATATTAAGTATCTTTTTTGTACATTTAGTATTATTGAATTAACACTCCTTTTGTTTTCATTGCAGGTTATATGACATGTATATTACGTATAAGACGTACAAATGAAACACTACGGACGCTATCTCGAACACTATGGACGCTATACGAACTATACCAAAATCAGGGAAAGAAAGAATGTAATATACTAAAATGAATCTATAAAATTGAATTAAAAATCGAAAATGTAATATGAAATCAAAATGCAAAAATAATAAAAGTATAAAACAAATACTAAATACTTGAAACAATATGGACGCTATACTAACTATACCAAAATCGGGAAAGAAAGAATGCTTGGGAAAGAAAATGCCCAGCAGCCCCCCCCCATACGTGTCGGATGTGTCGACTATACCGCCATACGAAAGGGCAAAATAGGTATATTGAAAAATTAAATAGAAAGTGGTGATATCACTTTTTCAGCTACATGGCTATAGGGGAAAAGATGGTCTCCCAAGTGGCTATCTTGATTTTTCACCCTTTAAATTATCGCCGTGGAAGGAGGTGAATGGACCAAATGATCCATCCGGGTCATAAGGTTCAGGAAAGTCCCCGGGTCGGTACTGCCGAAATGCAGGCTCGTTAACGAGTAGATAACGAAGCCCAATGGGCCATATCATGTCACGTGATGGGTTATATACGTGTAGAGCCTCAGTGCCCATTGGGCCGTTGTCGTTATGGCCGAATTTACAGTAATTCACCTGGTTCTCTTGAGAACTAACAGAACGGGGCTTACCATTCTGCGGCAAATTTTTTTTTTTTTTTTTTTCAGTTGATTACTTTGATATTGAATATTTTAGGACTTACTGAATCTTAACTGGTGAATAATACTGATAGAATATTGGTTTACTAGTAGATCAGTTGATCGGAGAGGTCGACCGTGAAGGCCGCAAGCAAAAACGTGAGATCGGAGAGCTTGGGCAAAGTAGACTAGATCTGTTGTTCTACCTGCCGAGATATGAGAACCAACTTCCTTTATGCGACAGTAGAATCTAATATAAGCATGTAATAGATAAGAAAGCACCCAAAAATAAATAAATATAATAATATTAAAATCAAGAGAAATACTACGAAGTAGCACTTTTTGAATAATTATAAAAAATAGTAAAAATTTTGAAAAATGACACGTTTCTTAAAACATTGGAGTGTTGCCAATTTGTAATAAAATGGTCAATGGATTTCTTGTAAAACAAGCAAAAAAAAAAATTGGTGTATTATTTCGTCAAAAAGTAAAAGCGTGTGTACCTTTTCCAAGTCTCGATTATTTATGAATCAGTTAGGTGGTGCTCCCATTTTCTACACAATTAACCCTCATGGAGTTTGAAATTGTTTTGGAGGTTTTTACATGGAATCTATATTAACAATAAAAGGGATTATTTAATCTCATCTGATGAGGTATCCCCTATAGGTGCTCTTTCTCTGATATTTGATTGTATAGTTTTGAGTCTCTCATCCTCTAATTTATAAAGTAATATTTCAAATAATAATAATTATTATTATTAACAAAGATTTGAATCAAGTAATTTTTAATTTTAAAAGATAAAAAGACCCTACATGAAGAAGCATATAATATTACTAATCAAAATATTTGTGGAAAAATCATCGAAATTGGTTGTAGCCTAGACTTTGAAGCAGTCCAAGCAATCGATATCATGCATGAAGGACCCATATTTTCAAAATATTGAAACCATTTAATTTAATTTTAAAATATGTAGGCCAAAAAATAATTAAGAAGAAAGAGAATAAATTATTCACACCCATTATTGTATAAATATGTCATAACGCAGATATCTCTATATCCATTTTCTATCAGATAATAAACGGTAATGTTTTTAGGGTGCAAAATGGATTCCAAGAAAGCTTCAATTATATGGGGTGTAGTGTTACTTATAATGCTTATATTAGCTTCTAATGTTGCTTCAAGGAATATGGTTTCTCTTTCTCATTTAAGTGGTAATTCGAATCAATTTATTTACTCCCTTTGGATCATCTTTGTTTTTCACTTTCAATTTTTTTTTAATTGGATAGCTTTAAATCACAGTCATTACAACTGTTATAATGCGGTATCAGTTGTGATTGATATCGTTACAATCCATTATAATGATTTTGTTATAAAGGAGATAAACTTATTCATTTACATCTCACATGAATAACTCAAATGATAAAGATTAATTAGTTTAAGATAGATTAAATTCTCCAATCTAAGCATAACTCAAATTCTTTAGACACGTGCTCCTTTTTCATTAAGGTGGAATGTTTGAGTCTCTCATCTCTTAATTTATGTAATATCTATAAAAATATTCTCTTTCCATTCTTATTCTTATTATTATTTTTTATTAAAAAAACATTTTGATTTCTTTTCTCCACAATTTCTCGTTGTAGGTGGGGCAAAGTACAACAAAAACGGACACGAACAATCACCGCAGGCTGGTCCTCCTATTAATGGGAACGATTGAAGATTAATTTCCATTCTTAAATGGATACGTTTTTTTGGACATTACCTTTTAAGAATATATCAAATAATCTAAATACTTTATTTAAAAAATTTTAAAAATAACATTTAGACAGTTGAAAATTTTCTTTATTCAAGTTCTCTACCATTGGTATCTATTTGATCTATTTTTAAAATTGTGTTAGGAAAATGTATAAATAAAGCTTTCCTTCATTGTCGTTCTGTTAGGTATATCTATTTTTATGTATTTGAAATTTGAAATTTAGGTTTGTTTTGTCTTTAAACTTAACAATGGACCCATAAAAAGTGAACCATGCACCATTTGAGTTTTGAATTTGGAGAGATAAAATTCAAAGAATGAAGAGCGAAATGCCTGTTTGATAATAATTTTTTGCTTCTCTAATTGGGGGTTTTTTTTTTAATGTAAAAATCTGTCTTGAAAAAAAAGAAGATAGATTCGTTTTTCAAAATTTTGAAATTTTTCTAAGATACCATAAAAAATAAAAGGAAATTTTAGGGCTGGTTTCATTTTATAGATATTTGTTGTTCCTATTCTTTTGTTTTGTGCCTATTCATTCATATATGTCTCAAACATCCCTATCGTTTGATAATATAAATGTAAATCGTTCCAACCGTGAATGAAATAAGCTAAATATAATAATCTTCCATATTGATTAATATTTTTCGTTTTGGTTTAGTCACGCTAATAAAAACATCATACTATAATGCAGAGTTGGAAACAAACATAGAAAATAAGAGGAAACTAGTTGGTATATCATAGCATAATATGAAATATAGGGGTTTATACCCAATAAAAGTTACCGATTTGGTGTTCACGAATTTAATATTATAAATAAATTAAATTGAAAAAAACAATAGAGAATGATTAGTGCATAGTAATTAAATAATTGTAGGATTTTCTTAGAATAAAAAAAGAAAAGAAAAAAGAGAACCGAATATACATTTTCCATAAAAAATGCAAAAGATAAGAGAAAACCCATCCCAAGCATTTGTCTTACGTGGGACATTTATTAAGAAATAAAATATAACATAAAAATAAATATGTATTCATATACAATATAACATGAAAAAAAATAATTTAAAAAAATATATTGTTAAACGTTGAACAATTTAATAATTAAATATAATTCTCTCTTTTTAATTCTATGTTAGGATCGGTTAGACGATAAAAATATTAAGATTGTATCAATTTAGTTCAGATATCCCACTAATATATCTCTTAGAGTCGGCCCTGGCTCAGTTCCAAAGGTGCGACAGAACGGGGCCCCTAAATATCAAGGGCCCAAAATCAAGGATTATTTAAAATAGTTGAATATTTGAATATAATGTTATGAGAAGAAAATATGATACAGTCCCCAATGTCGTGTTGGCATGGCAATGAAATTATTTTCGAAGTCAGTTTCTGTGTTCGATCCTTAATAAAGGTGGGAATATATTATTCTGAGATTTTTTATTCTATTTATTTAAATGTTATATATTGTTATTTATAAATTTTAGAAAAATAAAATTTTAAGTATGATTAAAGAATTTACCTCTCATTTTATATACTTAAAAGAAAAACTTCCTTTTTATTCATGTGAATTAGAAAAATATATTTATAAAATCCAATTTTCTAAAATATACTCTATAATTTTGTTGTTATCACGTTTTAATAATTTTTTTTAAGGACTATACGATAGAAGACTTGAAATTATATTTTTCCACTGGGCATTTATTTTCTTAGAACCGGCCCTGATACCTCCCAAATACCATCACCACTATTTTATCCATAAGAATGATATAAATTACATAAATAAGTGATAAGAACTATATCTTATAAATAATTAAAAATAGTATCTAGTATATCGACGGGATATACACATGAAAGCATTCAAATATGAATATCTATGGCTGAGGAGAAGGTCATGAAGACTTCTTTGTATTCTTGGAGAAGATATCGGTAGATCTAGAAAGGATGAAATAAACGAGAATATGGATAGAAACAAACACTAGAAATTTCACAAGGTTTTTATCCAAATTCTCAATTTCAAATTCCATCATCACCGTATCGAATATTAATGGATAAGAATTAGAAAAATGAAGATGAAAAAGGAAGGAAAATTGAAATTGAGGTAAAAATAAGGTTCAAATAAATCATGAAGGTTGAGGGAGTAGAGAAATATTGGATATCTTTATAGTAAAAGTATGATTCAATGAAAATTAAATAGGAAAGAATCAATAATTTCAAAACATTAATTTGGAATGAAAAATAAATGAGCTGATATATGGAAATCTAGTTGACAATTAAAGAGGGCATGTACGGAAATAATAAAAAAAAAAAAAAAATCCACTAGATGGCACTCTTAAATAGCTATTTTCATGGATTAAAAAAATGAGCTATTTTCATAAATAATAAATGTTCTAAAATATGATATCTTCTTAAAAGCATGTGTGAATTGGGTTTTACATTTAATCAAAAAAAATAAAATAGGGTTTTACACTTGCTTTGAATATAGGAAAAATGTTAATCTAGAATTTTTTTAAAACTCATAATATTTAATTAAACGACTAACCACATGCTAGCATAACTTTTAATAACGCATTCAAGACTATTAAAAAAGTTTGAAATAAAGAAGTCAGTGAAAGAAAGTGTGGAAAAAAAAGTAGAAAGAGAATTGCGGGCTCGGAAACGAGTACACTTACCAAACTCAATGAGCCATTACGCTATGGGCCAAGACACTGTGGAGCCTTAGAGCCCAATATACAGTAGTCATTATGGACTAACTCACATTCATTCAACTGGTTCTCTTGAACTAACAGAATAGGGCTTACTCTTCGGGCCATTTAAGTATTATTATTATTTTATTGAGGCATTTGTAAATCTAGCAAATTTTTTTAGTAATATTTGTAAAAATAAAAGCTCAAAAAAGTATTTGTAAATATAGCAAATTTAGATCCAGTTTATCAGTGATAAACATTGAATTACATATTTTTACACTATGTATATCAAGGATAAACACATAAATCATTGTTAATCATTGATAAACATGATAAAAATTGCTATATTTGCAAATAGTTTTTTGAGTTGATATTTTTACAAATATTACATAAAAATCTGCCACCCAATGAAATTTCCCTATTTTATTTTATTTTAGAAAGAAAGAGGGCTATTTAAGTATATAACCATAAAAATAGAGATTTTTTTAATAAGATACTACACAATTAACTAAAACTAGTAAAACATATTATTTCTTTTTAAATCTGGTGAAGCTTCCATCATTTTTTCCGCGTGAATCATCCACTATTTCTTCTCTACAATTGTATTTTCTTTCAATATAACGTATATATTATTGCGTACACGCTATATATTCTATTTATTGTACCGTTACTTTCATCCCAATAAGTAAATGAAACCTACACCAATGTTGGCATGTATATATTGAGAAACTATGTACTAAATGTATGTTTTTTTCCCTTCCAATTCTTCACCGTAAGAATGAGACGAAAACTACAACGATGTTGACATGTACATTGTGTATTAACTGTACATGTCTTTTTAAACTATTTCTTTTGCATAACATCTTTACTTGTACATTATGCACTGCTCTTATTGTGAATATGACTTGTTTGATGAATAAAACGTAGATGGTTATGGGGGGGGGGTCATAGATCTGAAAGTAATCTATAAGAAACCTTCAAATCTGAGACATTGTCGATGTTTTCTAATAAAAAGCCTTATAGACTTGGAAAGATAAAATTTTCTGACGAGAATGGTGATTCACTATTAAATCAAAATAATATGATGTATATTAAAAATATAAATGAGTAAAAAAATAAAAAATAAAAATAATATAACCTGAGATCAAGGAACAAAGAAAGAATCTTTAAACAACACGCCAAAGATTCCACTTAAAGTTCTAAAAACAAAATATATAGACAATACGCTAAACAAAGAACAAAAATAGTCAACCACTATGATCAACCCTATGAACATATTTATAAAGATGATAATTGAGGTAAAATAATAAAAATAAAGTTTTCGATTTATTAATTTTTGAGAGATTATAATTGATATATCACATTAGAAAAACGGGCAGAAACTAAAAATCAATGATTCATATGACAACCCATTGATTAGTGGTTATAGTTTAGTTCCATACCCACACTTCAATGACCAAATATTCCACAACACGTGCCCCTTGACTTTCAATAAACTTTTCCCACTCAATTGACTGTTTCTAGTTGACCAAAATGTTTTATATAGTTATTTTTTAATATTACAATATTTATTCCCAATAGCCTATTTTTTATTTTTCATTTTTTTTGTCTTAATTATATAATTGGGATTCCTTCACACCTAAAACGGCCAAAGTGATGTAATTAGTGTTGATCAACTAGGCTTGTTCATATCTGTTTGATTCTTTTCATTGAGTAATTATTTAGTATTATAAATTCATTACCGAAGTAGTTACAGTAGTTTACATAGACATATACTTGATTTCTTTTCTTTGCTTCTTCCTAGAATAGCTTTTTAGTAACTGTTTTACGTAGTTTATCATTTTTATATTTTTAGTTACAGTTTTAGTAACACTGAAACATATTGATAAATTTTCTTGAAAATGATTATCGCGTGAAATGTTTACCGTGTATAACAATCTTTAAATTATTGATCAAAATCAATCGTGATTGATATATTTAAAAAAAGCGTATTTACAAATACATCTTTAAGATGACATGTTGGTTGATGATAAATATGGTAATATAATTTATTGATATTGTTTAATAATTTTGACATTTACAATTTGTTTTTAGTGTCTTTTATCTTTTTAAAAATATTCAAATTAAAAAAAAATGTGTTTAATGAGATCATATCATTGTCTGATCCATTTGTTCCCAATGGTGTAATTGGATTCCCTTGACCCCCTTTTTTATATTTTTATATTAAAAAAAACTTTTCACATATGAAAACGAAGATTGACCATTCGCAAAAGCCACCAGAGTGATTATAAGCGAGTTGATCAACTTTGATTGCTATCAGCCAAATATCATTGTTATTAAATTAATAATAATTATAAAAAAAAAAGTAAATTATAGCCTCGTGTTTGAATATCAGTTCATTTCCTTGAGGGTTCGTTTGCTTTGTATTATAAATACAAAACCAAATATAGTTACAAAGCAACCCATAATTCATCTTTTCAAGATTTGAATATTTGATAGCTTTCTTTAAAGACTACCCAAAATGGCTTTTAAGAGAGTTTCAGTTTTCTTGTTCATTCTCATGGCTATATTGGCTTCCAACGTTGATGCTAGGAGAGGGAAATTGGTTGAAATTAATGCACCAGCCCATATAATATGTGAGTTCATTTTCCGTTCAACATTTTCGTTTATATTTCTTTTCCCTCTAAAATATACATATAAGAGGGGAAAAAAACAAGAAACAAGAACGTTACGAAAATGAGCAGTTAATCGGATTTTGAAATTGAGAAGCTCGAGATGAATACATATTTTTTGTATATAATCATGAAATATTGATTGAATTGCTATTTACTTACTTTACCAACTTTGTATTTTCAGATAAATTATTGGACATGGACTCGGAGATTGGCAAGAAATCTGACGATTTTATAAGCTCACATAATAGCAATGATGCTCCTCGAGGTGGAAACTATGAAATTGATACATGAAAACAACAACAGCCGCAGGACTATGAAAGAATTGATGGATCCATATAAACTTTAATTTGTATATATGTGGAAAAATTAAGGTTTTTCTACCAAATTTATAGGTCCTAGGTTCTTTCAATGTTATGAATATTTTCTATGAGTAATTAAATTTTGTAGTAGAAAGAATTATTAATGAAGTAATGAACTATTGAGCAGCAAAAGTTGTTGATGTTCTTTTTTAATTATTCCTGTTTGTGATTAAGAATGTTTGCAATATTCGACATTAATTCATGTCGCCTGTTCTGTTGGGAAAAATTCCCTAACTCGATGGAAAAATTTAAGTGGGGACTAGAAAATTCAGCTATTAGACTGTTTGGCTAATGTTTGAGAACTATTAGTAATTAATTAAAGGGATTTTATTGTCAATATGGGTGAAATCAGATTTAGTCAATTATAGATGGGTGGGGAAATTGTTACCAGGACCGAATGACAATATCATAGGGATGAATGTGGTAAAAAAATGAAAAACTTAATGAACTACAATTCAATAAATTATTAAACGGTTTTTCATGGGTATTTAATGAATTTGAAGTACAAGTTTAATAATTTATCGAGTTATTTGATTATCAATCATTATTATTTTCAATGAATTTATTAGTTTTTTTCTATTTTTTAGTTCAATAAATTAATGAATCAATTCATTAAATTATTGAAATATAATTATGGTTTTTTAGTAATTTTTGAAAAAGTTCAAATATTTCAATAATTAATATGCAAAAATATGTTATATCACTAATTCCCATTTTTTTTGTTCATGTGTGACAAAAATAAGCATATGTTATATGCATGAACAGAAAAAGAAAAGGAAAAGGCTTGCAGAAGACAAATTAATTATTTTTAGAGAAGAAGATAATGTATGAATTAATCCAAAATTAAGATTAATATGACAAGTCATTTTCTAATTAATTTGTTTTCTATTTATATATATAATATTCAAATATTAAAAAGTAGAAGTTAGTTGAGGTTTATGCATCAAGACACCATCACCCTTCGTTTTTTAATTAATTGGTCTACATTATTCCATAAAAAAATATGAATTATTTTGAAGACAAAGTTTGACAGAATATCTTATTTAACAACTTCATAATATTAGAACTCAATAGACGTAGGGTTTAGATTGTTTGACAGAAATAAGACAACATTCAAAATAGAGACAGCCAGTTGGTTTAAAATAAGTAACCAAACCTTGGTTTGAATTTCTTACTCCAACAATCGTCAACTTAAAAAAATGTTGTAGAAAACTACCCCTAAATTATGGGGTTGTTACGATTATACTTCCGAATTTTTTATTTGTTGGGTCACCTTCAAATTTAGCAAGTGGTAAATTTGGCTAATTATGTTAGAAATGTTAGGGATAGTGTGAAATCTTTTTTTTCATCTAACGCTGTGAATAGACATATGTAGTTCGGTTTGGATTTAATATTATTAATGGTTGATATTACAAGCAAAAGTAAAAAATCTCATCTTTTAGTTTCATTATTTGAAGGAGAGTGAAAAAAAGTGAGAGAGATAAAAAAGAGAGGGACCATAAAAAAATTGATTTTAAAAATTCATTATTTAACAAGATAAAATATTACACATTATAGATAATCGCCCCCACACATGAGATGAACATGATGTAAGGGAAAAAATTATTTTTATTTTTTTTTCATATGTGGCATGATTTCATTGGAGTGATAATGGCTTGGGTGTTTTTTTTAGGACCACCTAAGTTTCTCCATTTATAATCCCAATTTTTCAATACTATAAAATCATAAATATATTTAATTCTAATAGAATAGTACCATTAAAAAAATCATTAATTTGAATAGAAATAAATTAAGATAAAATAACAACGCCATAATCTTCTACAACTTTGAAAACAAGAAGAAAAAAACAGAAAATTGTAGACGGAGTCAAATTCACACAACCAAAAGACCGAGTATATCCTCAAAGTTTCAAAGTTGTGAGAAGTTGACCAACATCGTTCTACCACAATTTAAAACCTTCATACTTAAAAAAATAAGACCAAAGTTTATTTTATTTTAGGACTTTTTATGAATATTGATTACTTTTCTTCAGTGTGTATTCATATAAATACATGAACATAACTCATAGAAAGCCATATCCTTTAACTGGTTCCTATCAATAGCTTTTCCTTCATACACCAAAAATATGGCTAGTAAGAGAGTTTTAATTATATTAAACTTGAATGTGTTTTTGTTCTTTGTTATGGTTATTTCGGTTTCCATTAATGTTGCTGAAGCAAGAAAATTGGTTCATATGAGTATGCCAATTGAGAAATTTGTTGAAATTGATATACTAATGGGTAAGTCCAAATATTTCTCTTTTCTCTACTAATGGAATTTAATAATCTATATAATATATTGTATTTTTAAGGATCCAACGTCAAAAGATGAAGAATCTCAAAAAAAATATATAAGATTATGATCGAACTACCTCCACTCATCACAAATTGATTTTGAGATGAAACCTGATAATATTAAGATTGATTAATAACGATTGAATTGTGTGTTTTGTGTTAAACTCATTTTTCTTTTGTACTAACTATATATTTTATTGATTTTTGTAACTATTTACATTTTTTTTTTTCAGATGATCGTGATTCGAATTTGGAGATGAATGGCAAATCTCATGAGTTTTATAACTCGGATTTCAGCAATGATGATCCTTGGGGAGGAAACTTTAAAAAGGATACGTAGAAAATACCAAAGGGAGACGATGCCATTAAACTCTCATATTTGATTAGAAATAAAGAAACTTCATATTCTTACAAGTCATTATGTACAATTGATATGATTTTTTTTTTTTTTTTTAATTTTAAGTAAATCCAAATGGATTTAAGCTTAAAGTAGACAATATATAATATAATGATAGAGCTCTCTCCTAAAATGTGCCCATGCAAAAACACATGAATGTGAGAAATGACCTTTTTGTTCCTAATTTTTCATCTGGGTCGGAATGATGGGTTTTTTTTTTTTTGGCAAATAATTGTAGTGTTATAAAATAATTAGAAAACCATTATATATATAAAACATTTTAAAAAAAGCATTGTAGTATATAGGGGTGTAAACGGGGCGGGGTCCCCTGTTTATCCCCACCCCATTTAAGGGAAAAATCCCCACCCTTACCCCTGTTAACATTTCCCCCGCCCCTGTCCCCGCCCCATTTATGGAACAGGGGGCAGGGCGGGCGGGGGACAAACGAGGTGGGGCAGGGTGAGGCGGGGGGCATATTTAAAAAAAAAATGCATGACTTTATTTTAAATTTTGCTATATATTTTAAGGGCATGAACTCAAATGACATGTTTTATAAAACTAATTCCCCATATAGCACCCCATTTTCATTATTCCCCAAATGATATTTTTTCTAATATAACAAAATTAATTATTTCATTAAATTTACAAAAATGCCACTCATTTATTAATTCACTAAATTTGTTCTCTTATTCACTAATTAGTGAATTAAAATCTGAACATTATTAATTCACTAAATTTGTTCTTTTATTCACTAATTAGTGAATTAAAATCCGAACTTTATTAATTCACTAAATTTTCCCTTTTAGTCAATAATTTAGTGAATTAAAATTTGAGTTTTATTAATTCAATAAAATTTGCCCCTATATCAATAACTTATTAAATTAAATTAAATTACTACATATAATTGAGATACCTTATATTGATTTTAATTCCATAAGTTATTGAAGTTAATAAATTATTGAATAGCGGTTTTGATTTTGCCTATAAAAAAACATAAATTCTCAAAACTTTCTGCAAATAAAAATTACATTCATTTACACTAGTATGCAACATCAACCACTAATATTAATGATTATAAACTTGAAATACAAAACAATATTTTCATGTAGTTGTAATATAGTATCAAGATTTAAATTCATGGGATTTCAACAATTGAATGTGTTAATTTTGAATGGTGGAGTTTCAACGTGAACTCAAACAGAGGCTTTGAAATCCCAAGGTTTGTAAGATTTGGGCCATAGTATCTTCAAATTGTGATGCTCGATGCTTCTAAGGTAGCGGTAGATGGAATAATTTAGTGAATTTAAGGGGACAATTTAGTGAATTAAATAGAATAATTTAGTGAATAAAATTATACTCAAGGTAAGATTTTCCGTCAATCTCTTACTTGAAAATGTCTTGAATGACAATTTTTATATCCCCAAAATTTCAGATGGTCGATGTGTTAAAAAAAGAAAGATGAAAATGGTATTATTTTTGAATCATGGGGGATACCACCATAAGCTCTTAGTTTTATACCGTGTTGTTAACTAAGTTATTGAATAAAATTTCTTCATAAAGTTTGTAAACTCTGTCATTTTAGTTTTTAAAATAGTTTTTCATCCTAAATCCCTTTTTTGTGTCAATTTAGTTTTTTGTTGTACAATTCAATAATTTATACCGTATTGTTCACTAAGTTATTGAATAAAATTTCTTCATAAAGTTTGTAAACTCTGTCATTTTAGTTTTTAAAGTAGTTTTTCATCCTAAATCCCTTTTTTGTGTCAATTTAGTTTTTCGTTGTACAATTCAATAATTTATACCCTATTGTTTACTAAATTATTGAATTAAACTTCTTCGTTTTATTTTGCAACATAATTCATTGAGCTTTTTATTTTTCACTGTTGCTTTACATGTGCTAAGGTATATGTGAATTGGAGAAGAAGGCAAGGAACAAAAAAATGTGAAGAGAGGCCTAACGAGAGTCGACAGATAAAGATGTCATTTTTTTAATTCTTTTTTGTGTTTGTTATAAATTTTAATGAATTGTTGACGATGTATATATGTGTAAATCGATCTTGCTGTTGAGATTTACAGTTCCATTATTTATTACATTGAGTTCAATAAATTATTGAATTAAAATCTTGATACTATCTTACAACTACATGAAAATATTATTTTGTATTTCAAGTTTATAGTCACTAACATTGGTTGTTGATGTTGCATATTAATGTAAATGAATGTGATTTTTATTTGTAAAAATCTTTGAGATTTTATGGGCAAAACTAAAACCGTTATTTACTAATTTATTAACTTCAATAACTTATGGAATTAAAATCAATATGAGGTATCTCAATTATATATAGTAATTTAATTTAATAAATTATTGATGAAGGGGGAAATATAATTGAATTAATAAAACTCAAATTTTAATTCACTAAATTATTGACTAAGGTGGAAAATTTAGTGAATTAATAAAGTTCAGATTTTAATTCACTAATTAGTGAATAAGAGAACAAATTTAGTGAATTAATAAATGAGTGACATTTTTGTAAATTTAACAAAATAATTAATTTTGTTATATTAGAAAAAAAAAAAGTCATTTAGGAGATTTTTTAAAACTTAAGCTATTTAAGACATTAACCATAATAAAAGTGTCATTATAGGCAAATTCTCTAAATTTTAATATTTTCAAATATAAATCTTATATAATATACACATTTTTATTTCTTTCCATTCCATATACAATGTATTTAACAATAAACTAAAAGTCTCAAACGTAATCTATATTTTCATTATAAAGTCTTAAGTAACAATTCAAAGACAATTTTCGTAAACATATATAATCAATTTTCATTTTTATTCTAATATTATCAAATCAATCCAAATTCAAATTTGGTATTTCAAAGTCACAATAAACATAATTAATCCAAGTTCAAACATAATGTATGTAATTAAAAAAAAACTTAGTGCTAAACGGGGCGGGGCCATTCCCCATTACCCCGCCCCTGCCCTGTTTAATAAACGGGGGAAGTTTTTTCCCCCTGCCCCATTTATGAAGCGGGTTTTTGGCGGGGTCAGGGCAGGGGGTTTTGCTTTCACCCCTAGTAGTATATCCTAAATTGACTAGCAACCTTTACAGCCACGTTGGAAGTTGAGTACAATGGTTTATCAAAATATTTTAAACATACTGTAGACCCCTAATTTTGTCCGGTATTATTTAAAAATTAAAGTTTTTTTTTAATTGAAAAATAAAATAAAATAGACCTTTTTTTTATCATAGTCATTTGAGATGAGCATATTTTTTTAATTATCCTAATCTAAAGTTATTAAAATAAGAGGTGTTTTTTTTTTCATAAGAATGGAAAAGTGGAGAAGATAGGAAAGTGAGGTGGAAATTTAAGGAAAATAATTTTGTTAAATAAAAGAGGATAGTTTTGAAAAACTAGATGAAAAGTGAACAATGAAAGAAATGGAAGAGTGTAAAATTAGTTTTGCTAAAATAGGGAAATTTATGGATAAAAATTTGGTTAAGACAAAAGAAGATTTAAAAATTAAAATGAAAATGGATATTAGTTTTTAATTTTATTTTAGGCAAAAAGAGGGGGAGATGATATATTTTGAATTCATAGACAAAAGAGGTAGGAAAAAAGAGGGGGGAAGAGGATAGGAAAATATTTTCAAAAAAATGGCTAAAAATGGAAAAATACAAAAAATTCAAAATTAATAAAAATTAAAATTAAAAGAAAACCTAAACCCTAACTTACCTCTATAAATTCATCTCATTCTCATATTTTCAAGAGAGAGGGAGGAGGCCCCCAATTCTCATAAAAAAGGTAGCCACTATTCTCTAAATCTTCCACCTCCCAATTTTTCACCACTCACCAAATCTCTCATAACCACTATCTCCATTCCACCACCATTCTCACCCACCATTAGCCACTAGCCCATATTATCTTTGAGCCACCACTCTACCAATTTAAGTCCTCCACCAATTTTACTCTCCTAAAATTAAACCTTTAACTTTCACTTGATTTACTACCCCATTCTACCTATTACTCATAAAACTAATTTTCATAACTCTACCATCTCATTTTCATCACACACAAATGGGATTCAAGAGATAATGGAGATATTCGTGGTAATCCTTTTCTTTATAGAAGCATGCTAATGTTTTTTTTAGTTACATAGTTAGTGTTGAAGTTTTCTTAAAAACTGTTTTTTTTTTAGATTGAGTCTTTTGTGTTCCAATAGAAATCGTGAGTTATATTTAATGATTTTATTTATGTTATATTTTTTTCATGAAAATAGACTCGAATATGAACACATAGGAAAAAGAATCAACTAATTTCGATATGTGGTTTGAAAGTTATGATTTTTTGAAGCTTATTGTTCAAATGAATTTATAGGCTACGGGATTTTCTGAGCATGTTCTATTTTATGATGCTTCTGTACTGATTTGTTTAGTTTAATTATTTATGACTATTTTTATTTGAAACTAGACTCATAAATTAAAACTTAGAAACAAGAATCACTTCATTTCGTTTAGTATAAAAAAAGATATGATTTTTCAAAGTTGGTACAAAATTCTGCATATATTTTTTTTGGTAAAACCGAAAATGAAGCATTTTTGTTTCATAAAAAATTGGACTATTGAAGGATTTTAAGAAAAAGAATCAAGTCAAAACACATTTTGGTTAAAAAAATTAAAAAATTTCAAGTTGAAAGTTTGCTTTGGAATAATTGTTACATTTTAATTAGTTTGCTATATAGTTTCATTTGATTATTATATTTTTGGGTATCATGTTTATGTTGGGATTTATTCTATTACCTTAAATTAATTGACATATATTATTTTGTTAAGTTCGTTTTTTTTATAATGTAAAAACCAATTTGTTTAAAAAGTAATTTTTTTCAAAATTCATCGTTCCAAAAAATTTCTATTATTAAAATTTGGGAGTACAAGAATACTTTGATCCCAAAGTTTATGAAATAAGAAATTTTATGGTTTGATTTTAAAAAGCAATTAAAAATGATTTTTTTTTTTTTTTCAAACTTCCCCATTCCAAAAAATTTCCAATGATTTGAAATTTGGGAGTACAAGAATACTTTGATCCCAAATTTCATGAATTAAGAAATTTAATGGTATGATTTTAAAACTAAGTTCAAATAACCTTTCCAAAACTTTTCATTCTAAAAAACTTCTTAGGAATTGAAATTAGGGAGTACAAGGATACTTTGATCCAAAATTTCATGAATTTAGAAGTTTTATGGCATGATTTTAAAACCAATTTAAATGATTTCTTCAAAAAATTTCATCCCAAAAAACTTCCCACGATTTAAAATTTGGGAGTACAAGGATACTTTGATCCCAAATTTTATGAATCAAGAAGTTTTATGGCATGACATATAAATCAATTTAAAGGACTTTTCTTCAAAACTTTCATTCCAAAGAACTCTCTATAATTTGAAATTTGGGAGTACAAGAATACTTTGATCTTAAATTTCATAAATAGAAAGTTTTATGGTTTGATAATTTTCTCATTGATTTTCAAAAAATGTTTTCTAATGGCGTAATGCCACTCATAGTAATTTAATGATATCATTATAATGATTAATGATATGATCAAATTAACATGGGACATTTCAAAATAATCTAAAAAAAAGAATTTGTTTTTCTAATGGCTTAATGCCACTCACAATTATTAACAATATCATTAAAATAATTAGTGATATTGACTAATAAATGTGGGACATTCCAAAATAATAATAAAAAAAAACATTTTGTTTTAGTAAAGGGCATTTAATGACATATTTGAGGTAAACCAAAACAGTAATCGTTTTTAAAACGAATGTTTTAGGGTGCTAATACCTTCCCTAAACATGAATAAACTCCCGAACCCATTTTTTTTAAAATCGCAGACCATTTTTATTTTCGTCTTTCTCGGGTGACCAATCACACCCTTTTAAAACCAATGATTGGTGGCGACTCCTGTTTTCTTTCTTGTTCTTTTCTTTTACCCTTTTGTCAGGTTAGAAAAGGACATGTGCGTTTTTTAGAGAGGGTCGGCCGCTCCGCGTCGTTCGAGGGGGTAGCGACACATACAATATGATGTCATAATAAGTTATTAAAGCTACATTGGTTTCCTTCACGGTGGCTAGTATGGCGGTGGAAAAGCCTAGAAAATGAAAACCCAACAAAAATATTTTCACGGTGAAAATAACGGTTGCCAACTAGTGGCGGTGATGGAAGCTTGGAACAACCAAAAATCTCTTCGGCGGCGCTAGGGTGAGCGAACCAGAGAAGGGAATTTTTTTGGAGACCACTCTTTTTTAGGTCAAAAAACGATATTCTTTGAAATGTGTTCAAACTTCAAAGGTGGCATTTTTTGTTTTTGGTTTTTTTTTACATAAACGTGGCATTTTTCAAAACGGAAATTGTCAAGAATAAATCATTTGTAATAAATATTTTCTTAAATAATGAGTATTGCAAATATTTACAGATTTAGTCTTTTCATTTATTTTATTAATAAATTATTATCTCCTCCTTCCCATTTTAACCTTTATAATTAATACGGTATTAATGGTCTATTTCATTGCTTGTTTCCTTTATGTTTTTATTTTGATTTTATGTTTGATTCTTGTATTTAATGTATCATTAAAACCGTAATTAATGGTTTTCTTAACATATTTTTAAGATATTTATTTTAAAAAAAAAAAAACTACACCACCACACAATTTTATTTTTCAAAAATTTATAGTCAAATTATATTATACTTTTTTTTAAGTTAATTTTATATTTTACTTCAAAATTATTTTCTTAAATTTATGATTGCCTACTAATAATTCATAATTTTTTTCATGATATGGTACATTATTAATTTAGTATTGCAAAATATATATATATATATATAAATTTTAATTTTAATTACATCGTACATTATTCATTTAGAATAAATTAATGTTTTTTAATATAATTTTTTCCTTTTATATGTGTGATATTTTTTAATATAATTTTTTTCTTTTTTATGTGTGATTAGATTTTTCTATTTTTATATTCATCATATGTTTTTCTATTGTATTGTATAATATCCCACTACATTGTATATTATTTTTTTTGTATTGCACATTGTATGTTATTCAGGGCCGTTCCTACAAAAATAAAGGCCCAGTGCGATATATAAATTTGGACCCTCGATTATATAATCCTTAATATGAAAAACCATAAAAATATATACATAAAAAAATTATTTCTATTAAAACACGATATCAATAAAAAAAAATATAATAAAAAAATAGCATAAAATTATCAAAGTAGTATAAAAAAAATATAAAAATTGAAGTTTAAACTTATGTTGGGATTGAACTCAAGTCATAATGGCGGAGAACATATAAAGATATTGTAAGGAGAAAGTCAGCCAACACGACTTTGAATAAATTTTCATTTATATATTATTAATACTAAATTTTTAATTCAATATTTGAGGCCCCCCAAGCTCGGGGGCCCTGTTCGGTCGCACCAGTTGCACCATGCCAACGACGGCCCTGATGTTATTTATACATATACATTATTTATTGTGTGTATAAATGTGTATTTTAAATATGAGATTATATAGACAGTAACTTAAAGACACAAAATATAATTTAAAAAAATTGTTTCCAAATCTAATAAATTCTTACAAACAAAAAAGTAAATAATTCAAAATTGAAATTAAAACTAACTTGGAAAAAAAAACGCAGATGAGAAGGTAAAATTAAAAAAAAAATCAATAAATATATAAAACACATGAACTAGATAAAAAAAACTAGTTATATGGTAGCAAATTTATAAATATTATAATGAAATATGCTACTTATCATTTCTATTTTTTAATAGAATCGTGAAAAAATATTTTAAAATAAAATTATAAGATAAAAATGTCAAATAATTATTATAAATACATTTTCTCATATTTAAGTACAATTTCTCTCTTTCCATATTTAATTTTCGAAAAACCATTCTCTTTCTATTAAAAGTTGACTTATTATTATAGAATTAAATGAAGGGTTTTTTTCGTAAAAATGCTAGAGCTGACATCATCAAATGGTCTACAAATATAAATATTTTAGATTCTTAACATCTAAGAAATTATTTCTTACAAATGGTGTAGATGTGTCATTATCCCTTTTCAAAACAGTCATCACACACGTTTGTTCCACGTCTGCTCTTCCTTAGCTTAGTACAATGGTTTACTAAAATCTTTTAAATGTACAATCGTTTCCTAATAAGTTATTAAAACTACAATTATTTAAAAAAACTTCCCGGAATGATGTGTCGTTCATGTGCGCTTTGTTTTAAAAAATAGTTAGATACCTAGACCTAGGTTTTGTTATAGATGGAGAGATAAAAACTTGTAAAAGTTGATAGGTTAAAATACAAAAAGTGTTAAAATTTATGACTAGAATAAATATCAAACAACAACATAAAAAGTAATTTATAATGAAACCATAATACTTGATAATGAACACCAGGTGAGCAGAGGGATTGAAACTTGATAATTAAATAGACGAGGTAGCGGGAGGGAAAGAATGAAGCGTTATCAGAAAAGATAGAAATCACGGAAGAGAAGATACCATCCCTCCGCTTGGATTAAGTGTATCCTTGGGAGATTTAACTACTTTTGTTAAGCTTTAGGAGGAAAATAGGCCAAAAATGAAGATTTTCCTCTCGGGGTCGCGGCCGTGAGTTGGGGCCGCAGCCTCGGCCTGCAGCGTTTTTGGCCATCTTGGGCCAAAAACCTGAGAGTGGGGGCCACGGCCGTGGATCCTATTGCCGCAGCCCCCACAACATGGAAGGATTAACCTTTCCGCTCTCTTGGCCTCGGCCACCCAGCTCCTCACGACCACAGTTCGATTTTCTTGATATTTTCTTTATCTTTTTCCTTTTCTAGCTAATCCTTTGTATATTTGTTTATCCTCTTTTAACCTAAAGATACTTGTATAAATATGGGCGATGTGCCATCAGAATCAATAAGAAAAATATCATTCTTCAAAGTTTAACAACTTTCATCATCCCTGGCATGTCTAGATCAGCCCATTGCAAAAGATCACAGTTGCGAAAAACCTCGGTTCGCGTAAACATTAGAGAATGTCAATGCAAGGGCGAAGAAGAAGACGACGACGACTAAGAACTTGGATGATGCCATTTTTTAGAATAGGAGATCTAATTTGAAGCTCTTTTTTTTTTTTTTACAATAAAATTTAAGGACTAAATAATTCATTTATATACAGGTTTGAATGAAGCATGGAAGTTGGGGACAAACTTGTGGTTTAGCTCTTGAAGAATTAGTTTGGGCGATTTTTTGTTTTCTGTTTTAGCATTTTAGGGTTTTGTTTTTTTTTTTTTTTTAAGGAAAACTTCCTACTATGGGAAATGAGATAATTTAATGGGAAAAACTATTTTGATCGGTCAATTAATCATTGACACATAATTAATTTTTTTCTTTTGTTTGGTTTTTTTTTCACCTAAATTAAATACATTTTTAGTACTCTTGATATTATAGTTTCTAATTTACTTTCAATATGGTTCTCGATATTTAAAACTCTCTTTATAATAGGATGATGGTATAAAAATTAGGAGAAAAGTGTCTTAAAAAGTAGTATTTATTAAAATATCAAAACTTTTTAAAAATATTATCTAAATAACAGTTTATAAATTATTAAACAATTGAAACTCCACCAATAATATGAGATATGTTGTTAGATAGCCCACGAAAAAAATAAAGCTTAAGGACCCTTTCTAAAGAAATAAAACAAAATAGTTTATTTTATATGTAAGATACCCAAATCACCCTTATTAAAATATTAAGGAAAAAAATTAAGATTTGAATATGCCTAAAACAAGTAAACATTTAAAATGAAAAAATCATAAAATAAAACAAGAAGGAAATAAAAAAAAATTTAAAAATCAAGGAAGCATTAATTTACTGAAATATCATATCATATTAAATAGAAATAGAATCAAGTCCGGCCATTTTTTTTTAAATAATTGTAGCTTTTAATACTAATTAGAGAAGTATTGTACATTTTAAACATTTAAAAATATCATTGTAGTGTGGTGATACAAAGTAAATTAAAACATTTTAGTATATCCTCTAGAAACGAGAATGTCCTAATTTCCTCCAGCCTCATTCTTCCCCATGACGGTCCTCCATTTTAAGTTATATTCAGTGGTATGTTACGATGTTTTCCTAAATAGTTTTGTTTGTACTAGTGTTTTATTAATATGTTTAAAGTCAAAGGAAAAAAAAAACACTCTGTTGTTACCTAAAAATGGAGATAGCTTCCACGTAGGCAACGAACTTAATTTATGAGACGAGTCGGAAGTAGTGCGCTGCTTCAACGGCGTGCTACGTAGGTACCTGCACAGGAAAGGAAAAGAGCACCGGTGTGGTGCCGGCCTAACACCCTCCGATGCTAAAGTCAGAGCAAGCAGAGCTAGTGTGCCAGATAGTAGTAGTAGAGATTAGTTACCTAATGAATGAATTTCTTCTCCTATTTATAGGAGATTAGGTTGATGACATCATCGCGCCATGTGTCGCTTCGGGATTGGGCAATGTGTTGCTTCTCAATTACGTGTCGCTTTCAGGTCACGCCACGTGTCATTTTCCGATTGGACACTTGTAATCGGTTTAGATATGTAAGTCTGTGTTGGAAACTGTGTAGCCAGTTCTTTTTAGGTGCATGGACTTTATGCCTAGGTACCACGGTTAGACGAGGTGCTTTGGACCAGGTGCTTTAGACCAGGTGCTTCGGACCAGGTGCTTCGGACCAGGTGCTTTGGACCAGGTGCTTTACATCAGGTGCTTCGGACCAGGTGCTTTACACCAGGTGCTTCGGACCAGGTGCTTTACACCAGGTGCTTTAGACCAGATGCTTCAGACCAGGTGCTTTGGACCAGGTGCTTTACACCAGGTGCTTCGGACCAAGTGCTTCAAGTTGTAAAATTCCACGTGTAATCCAATTTCACCCCACAACAGAGGCCCCCTACTCCCAAGTTGAGTTGAGATGCGAGTTCAATGCTGCTTGGGAGCATTCTTTAAAAATAGAATATTTCTTCAGTGATATTTCTGAAAGTATTCTAAGTGTTGAATTTTGTAGCTTGAAATTTTTACCGTTGCACTCGTCAAAATTTTGAGAGTTTGTAGCTTGAATTTTCTCCTTTGTAACTTGAATTTTCTGTCATAATTTTTTTTTTGAGAAAATACTAAGTGTTGAAGCTTGGTAGGTTGAATTTTCTGTCTCTGATCGTTTTGGAGTTGGGTTGTATGTCTAAGATGTCACACTTAATCATCGCATACTTCGCCCCCTTTGATTTTAAGAGTAAAAATTCTCTTGAAATCAAATATATTAAACTAAAATTGTAGATCTTTCCATTTTAATAATGTTGAGAAAGAATTGGAATTAAATAAAGAAAGAAAGAAAAAAATTACATTAAAAAAAGAAAAAAAAATTACATATAAAAAAAGAAAAGAATTAATAAAATTGAAAAAAAGATTTTTTTTTTTTTTCTTCGTCCAGCCTTTGCCTTTTTCCTTTTTTTTCTTTTTTCCTTTTTTCCTTTTTTTTTTTTTTTTTGAGCTGCTGCGTCTGCGCAGCAGCCTTTATTCTTTCTTTTCATTGTAGCTGCTGCGTCATGCAGCAGCTTTTCCAATTATTATTATTATTATTATTTTTTTAACCACCTGTTGGTGGTTTTACCCGCGGGTCAAAGCCTGACCCGCGGGTGGGGTCGCGGGTCAGGTTTTGACCCGCGCCCCAACTACCCTTTTTTCCCCTTTTTTTTCTTTACAATGCAGCTGGTGCATTTACCCGCGGGTCAGGTTTTGACCCGCTGGTTTTTACTCCTCTAACTTGTCTTCTAATATTAATTTTTGTCTTCACTCTTTTTTTTTTTTCTTCTCTTTGAAGTAGACATGTGGGTCAGTCTTTAACCCGTGGGTTTTTTACTGACCCGTTTCATTGACTGGTCAACAGTCAACATGTTGACCTTTTTTTTTTTTTTTTTTTTTTTTTTGGAATCAAATTCAACTTTGTTTTTAAGAGTTAATTTTTCGTTAAGTCTTGATATGATTTGATTTTTCTTTAAGTTTTCTAAGTGTTGCTTTGTAGGTGTAGTAGTCTTACACCCTTAGTAAACTTAGAATTTTCCTTAATTCCTCTACGAGCCTTGCACTCTTTAGTAGACTTAGAATTATTTTGTCGTTTTAAATTCTTCTACCAGGTGCGGCTCGTGGTAGCCCTGCACTCCCTGGTAGACTTAGAATTTTTTTATTTAGCTCTTCCACCGTGGCGGACTTAGAACTTTTTAGTCGTTTTAAATTCTTCTACCAGGTGCGAGCCCTGCACTCCCTGGTAGACTTAGAATTTTTTTATTTAGCTCTTCCACCTTGATGGACTTAGAACATTTTCTTCTTATTCTTCCTCTTAGGCGGACTTAGAACTTTTTGCTCTTCCACCTTGATGGACTCAGAACATTTTCTTTTTGTTCTTCCACCTAGGTGGACTTAGAACTTTTTGCTCTTCCACCTTGATGGACTCAGAACATTTTCATTTTGCTCTTTCACCTTGGTGGACTTAGAACATTTTCTTTTTGTTCTTCCACCTAGGCGGACTTAGAAATTTTTGAACTTCCACCTTGATGGACTCAGAACATTTTCATTTTGCTCTTCCACCTTGGTGGACTTAGAACATTTTCTTTTTGTTCTTCCACCTAAGCGGACTTAGAACTTTTTGCTCTTCCACCTTGATGGACTCAGAACATTTTCATTTTGCTCTTCCACCTTGGTGGACTTAGAACATTTTCTTTTTGTTCTTCCACCTAGGCGGACTTAGAACTTTTTGAACTTCCACCTTGATGGACTCAGAACATTTTCATTTTGCTCTTCCACCTTGGTGGACTTAGAACATTTTCTTTTTGTTCTTCCACCTAGGCGGACTTAGAACTATTTGAACTTCCACCTTGATGGACTCAGAACATTTTCATTTTGCTCTTCCACCTTGGTGGACTTAGAACATTTTCTTTTTGTTCTTCCACCTAGGCGGACTTAGAACTATTTGAACTTCCACCTTGATGGACTCAGAACATTTTCATTTTGCTCTTCCACCTTGGTGGACTTAGAACATTTTCTTTTTGTTCTAATATAATCACATAGTTGGCCCCCACCCGAGTAGAGTTTTATGTCTTGAAGTCTAACTCGAATCTAAGAGTTCTCTAAATGATTTAACTCTCATAAATGAAATAAGTAGAAAAAGTACGGTCTTATTCATTTTATTTTTGAACTTCTTACAATAAAAGACTTTATTGGAAATGAAAACTGCAATAAATAAAATTGCTGAAATAAAATCTAAGTTGTTTGACATCTTCATAGGTATTGTAGAGCCTTTTATATGAGTTTGATGTCTTGACCAATACCCCAATGACCCAGCATGATCCTTTCTAGAGCTTGGGCTCCGTTTCAATAGTCGGGCCCTCAAAGATGGTTATTAATTCTCCAATTGGAAAATTTTGATTATCACGGTTCTGATCTTCCTCATCTCTTTTACTTCTCACAAATTCCTTCAAGTACCCTTTTTGAATTAGGGTCTCAATTTCTTCCTTGAGATCGAAGCAATCAGAGGTGGTATGCCCGTGGTCTTTATGGAAGAGGCAATACTTGTCTTTGTTCCTCTTGTTTGACCCCGTTATCATCCTAGGTGGCCACCTTACCAAGTTTTTGTCTTTGATCTCTAAAAGTAGTTGTTCGATCGGAACTGTGATGGGAGTGTATTTTTTAAACTTACTAGGAGGAAGACTCAGCTTATCAAGTTGGTCTCTCGACTTATGTCTCTTGTCATCTTCGTGACGGTCAGTCCTCCAGGTGAGGTCATTTGTTGAGCCTTTTCTTTTATACTCAGAATTTCTACTACTACCTCCTTCATTTGGAGTTTCTCTTGCATTTAGTAACTCTCTAGCGCTCATATATTTCTGCGCTCGGGCAAGTAGCTCTGTGTATGTAGCAGGTGTTTTCTTGCCTAGAGACCATAAAAGTTTTTCATCTTTCAAGCCAGCCATCATAGAAGTTAGAGCTATGTCGTCACTGTAACCTTCCACATTCAATGCCTCGCTGTTGAATCTTACTATATAGTCTCGGAGGCTCTCCTCTGACTTCTGACGTACAGTCAAAAGGTGCGTGGCCGGTTTCTTATGATCTCTTCCACCAAGGAACTGAGTTACAAAAGATCGAGTGAGGTCTTTAAATGAAGAGATAGACCTCGGCTTGAGCTGTCTGTACCAACCGCGAGCAGGGCCTCCTAATGTAAGGGGGAATGCCCTACACTTGATAGCATCTCGGACTCCCTGGAGCTCCATCCAGGTCCGAAACGTATCGACATGCTCGATTGGATCCTTTGAACCATCATACGTGGTCATTGTTGGCATTTTAAACTTGGTTGGAAGCTCCACCTCCATTATATCATCAGTAAATGGCGGCTCAGTTTGCTCAAGTAGATCTTCTAGTGCAAGAGGAGTCTTTCCTCTATACTCTTTCTTCATATGACCAAGTTGATCTTGAAGTTTTTTCAACTCTGGCGCCCAAGGCTGGACACTTTCTGCAGTAGACTTCACAACATCTGAATGTTCTTTTCTCTTTTGATTGAGAATTTCTCCGAGGTCGGACTTTCTTTTTTACTAGGTTGCTTGTTGTGAGAAGAGTTATGAGAGGAAGAGGAACCGTCCTGGATGTTTAACTTTGACTTCCTCTTTGAACCACTATTCTCATGATTTCGTGATTCACCTATACGTTCTATAGGTTCTTTTTCTTTCTTGGATTGCACTTCCTGGGTTGAGCAGGGGCTTGTTGATCGTTTTTGTGTAAGAATTTGAGTACTTTAGCAAGATCTCGATTAACACCTCGAACTTGCTCTTCTAGAGCATCTACCCTTCCGTCTGGCATTGGCACAACTCTAACTACTTCTTGATTTTCATCAGCTTGTTGTTGTTGTCGTTCTCTAGTGCTACGAGTTTGATATCTCGTATTACGGGGGTTACGATTTTCACCATCATCTATATCATCACCGTGTTGCTGACTTCTACGACTCATCTTTGATGGTAGAGCACTTAGTTATATACTCTTCCCACAGACGGCGCCAAATGTTGTTACCTAAAAATGGAGATAGCTTCCACGTAGGCAACGAACTTAATTTATGAGACGAGTCGGAGGTAGTGCGCTGCTTCAACGGCGTGCTACGTAGGTACCTGCACAGGAAAGGAAAAGAGCACCGGTGTGGTGCCGGCCTAACACCCTCCGATGCTAAAGTCAGAGCAAGCAGAGCTAGTGTGCCAGATAGTAGTAGTAGAGATTAGTTACCTAATGAATGAATTTCTTCTCCTATTTATAGGAGATTAGGTTGATGACATCATCGCGCCACGTGTCGCTTCGGGATTGGGCCATGTGTTGCTTCTCAATTACGTGTCGCTTTCAGGTCACGCCACGTGTCATTTTCCGATTGGACACTTGTAATCGGTTTAGATATGTAAGTCTGTGTTGGAGACTGTGTAGCCAATTCTTTTTAGGTGCATGGACTTTATGCCTAGGTACCACGGTTAGACGAGGTGCTTCGGACCAGGTGCTTTACACCAGGTGCTTCGGACCAGGTGCTTCAAGTTGTAAAATTCCACGTGTAATCCAATTTCACCCCACAACACACTCCCTTATTGAAAATCTGTTAGTCTGTGACGTCAATCATTTTGCTTCTTTATATTAATCTAAAAATAAAATAAAATCAATTTTGAAATTTTAATAAAATTCAAATCAAAATAATCAATTGTTGACCCCCTACCCATATCTTTTTTCAGAGAGCATTAATTATTAAAATCTTTCAATCTATCATGGTTATCATGCATTCTATAAAAAAAAAAAAGAAGAAAAAAACTATGGTGGTAGTGGTGCTAAATAAAACATCTTTATTAGATCGAAAAAAATCTCGAGATCCAAATAAATATTAAATATGAATTATAATAAGATTAAATTAATAGAAATGAATACGTAAATAAAAAAAGAAATTAAGAAAAAAAAAAAAAAAAAAAGGAACTCATGTTCAGTCCACATGTCTTCATGCAACTTGATTAGTAAAGAGTCTCATTAAGTCTTTCCAAAATAAATCTGAAGAAGATTCTTTAAAAGTTTTTTTTTTTTTTTTTTCCTTTTTTCCAGAGTTTTTTTATGCTTATGGGAAAAAAATATGGTCATTAATCTTTGAATGGATTCGACACTCTCTCTCTATTCAAGTTCGAAAAGAACAATTTTACGTCCTTGTATAGTCTTTTATGAAAATAATTTTAAAAAAATATGATAATTTTGAAAATATTTTTAATATTTGAATATATGGTTGCAATATATATTTTTTACATCTTATTTAACGATATGTTTTATTCTACAAATCATATTTTTAAATAAAAAAAATATTTTTAAGATACATACGTTCCAATTTTATTAAAAATTAAATCTAACGGATAAAAGAGCGTGATTTACAATTTTACACTTAATACAAGAATATTTAAAAACATTTTCAAGTTATAGGGATATGATTTGATAATAATTTAAAATATAAATTAGTCTTCTTCTACAGGCTATATATATATACGAGGACAGATCAATGAGGGAAGAAAATTTAAACAGCTCTTTCATTTTTCTCCTAAAAAATTAAGAATGGTTTATAAGCTTAGGCTTCCAGTTATGTTTTCTCTTATGCTTGTTTTGTTAATTCTCATGGGAGGCATCGTGACAGCAAGGAAAATGGATTTGACAAATTCCAAACCCATTTTATCTGGTAAATTTTTATTTCTAATTGATGCATATTTTGTTTGATTTAAACTAAGATTTAATCATAAAACTTTGAACTGAAATATTATCTTAAAATTTTTGAGATGTGAATTATACGAATTAATTAAAATTAGAGGCTATTTTTAGAGCTATTTTGAATAACAATTTTAGTTTTTCTTTTTAATTATGGAAGTTCTTTTTCCTTCAAAGTTTGTGAATAGAGATTTTGAATGCTTAAACCACCGTTCTCAAGTATAGTTTTGAACACAAAAAGTAAATAAATGTTTGGGTAAAAAATCATTTTTACCTGAATTTTTAAGGGTATTATCAACTTTAACTTTAAATTTTAAATGTTATCAATTTTAACCATAAACTATATTAGTATTTACAAATTATCTAATAATAGAAAATAAACTTGATGAGTTACCAAATCACATATATTAACTAATTAATTGCAACTCTTTCTTATAATCTAATGCTACAAATTTCAATTTAATTTATTTATTTTCAAATATCGTTCAAATTTGTTTTACCCTTACATAAAAAAAAAACTTTATTAACAGTTTACACGTGATATCGTTAACAATTAGTTGATAGAAGGTTAAACTTACAACTATTTATATAGTTTTAGGGGTAAAATTAATAACATTATTATTAAGAATTATAAATTATGCCCAATACTAATATTTTTAACATTGATTTATAATATAACAAGTTCATTATTAAGAATTATATGATATATGTTAAAAAAAATTATATGATAAAGGGCTTAAAATTAAATATTGCACCGGACCTTTATTTTTTAGAACCGGCCCTGATTACCCTTAAAATTCAGGGGTAAAAAGTGGTTTTTTTCCCTACATGTTTTCAAATTAATTGTTATTTAAAAGAGAACCAACATTTATTTTTGATCCAACTCCAAAAAGAATTGTGACTGTTTGATTTGATTAAAAAAATTAACGATTCGTTTAGGTGTTAGAGGAAGAATGAGGCTGATGTGATTTAGAGTAAATATTTAGTCTAATTTATTTATTTTTAATTTCGTGATTTTTTGATTTACTAGGTGGGAGGAATTTATTAGACGAGGACGATGGTTGGTTTGGAAATTATCGTCATAAAGAAGCCGGTTCTCGACCTTGAACTAGATAAATTATTTATCCTATCGATATCTGTATTCGTATCCGTTTATAATAACTGAATCTGTAACTGCTTTGCTTTTTCCTTGTAACTAGGAGTGAGAATTGAAACCGTAAAACTGACCAAACCGAATTGAATTGACGAACCGAATCGAAACTGCCAATTTCGGTTCGGTCCAGAAATTCCCAGACCGTTTAAGAATCGGTTCGGTTTCGGTCCAGTAGCGATGAAACCGCACCAAACCGAACCGAAAACAAATAATATATATATATTTAATAAACTTCACTCCCAACCCCAATCTGTACGCCCACTGCCCTGCAAGCCCAATTTTTTTTTTTTTTTTTTGGTTTTTTTTTGGGGGTTAGTAACAGCCCACTGTGTGTAATTTTATATATATATATATATATATATATATATATATATATATATATATAAAATTTTCAACTAGTTATAATGTTATATACATAACTAAACTTATTTAACTTATTCTTTTACAATACTATTAATTATATTGGTTAACCACCATCTATTTTATTAATTCTTTTATCAAAATATTCTATTAAATACAATTTTATTTTTATTAATTTTGGATTAATATCAATTATAAATTAAATATTAGAGTTATTTGAAAACTAAACTTCAATATAGTTATTTAAATACATAATCAAATTAAAATTAATATATTACTTGACAATTGACATTTAACATCACAATAATAATAATAATCAATAACCACTAATGGTTCATAAATTTTTACATTTGAGTTGACGCAAACTCTAAATTAAATATTAAAGTTATTTAAAATTTAATATCAAATTTTACATTCTAAACTAAAACAATCATTCAATGGAAGAGTTATTTTAAACCAATAGATTAATTTCAAAGGAAAAAACAATCATTCTCTTACCCGTATTTTATTCCATACAATAAAAAAATTCCAAAAAATCCATGGAAATTTTGAACACCCCTCATTGCAAAAAATAAACGGAAAAAACCATACCGAACCAAACTTCGGTTCGGTTCGGTCCGAACAATGCCCAAAACCTAAATTCGGTTTCGGTTTCGGTCAACCGAAACCGATTTCACACCCCTACTTGTAGCCATTAACTTTCTTTCTTCCCTATTTTAAACTAGGGTGATTTAAATATTTAGCCACTAAATTGGGTAATTTTCAGTTTTAGCCAATTACCTATTCTTTTTAGTTAATGGCCACTGGGAGAGAGAAATCTATAATAAAAATACTAAAAAGTCCCCCAAGTGTTAAGAAAAAAAATAATACAATAAATGAGTAAATAATGGAGATTACACTTGATAAAATACAAAAACTAAAAAAAAAATCTTAATAGATATACAAAAATACAAAAAAAAAAAAAAGACAACGTACTCTAGACCGGTTCCACCATTTTTTCCATTGAATCAAACGCCCTCATTTTGTATCGTATTGTACTGTACAAAACAGTATATTGTATAAGGCTTCATCTCTATTGTCGTATTGTACTCTCCATTCCTCTCCATCGTCATACATTCCTCTCCATCGTCATATTTTAAAGTACAAAATAATACGTAATGTACAATACCTATCTCTCCTTCTCCAGCCTCGTCCAATTATACTTTACATATAAATGTATCGTACACTTCATTTTGTTCACATTTTTGTACTGTACTTTACATACAAATGTACTATACGCTTCATTTTTGTACATTATGTGCTCTTGTACCGTACGATGAACATAAAGCTGAAGCTTGGATCTGAGCCTGAGTCAACAAACAACAGTTTCAAACGACTTGAACCTGATTGTGAAATCTGTCATACAAATCGCGGAGACGGAGAAACCATGATGGCGGCGGAGTGAGAAACGGTGGTCTCGATCGGATCTAGATGGGTGAGGCGCGGTGGCACTCGTCGGGGGGGGGGGGCGACGGCGAGAACATGTTCTTCACATAGCAGCATTTATGAAAACAAACATCGACATGATCTTTTTTTCTTTGGAGATTCATCGTTGGATAGGAAATCTACAACATAAAGCAAAAATAAAGGAATTTGATTGTGGGTAATGAAATACAAGGTATTGAATTCAGAATAGGAAGAAAGAGAGAGAATTTTTGAATTTAAGAGATGAGATGGTGATTGAATAATGTAAATAGAGAGTTAGGGTTTATAAAAAGTGAAAATTATTGAAAAGTATTTTTTAGTCAATATCAAATGGCTCTTCAACCGAGCAAAGATGAAAATTCAAAGATTTGTTTAATGCACTTCAAATCAAATATTATTTAAAAAAGATAAAAAATATGCAATAAAAAATAAAAATTTATAAATGAAATATTAAATATTGTTAAAGGGTGTAGTTGGTATATTAAAAAATAGAGAATCTTAAAATGGCTAAAACATGAATTTTTTTATCGAGTGGCTAAATAGTAAAATGATTATTAAAAATTGGCTATTTACTTAATTAATTATTTAAACTATGAATTTATTATGGAACTTGTTTTTAATAAGGGCACGTGTATTGTTTTCTTGGAATAAATAATTAAGAATAATTACTATTTTAAACTATAAATTTAGTATGAAACTTGTTTTTAATAAGGCACGTGTATTGTTTTCTTGTAATAAATAATTAAGAATAATTACTATACATTTGATTACATATACCTTTTCTATTAAACGACTATTTTCTTTCCTCATTCACTTATTTTATTTTTTATACTTTAAATTTAAACCACTTCTGATTAATAAATCATCAATATTCATGGGTCCATTAGGCTTTACTTGAATCGAGTCCCCCCCCCCCCCCCCCCCCCCCCCCCCCCCCCCCCCCCCTTAAAAATAGGGTGGTCCCAGGAGATATTAGAGATGGAAGTTAGTTTTTTCACTCATGTATGACACTTGTGTTTTACCTTTCCTATATAATACAACTCATGTCCTCAAGCCCCAATTTTGAGGGCTTCATATTCATTCTAATTTTAGACAAAGTAAAAAATGGTAGCCATTAAAAAAAAAAAGGAAGGGTCACTAATTTATAAATCCCTTCAGTCTCAACCTTAAAATCTCCTCCAAAAAAAACAAAAAGAAAGTTTATCTTTAGCTTATTTGTTTCTTTCCTTGTCTTTTCATTTACTATTTAAGATATCTTTCTTCCCTTGTTTTTCATCACTTTTTTCATTCTCTTTCCTTTGTTTTTTTTGTCTTTTCTTTCCCTTTAAATCTCTCTTTGCTAAATCCATGGAATTTTTAGGCTTCATCGATCTTGTTTTCCAATCGATTTGTTTTAATTTTTATAAAAATAAAATAAAAAAAGCGGAGGGTAGATGTCTATCAAGCCATCTCTCTTGGGTTCAAAACCTTAAGCTATTTCCCGACAAGGGTAGAAGAAATTTATGTCATTTAGTTTATTCAAATTGATGTTGACAATCAATGTTAGTAGATGATCATTGATATCCATATAAAAGATCAAGATAATTATGGGGATGATAAAAATTTATGTGATTGGTTAAAGTGATGTTGACAATCAATTAGTATGTCATGAACCATAGGAAAAGTCAAGATAATTATGGGGATGATAAAAATTTAGATGGTTATGACATACGATCAAGTATGTCACAAGAGAAACTTAATGAATTGACTTTGATATCAATCGAGAGGAAACTTTGTAACACATTGATATTAAAAGTTTAATATATGACTTTGCATCTCAATATTCAAAGAGAACATCACTTTTTTAATGAATGCTATAATTGTATTATTTTTATTATTATTATTTATTGATTAAAGTTCATAATTTTTTATTTTATAATTTTATCGTATTAAAGTTATATGCTATAGGGTCCAAATGTATTTTTGCACCGGACTCTTATTTACCTAGGACCGGCCCTGTTCATGGTTAGATGACTTTTAATATTGACCGATACAAAAAATAGGTGTCCTGATAAAATGTAGGGATAAATATATTTTTGTCAATGAGTTTTTACTTGGAAGAAAAAATAGAGAATTAGAAATATAAACACCAAGAATCAAAAGACACATTATGATGCCAATACCGATTTTAATGATCCGACAATCTTAAAAAATCATTAAAAAATTACTATAAAAATGACAAAATATTTCAATAAATTATGAACTAAAATGTCAAAACTAAAAAAATCAATAAAAATAATAATAGAAAAAAATGTTCAAAATTCATTAAATTACTATTTGAATAACTTTAAAAAAAAGTTATTTCACTAATTAATGTGTAAAATATGATATTTAAAGATAATTTTTATAAAAATCTAATAGATAATAGATATTAGGATATTATTAATTATGTGGCATTCTATTTTCTTATAGTTTTTCAGTAATTAGTGTGTAGAAATATGGTATTTAATATGATTTTTATAAAAATCTAATATGTAATAGATATTATATGATACTATTTATGTGGTGGCATTCTATTTTCTTATACTTTTTTTCCTTCTTCAATTCTGTTATGCTTTCTGCTGTAATATGGTGACACATGGCCTGCTCCACTATTATATATGTTTTCCTTTGCCTAAAGCTTTATTTACGCTAAGTAGGGGAAATCATCTCTTACATTGTCTGCCTCCTTTTCTTTCTATTTTATTAAATTATATATATATATATATATATATATATATATTAAAAAAAAACCATATATTCGTCCAAAAACACAAATGTGAATCATTTTCATTATTGTATACAATAGATCGAGGTGTGAATTTGATATTTTTTAGTTAGCGACAAATTTTTTAAGAGAACATAAATTTTAAACTAATTTAGATTACAATTTTCGTTAAATTAGTGCATGGTTTTACCTTTCCATCTCTCTCTCTAGATTACCTCTCATCATTCAAACAAAGGCTTAAAGGGTTGATTACAAAATAAAAATCATTAGTCAACAAGTTTACTTTTAAACAAAAATCCATCTTTGATGGGAAATCCATCCCAAGAACAAGGGGTTAAAACCCTAAAGAAGAGAAAACTCTCTCTAAAAATATAGTTCTATTGATTTGATAAAAGATGATATTCCTATAAAATGAACCTAAAATGGCTATATATAGCCTCACAATAAAAACACTAGATTTAACTAAAATAATTAAAAACTAATACTAATTAATTACATCAAAGTAAACTAATTCCCTAATAAATAACTCATCTACTATGCTTCCATCAAATTTGTTTCCTTTGATATTAATTTATAATAAATTGTTGATGGATATCACTATGAGAAATGTCATTTTTTTTAAATAATAAAAAATTTTACTACATTTTTTAAAATACTATTTATTTTTAAAACAATCACCAGACCCTAACTTCAACCTCGAACCGAGACCAAGACCTAGTCTTCCCAAATTAAATCCGGAGAAAATTCTCTGAAAGATTTTCCAAAGGGGGTTGTTATATGTAATTATTATGGGGGAAAATATAGTCATAGTCTTTGAATGGCTTTTTTATATATTATAAAGTCTTCTTCTATAGTATATATATATATATATGAAGAAAGATAGACCAAACCTGAAAAAATTAAAATGGGTTCTAAGCTTAGAATTCCAGTTCTGTTTTCTCTTATGCTTGTTTTGTTAATTCTCATGGGAGGCATTGTAACTGCAAGGAAATTGGATTTGACTTCCAAACCTATTTTATCTGGTAAATGTTTATTTCTAATATTTTGCTCTTTCTAAAATTCCCAATATTTCTTTTAATCACGTCAATATGATTTAGAGTTTACATGCGATGGAAATATATTTTATTAAAATTTGGTTTTTGTTTTTGTTACTAGATGAGAGAAATTTACTAGGAGTCAAGCTTCAGAGAAATAGCCCCAGGGGGGATACTGGTTGGAAGGGAAATTATGGTGTCAAGCCGACTCGAACAAGTGATGAGAAAAAAGTTTAATTATCTACCTTAAATGAGAGAAATTATTCAATGGGATCGTTACAATATGATTTCTCTAATTATAATAATTGATTTTCTATAAACTTTATCTTATAACTGGAACTTCACTAAGTTTCCCTTGTTGATCTAATTAGAAACTATGTATTTATTATGAAACTTGATTTTGATTAAGGCAATTGTTTTGTGTTGTAATAAATAAGTGTTGTAACTGTACGACATTATATGCTATGGACTTTCTAATTTCCACATTATTTTAGTGCGAAGTTTTTATTTCCATACAAGAATTTTTAATTTCGTTTTTCAAGTTAAATTTTTTTAAATAAAAAATTATTAAAAATACAATATAAAATTATCTACAGAGATTTTTTTTTCTCCTTTAAATCTCATTATTTCTGCCATCGATAAATAGGGTGAGGGTTTGAGCTGTTCAGGTTGGTTTATGTCCCTCCAATTTGAGTTGTACCGCGTATTTATTTCCTTGGAGATGTAGTCAATAATAAATCTTGTCTGACATAATCATCCACCATTTTTATTCATTTTTTTAGATTTAAAATATTGGGTATATATTGTTTTATTTCATTCAATTTATAACTTTCCCATTTCTTTTATAGTTATTAAAATTTGAAAAAAAAATCATAATAATTTTATAAAGTCTTAAATAAAGAAAATATTAATAAAATAAAGAGTAAATTTGTCTCTGAGTTTTGAGGTTTGTGTTTTTTTGTCATTGAGTTTTCAATTTATATATATTTTGTCCCCGAGTTTTGAGAAAGATATCAATTTAGTCAATGCTCTTGATATTTTCATTTATTAATGTAAAGAAAAATTGTTTGCTAATGATTGAAAAACTAACTTCAAGAACCGAATAGACTTTGATTTCAAAAATGAAATCTTAGAGACCAAATAAACATATTTTTCAAAACTCGGGATGAAATAAACATAAATTAAAAATGCATAGACCAATTAGATACAAAGCTCAAAACTCAGGAACCAAAAAGTTAATTTACCCTAAAACAAACTTATCTTTTAAAATAAAAATTTAAACTAAAATCATTATCAAATGAGCTCAATTTTATTTTCAGTCAAAATTTAAGGCTTAAATTAAAGGGTAAATTGAAAATAAGACCTCTGTAATTTTGGTTAAATGCACAAACAATCCTTATAGTTAAAAAATGATAAATTGCACTCACATAATTTTATAATTATACCAATGAGACTCATTCACAATTCACAACTAATACCGTAAATATACTAAATGCATTTGCTCACCTTTTTTTTTTCTACATGGCGGATGCACTCTTTATAGAGGGTTGTAAAAATAAAAATGAACTTTTTTTTAATTTAAAAACCTGACTTGTTATTATCTATTTTACTCTAAACCCTAAGGGGCCGTTTGGTTGCCAGGTTTGGGTAGGGAGTTGGGGTTTACACTACCCTAACCAATGTTTGTTTCCCAGTTTTGAAACCCAATATGATGGGTTTGTTAACCCCCCCCTCTTAACAAACCTATTCATTTTCACAGTTTCAACATATTTTACACTTAACAAACTCACTAAACCAAACACAGTGTTAACAACTCCTTGTTTAACAACCCCTGCTTAACAACTCCCTGCTTAACAACACCCTGCTTAATAACCCAAACCTGACAACCAAACGACCCCTAAATATACTAGATACCACCTTTTTTTTCTACATGGCAGATGCACTCTTTATAGAGGGTTGTAAAAATAAAAATGAACTTTTTTTAATTTAAAAACCTGACTTGTTATTATCTATCCCCCCCCCCCAAAAAAAATAGAAGGAGGGAAAAGAAGAGAAAATGAGGAAAAAAATTAAAAGTGAGCCCATATGTTAAATATATTACAGTACTAGTGGGTGGGGCTCAATGGCATATTTTTTAAATTACGTGGGTGTGATTTTCATTTCTTAAATATAAGGGTATTTCTTACACATTTGACAAAAATTATAATGATATTATTTAGATTACCCTAAATTTCAATATTGTGAACTATTTATTGGTGGTCTCAAATAACATATTTTAAGAATGTATTTTCATTTATATGATTACCTCAATTTTATTTTCACTTAAATAATATATTTATTTTTTAATAATTTATTTAAATCAAAGTAATAATTCATTAAAATATATGTACATTAATTCGTAAAAATAAATAGAAGTAATATAATATTTTAATAAATTTTAGAAAAATGTGTAACACGAGTGAGTGTGTGTATTTTTTTTTAGATATTTTAATAATTCCTCATTAAAATAAAATATGTAACTACTGAAAAAAAAAGTTCGGATTTTCCGTAGTCAAGCAACTAAGGAATGGGTGTTTGTTTTGATCTTACAACTTGTATGACCATATAAAGAAGAATAGAATAGGACTTAAATTGTAGTCAACGATGAATGAAAAAGACCGGCAATTGGGTCATTTCTGATATTTAATTTACATGCCTTAAAAGTCAAATTTGGCATATATAATTCTAAAAGCTATATAATACCTAAGATGCTAAAATTGAGAGAATATATTTTTTAAAGAGAGATTAGGTTCTTAAAAAAGAAGAATATGGGTCAGATTTATTAAGTAATTTTTTAATAAAGATGTTAGGGTTTAAAATTATGAACGGTCGTTATTGGTAAGTATAATCGACCTTCAAATTAAATTATTACGACATTTTCACCCGCCCTATAAAATTAAGAATTTCTAAGCTAATGTCATAATACATATGAAAGGAAAAATATCTTACATTTCATTTTTCTCTTTTTCTAAACCAAAATACTTTTCATACTATTTTCAGAAAAAGCTCAATTTTTTTATGAAAACTGTATTAATTGATGACGACGAACAACTCAATGAACTTACAATTAGCTTTGATATGAGATTGAAGCCTAACTTCCATCTCCCAACTTGATTGGTTCGAGATTAGTCAAATCTGAGATTGAAATATTATGTAATTAAATGTTCAAAGGTAAAAATGTACATTTAACTTTTTAAAAAATCATTATACAATATGTTAAGAGGAGGGTCAAAAAACATTAATATTTTTATTTGAAGGTCAGTTTTTCTAAAATCCCAATTATAATAAGGTTAAATTAAAACAAATAAATACTTAAAAAAAAAAAATCTTTGGTCCACATGTCTCCAATTCATCCAACTTGAGTAGGAAAGACCTCTCTCTCTCTCACTCTCTCTCTCATATCTAATCCTCCATAAACTAAATCTGAGAGAGATTCTTTGAATGATTATTTAAAAGGTCTTGATATGCCATTTTCATGGGAAATAAAATAATATGGTCTTAGCCATTGAATGGCTCTGACTCTCATTCTCTCTCTTCAATTAGTGAAAGTGGATGAGTACTGAAGACTTTTTTTTCTCTCTCTGTGTTTTTTTTTTTTAAATAGTGTAAAATATTTTTTTATAGTCTATATATATATATATATATATATGAAGACAGAAGACAAACCAATAAGGGAAGAGAAAATAAGCTGTTTTTTTTTTTCACAAAAAAATAAGAATGGGTTCTAACTCTAAGTTGAGAATTCCTATTCTGTTTTCTCTTATGATTATTATGTTAATTCTCTTGGGAGGCATTGTGTCAGCAAGGAAAATGAATTTGACAAATTCCAAACCCCTTTTATCTGGTAAATTTTTATTTCTAATCTCTCCATATTTTTATGTTTTCAAAAATATCCATTTAAAATTTTTTTTTTTTTTTGGGAGTTAAATATTTTTTTTTTGTTTTAATTTATAAATATGTGAATTATATATATTGTTTGTTAAAATTTGATTATATATCATTTGATTTTAGAAGATGAGAGAGAATTATTGGGAGCCAAGCTTGAGAGTGATAGCCCCGGAGGAGACGGTAGTTGGTTTGGGAATTATCGTGTAAGGCCGGCTCGAGCAAGTGATATTAAAGATGATGGTTTTATACCTTGAACCGGACCGGACCGGAGAAATTATTAAAAATTGAATCTATTGTGTAATGACTGAGTTTGCTTTTTTCTTGAACTGCCTTTTAAGTTTTATGTGGTGGGGGTGTTGACCAACCATTATCTTCCCTATTAGAAACTATGTATTTTATGGGATACAAATATAATGGTACCTTTCTCCTTGTTTACTCATTATTTTAGTGTTTGATTTTTCTTACCATACTCCAATTATATTCTATTGGTTTATAAAAGTTAATGAGAGCTATATATTTATTTAAAGTTGATCATATTTCACAGATAGATCAATAAAAATTAAATACCATATATTTATTTTATGTTGTTTTTTTTTTTTTTTTTTTGAAGACCATTATTTTATGTTGTTTGTTCAAGGTTTTATAAAAATAAGATGTTTGACTATGAGATTTTCTCATGACTAAATAACTAGGAATAATATGTTTGTGGCTATTTATATAGTTTGTTAATTTAATTTTCTTAAGACTTTATAGGGGATAGATTCCATTAAATAAATAAATTATAATTATTATATTAATGTAAAAAATTAATAAAAAAAACCCAATTATAATAGTAAATAGATTTTTATTTAATTTAAAATTTCTTAATTATTTTATAATAATTTTATAATATTATTTTTATATTTTCCATTACCAATTTTTCTTATAATTGCGTACTTTCCAAAGATAAAAAAATTGAGTAATTGTGACTTAAAATTTTTGACGATTTATAAATTTATTTTTTGTTATTTATTCGATACAAAATTTCATTTCTTATTTTATAATTGTATTTATTCCAGTAATTAAAAAGTTCTATCTAAATTTTTCCTTATTATTTTATCATCAATATAAATAATAAAAAAATAAACAGAATTTTTCAAAATAAAATAATAAAAATGAACTTTCATTAATTTGATAAAAACTTTCATTAAATTTAATGAAAGAAAAAAATGTATTTTTTTTCTAAATTATCAAAAAATTTAATATTTTTAATAATGTCAATTAAAAAAAGTATCATATGGTGAAATTTCTTATTGTTTAATGAAATGAGATTTTGAAAAGATAGGGTTCGAATCTAGAACTCAATTAAGTGTATGCTTTGAGTAATATTTTTTATTATTATTACTTTGAGAGAAAAAGATCTTGTCACAAGTTCAATCTAAGTTTTTTTTAATGATAAAATAAGGGGGAAATTAATTTTTTTAATTTCTTCTAAAATTTAAGGTTTATAACTATTTTTTGGGTGCACAAGTTCAAAAAATGAAACACAATGGGAAAATAAGTTTGAAGTTTTCGGTGCCAATGACCGGGGAAATCGTGTTAGTTTTGACCGCACCCCTTATATGACCATTATATAAAAGAAGAAGACAGGGTTTTGAAGTTAAACTTAATTTTAAAATTTAGTCAATGATTTGATGAAGGAAAACGACATGCACTTTTCAGTCATTTCCAGTCATTAATTCTCTTGTCATAATCTTCAAATTTGACATAATTCTCAAAAACTACAAAATACCTAAATTGATATAAGAGTTCATTAAAAACGAACAATGCGTACTTGAGGGTTTTTAAAAGTTTTTTTTCCCCAATAAAAACAATAAGATTAGGAGATTCAAATTTAGGATTAGTACTTCAAAAAGTAACTAGTTATTTATTATCAATTGAACAAGTGTTGATATGAGATTTGGAATAAAAAAAATCAGTAATGGGATAATTTCTTTCTATAAAATCAAAACATAATATCTTATACAGTTATGCCATCGTTTGAAGAATAACGTTTGTTTCACTAAAAATGTATTTTATAAAATATTTGTGCTGAGTCGGATTACATATGAGTGTTTTGTGTTCTCAATGTCTCTATATGTAGTATAATTTATTATTTGTAAATGTTTTTTAACTGGTAATCTTTTCCTTCAGTCTTTTTTAACCTTTTCATTCATCAATAAAAAATCATCATTTTTTATTAAAATAAACGGTAATAACAATTTATATCTAACTTGTAAAGGTAAAGCGCAATAATAAACTCATACAATTATTTAATTCTTAATAGACTTCAACTAAATAAGACATTTAATTGTAATTAAGATGGGGTAGCGATTTAAACCCTCCCCTCAAATATCAAAAGGAAAAAAAAGAACTTTAACTGGTTGGATCTCCACTTCCATAGTTACCCTTTCTTGGGCGATCATTTTGTGAAAGCAAGGCTCTTGAGGTATCCTCCAAATACATACGGTTGTTATCTGATTGAAAGAAATTTGATCATAAAAATAAAAGAATTAATTAGTGTTAAGCCTTTCACAACAAGAAAGACTATTCAATCAAATAACTAAAAAAATGCTCTAAGATTTGAATATTGAAAGGCATATATTGAGAAAGGCATGCTTACATGTTCTATGAGGTGTAGTAGTATCACCAACAAGTACTCTTCCAAAGGCCAGATGGGAGATAAGAATAAGCATGCCAATTAACCAAATTGCCCTAAAAAATATTGGATTCCTATTGGAAGCCATATAAGCAAATTCTTTCTTTTTCGTAATAAACCAAGCAATTCGAAGGCATATTTATAATAGCTTGAAAGTAAGGATTTAAAATTTCGGAAAATTATTGTTGAGCAACCAAGAGAATAGCTCTTTTGACTTTTCTCACTCTTTTTTTGGACAAAATATCGATATCTTTATAATCTTTTTGAAATAGAGAAAATGGTAGAGGAAAACTTCATTATCTACTAGATAAATAAATAAATTTATTTATTCAAATAGAGAAATTTTAATAGATGATATTTTTTTAATAATTTAAAAAATAGTAAATTGTTTGAAATATTTTAAAAATGATATTTATCAGGTGTTGATTAAAAATATTTATATAACTATCCATTCATATTTTCTATAATTTACCTTTTTTGTAATTATTAATTTATAATTATTTTTTAGTAATATTTTATCACAATGTTATTACTTATTAGTGGATTAGTATGAACTGCTTGTCAAAAAAAAAAGTGTTTGAACTGAAAAATGTACAAAAGAAATATATCGGCAAAAGATATATGCTGCCAAAATTGTGGTCAGAATTAGTGGAAATTTATTCACCAAAAGAAAAACGATTCACGTAAATGGGGGAAGAATATAGATTATGTGTTATGACTGACATGTCACAATTAATAAAAATATGGGGAAGAATATTAAAGATTTTGTGTTATGACTGACATTGAATACAATTTAATATTTATACCCCGATAAACACATAAATCAGTGTTTATCATTAACATGATAAAACAATTTATAAATTTTTTTTTTTGACTATTTTTACAAATATTGCATAAAAATTTGCCACCCAATGAAATTTCCCAAAAAATATTGATAATCGTAATGGAACTGGCATTTCAAAAATAATAAATGTACATTTTTTTTCTCTTTTATTTTTCTAATAGATGTCTGATATTAAATGGAATTGAAAAAGATAGAGGTCATTGAAAAAAAATTGTCCTTGCCATTGAAGTGGATAAATCACGTAATCATAATTTTAATTTTTAGAACAATATATAACTAATTTAAGTGTTATCTTTTAAATGATTACAAAGAAATAAGGGAGATTTTGCATGGATGAAGGATTATTTTAAAATCATCTGTGTAAAAACGAAATTAGGTAATCGTGCTACAATTGAAACATTTTAGTAAACCGTGGTAGGAACTACTTGTTTATAGATTTTTTAATTTTTACCGATCCTTATCTTTTTTGGCTTGAAACGAAGACTTTGATCAACACCCCCATCATATAAAATCTCAAAAAAATATGGATATTGATTAATAACCTATTTTTTAAATATTTTATTCTGGTTAAACTTATTTTTTATAATAGTTTTTTGGGGCCAAAGATCAGGATCGAAATATACGTTTCGTCAACCGAATTTCTTTCTATTATAGTTTTGTCTCAACTTCTTTGCTCTTTCTAAAAGTGCTCTATTATTAGTCTTAAATAATTTGGAAAGATATTTAGAGGGTTTCTAGCAAATATTTGTTTTATTTAGGAACGGTGTTTAATGACAGTTTTTTATTTTTAAATATTAGGATTATTTTTTTTTATAACAAACCCAGGGATGGAGCTAGAAGTATTTTTTAAGGAGGTAAAAATTTCAAAAACGCTATTTTTTATAATAAAAGGGGCAAAATAGATCAAAATCCAAAGGCTAAATTATATATCTCGTCCTTAACCTATTGTGTTTGTGTAAATTTTTTCCCTAAATTTTTAAAAATGTCACAAACGTCCTCATCATTTTATATTATACATGTTAATCATTGTGTCGTGAATAAAACAAGTTAAACATAATAGAACCGTTCACTTATAACACACACACATATATATTTGTATTTGCCACGGAGATAAAAAAACACCAACCAAAACAACCCAAAAAAACTTAATATGTTAATAAATGTTCTAAATTTGTATTATTTTGCACCTCATTAACAATGACTTATTCAATAAATTAAACTCTCACTTTTTAATTTGTTTTTTGTTGTTGTTATTTTTAATAAAATTTGAACACATAACAAATGTACATTAAGAGCTTTTTCTGGATTCGTTAAAACTAATTGAAAGTGGGGTACGATTTACAATTTAAGAAATCTCCAAGGTATTTTAGACAACTTTCAAATCAAACCACAAGAGTGTGATTAGAAAAATCAGACAAAATTACGGGAGGTGGTTTGTAATTATCTCTAATAAATATTATTTTGTTCGTAATACTTATTAATATATTTCAATATCAGATTTATCAAATAAAAGTTACATACACTTGTCCCTGATGTCCTACTAAACCAAGGTTTTAAAAAAAAAAACTACCAACCACCAATGGCAAAATAGAGAGCGAACCGGCCCAAATATGTTATTTGAATCTATATGTTGGGCTTTTTGAGACCAGAAAAGGCCCAAACCAATTTTCACCAAAGCCCAACCCAAATAATGAGAAGAAAGCTGCAATTATTTTTTTTTATAAAAAATACTCACCTCCTCATCGGAGTTTCTCTTGACTTTCCTACGTGTTTTAGTCCTATGAGTTAAAACAAACCAGTGGATCTCATGTATTTAATAAAAGAATATATATTAATTATCCCTTAATATATTTTATCTAATAAAAATTTAACACATAGGAAAGTCAGGGGGAGTTCCTCCGATCAGGAGGCAAGTATCTCTCTCTTTTTTTTATGTTCATTTTGGTGACTTCATTGGCTGTTTATAGAAGTCGAAGTGGTGATTCCTTACTTTTTTTTTGCTTTTTTTAATAAAAAAGTGGATAGTTTTTGAATTTAAAAAAGAACCTCCAAGAAATTTTTCTTAAAGTGACTTTTTAAAAAACCTAAAGAAAAAAAAAAAAAAAAAAAATAATGAACTCAAGACAAGACGTAGGATTTGCTTTATAAACAAAAAAAACAAACATAGGGATTTGCTAATAATTGTCTATCTTTTATAATAAATTACATCTAATATAGGAGGGCGAGGGAGGAACTTTCAATTTAGGAGAGAATATTAATACCTAATCCGTTGAAATATTAATTACTTATATAAGATCCTATAAAACATGTGTAAACATTTAATGGCGATGTAATTCATCTTATATATCTTATTATACAACTCTACTCTTTTAAAATTTAACTAGTAGCTATAAAAAGTAATTGTAAATAAAGAAAATTTTGATCAGATGAATCAGTGGTAAAATATTAAATTATATATTTTTATTCTAAATTTATCATTGATACACACATTATGATCAATCACTAATTAAGATAGTAAAGATTGCTATATTTACAAATACTTTTTAGATTTGTTATTTGTACAAATATTACATCAAAATCTGCTTACCCAATGAAATTTCTTAAATTTAAATAATGTATTCAATGATTATGGACAAATGGTGTTGATATACAAAATTAATTTGTGAAATTTAAAGGGTGTCAAAAATTTCATCTCAGTATAATCACTTCACCTAAGTATTTCACCTAATTTTTATCTCAATATAATCACTTCACCTAATAACTATTGATCGACTGTTATATATGATATATTTCTAATTGATAAAGATGAAAAATTACTATTTTTTTCTAAACTCAAGTTTAATCTATGATGTCTATTGGTTATTTAATTAGTATTTCCTCCTCATTTATTTATATTTTATGTGATTGGACCTCAGTGGAAATAATTTGAGTTCACACGTGATGCGAGTGGATGTTGAGATATATATTACCCAATTAAATTTATCTTTATAACTATATAAGTTAAAACAAGTTCAATTTATTCTTTTAAAATATTTTAGAGTATAGTAACAAATAGTTTCAATTCTAAGAGATTATATAATACGGTCTTATATATAAAACATATCACCAATAATAAATGACTTTATGATATAATATATTACAAATCGATATATGTATAAATAATATTTATCATGGGTATTGGGTGGGCTATCGGTGGCCAGGTCCGTAGTTACCGCCTCCAGGTTTATCTCGTCGAACAATCCGAAATCTTTGTGTTTTCTTATCAACTGTAAAGTAAAATGGAATTTATGAAAGAATCAACTGAAAAGAACTTGGAAGACAGTTGAAGAGAAGGAAAAAGAAGTCAATTTTCTTTTTAGATTTATGGTCAGTTTGATTTATTTTATTTTTTATTTTTAAAACTCAACAACTACTTTTTCACTCCTCAAAAGCTTTTTTTTTAATGGATTTTAAAACTAAGAAATGATCAATAGAAAGTTGAATAATTTGAAAATAGGAAACAAAAATAATGGTTACTGCCACAGGTGGAGCCAAAGATTTTAAGGAGAAAAAATTATATAATGCCAAAGATTTTTAATTTTTGATTTTTTTAATGTAAAAATGGAAAAATATAAGTAAAAATTTGACTGTTTAATGCATTTTATATATTTTGCCCTCAAATTTTTAGATAATAATTTTATATAGTTTTTGCCCCTAAAAGAAATTCCTGGATCCGCCTGGGTGGGGCAAGATAAATAATACTAAAATTTAAAATTTTTCACATAAAATATTACTATTTTTACTAAAAAAAATTCATTATTTTAAGAAATGAAGGGGGGCAAGCCCCCTAACCATAAGGTGGCTCTGCCATGGTTACTTACTAAAGTTTCAATTTTAAAGTGTTTCTAATAGAACTAACTAAAAAGATAATATAGATAAAAACTTCATTCTTATGAGGTTTAAGGTCTGAATCTCCTCTCCCTCAATTTAACGTAATATAAAAAAAAAATAAATAAAATAAAAATAAAAATGTTTCCACAAACCAGAATGAAGTTCACAAACAATATTTAGAATTAGTATTCATAATCGCCATAATCATAAGCATATAAGGGTTGAGAAATATGGCTTACAATGTTTTGAAGGAGGTATTGTGGTTTGAAAGAGTCTCCCACTTGCCATATGAGAACCAAAGAGAAGCATTAATGTGAAGACAATCTTCCAAAAGATTGCATTTTTCTTGAAAGCCATGACAATCAAATTCCTCAACAAATTTCTCTGGTTATTGTGTATATAAAAAAAGGTTAAGAAACTACTTATTTTAACCCTTCAATCAGTCGTCTTCATAGGAAAGGTTTCTTTGATAAATAAAATATAATAAATTAAATAGTAGGTAGAAAAGTAGTTATCCAAGATTCAAATCCCTCACAACTTTAATTGCTTATAGTAATGGAAACCTTTCCATTACTCACATCTTTCTTTCTCAAAAATTAGAAAAATTTATTAATGAGTAAGTTTAATTTCAAAACAAAAAGCGTTATCATACCAACCTTAACTTTTTAAAATTTGACTAGGATTTAAAAAACACTTTTAAAATGTTGATTAAAAAAATAAAAAGCTATAAACAAATTTAATTTTTAAAATGTAAAATAAGACCTAAATTATCATCAAACGGGTATTTAATACTTATACCTTGATTATATATATATATATATATTAAAAAGAACATTTTTTTTATTATTTTAAAAAAAGAAAATATATTTTTTAAAATTTTGAATTAAAAGATTTTTGTGCGAAACTTTTGGGTGCTATGACATTGAAGAAGACCAGGCAAAAAAGGTTTGAACTTGGAAGAAAAGTTGTGGAAAATTGTGCTTAAAATAATAAAAACAAAAGAGAGAAAAAAAAAAAAAGAAAGATATCAAACTAGTAATTACAGTTTCTTTGAAAAATTCAAACACGTTCTTCGACTCTTGAAACGATTATCCACAAAAATTATATTTTGTCAAATATTGAGTTCATCGAATGTATAGATCTTTCATATTAGTTAATAAAAAACAATTTAAAAGAAATCTATAGAGTTGTTCATTAAAATAGAAAGAAAACCATCCATCAATTGTCGTTCATTTTTTTTAGTTATTACATCAAATTAAATGATAAGAGATTAGTTTATATCGATGTTCTTTAATGATATTTCCTTCTATCTTTGCTTTTTTCTTAAATGGGTAAAGCAATTTCCAAGCATTTATTCTCTTTTACTTTAGAGTTTAGACGCGTTTTGGTTTACATTAAATTTCCTAATTAATTCTTCAAGGGTCTTTCGACTCAATTTGTTGCATTTTAGAATTTGTCAAAAGGTCAGTGGTTTTGTTTGACAATTTCCTTTAAAAAATCAATAAAATAGAATTGGGTCGATTGGAGGTTTTTCCCCCTCTTTTAGATATTACAAATAAATTGAAGAAGGGGTGATTTGAACTTCTACCAACTCTAATTCACTAAAAATAATAATTAATTATAATCCAATAAAAAAATATTTATAAATTTAATTAACATTTAAAGATTATAAAATTATTTTGAAAATGGGGAAAAATTCCAACAGTTTCCCAGGAAAATCTCCATCTTTGTCGTGTTTGTGTTTCGTTTTTTATGGGGATGATAATAATAATTTATTTTTAATTACAATTTTCCTCTCTCATCTTTTCTCTTCTCTACCTTTCTCTCTCATTAAATCAACGGGTTAATAGAAATCCCATAGATTTAGAAGGGGTTCTAAACCGAGGCTATGGGATCCCCAATAGTAGAGATGACAAAATTCTCCGCAGGTTAAGAACCCGCTCCCAATAGTATGAAACCCCCACTTTATAGCGTTAGGGTTAGGAAGGGAAATTTTCCCAAATTTATTATACGGTTAGAGGATGGGAACACATTCCCCGCCTGCCCCCGACCCCGACCCCGATATTTTAATAACATCTTATGTATTTTGTTTACTTTTATCTTTATTTATTAGAAAAAAATATATAAAATGTTTAATATTGTATTTTCTTTTTATCTTAAAATGTATATTTTAAATATATATTCATTTTTTATATTTCTTTTTAAATAAAAATAAAAATTTTAAAAATGAAATTTTCCCCCCCGGGAACCCGATCCCCAAACGGGGAGTCCCCGAACCCGCCCTTATTCTTTGGTTAGGGGATAGGGTAGGGCATGAGGATTTAAAATCCCCACGGGTTAGGGGATGGGAATGACATCCCTGACCCCGCCCTGTTGTCATCCCTACCCAATAGGGTGTAGAACCTCTTCCCTATAATAACTTTTTGACTAAACAAACATGGAACTCAGATCACCATGAGATTTGGTTCCTCATCCCTCGCCTCATTGACATCTTTAGTTCTACTTAAAGTCTTTCTAACTATTGTCATTCAAGGGAATATAGATAAATAATACGGTTTGAATTCATGACTTCCGATATTCTACTAAATTATTATATGGCCTGAAAAATTAAATCTAACTAAAACAAGTTTAATTCATTCTTCAAAATATTATGAAGATTATAGAATATATAAACAGATAATTTCCAACTCTATAAAATCGTCATAATATGTCTTATCACCAATAATGGATATTATTGACTTTCTAGCAGAGTAAATAATTAATCCATATATACATATTACATAAATATATATTAGTCCATTCACTTATATGGAATTAGAATTGTACGAAATCAAATGAAAATAATGGGTATGAATAAGACATTCATGTGATGTTCCTCACTTTAAAAAATTTTAGAATCGAAATCATATTTCTTTTTATGTTGTTTATTTACATTATGAATATGAATATGAATCAAACGTCTTATTGTTTACTCTAATCAATTAACATATATTATTTTTATTTATATTAATGCTTTTATTTTAATAAATTTATTTGAAATCATTGATAACAAATAAAATAGTTATTAAATAAATATTAAATTAAAATGATATATTGATGAATCCACTAAATTTATATAAATTAAAATTCATTAATATTAAAGAAAATGGTAATATATAGGTCCATTCCGCCGTTTTTCATTCCCAATACATTAACATGGGCTAAATGTTAATGAAGATGCATGTTTGGGTTTAATACGGTTGGTAATCATGGATTAGCCCGCCAGGTCCGTAGTTGCCACCTCCAGGTTTATCAGGTCTCATACCCCCATACCAGTGTGTATTCTTCGTGGTCATTTCCATTTTGTTTTCAACTGTTACAAGAAAATGGAATTTAAGGAAGGATAAAGTCAAAATAATTTGAAGCAAAAATAATTGATTTATTTTTTTCTTGTATAGATTTATTGTCCGTTTGATTTTGATTTATATTTTAATTTTCAAATTTAAACTTGTTAATCAACTACTTTTCCACTCTTCAAATTTTTATTTTTTTTAAATTTACCTCAAATTTTAGAAACAAAAATTAGTTTTACTTTGAGAAAAAATATATATCAAAAACATTTTTATAGAGTGGATTATAAGACTAAGAAATGATTAATAAAAAAAAAAAGTTTAATAATTTGAAAATAGAAAAATAAAAATAATGGTGTGACTACTAAAGTTTCAATTTCACATGGTTTCTTTTAGAGCTAATTAAAAAGAGAGTGGATATTAAAATGAATTAAATGTACTATCAATGACAAATAATAGGTTAAATCATATGTTTGTCTATATTTTTGTATTGTAGACTTGATTTTTGTACTTAATAAAAAGTTTAATTTTAATTCATATACGTAACTTCTGTTGAATTTAGTCCAAAATACTTTTAACAGATTCATTCTAGTACTTTTATAAATTTAATAAATAATTGCTGTGTCAATGAAACTTTTATTAATTTAAACAAAAAAATGAATATGAACTCATTACACTTCTTTTATGACATTCTTTTATCTTTATCACTTATAAAATTAAGGGTAAAAGGTAATGAGAATGATATGTAACACCTCTGTGGGAGTTTAGGGTTCAGGTTTAACTGGTCATATAGACAAATCAGTTCGATTCCACTGATTTCTTATATAAATTTGTGGGAGGGGGTTTCTGGCCTACTATTAAAGTTGGGTTGGCTGAAATGGGCTGGAGTGAGAGGGGGGTTAATGGGCTATTTTTGGCCTGGATTAGACTGAAATGGGCGGCCCATTTCATATTTAAACTAATTGATCACCAAAAATCACTTGCCTGGGAATCGCGCTTCAGACTCCCACAAGGAAGAACAATAGGTTGACCAACTCATCTACGCGTTAGTCATTGAGCATTGTATAGACTATTTAATACATATAAGTTTCACTAATGTATGGCAATCAAATTAATACGGGTGATAAAATATGTGGAGTAAATATAAGGATGAAATCAACGCAAGAGATTAAATAGAAGAACAAAAATTAAACTAATAAAATTACATAGATTAAATTAGCATAGATGATAAATTACATCATGAACAGACATAATACATTTACATAAATACTACTTTTAAGAAAAGCAAATTTAAAAGAGAAATAAAACCTTGAAAGGAAATTGATCATCTTGAATGAAACAATGGTTGGATAATTCTTAAATAATTACGAGTTTCCATCTCTAATATTAATAGATAATAAAGAAAGGCAAATTTAAAAGAGAAATAAAACCTTGAAAGGAAATTGATCATCTTGAATGAAACAATGGTTGATAATTCTTAAATAATTACGAGTTTCCATCTCTAATATTAATAGATAATAAGAGGAGTCACTCATAAACTTATAAGGGTGTGTTTGAGAGTGCTTTTGACTAGGCCAAAAACACTTTTAAATTAGCAAAACACTTCCTAGATACAATATGTATATTTGGCTACATTCTATAAGCATTTTTTATAAAAGTTAAAAGCACTTCAAAGTGCTTTTTGAAAAAGTAAGTATTAGATCCTTTTGAAGTGCTTTTGATTTTTTACATCTTGTATTTTTAATTTCTTTTACACATTTTATCTCTCTAACTTCGCTCTACATATTTTATATATCTCTAATTCTCTTTACATACTTTCTCTCTCTAACCTCTCTCTGCATAAGATATTCTCTCTCTAACTTCTCATTACATTAAATTTTCTCTCTCTAACTTCTCACACGTTTCTCTCTCTATCTTCTCACACATTTTCTCTCTCTTACTTATTTTTCTACAGCCTCTCTAACTTTTACTTATACACTTTGTTTCACTAACTTATTTCTACATATTTTCATATCTACACACATTTTCTTTAAAAATACACTAAATATGATTCAAAACACTTTTAAATATTAGAACCAAACAATAAGTTAATATACCATCAAGCACTTTTTATCATAGTACTTATAATAAAAATAATTTGATTAAAAGCACTTATTTCATAAACACTCTCAAACAACCCCTAAATCTTATTAGGTTCATTCATGTTTTCGATGTAGGATTAATTGGATCAAAGGATTAAAATGAAGATACGATATAAAAGAATAAAAATTTGTGGACATAAAAGAATAAAAATTTGTGGAAAAAAATTAATAAATGTAGATAGAAATTGACATAATACATGGTCAATACTCACCAGATGTTGAAGCTCTAAATCTGAGATTCCCAACGAGTCTCCCTGATGCCATATGTGAAGAAGCAAAAAGCAGCAGTAAAGTGAAGAAGAAGGGGTTAACTAACAAACTAGCCAAATTTTCAATGAAATAACACTTTATAGCCACATGTATGAAAATGACAATAAATAGCCATCAAGAGTCAATTGATTTACCAAAAAGCCCTCTCACAAATTTCTAGCCATCAAATCGGTTTTTGTTTTCAAAAAAATCTCTCTCCTCACTTTAATTTATTCTTTATTTTCTCTCCCATTTTTCATTTTCTTCTCCCTCTCCTTCACCACAACCGTGGCTCTCTCTCTCTCTCTCACACTCTCTCTTCCATTTTTCTGAAAAATGGCTTGAAGATTCAAAGCAAAATGTGACTAAAATTGATGAAAGGTATGTTTTTTTTAATTCATGAAAAAACATAGATCTAGTTACAAGTTCGGTTTTTTTTTTTTTTTTTTTTCCTGATTTCTCATATCTGTAAGTAACAAGTATGGTTTTTTTTAAATCTCAATTATAGCTGATTCATTCTCTCTTTGTTTATCCGATCTGGTAGATTTGAAGCTTCCAATCTCTCACTTTATTTTCTCTCCATTTTTTCATTTTTTCTCCCTCTCTTTCACCCCAACCATAACACACACTCTCTCTCTCTCTCTCTCTCTCTCTCTCTCTCTCTCTCTCTCTCTCTCTCTCCATTTTTTCGAAAAGTGGCTTGAAGATTCAAAGCAAAATGTGACTAAAATTGAAGAAACGTATGTTTTTTTTAATCCATGGAAAAACTTAGATCTAGCTAATAAGTTTGGTTTTTTTTTAATCTCAATTTTTTCTGATTCATTCTCTCTATTTCTCAGATGTGGTAGATTTGAAGCTTCCAACTCTCAATATTTTGGTTTTTCTTTTTATTATCATTATTGAAGATGAGTTTTTAAAGATCTTGTTTTTTGACCTTTTTTCAAATATGAAAATCTGGTGATCTTTCTTTTCTTTTTTTTTTTTCAAATATGGGTTAATGGCTCCGCTTACAAATTACAGAGTATTTTGTACAATTTTTTAGAAAAGAGAAATGCATCAAACAAGGGTACAATCTGCACTTTTATGTATAACCGAAAGTATCGTAGTACCAATTATACAATTGTAAGTCTTGTATCTTACATCATTTAATGTAATTAGAAAGAAAAAAACTTTAGAAAAAGAGAGGGAAATTGAAATTGGGTTACGTTGGAGGGGATATGGAGGAAGGATGTGATCAATCTTCCAAGAGAAGGAACTAAAAAGGGTTTCAAACCGCACTGATATGTACTATGACCCTGATTGGATACCTCATCAACTTATCCTGTTGCGTCAGACGTTGGGTTTGCAAAAAGAACTGAAAAGCAACTATCGAATTTGACGCAAACTATCAACTCATGAATTTGAAAACTATAAAATTTATGACAAATTAGTATAATGCGTACAATAAGTACCATAATTGTACAAAGGACATGAACCATTTTTCTTCTTCAATATAGTACCAAAACAAATGACATATTACGTATATTATATAAAAAAATGCATCCGAAAAATAACTAAAAAGAAAAACATAAAATTAATATAAAAGTTCATAAATCATGAGTATAAATAGATACCCGCACAATATGTATAATATGTATAAACGGTATAAACCGCAAATATGTATAGTAGGTATTGTACGTATAATAGGACACCCAGCCAAAAATCCCGCCCCTTGAAAAAGTAAAAAGTAGTTTTGTCAAATCAACTACAAGAAAAGAGATCCGACAACGGCCTCATTCAACTTTTAAGGGTAAATATGGTATAAAAAAATAAAAAGTGGCTAAAAATTGTAATTATAAGAGTGGTTGCTATTTTTTGATTCATGAAGTCAAAAAGTGGTTGTTTTCCTTATTATCTCAAGAAGAAGAAGATTGTTTTTCCTTGGTAACCCATTTTGTTACTCTCTTTGTAGTTTTCTCATTCTTAACAATTTTTCGTGTATATATAGGAAGGAAAAGGTACTTGTTTGTATTTTTTGTTTAAAAAAAAATAGATTTTCAACTTTTTTGGTCGAAACGAAAAGTCATCATAAGCTAAAATATATAATATATATGCCCAGGTTTATTAACAACCCTTTTTTTTTCATTTGCATTTCAGAAATTTATTTGTTATAATAATTTTGTGGACAAGATAAGGATAGAAATATTCGTTTTGTCTCAATTTTTTTTTTTTTGTTCTTTTCTAAAAACGCCCTAATAATTTATGATCTATTTGGAGGTTAAGTAGTATGTTGGAGAAGTTTAAAATATGCAATACAAAAAATAAATAATAATATAGAGAAAATAACGATGGCCAACATAAGTATACATCAAGTGATTAAGTATCTATTCTTTTATATGAGGTTGAAGGTTCGAATCTCTCAAATCTAATTTAATATTAGAAATATAATATATATATATATATATAGAGAGAGAGGATTACGATGTTGACTCTATTAAATTTGAAGATTGCACCAATTACCGTAACAAATCTTTCCCATTTTATCTCACCATAAATCTCACATGTGATTCATTTAAGCCACACCACCACCTCATTTACCATGCTGAGATAAATCACGAATTTTGGTCAATTCAAAATTACTTTGGTCAAAGACTTTATTTATTTTCTTTTCGAAAAGTGCATCTGACGGTCAAACAAACGTTTGATCATTTGACTATTATTGTCTTTTTAAATTTAATCTTTAATTTGGGCTTATCTAAAACCCAACATAGTCGACACGACGAATAATTACACACTGTATTGGATTTATTTATATGGACCAACATAATTTTATTAGTCCATTTAACTAAATAGGTTAATAATATGAAAAACAGAAATTATTAACAAACAACCACTTTGAAAGGACAGTTATGTGGACCTGGCTTTGCATCCCTGTTCTGGTGAAGGAAGTGGTTAATATATTACTAAATTGATCAAATGATATTTTTAAGAAAATAAAATATTGCCACCCTCAAGGATTTGGTAATAAAATATATTTATCATAATGTCCTTATTAAGGAAGATTTAAAGTAAAATATTCATTGCATTTATCAACAAAGAAAGAGACAAACATATATAATACAAGTTGCCTTAAACTATGAACCAACTTATTAAAAAAATTCCTAGTTTTCTTGACCAATTACATTGACTATAATTTATGGTCTTTTTCAACTTCTCATGATGTAACCTTATTTAACAATTACCTATTGTCCATATTAATGATGAACCAGTTTTAGGTGAAATCTCATTTTCAACTAAAGGGGATAGTATATAAAAATTTCATTTCAAAACAAAAAAACTTTTCCCTACTAGACAAACTTGAATACCTTCTTTTCACAAAGGACAATTACAAGGAAGGAAGTATGAAATAGAGTCATTAACCAACTGCAGCCTGCATTTCCAGCAACTGGCACACGTTTCGCATTGTTGGTCGGGATTGAGGATTGGTTTGCACGCATGAGACCGCTAAATTCATAATCATAGATAAGTTGGTCACCATATTTTGATCTTGAGGAAACGATAGACGGGAGTCTAAAATGTCTTTCAGGTCAATGTTATTTTCAGATGAAGAATGTAAAGTAAGAATGAGATCTCCAGGATGCCTTCCCATAAAAACTTCAAATACTAGAACACCGAAACTGTAGACATCGCATTTTTCCGTCACCGCCATTGTGTATGCAAGCTCTGTACATTTAGTTTATGAATTATAAATAGTTAGTTACTTTTTCCATTTGAAAACCAGGACTGATTAAGAAAACATCCTAGAATTTAAGCAGACTGAATTCCAAAAGTTGATTGCAAAGTTGATTCTATCAACCTAACCATTTTATCTTTTCACACTTCAATACTAGACTTTTGACACCATTATTCTTACAAAGTTAATCAAAGCTGAAGTCCACACATACATATGAAAACTCTAATGATGAGTCAAAACAGTAGACCGTGTACTAGAAGCTAACTTCCATGAAAGTTCATTTTATTGAAAAATTAAAACAGAGAGTTTTGAATAATACCTGGAGCAATATAGCCACTGGTGCCTACAACTGCTGTCCAATTAGATGTGTCGCGCTTTAAAAGTCTCGCTGTGCCAAAATCTGTGATACGAGCTTTAAATTCGGAATCCAACAGGACGTTATTTCCCGTTATGTTTCGAAGTATAATCGGAGGACTACGGTCATGATGTAGATAACATAACGCCTCGGTTATACCTTCCACAGCCTTGATCCTCTTTGACCAATCGAACTGCTCGGCTTCTTTATCAATGCTCAGTACATGAGTTAAGCTTCCTCTTTTAATATAATCATATATAAAAAATGAACACACTCCTCTACAACTAAATCCAAAGAGTTTGACAATGTTCCTGTGTCTTACTTTTGTTAAAGCTGTTACTTCATTTTGAAAATTCTTTAAACTCTCCATCTCAATTCCATCATCCGAAGAATGTAGCTTCTTCACTGCAAATACCTCGCCTCCATGCATTTCTGCTTTGTAAACTTTTCCTGAACCTCCTTCCCCTATGCAATACTTAACATCAAAATCCTTTGTAGCTTCAATTATGTCAGAATACTCAATTCTACCATTGAAGTACCAAATGTTCAAAGACACCTTTTCCATTGTTGTTGTTGACGCGCCACTATTTTCCGGCACTCGTTTAGTTTTCTTTCGAAGGATATACGAAATAGTTCCAAAAAGTACTATAGAAATTAATAGTGCTCCCACTAAAATAGGAACAAGAATAGTTACTAGTTTCTTCTTCGTAATTCCTCCATTTTTCGTCACAAGGTTGCTGCAGCGTGGGATCCCTTCGATGTCTCCACATAAACCTTTATTGTTACTGAAAGCGTCTGGTTTAGCCCTATCAAAGATGCCTCCATCAGGAAGAGGGCCCTCTAGAGAGTTATAGGAGAGATTAATCGAAACAAAACTCACCATGTTGCTTAAGGATCTGGGGATGGAACCAGATAGGTTATTATGAGACAAGTTCAAATTCTCTAAACTTATCAGATTTCCCAGAGTGGAAGGAATTTTCCCACTCAGTGAATTGTCACTTAAATCCAGCAATTCTTGCAAGGAAACAAGATTTCCGATGTCAAACGGGATCGAGCCATTCAGCTGATTCTTGCTTAGGCTTAAAGATAGCAACTTGGAACAGTCACCTATTTGGGAAGGAATTGATCCCCTTAACATATTATTCGATAGGTCTAGCCGTGCTAGATTGGCAATGCTTCCGAGTCCTACAGGTACAGGACCCGAAAGTTGATTGTTTCTCAATCCTAGAACGGATATTTTCGACAAATTTCCAATACTTTCCGGTATCAATCCCGAGAGATTATTGTTAGAGAGTTCAAGCTCCACTAAATTCTTCATCCGAGTAATCTCATCTGGAATCTCACCAGTTACCATATTCCCACTAATCCTCAGTTGTGTCAAATTTTCGCTCTCTCTCCAATTAGGGGAAAGTTTACCTTGAAGCTTATTGTAGCTCAAGTCAATGTAATTAAGACTTGGATACACTCCAAAATCTTGGTCCAAAAATCCAGTTAGACTATTATTCTGAATCAAAACACGAAATAAACTCGTACAATTTTTCAAGCACATCGGAATCGGACCGGTGAAGCGATTGTACGCCGCCGAGAAATTAACAAGCAGTCCTCCTTTGCAAACTTGGGGTGGCAAATGACCAGTAAAATTATTTTCAGCAAGATGAAGAACAGTCAAAGATGACATATTCCCCAATTCTTGAGGCACTTCACCAGTTAGGTTGTTAATAAACAACCTCAAATCCGTTAACTTCCTCAAACTTCCAATACTCACAGGAATTTGTCCAGAAAAATGATTATCATTTAGACGAAGAACTGTTAAATTAGTCAAATTCCCTAAAGATTGAGGAATTGGACCAGAAAATTGACTCCTATCAAAAGCAATCAATTCCAAAGACTTAACATTTCCAATCTCTTCAGGAACTCTTCCTTCAATCTGAGTATCTTGGAGCAGAAAATTCTTCAAACTTTTCAAACCCATTAAGGAATTATCAGACCCATCTGGGAATAAACGAGAATCTAAAAACCCGGTAACGAAATTACGAGAAAAATCAAGCTCAAGAACCTGAGTGAGATTAGCTGAAGAAATAGGTAGTGTAGTATTGAGATTATTAGTGGAAAGATCAAGATATTGAAGCTTGGAAAGAACTCCAATGGAGGGTGGTATAATTCCAGAGAGATTATTAAATTTGTTACGTTTAAGAACTTCAAGAACACAGATCACATGCAGAAATTGAAAAATACACAGAGAAATTATACTGGTTCAGCTCACAAGAAACAAATCATTTCTTGGAGCCTAATCCAGTTGCTGAAGACGAAATCTCTTCAACCATGCACTAAACTTGAGGATCTTGATTACAATGGAGTTGCCAAGTTTCATCTATCAGAAAGAACAAAACAGAAAGATAAAGAAGAAGAAGATTACAGAACTTTTCTCACTTTTCTCTCTACAAACAGATCTCACAATCTTGATCTGTAAACTTTCTCTCTCTAAGATGAAAACCTCTCTCAGAAAACAGCCTTGGCAGCTTCTCTCTTTAACAAGAAGAAGAAAACCCCTTTTTTTCTACAACTGAAATCATCCCACGAGATGTAGCTGCAAAACCAACTCATAAAGCCAGCTGTTAACCACAACAAATAGGAGATATACGTGGCAACCTAACAGCCAAGTGGTTTTGGGAAAATATCTTAACAACTCCACTAAGCTAAACTATATTAAATAGCTTAAATAAAGCTACTTTAATCACTAGAAGACAAAACATTATAAATCATAACAGCATTCACAAAATTTAAAATCAAGACGAAGAAGATTCGGAAGCAAAGGAAAGTTCAAGTTTTCAAGAGTACCTTTTAAACCAGTATGAGCTAAATTAATTTCAATGACACTGCTTTGGTTATTGCATGAAATTCCAGTCCATTGACATGGGTTTGAAGCAGAGGAATTTGAGTTTGACGGAATGATCCATGAATCGAGAATTGATTGTTGCTGAGGGAGGCTTTTCTTCCATTTGAGCAAGGCCTCTGCTTCCATGGCTGAACTTTCAGTGGTTTTCAAAGTTGAAAGAAGAATAAAAACAGAGAAAAAAACAGGGGATTTTAATATTTGTGAAACAGAGCGGTTTTTGTATTGACCGGCCATTATGGACAGTTGGTTTTTGGAATTTGATTAAAATTGTAAGCTTGCCTGTCTAATCTCACAACTCCCAACACTTGCCTGTCTAATAGCTTCCACTCTTCATCCTTCATACCATCTGGCTTCTCTCCCAATGGCAGATGCAACTTCCTGCTAAACAAGTAGTCTTCAATCTACATCATCCAGAATGAAAAATTTGAACCATCAAATTTTCCGATCCCAATATCCTTTATGCTATCCATCGATCTCTAACACAAGTCCCTTAAACCTGATGCTCTGATACCATTTGTTGGGAATTTGAAGGATTTGCAACTCCCTAAACTCCCTAAATCAAGAACGATAAATAGCAGCACAAAGAATAATAATAAAAACGAGAGAGAAAACGACACGATAATTTTTATAATTTCTATTAGTGCTCCCAATCGACGCGAATATTGCGGGCCCACTTATGAATAAGATGAAGATTACTTGAGAAATTATAAGTTTAACAATCGATCACGAACTCTCTATTTTCTCTCAATAATGAATAGCCCCAAATAAACCCGAATTTGATTTATTCTCAAAATCACTACTACCCACAATTAGGATTTCACTCTTCGTAATAGCCAACCACCGCCATTGATTGGAATTGAATTCTCTCGACTAAAAAACCACATTGAAAGGCGCCACTTTTTGTCTTATATATAAAACAAAAAATAACCCTAATGGATTTCCAACACACGCCACATGTCATAATGGACAGCCAAAAATCAATATGATTTCCTTTTATTTTGGGCTTAATGAATAATTCGGCTTTTCATAAAATTCAATTGACTCAACATATCAAACTAAAACAAGTTTAATTCATTCTTCAAAATATTATGAAGATTATAGAATATATAAACAAATAATTTCCAACTCTATAAAATCGTCATAATATGTCTTATCACCAATGATGGATATTATTGACTTTCTAGTAGAGTAAATAATTAATCCATATATACATATTACATAAATATATATTAGTCCATTCACTTATATGGAATTAGAATTGTACGAAATTAAAATGAAATGAAAATAATTGGTATGAATAAGACATTCATGTGATGTTGCTAACTTTAAAATTTTCTAGAATCGAAATCATATTCCTTTCATGTTGTTTATTTACATTATAAATATGAATCAAACGTGTTGTAGTTACTATATTACTTATGGTATACTCTAATCAATTAAAATATATTATTTTATTTATATTAATGGGTTTATTTTAATAAATTTATTTGAAAATAATAAATGATGGATAATTAAAATTAATTAATTGACAGATAAATTATATAACTTTAGAAATCATTGATAACAAATAAAATAGTTATTAAATAAATATTAAAATTAAAATTATATATTGATGAATCCACTAAATTTATATAAATTAAAATTCATTAATATTAAAGTTAATGGTAATATTAATGTCCATTCCTCCGTTTTTCATTCCCAATACATTAACATGGGCTAAATGTTAATGAAGATGCATGTTTGGGTTTAATACGGTTGGTAATCATGGATTAGCCACGCCAGGTCCGTAGTTGCCACCTCCAGGTTTATCAGGTCTCATACCCCCATACCAGTGTGTATTCTTCGTGGTCATTTCCATTTTGTTTTCAACTGTTACAAGAAAATGGAAGTTAAGGAAGGATAAAGTCAAAATAAATTTGAAGCAAAAATAATTGATTTTTTATTTTTATTTTTTTTTTTTGTATGGATTTATTCTCCGTTTGATTTTGATTTATATTTTTATTTCCAAATTTAAACTTTTTAATCAACTACTTTTCCACTCTTCAATTTTTTTTTTTAAATTTACCTCAAATTTTAGAAACAAAAATTAGTTTAGTTTTACTTTGAGAAAAAATATATATCAAAAACATTTTTATAGAGTGGATTATAAGACTAAGAAATGATTAATAAAAAAAAAGTTTAATAATTTGAAAATAGAAAAATAAAAATAATGGTGTGACTACTAAAGTTTCAATTTCATATGGTTTCTTTTAGAGCTAATTAAAAAGAGAGTGGAGATTAAAATGAATTAAATGTACTATCAATGACAAATAATAGGTTAAATCATATGTTTGTATTGTAAACTTGATTTTTGTACTTAATAAAAAGTTTAATTTTAATTCATATACGTAACTTTTGTTAAATTTAGTCCAAAATACTTTTAACAGATTCATTCTAGTACTTTTATAAATTTAATAAATAATTGTTGTGTCAATGAAACTTTTATTAATTTAAACAGAAAAATGAATATGAACTCATTACACTTCTTTTATGACATTCTTTTATCTTTTATCACTTATAAAATTAAGGGTAAAAGGTAATGAGAATGATATGTAACATCTCTGTGGGAGTTTAGGGTTCAGAGTTAACTGGTCATATAGGTAAATCGGTTCGGTTCCATTGATTTCTTATATAAATTTGTGGGAGGGGGTTTCTGGCCTACTACTAAGCTGGGTTGGACTGAAATGGGCTGGAGTGTTTTCTGGGCTATTTTTGGCCTGGATTGGACTGAAATGGGCGGCCCATTTCATATTTAAACTAAATTGATCACCAAAAATGACTTGCCTGGGAATCGTGCTTCAGACTCCCACAAGGAAGAACAATAGGTTGAGTATTGTATAGACTATTTAATAGATATATGTTCACTAATGTATGGCGATCAAATTAATACGCGTGACAAAAATTAAACTAATAAAATTACATAGATCAAATTAGAATAGATGATAAATTACATCATGAACAGACATAATACATTTACATAAATACTACTTTTAAGAAAGGCAAATTTTAAAGAGAAATAAAACCTTGAAAGGAAATTGATCATCTTGAATGAAACAATGGTTGATAATTCTTAAATAATTACGAGTTTCCATCTCTAATATTAATAGATAATAAGAGGAGTCACTCATAAACTTTATTAGGTTCATTCATGTTTTCGATGTAGGATTAATTGGATCAAAAGATTAAAATGAAGATACGACATAAAAGAATAAAAATTTGTGGAAAAAAATTAATGAATGTAGATAGAAATTGACATAATACATGGTCATAATACTCACCAGATGTTGAAGCTCTAAATCTGAGATTCCCAACGAGTCTCCCTGATGCCATATGTGAAGAAGCAAAAAGAAGCAGTAGAGTGAAGAAAGTCATCCATAAGATTGTTTTTCTTTGGTAACCCATTTTGTTTCTCTCTTTGTAGTTTTCTCATTCTTAACAATTTTTCGTGTATATATAGGAAGGAAAAGCTACTTGTTTATATTTTTTGTTAAAAAAAAAAAAAAAGATTTTCAACTTTTTGGGTTGAAACGAAAAGTCATCGTAAGCTAAAATATATAATATATATGCCCAGGTTTATTAAAAACCTTTTTTTTTCATTTGCATTTCAGAAATTTATTTTTTATAATAATTTTGTGGACAAGATAAGGATAGAAATATTCGTTTTGTCTCAACTTTTTTTTTCCTTTTCTAAAAACGCCCTAATAATTTATGAATATATTTGGAGGTTCTAAGTAGTATGTTGGAGAAGTTTAAAATATGCAATACAAAAAATAAATAATAATGTAGAGAAAATAATGATGGCCAACACAAACATATCTCAAGTGGTTAAGTAACTACTCTCTTATATGAGGTTGAAGGTTCGAATCTCCCATCTCTAATTTAATATTAAAAATATAATATATATATATATATATAATAGAGGATTATGATATTGACTCTTTAAATTTGAAGATTGCACCAATTACCGTAACAAATCTTTCCCATTTTATCTCACCATAAATCTCGCATTTGATTCATTTAAGCCACCACCTCATTTACCATGCTGAGATAAATCACGAATTTTGAACAATTCAAAATTACTTTGGTCAAAGACTTTATTTATTTTCTTTTCAAAAGGGCATCTGACGGTCAAACAAACGTTTGATCATTTGACTATTATCGTCTTTTTAAATTTAATCTTTAATTTGGGCTTCATCTAAAACCCAACATAGTCGACATGACGAATAATTACACACTATTGGATTTATTTATATGGACCAACATAATTTTATTAGCCCATTTAACTAAATAGGTTAATAATATGAAAAACAAAATTATTAACAAACAACACTTTGAAAGGACAGCCATGTGGACCTGGCTTTGCATCCCTGTTCTGGTGAAGGAACTGGTTAATATATTACTAAATTGATCAAATGATATTTTTACGAAAATAAAATATTGTCACCCTCAAGGATTTGGTAATAAAATATATTTATCATAATGTCCTTATTAAGGAAGATTTAAAGTAAAATATTCATTGCATTTATCAACAAAGAAAGAGACATGCATATATAATACAAGTTGCCTTAAACTATGAACCAACTAATTAAAAAAATTCCTTATTAAGGAAGATTTAAAGTAAAATATTCATTGCATTTATCAACAAAGAAAGAGACATACATATATAATACAAGTTGCCTTAAACTATGAACCAACTAATTAAAAAAATTCCTAGTTTTCTTGACCAATTACATTGACTATAATTTATGGTCTTTTTCAACTTCTCGTGATGTAACCTTATTTAACAAACTACATATTGTCCATATTAATGATGAACAATTTTTAGGTGAAATCTCATTTTCAACTAAAGGGGATAGTATATAAAAATTGCACTTCTAAACAACAAAACTTTTCCCTACTAGACAAACTTGAATACCTTCTTTTCACAAAGGACAATTACAAGGAAGTATGAAATAGAGTCATTAACCAACTGCAGCCTGCATTTCCAGCAACCGGCACACGTTTCGCATTGTTGGTCGAGATTGAGGATTGGTTTGCACGCACGAGACCGCTAAATTCATAATCATAGATAAATTGGTCACCGTATTTTGATCTTAGGAAACGACAAACGGGAGTCTAAAATATCTTTCAGGTCAATGTTATTTTCAGATGAAGAATGTAAAGTAAGAATGAGATCTCCAGGATGCCTTCCCATAAAAACTTCAAATACTAGAACACCGAAACTGTAGACATCGCATTTTGTTGTCACCTCCATTGTGTATGCAAGCTCTGTACATTTAGTTAATGAATTATAACATTTGAAAACCAGGACTGATTGAGAAAACATCCTACAATTTCAGCAGACTAAATTCCAAAAGTTGATTGTAAAGTTGATTCTGTCAACCTAACCATTTTAGCTTTTCACACTTCAATACTAGACTTTTGACACCAATATTCTTACAAAGTTAATCAAAGCTAAAGTCCACACATACATATGAAAACTCTAATGATGATTCAAAACAGTAAAGCGTGTGCTAGAAGCTAACTTCCATGAACATTCATTTTATTGAAAAAATTAAAACAGAGAATTTTGAATCATACCTGGAGCAATATAGCCACTTGTGCCTACAACTGCTGCCAAATGAGATGTGTCGAGCTTTAAAAATCTCGCCGTGCCAAAATCTGTGATACGAGCTTCAAATTCGGAATCCAACAGGACGTTATTTCCCGTTATGTTTCGATGTATAATCGGAGGACTACGGTCATGATGTAGATAACATAACGCCTCGGCTATACCTTCCACGGCCTTGATCCTCTTTGACCAATTGAACTGCTCGGCTTCTTTATCAATGCTCAGTACATGAGTTAAGCTTCCTCTTTTAATATAATCATATATCAAAAATGAACTCACTCCTCTACAACTAAATCCAAAGAGTTTGACAATGTTCCTGTGTCTTACTTTTGTTAAAGCTGTTACTTCATTTTGAAAATTTTTTAAACTCTCCATACCAATTCCATCATCCAAAGAATGTAGCTTCTTCACTGCAAATACCTCACCTCCACGCATTTCCGCTTTGTAAACTTTTCCTGAACCTCCTTCCCCTATGCAATACTTAATATCAAAATCCTTTGTAGCTTCAATTATGTCAGAATACTCAATTCTACCATTGAAGTGCCAAATGTTCAAAGACACCTTTTCAATTGTTGTTGTTGACGCCCCACAATTTTCCGACGCTCGTTTGGTTTTCTTTCGCAGGATATACGAAATAGTTCCAAAAAGTACTATAGAAATTAACAGTGCTCCCACTAAAAGAGGAACAAGAATAGTTACTAGTTTCTTCTTCGTAATTCCTCCATTTTTCGTCACAAGGTTGCTACAGCGTGGGATCCCTTCGATGTCTCCACATAAACCTTTATTGTTACTGAAAGCGTCTGGTTTAGCCCTATCAAAGATGCCTCCATCAGGAAGAGGGCCCTCTAGATCGTTATAGGAGAGATTAATCGAAACCAAACTCACCATGTTGCTTAAGGATCTGGGGATGGAACCAGATAGGTTATTATGAGACAAGTTCAAATTCTCTAAACTTATCAGACTTCCCAGAGTGGAAGGAATATTTCCACTCAGTGAATTGTCACTTAAATCCAGCAATTCTTGCAAGGAAACAAGATTTCCGATGTCAAACGGGATCGAGCCATTCAGCTGATTCTTGCTTAGGCTTAAAGATAGCAGCTTGGAACAGTCACCTATTTGGGAAGGAATTGATCCCCTTAACATATTATTCGATAGGTCTAGCCGTGCTAAATTGGCAATGCTTCCGAGTCCTACAGGTACAGGACCCGAAAGTCGATTGTTTCTCAATCCTAGAACGGATAGTTTTGACAAATTTCCAATACTTTCCGGTATCAATCCCGAGAGATTATTGTTAGAGAGTTCAAGCTCCACTAAATTCTTCATCCGAGTAATCTCATCTGGAATCTCACCAGTTACCATATTCCCACTAATCCTCAGCAGTGTCAAATTTCCGCATTCTCTCCAATTAGGGGAAAGTTTACCTTGAAGCTTATTGTAGCTCAAGTCAATGTAATTAAGACTTGGATACACACCAAAATCTTGGTCCAACAATCCAGTTAGACTATTATTCTGAATCAAAACACGAAATAAACTCGAACAATTTTTCAAGCTCATCGGAATTGGACCGGTGAAGCGATTGTACGCCGCCGAGAAATTAACAAGCAGTCCTCCTTTGCAAACTTGGGGTGGCAAATGACCAGTAAAATTATTTTCAGCAAGATGAAGAACAGTCAAAGATGACATATTCCCCAATTCTTGAGGCACCTCACCAGTTAGGTTGTTAATAAACAACCTCAAATCCGTTAACTTCTTCAAATTTCCAATACTCACAGGAATTTGTCCAGAAAAATGATTATCATTTAGACGGAGAACGGTTAAATTAGTCAAATTCCCTAAAGATTGAGGAATTGGACCAGAAAATTGACTCCTATCAAAAGCAATCAATTCCAAAGACTTAACATTTCCAATCTCTTCAGGAACTCTTCCTCCAATCTGAGTATCTTGGAGCAGAAAATTCTTCAAACTTTTCAAACCCATTAAGGAATTATCAGACCCATCTGGGAATAAACGAGAATCTAAAAACCCGGTAACGAAATTACGAGAAAAATCAAGCTCAAGAACCTGAGTGAGATTAGCTAAAGAAATAGGTAGTGTAGTATTGAGATTATTAGTGGAAAGATCAAGATATTGAAGCTTGGAAAGAACTCCAATGGAGGGTGGTATAATTCCAGAGAGATTATTAAATTTAAGATCAAGACGAAGAAGATTCGGAAGCAAAGAAAAGTTCAAGTTTTCAAGAGTACCTTTTAAACCAGTATGAGCTAAATTAATTTCAATGACACTGCTTTGGTTATTGCATGAAATTCCAGTCCATTGACATGGGTTTGAAGCAGAGGAATTTGAGTTTGACGGAATGATCCATGAATCGAGAATTGATTGTTGCTGAGGGAGGCTTTTCTTCCATTTGAGCAAGGCCTCTGCTTCCATGGCTGAACTTTCAGTGGTTTTCAAAGTTGAAAGAAGAATAAAAACAGAGAAAAAAACAGGGGATTTTAATATTTGTGAAACAGAGCGGTTTTTGTATTGGCCGGCCATTATGGACAGTTGTTTTGAAATTTGATTAAAATTGTAAGCTTTTATAGGAGACGAGAGTAGACCCCACCCCTTTTTAACATTGGTGAATATATATATATATATATTTTAAATTTTATTTACTGACTTTCTCATGCAAGGGACTTTAAATTTTAGGGTTAATTTCATTAATATTGTTTATTTAAAAAAAAACACAATCTTATATATCCTTAATATATATAAAAGTGGTGATGTTTAAGAAACTTTTTTAGACTACTATACCCCTTTTAAAATCTTAAAATTACTAACATGCCATTATATATACCTTTTTAAAACCTTCAAATTACTAAAAATGTCATTATTATTTATACTCCATCTATTAAATGACTATTTATATTTTTAATAAAATATTTCTCTTTTTTTTATAAATAAAATATTTCTCTTCATTGAATAAGAAATTGTCAATTTTATTAAATAAATTCCTTGGTTTTTTTATTGTTTTCACAACATCAAATTATAAAATAATTGAAAAAACAAGTACAATATATGAAAATGAATGTGATATTAAAATGAATTTATTTTTTAGATTTATCACCAATTTATGAAAAATAAATTATATTTAAGTATTCAAATATTAAATGATTTAATAAAGGTGATAGTGCTTTAATTTTAAAAAAAAACTTAAATTGTTAAAAAAAACAGTTAAGATTAAAAAAAACAACTACAACAAAATATAATTTATTGAATTAGTAATGGTATAATATTTTATAATATTTAAATAAATTTAAATTTTTTTAATTAAAAATATTTAAAAGTTTAAAAATCAATGAGAAAAAAATATATAATTTCTTTAATTAAAAATAGAAATAAATAATCTATAAATGCAAAAATTAACTAACATATGTATATAGAACAAACAGTTTATTTTTTATTTGGTAGTATAAATTTTAAAAATAAAGATGTTAAAAAAATCGTCTTATATAAAAAGGCATATAATTATGTAAATTAGTAACCTATACAATAATTTAAATATTAAATAGAACATAATAATATGTTAATAAAATCATTTCGAAAACGATTTATAAACCATAGAAAAATCAAATAAAAAATATTTCGATCTTTTAAATATTTATATGTTAGAAAAAATACACAGTATGGTTTCTCACCATATTTTAATTGATTTATTTAGAAAAAGGTAATTTGAAGATGGTTGGAATTATAAGGGTATGTGTAAGATTAGACTTTTATTCCTACTGTGTATTCTTATGTGTTTTTGTTGTTTTTTTTCCTTAATTTATGTAATTTCTAATCGAATTTATGGTTTTTTTTTAGATGTTTTACTTTATTGATATTTCCTCCCGAATCTATTGGCATAATTTCTATCCAATAATTATTTTTATGTAATGTTTTTAATAATAATTTTTCTTTTAGATGTTTTACAAAGTTGATATTTAAGTTTGATTCTTATCATTGCACGATCATCATTATTACTACACAAGTTGTATTCTTTTGGATGTTTGTAGTTGATATCTTTGGTTGGCTCGAGCTCTAGGTACGATATTTACCCCATTCATTTTATATATATTAATTTTCTTCTTAAATTTATGTGATTCAATTATTTTAGAATGTTTATAAAATTTAAATTTCTTCTTGGATAATTAAATACTCATATGTGTGTTTAGTAATATTGATTATAATTTTCAATGCAATTTTTACAATGAAAGTTTTCTCAAGATTTTCACTCACGATGGAAGACTAGAGTTATAGAACTTTATATCTACAATAATTGATTTTGCATTTTTTTTTTCTTCTAATAAACCAACAATGATTCTAATATTTTCAAATTTTTGTTTTCATAGTAATAATTCAATTTTTTTTATTTTATGTGCTAGAATTGTAAAAGCTTTAAAAATAAAATGATTATAAAAAATACATTCCAAGGTACAAATAACGTAAAACTAATTATTTTGTAGTAACTATCAACATCCAATTTAATAATCAAATATCGTATTTTAAAAAAAATACAAAATCAAAAGAAGTTTAAAAGTCACAATATGTATGATATATATATATATATATATATATATATATATATATATATCAATGTGTTTTTTTAAATAATGTCTACTCAAGTATTGAAAACGTTACATTTTCTTCTTTTGATTCATATTTTAAGTTAGCCAATTATAATAAAGATAATTTTATGACCACATAAAATTATAATATTAAAAATGTGTTAGATTTTAAAAATAATATCTAATAGATAATTTACTTTACTGAAAAAAAAACTAATGAAATTGCGAAATTAAAAAAAAACATTTATTTAATATATAAAAAGTTCTAAAATTAAATTATTTATACAATTTTAGTTAATTACTAATAACGGAATATAAATAACGTAAATAGGAAAAGGGTGTTTTTTTTTTATTCAATGTGCTTAATTATTAAATAAATTATTATTTACTTTCTTACATTTTAAATATGTAAATATTTTTCTTTAGTGAATTATTTTGTCAAAGTAAAATCTGAAACGGTAAGTTTTGGCCACCATCTACATTTTTGTTCACTTTCCTCTTCTGTTATCTTGGGAAAGCAATTCTTTTATTTGGTCCCCATTTTCCTCTTTTGTGAATTGTCCATTGGGAAGCTTATTTGATTGTTTTGGATGTTCTTTTTTTTATTTGGTCCCCCTTTCGGGTTTTAGGGAAACTTGGAATCAAATGAGAAGTTTTTTTTTCTTTTTTTCTTTTCCCTAATTCTGACTCCTACGTCATATAGGGCAACGATATTTAGATTAAATTATAAAATTGATTAAACTAATAACCGCTTTAATTAACTTAATTTCAGTTTTAATTGTTGTTTCATATTAATATCAGATTTACTCATAAAACACCATTAAAGGTGACGATTCTGGTGGATTCCAATTTTAGTGTTTACTTTATTACCCTAACTATATCTCATTAATTACATATCATTTAATTAAGGAAAATTAAATCGGGGTATGTTTCGTCTTTTCACAATGTAATTTAATTTTTTTGATGGTGGTTTTGGGTAGTTTTGAAATATATATAAAAGATTGTGTTTATTTGAAATAAACAACATTAATTTGTCTATTACTGAAATTAACCCTAAATTATACCATTCACTTGTATCCTTTTATGATTATACTAATTTCGTCACCTATACTAGAGGTGTCAAAAAAGTCATAATAATTCATCTTCATTATGAGTTTTTAATTCTTTTTTTTATCTCATTCCAATAGTATTATCTTCAACTCTTTAATTAGAGCCCTTACATCCTTAATAAAATTTCAAAGTCGTTGAAAAAATAATGGATGATCAAAATGATATAGTACTTTAAAAGAGGAATAGTATCCAATAAGCAGACATTAATCTTTAATCAATATTAAATTAAAAAGAGATTAAAGAAACTTAAATAAAAAATAGGTGTTCTATCAAATATTAAAAAATTCAATGCAAATAATATTAACAAATAACGTACTAAAAAACTAGTATTATAGAAAATTCTACTACCAATGAAATTTCTCTTAAAAAATCACAGAATCTTTTATATTAAGTTGGAAAATAATCCAATTTATCTATTAAATTAAAAAGAAAGAAAAAAAAACTACAAATATTTCACTAAAGCCCTTAAGCAAACTGAAATTAAAAAATATTTAGAAAGTTAGTCGGACATAGTCAGTTTATGAAGACATATAATTTCACTCTCAAGATAGTGGTTTAATCCCCGATCCAACACTTTAAATAAGAAAAATATATTTAGAAAGAAAAAATAAACTTGAAATGAATAATTAAATTCTATAAGGGATATACTTGCCTCCAAACTTATTTGAAGGAGCTCCTACATCTTCTAATTTCTATTGGTCAAATTCAATTAAACATTATCACATTGAATAAAAATATGGACCTGCTAATCTTTATAAACCAATAGAAACAAAACAAATATGAAAGTATGAAGGAGCTCTTCCAAACTAGTATGGAGACAAGTATTTTACTTACATAAGAACGTGAACAAATAATTTCACATTCATTACTAAATGTTCCCAAAAGCTGGAAAGGTAGAAAGTTGCTTTCATTGATGTTAATGAATGAAACCCCTCACCAACTCTCGTTGCTATTTTGGCTAATTATTTCTTAAACAGATGGAAATTAAAAGGAAATGCTTTTGGCTTTTTCCAAACAGAGATATGAAAAGGGTTAAGGAATTAACGATGGATTTAATCGCCAGCAGAGATCCCATGTGATGGTTTTGCTTTTGCCTTCTCTCATTAATCTCACATGTGATCGTTTTTGCCTGAGTAAGAAGGAGTTGAATGAAGCAGATGATCAATCAATAATGGCAAAGATTATTTGATATAATTTTTTTAATTATGAAAATTACTTTTAATTAATTAAAATAAAAATACTTTTTAGAATTTTCTTAATGTTTGATTACTTGATTAAAAAAAATACTTTTGGAAGAAATCGATTCAATAAATTGAAAAAAAAATCAATGTATGACATTTTTTATGCGTCTTTTAAAATAATTTCATTATGATATTTCTCAGATTGAGATTCCACTGATCTTTGAGAAATGTCATTTTAATTTATTTTTTTTATTATTTTATAAAATCGCAATGTACATACGCAGAATATAAATTTATCTCAATTTCGTTAAAACTAATTGATTGAAAAATGTGATTTATAATTTTACTAAAGTGCAGGAGTATTTTAAAACAAAACAAAAAAGTATACGGGTATGATTTTACAATAACCTAAAGTATAGGGGTGTATTTTACATTTATCCTATCTTCATTATTGTGTAGCATTAAATTTTGGGCAGGTGAGTGAAGTTTAAAATCACCTATTTTTATAGCCATTCCCCCCTAAATAGTGTCTGTTAATTTTCTTTACCTATTATGATATTTACCCATTTTATTTTCTCTAGAAAATCTACATCAATAGGGAAATTCATAATAATAATTATGTTTTTTTATAGAGTTCACTTTATAGACAAGATTTTATCACGTTGAATTACAGTTGTCAAATTATAAAGTCTAGATAATTTTATGAATGAATGAATAAATAAATAAAATAAAGAGAAATTTCATTATATAACACTTTTTGAAAAAAGGTATTTTTAAAAATAGTAAAAAAATTCAAATTTTAAAAATGACATTTTTTTTAATAAAAGCTTGTGTGGAGCTTCATGCTTGCCTTGAGGCTTGAGCCAAGGACAAAAAAAAGTTCCTAATATTTGTTGCTATTTTATACAATTTCAAATTATAAAATGTCATTACAAAAAAAAGTTCCTAATATTTGTTGCTATTTTTATACAATTTCAAATTATAAAATGTCATTTTAAAAAGTTCCTTTAAAGAAATTGAAATTGAAGTATTACTGTATTCAACTAATAATTAATAAAATAAATTTTAATAAAAACTAAAGTAATCACGTTACACTATAAAAGAAACAAAATAAAATAAAAGTGAACGTGTCATGATACACACTTAGCTAAATAAAGAATTAAAGTAAAATATACCGCTATCATTTTAGTCCTCCAATTAACTACAAATTAATCATCTATGAGAAAGTTAAGATATTCTTTCCCTATGAGTTTGTGGCAATTTGAGCTTAACCAAAATTGAGTTGAGAAGGAAAAAAAGGAAATATTGGAGGAAAAAAAAATTGGGGGAAATGTAAATTATAGTTTATTTGGAAAAATGAGGAAACATAAAAGCTTAAAATTTGAAGAGAAAAATTGTGAAATTAAAGAGAAATTTGTTTTTTGTTTTCCATATTTTTTTTCATTAATTTGTTTCTCACAATCAACCCTAATCTTTAACTCATGAATAACCTTACTCGATTGGCTTAGTACAACCATGTCATTTAATTATAACCATCATTTCATTCACAATATCACTTCTAGTCACTTCAATAAAAAAAAAAAAAATTAACCCTCTTAGTAGTAAAAGACCGTTTAGACAAATAGACTTAAAAATAAATAATAAAGACGTTTTTTTACACATTTAAAAGTATAGAGACGAAATCAATACAACTGTAAAAGAATATGAACGAATGATATAATTTAATCTAAAAATTGTTTCTCTACGATCTTACTGAAAATGTGACGTACCTAAGGAAAGGGGGGACCAAATAAAAAAAAGAAGAGCAGAAACAACCAAATAATTCTTTCCAATGGCCAATTCACAAAAGAGGAAAATGGGGACCAAATAAAAGAAGAGCCAAAACAATGAAGGAATGCTTTCCCATGTGGCCAGATAACAGAAGAGGAAAGTGAACAAAAGTTTAGGTGGTGGCCAAAACTTACCGTTTGAGATTTTACTTTGAAAAAATAATTAACTAAAGAAAAAAAAATGTTTGCATATTTAAAATGATAGAAAATAAATAATAATTTAAATTTAATAAGCAACCATATTCAATATTTAATTATTTTTTTCCTTTTTCTATTTCCGTTATTTATATTCCGTTAATAGTAAATCTTAATTTGGTGTTATTTATTAGAACTAGTTTTTACCACGTGCATGTATAATTTTTAATTTTAAGTATTTCATAAAAAATATATATTGGTGAATTTTATTAAGTATCATTGATATATAACAAAACTACTCAAAACTACCACTAGGAAAATTAAATTTCATAGTGAAAATACGAAATTAAATTATATGTAATTAATGAGACATGGTTATTAGGAGAGATAAAAGTGTAATAACGTAAACATTGAAATCAGAATCGCTATCATAAATGGTATTTTATATGTGAATATGATATTAATATAAAACAATAATTAAAACTGAAATTGGGTGAATTAAAATGGTTATTGTGTAATTAATTCTAAATTTTATTTTAACAATTGAAAATATATATTTATTTTGGGAGTAAATTAAAATATTTACTTTACTTATGTTAAAGTATAAAGTTATAAACATTGTCAATAATATTTATTATCAAATAACTTATTGACTCACCAACCATGGTATAGCTTATTAGAATATTGTAATTTCTCCATACTAAAGAGAGTGATTCAATCATCACCCCAATATTTCGTATAAATAATAATAATAACTTATTGACTTTAGTATCAAGTTGAAAAATAATTTCTTTGAAAAAAAATGTTAGAAAAATAATATTAACCAACGTTGGTTTAAAAACTATCCACTGATTTAATTCACAATTTATATCGAAAAATCTTTTGAACAAATACAAAAAATTTAGAATTAATTACAGTAATAACCACTTTAATTCACCCAATTACAATAATGTTGGTGGTTATGATTTTATTTCATTTTTACCCAAAAAAACATCATTTATGGTGGTTATCTGGTGGTTTCCGATTTCATTTTTTACCATTTACCCTTTTATCTCTCATCATAATCATATCTTATTAATTACAAATCATTTAAATTTATAATTTATTTAATTATTATTTTGAATTTAAATCATTGAATTCTTATTTAATGAAAAAGATCTTTAACCTAAATATCTCTCATCATCTTCTTCTTCTTCCTCCTCCTTATTCGACCACAACCAATGTTGAAATCAATGTAGATATTTTTTCACCGTTCTCTTCGCTCTTTCATCTTCGAACAAACTCGATAAATCGAATTCAGACGACATCGACGATATCAATTCGAATGCGTTGAAGAATTTCGGCGTCGATAGTTTCAGAGAATCTGAATAGGAATTCTCTGTATTCAAGGCAGCCAATTCTTTCATCGAGATTGATCTCGAGATTTCTCTTCGAAACCAAGGGAATCGCTTAATTGCTGGAATTGTAATTCGTCTTTCAGGATCTACGACGAGAATTTGTGAAATTAACTGCTTCGATTCAGCGGAAAACCAACGCCGTAGCTCGTCTGTTGTCTCGCCGCGGGATCTGGGTAACAATATCATCGTTGGATCTAACGAGCTACTTTTAATCAAATGTTTATTTTTATTCAATATTTATTTTAATTTTCTATTTACATATCTTTAGAAACTGTGACCTCTTTTTCATTCTCAATTTTATTCCTTTTATCAAATTTAAATACATATCAATAAATATTTACTAAAAGTAAACTGTTTATAAAAAAATTTACCTTTCAATTCTTTGGATGAACTCATTTTCTCTGTATTTTGTAGCATAAGTTACTTTTAATCAAATGTTTATTTTTATTCAATATTTATTTTAAAATTCTATTTACATATCTTTTCCAAAACTGTTTCCTTAATTCGTGTCTTACCTTTCAGTTCTTCGGATGAACTCGCTCTCTCTGTTTTTTTTTATAGAATTAGTTACTTTAATCAAATGTTTATTTTTATTCAATATTTATTTTAAAATTTTATTTACATATCTTTTTCAAAACTGTTTCCTCAATTTTGTGTCCAGCATCAATTTTAAGTGCACATCGATAAATTATTTACTTTTTATCTATGTATCTTGTAGGAGGACGAACAAAAAAGTCATTCGAATTTTCCTGGAAGAAGAAGTCAGAAGTTTAAGATTTTTCTTCTACTTTTTGTTATAGTTTTATTTCTGTTTAGATTTGATTTTTCCATTAATTTTGTAAAATTTAAGGGATTTTAAAATTTTCCTTAAATTTTTCACAAATTAAGGAGAAATTAAATCAGAGGTATGTTTTGTCTTTTCACAATGTAATTTAATTTAGCCGACAGCAAGGTTTTCTTGAAATTTCCATTTATTAAATGATTATTACTGAAATTAACCCAAAAATTTAACCACAGTTCAAAAATTTTCCCGAGAGAGGATCCCTTCAAATTCGCTGAAGTTGTTTGGCTGTTAACTTAAAAATGGTTTTTTTTCTTTTTTTAATTCTTAAAACCTTTGGTAGAGAGGAAATAATTGAGTCAAACCATTTCTATTTTGAAACGACGTATTACTTTCATATAGAAAATGATGGGCCAATGAGGGAAATAGAAGGGGAAAACTGGGTATATAGCCCAAATTCAAAAAACCTAAAGCAAAATAGCCCCAAAGAAAAAGATAAAACAAAATAGCCCCAGGGAATTTTTAAATGAGAATGAAAATACAATGATGCCCTTCTAAAATTAAGAAAAATAAATAAATAAAAAAGAGAAAAAGATTTGAATATACTAAAATCAAGGAAACATTAAATATGAAAAAACAATAAAAGAAAATAAGAGAGAAAATTTGAAAATAAAGGGAAAAAATCTTGGCAGATTTATAGGAAAAATTAAACCTGTACGGTAGGAAAACAACTGTGACGACCCGACACTTTTAAATAAATTTAATTTAGAAAACACAGCGGAAGTCTTTTATTTTAAGAAAAATTGGCGTGGTTTTGTTTGAAAATTGGCTAGCCAAAACCTGTTTACATCCTAATTTTTCAAATCTAATAAAATCACATGAACTTTAAGTCCCAATCAGGAGTTCAAATATTTCATATCATAAAAACCACATCAAAAGCTCTTATGAGCTAAATACAACATATACATCATCAAAGTCTTTGAAATTCACAAAAATAATTACATAGACTTTACAACAACGAGTCCATCTCAAGGTCAACATCCCTCGATCACGCAACACCATCTCCCCTTCCACAGCCTCTAGCAAGAGCATTACCTGAAATTGGTTGTAATATCATGAGCTAACAACTTAAGCCCAGTGAGAATAATAAGAATAAAAAGTAAATATAGACCTCAAACTCGCATTCCTATTTGTGTCCAAACAATCTGACACAATCAATCCTAAAGTTCTCTAAACTTTAGGTAATTTCATTTTATATTCTCTAAAGGATGATATTACTAATAATCATAGTCAATACTCATCCATTATCATTGTTATAACGTAATTAAGAAAGTAAATATGCTTTGCACAACATACAACTCCTCGATTCTCCCTTTCATCTATCATAAACATGAATGCATGAGAGCATCCAGTAAGATTTCGCATTTGCCCTTTTGTGCGTGAATGAAGGTAATGCGGACATCTCGTAGGCTCCCATTCAACCTTATGCATGAGGAAGTAATGTGTACATCCCGTAGGCTACCATTCAACTCCCTATGCATGAAGAAGTAATGCGTACATCCCGTAGGCTACCATTCAACTTCTTTTCTTTCACATTCTTTATTTTCTCTGAAGGTGATGTGAACTCCACGTAGGGTTCATCAATCTTCCTTCTCTTCTCATTCACTTTCTTTTCTTTTCACTTTCATTTCTTTTTCACTTTCATTTCTTTTTCACTTTCGTTTCTTTTTCACTTTCATTTCTTTTTCACTTTCGTTTCTTTTTCACTTTCATTTCTTTTTCACTGAATGATGCGAGAATGTTATGGTGCAATATGATATGCATATGCTTGCATATCCTTATAAAAGTAAATAAGTAAAGTGCGGAATTAAAGTAGTCGATGCAAACATAAATAAAGGGGCATAAAGTAAAGGATGTAAGGTAAATGACATAAAGTAAAATAGATAGTAATCTCGGACGAACGATATGTCGATCGAACTCCGGTATCAATAATAAGAGTAGAATCATAACTTAAACGATTAACTTATACCTTCAAGGATTCTAAACTTCCGACATAATCCTAGGTTCTATTAACCGTTCTATATAAAAGTTGGACCTTTTAACTTCCAATGATCCAACCTAAGTTTCGAAACGAATCTAACTTAGAATCTTCTAAGATTCAATACTTTCCTCGAGAACTCCTAAGTTCTCACTTAAAGGACTAGCTCCTAAACCTAAGGTCACTAGCTCACTTTCCTCTAATCTTAGATTCGATTTCTAGTCTTAGTTCCAATCCTACAAACCATTATACTTATTTGCTTTCTATAGTTACTTTAAATTCTAACTATTCTCACCTTAGCCAAATAACTCCAAATCTCCACTTTCCACGAAACAACAACCGAGCAATGGCACCTATAATTCACCAATTGCACAACATATTACAATTCATAACTAATATGCGAACAAGTGTGCATTTTCGGGTGAATAGTGATTTTGGATGAATAGTAATTTCGGATGAATAGTATTTTTCGAAAATCCGGGCTCAAAATCATCAAATTCCATGATAGAAATTCATGATTTCAACTTCAAAACTCATTTATAATAAAAAATGAACAAAACCATCTAAAAAGTTTTGAAAACTTACTTTTTGGGACTTCCCTTAGAGAACGGAAAACTCCGAAAAGCTAGGTTGGATAGGTAGCCCTCGTCCCTACCAATCCAACGCAACCGAAAACACGATGATCCGCCGAGAAACGAAGAAAAGCCAAGAAAAAGTCTTCTCATCCATGGAGAAGAGAAAGCTCACGGCAAAGAGAAAGGAGAAGGAAGAAGATGAAATGATTTTTGTCAACTTTGGTGATATTTAAAGATAAATGAATAGTAATTTTAGATATTTTAAGAAATTGGAAATGACGGTTGCGTCCTTTTATGACTTTTGACTTATAAAACGAAACCCGATGCTTTTAAATAAATCTAAAGGTGATTAATAATTATTAATTGGCTTATTAATAATTATTAATGTCACTGAAACGAATTTAAAAACGATTAAAAAGGATTTCGGGCGAAATTAACTACTAAAATCGAAATTACAAAAATAATAATTAATCTAAATACTTAAATTGAAATAAATAGATAAATAACATTAAATAAAATATAATAAAATAATAATAAATAAATAAATAATAAAAAAAAATTCACTTCAAAATAACGGGATGTTACAACAACAAAGAAAAAAAAATTGTAGGTAAACAACAAATGACAACGAAGAATATGAGGGTATTAATAAAAATACTATACATTAATAAAAAGACAAACACGAAAAAAAAAACAAAAAAATTACAATATATTAAAAAAACTAATAATATACATTAAAAACATTTTGTAAATAATAAATTTAAATAAAGTACAGTATTCTAAATAAAACTGTACAATAAGGAATAACGAAAAAACAAACTATATAATAAAAAAAGAGAAGAAAACTCACATAATAACAACAACAAAATTACAAAATATATTAAATAAACAAATACTATACATTAAAAATTAAAGTAAAATAATAAATATAAATAAGGTATAGTATACGAAAAATAAAAGTACTTTAATAAAAAAAACTTTAAAAAAAATGACAGATGAAAAATAGTACAATATAATTGTACAATACAAAAATAAGAAGAACCATATTCATGTATAGTATAATAAAAAAATTTGTACTGTACAATGAACGCTTGAAAAAACAACAAGAAGAAGAAGAACCACATTCATGTACAGTATAATAAAAAAACTTAAACTGTACAACGAACCCAACAAAAAAAAGAAGAAGGATTCATGTACAGTATAATAAATAAACGTATACTGTACAGTGAACCCAGAAAAAAAAAACAAGAAGAAGAAGAAGAAAAGACTTTCGACCTTGGCCATCCCAAAAGTTGCAGATCTAAGGAATCCGAAAATTACAGATCTAAGGAATCTGAAAGTTGCAGATCTAAGGAATATGAAAAGATGAAAAGGAAGAAGAAGAAGAAGAAGAAAGAAAGAAAACTTAACGTCAACAAAAATCGAATCCATTGACAAAAAAAAAACTAAACGAAAAAACAACAGAAATGATGATAGACGAAGGGATGATACGAATAGAAATGAAAGAGAATGAACCCTAAAAAATGATGAAACGTGAAACATCTATAGAAAAAGGAATAAATACAAATCCCACGATTTGTGGAAGAATTAAACCAATAATTAAAAAAATGCTGTAAAAAGATTGGAGAGATAATCATTTACAAAATCAAATCAACTGGACTAAAAATCAACAATTAAAAAAAATATTAAAAATTAAATAAGGGTGAAATGGGAATATATAAAAAGAAGATACTCTAAAAAGGTTAAAAAAAAACCTAACAAATTTAAGAGGCTATAAAAACATAGGGGGTAGTCATTTTGGGCTATATAGTGGATTATCCCAAATAGAAGACTTGACTATTTTCCTTTCTTTTATTGAAAACAGACCACCAATATTATAAAAAAAAAAAAAAACAACCACCACCATTTCAATCGTGACTTTTTTTAAACTAGTCTTTTACCACGTGCGTCGCACGTGATATTTTTTCTAACATAAAAATATTTAAAATATCGAAATATTTTTTATTTGATTTTTTTATGGTTTATAAATCTTTTTCGAAATGATTTTATTAACATATTATTATGTTCTATTTAATATTTAAATTATCGTATAGTTTACTAATTTACATAATTATATGCCTTTTTATATAAGACGATTTTTTAACATCTTTTTTTATAAAAATTTATACTACCAAATAAAAATAAATTGTTTGTTCTATATACATATGTTAGTTAATTTTTGCATTTATAGATTATTTATTTCTAATTTTAATTAAAATTTAAGAAATTATATATTTTTTTCTCTTTGATTTTTAAACTTTTAAATATTTTTAATTAAAAAAATTTAAATTTATTTAAATATTATAAAATATTATACCATTACTAATTCAATAAATTATATTTTGTTGTAGTTGTTTTTTTTAGTCTTAACTGTTTTTTTTAAACAATTTAAGTTTTTTTTTAATATTTTTTAAAATTAAAGCACTGTCACCTTTATTAAATCACTTAATATTTGAATACTTAAATATAATTTATTTTTCATAAATTGGTGATAAATTTAAACAATAAATTCATTTTAATATCACATTCATTTTCATATGTTGTACTTGTTTTTTCAATTATTTTATAATTTGATGTTGTGAAAACAATAAAAAAACCAAGGAATTTATTTAATAAAATTGACAATTTCTTATTCAATGAAGAGAAAGAAATATTTTATTTATATATAAAAAAAGAGAAATATTTTATTTATAAAAAAAGAGAAATATTTTATTAAAAATATAAATAGTCATTTAATAGATAGTGGAGTATAAATAATAATGGCATTTTTAGTAATTTGAAGATTTTAAAAGGGTATATGTAATGGCATGTTAGTAATTTTAAGATTTTAAAAGGGGTATAGTAGTCCAAAAACGTTTCTTAAACATCACCACTTTTATATATTAAGGATTAATTATTATATAATTTAGAATGGAAGACTCAAACTTTAATCTAAAAAAAAAAAAATAGAAGCTTAACCACAGTTATATTTATGTTGGCACATTATACATGGGTTAATAAAATAAAAAGATTCTTACTTTCTTTTTATTCAAGGGTCTACAACTATATAAATTTAAAGGGTATTTAAAAATACAAATTTGTCTCAAATAGCATCTGCATATTAATTACTAAAATATTATAACTTTTTAAATATTACTCAAATAACATAATTATAATTCAATAAATTTATTGGAATATTTTTCATATTTGTAATGAATTTATTTGTGTTTTGCTTTTTTAAGATCAAATTTAATAATTTATAAAACTATTTGATTGTTTTTTTATTATATTTTTCAATGAATTTTTTTTTACTTTACTATTTTAATAAATTTATTGAACTATTATTATATATTATTTGAGTAGTTTTTGAAATGCTCTGAATTTCAGTAATTAGTGTGTAAAAATATGTTATTTTAATATTCCCCATTTAAAAATATGTCATAATTGGTTCTAACATTTACAAATTTCTTAACTTTAAAAAAATATTTACAAAAATATCAAAGTTCTAGAGGTGCAATTACGGTTTATCAAAAAATGTTGTAAATACACTTATTTCATGTAAGTATATCAGTAAATCACTATTTTACCATATCAATATTAGTATATGAATGATAGTATATCTCAGTATATCGATGACTAGTTATCACTAATTTACTATGATATATTATCACCGATATACTATCACTATCAATGATTGATTCTAACCAATTTTCTATGATATATTATCATTGATATAATGCTGAAGAAAAATGAGTTGAAAGATTCGAGTTTCGTCAAATATGAGTTTGGGATGAGTTACGGTCAAAATCGATGGTTTCCGTGTTTGGTTTAGTTTTTGCTAAAAAAATCATAAGATTTAAGGTTTCGTTAGAAAATTTTGAATTATCGTTGCATAACAAGAGAACACGAGTTGGAAAGGTTCGGTTTTTTACCAATTTAAGTTTGGGGATGAATATAGTCGAAAAATCGATAGTTTTACTATGGTTTTCGGGTTTGGTTTAATTCTTGAGAAATAGAAAAAAGTAATTTAAGAAGATGATGATGGACTAAGAAATATGAGGATAATTTAGAAATTAAAAAGATTCATTTAAAAAAAATATTTTAAAAAGTAATGTGTGCAAATAGTTTTGAAAAATGATAAAGACATAAATTCTTAACTAAATTTAAAACTCCATGTAAATTCCCCTAGATTCAATTTAAGGGATAAGGGAGGTCGGGTGGGCCTAAAATATTGAGGGCTTAAACTTAAAAGGGCTGAGTGTCCGAATCTTTTAAATTATAAAAGTATAGACCTTGAGTCTCCGGATCGGGCTACGGACTAAAGATTTAACCCACATATAGGGGAAGTTCTTTACAAAACAAATGGGCCACTCAAAATCTTTTTCACTCAGGCCCACATTAATCTCACATTCTGATTCAAATTTTAATTTGAAATGGGCCACAACTAAATATTTTTTTCTTTTTTTTGTCACAACTAAATCGATGAGTAACTGATGAATAAATTTTAAAACTACTAAAAAAAAAAATCATTGGGTTTGGTCACCAAAAATGAGATCATAAGAAACAACAGCTTTTGAACACTGAAGTCTTTCAACGTTAAGTAATTTTTGCAATGCCTTTTTTTCCTCAGTTGGTTTCATAAGTCAAAAGTATATAGAAATGGAATGAATTATAAGGTAGTATTGTGAAAATATGTAAATAATTGTTTTATTTCCCTCATATTTTTTATATAAATAACTCTAAACTGTTAACAATTTTATCATTTTTAAAGCATTAAAAACTGAAAAATAGCATTAGAAAGTTGTTGTCAAATAATACTTTTACATCAAATTTCAATTATAGGGTCGAAGCTTCAATCTTAGTGGAGAAATTGTGCAATACTCAATTAGGAGTTGTCAAACAAGACTTATTCACTAGACTTGAAACAGCTCACAAGTTTTTCTTAATCAAAATGATTCATTAGACTAAATTTCTGAGAACCTTCTTAGCAATTACCTTAATGTTTATTATCTTGAAAATATAGTTTAAAATACTACTCAAAAGTCAAATCCGCAATTTTTCCATTAAATAAAATAAACCAAAGCAGGCTAATAAAGACCATTTTCTATTCAACTTCCACTAAATCAAATTTTTATTGAAACCATTACCGAATTTGCAGTTACTATATGGGAAAATTTTCTCAGTAAATCTTAAGCTGAAGCATACATAATATACAGAAGAAAATTAAAGACAAAAATCTGAGAAAGTTTAGCCTATTAGTTAGACACATTTTTCTTACAAAAATAACAGTACAATATGAGATACCTGTAATTCTAGTTGCACAACAAAATACACACTACAAAACTAAAATTCTATCTGCATAATATATTTAACCATCTGTAGCATGTGATTCAAGCATCTGACATACATTTCGCATAGTTGGTCGTGATTGGGGATCAACCTTCGCGCACGAGATTGCTAGAGTCATTATCAAAGTTAAGTCACCAACTATTTTTTGACCTTGAGGGGGTAGGAGACGAGAGTCTAAGATATCATTCAATTCAATGTTGTCATCAGATGAAGAATGTAATGACAGAATGAGATCTCCAGGATGCTTTCCCATTATAATTTCGAGTGCCACAACACCAAAGCTGTAGACGTCGCATTTTTCGGTCACAACCATCGTGTATGCAAGCTCTGCACATTATAATCATGAAAAACAGTTGGTTGAAGTTTCATTTATCTGTAAAACTAAAAATTCTAACATTTTCTCATTTCAAAACAGGGCAGGTATTTTCTATAAAAACCAATTTTCAATAGTGAAGTCTGCAAACCTAAGAACATAGCTAGGCTAGGAGATCATACTATCAAAAACATATAAACAAAGGATTTAAATCTCACCTGGGGCAACATAGCCATGAGTGCCTGCAACTGCAGTCCAGTGCGATGCGTCGGGCCTCAAAAACCTTGCAGTGCCAAAATCTGCAACATGTGCTTCAAATTCCGAGTCCAACAAGACATTGTTGCTTGTTATGTCTCGATGTATTATCGGAGGCTTACGGTCATGATGCAGATAAGATAATGCCTGGGCAACGCCTTTCACAACCTCGACTCTCTTTGACCAATTAAACTCCTTGGCTTCCTTTTCAGTGCTTAGTACAAGAGCTAAGCTTCCTCTTTCAATATAATCATAAACTAAAAATGTATGAGCTCCTCTACAACAAAAACCATAGAGCCTAACAATGTTTCTGTGTCTTATTTCTGTTAAAGCTGCTACTTCATTTTCAAAACTCTTCATGTTTTGCATCTCCATTTCATCATCCCACGAATGTAGCTTCTTCACTGCAAATACCTCACCGCCGGTCATTTCCACCTTGTAAACCTTTCCTGATCCTCCTTCTCCAATACAGTACTTGTCATCAAACTCCTTTGTTGCTTCAATTATATCAGAATATACAACTCTACCATTGAAGTACCAGATGTTTGAAAACAATTTCTCCCTCACCGATGTCCTATTTCCTTCTGGCACTCGCTTGTCTTTCCTCCGTAGGATGCATAAAATAGTTCCGAAAATTACTAGAGAAATTAACAATGCTCCCACCAAAGAAGGTACAAGAATAGTTACAAGCCTCTGCTTGCTATTTCCTTTACCATCTTTGGTTGCAACGGTATTGCAGTGTGGGAGCCCATTCACATTTCCACATAAACCTCTATTGTTACTGAAAGCATCTGGTCTAGCAGTTTTAAATACGCCTCCAACCGGGAGAGGGCCCTCTAGATTATTGTAGGATAGATTAATTGAAACCAAACTCACCATATTGCTCAAGGAATCAGGTATCGAACCGGAAAGATTATTATGAGACAAGTTTAAATTCTCTAGACTTATAAGATTACTCAAAACAGAAGGAATTTCACCACTGAGTGAATTATAACTTAAATCTAGTAAATCTTGCAAGGCCACAAGACTTCCTATTCGAAATGGGATTGAACCATTTAGCTGATTCATGCTTAAACTTAAATATTGCAGCTTCGTGTTGTCGCCTAATTGGGAAGGAATTGATCCGCTCAACATATTCATGGAAAGGTCTAGCTGAGCGAGATTAGCAATGCTTCCTAATCCCACAGGTACAGGGCCAAAAAGCCGATTATTTTTCAGTCCAAGTATCGATAATCTCGACAAATTCCCGATACTTGGTGGAATTAATCCAGAGAGATTGTTGTTAGAGAGTTCAAGCTCAACTAAATTACTCAACTGAGTAATCTTATCTGGAATTTCACCACTTACCATGTTCCCAGTAATCCTCAGCAGTGTCAAGTTTTTGCTTTCTCCCCATTTCGAAGAGAGGTTGCCTCTAAACTGATTGTAGCTCATGTCTATGTAATTAAGACTCGGGTACACTCCAAAATCTTGATCCAACGATCCATTTAGACTATTATTCTGAATCAAAACACGATATAAACTCGAACAATTTTTAAGGCTAATCGGAATCGGACCGGTGAAGCTGTTGTATGCTGCAGAGAAATTAACAAGCTGTCCTCCCTTACAAAGTTGTGGTGGTAAAGTACCAACAAAATTATTTTCAGCAAGATGAAGAACCGTTAAAGCAGACATATTTCCCAAGTTTTGAGGCACTTCACCAGATAAATTGTTAATGAACAATCTCAAATCAGTCAAGTTCCTCAAATTTGCTATACCATCAGGAATAGGACCAGAAAATTGATTGTCATTGAGACGTAAAATATTTAAACGAGTCAAATTCGCTATACTAGCGGGAATCGGACCCGAAAATTGACTCCTATCAAAAGCAATCAATTCTAAAGTTTTTATATTTCCAATCTCTTCAGGAACTCTTCCTTGAAGTAGAGTATCTTGGAGAAGAAAATTCCTCAAACTTTTCAAACCGGTTTTGGAATCATTAGAGCCATCAGGGAATAAACGAGAATCTAAAGAGCCGGTAATGAAATTACGAGAAACATCAAGCTCAAAAACATGAGTAAGATTAGCCAAAGAAAGAGGAAGTGTACCATTGAGGTTATTAGTGGAAAGATCAAGATATTGAAGCTTGGAAAGAACTCCAATGGAAGGTGGTATAATGCCAGTGAGATTATTAACTTTGAGATCGAGACGTTCGAGATTTCGAAACGACGAAAAGTTCAAGTTATGAAGAGTACCGTTCAAACCAGTATATGCCAATTTGATTTCAATGACACTGCTTTGGTTATTGCATGAAATTCCATTCCATTGACATGGGTTTGAAGCAGAGGAATTTGAATTTGAATTTGAAGGAATGACCCATGAATCAAGAATTGATTGTTTTGGAAGATCTTCTTTCCATTTTAGAAGAGCTTCAGCTTCTATGGCTAATCCATCAATGGAAGAAAGAAAAAACAGGGAAAGGGAAGCTAGAATAACTGGGAAATGGAATGAAAATGAGGAAGCAAACTGTTTTTTGTCTTTCTTTTGGTTGGCCATCATAATGGTTGAGAAGATTTTTGAATTGAAATTTTGATGGGTAATTGTAAGATCATATAGGAGAAGGAATTGGACCCCATTTAATCTGAATTCCATGGTCAAAGATTCTGGATTTTAAAAAACCATAAAAATAAAATTAAAAAATTGAGAATTCTGGAAACACATGGGTTTATTCATTATTGTAGCTAATTAATCAAATGGCCTTCTTTGCGTTTATCTCAAGTTTTTTTTTTTTTTTTCTTTTAATATAGGAACATTTTGATGGATAGCATTTGTATTATATTCTTATGATATTTATAAATATATCATTTTTTTTCTTGATTTATAATCATCTCTATTTCTTATTGAGCATTGAACTTAATAATAAAACATTGGAAGTCAAAAAGTCTCACCATTTTGGAAATTTAGATTCATTGACCTCCAAAATTATCAATTAAAGTTTATTGACCTCCATTTTTATTTTAAATTTTTTTGACCTTATGATGATGTCATTTTAGTGTGAAATGTCTAAAAAAACCATTTTATTCTCTTCTTCCATGAAACATTTTTCTTCTTTTCTTCCATGAAACATTTTTCTTCTTTTCTTCCATGAAACTTTTTTCTTCTCTTCTTCCATGAAACCATTTTCTTATCTTCTCAATCTATCTCTTCTATCTCCCTCACTCACGGTGGTGACAGAGAGCAGCGGTTGGTGGTAAAAAACGTTTGAAAAACCTCTATTCTCTCGATTTGTGTATGCATGATTTTGGGTTTTTTGGATTTTTCATTTGTATTTTTTATAAATCCCAAAACCTCAACACCCACTTCATTCTCTACCTCAACACTCTCTTCACATTACCAAGTAATATTCAAGCTTTCGATTCTCATTATTAAAAAAAAAAAAAAAAACGGGTTGCCCGAATTTTGCACCGAATTTTGAGATTCTTCCCTGAATTTTGAGTGTTGCCCATAATTTTGAAGTTTTCCCCGAATTTTACACAGAATTTTGAGTTCCCCCGGAATTTTGCACCGAATTATGAGCTTCTTCCCCGAATTTTGAATTTTTTCCCCGAATCGTACACCGAATTTTAAGTTTTTCTCCCCGAATTTTGGACCAAATGATATATTTTCTTAATTTAATCTGTATAAAATTAATAAAATATATAAAATGAAAGAGAGAAAAGTAATATTAAAAAAAAAGAGTTTTTTTTATTAATTTAATCTTATATAAAATAAATAGAGAAAAGTAATATATATATATATATATTTATTGATAATAATAAAATTAAAAAAAAAAAAAACACTTCTTACTGCATTAGAATTCGGTGGACTGAATTCTAATTTCGGTCCACCGAATTACGAAACAGTAACGTTTTAGTTTAGTTTAGGTTTTTTTTTCCTCCTTCCTTCTATTTTATATAAATCAAATTAATAGAAAACTCTTTTTTTATTACTTTTCAATGAAGAAAATCCGTGGACCGAAATCGGATTCCGGTCCACCGATTTCCTTCATTGAAGAGCAAAATTCGGGGTTAAAAGTTTTTTTTTTTAAATTTTTAATATTACTTTTCTCTCTTTTATTTTATATATTTTATTTGTTTTATATTGATTAAATTAAGAAAAAATATCATGTGGTCCAAAATTCGAGGAGAAAAACTCAAAATTCGGGGAAGAAGCTCATAATTCGGTGCAAAATTTGGGGGGAAAAACTCAAAATTTGGGGCAAAACTCAAAATTCGGTGTAAAATTCGGGGCACGATTCGGGGAAAAACTCAAAATTCGGGGCAACCCGGATTTTTTTTTTTTAATAATAAGAATCGAAAGGTTGAAGATTACTTGGTAATGTGAAGAGAGTATTGAGGTAGAGAATGAAGAGGATGTTGAGGTTTTGGGATTGATAAAAAATACAAATGAAAAATCCAAAAAACCCAAAATCATGCATACACAAATCGAGAGAAGAGAGGTTTTTCAAACATTTTTCACCACAAACCGCCGCTCTCCGTCACCACCGTGAGTGAGGGAGATAGAAGAGATAGATTGAGAAGATAAAAAAATGGTTTCATGAAATTTAAGAAGAAAAATGTTTCATGGAAGAAAAGAAGAAAATGGTTTCATGGAAGAAGAGAATAAAAAAGTTTTTTTTAGACATTTCACACTAAAATGACATCATCATAAGGTCAAAAAAATTTAAAATAAAAATAGAGGTCAATAAACCTTAATTAATAATTTTGGAGGTCAATGAAGCCAAATTCCCCTCCATTTTAGAGGGTATCTAAAAAATCTTACATAAGAAATATGAAAAGACCTAATAATATTAGTAAGATCATGAACAACTCTTCTTATTATCTATTTTTTTTTAGATAAAATCGAATCAATATTAAGAGAGTGGAATATTTTTTATAATAATATTTCTAAATGATTTTTTTTTTCTTATAACCAATTTTAGAAGGGAAAACTCACTAGTTAAGTATGTCTAAAAACGAATGTAAACATTTTTAAAATTTATTAAATACTTTTAATCCAAACATCATAAAAAATTGAATAAACATTTTAATTAATCAAATACACTTTTCACACTTTTAAAAATCACGTCAAATACAAAAGTAAAAAAAATTCAAGAATATATCCATATAAATTGAAAATGTCTCTCTTGGTGTAAATTCAACGGCAGACGACTGAGACTTCTTTCATCATATCAAGAGAAATTCTATTAAAAAAAAATAATATACAGGCGTTAACATTGACCCAATGGTTAGATGTGTGGCCTAAAATCCAAATTTAATTGATTTCATTGAATCTACTATACAACCGCCCATTTCTTGACTTTCAGCCAATCAAAATCGTACAAAGTTGATAACATCCCATTTGAAAATATTATAATAATAGCCGCATTTTGGTTTTCATATCAAAATTTAGCAATATTTCACTATCAATCCTTAGCCACTTTCAACTCTTAAAAAAAAGGGTTAACCATCCAAATAGCCACATTTGGTTTGAAATAAGAGTAAATAGCCATGGGATGAAAAATTAGAGTAGATAGCCACATTTTTTGCTTCAGGAGAAAGAAATATAGGAGAAATTACTCATCTACCCTTTGTGGTCTAAAAAGTAGCTGTCAACTCAAAGTCAAAGGTGGTGCATGGGAAAATGAAGTGATGTTAGTTTTTATTTAATGATTACAATTTATGGCTATCTTATTAGCATTTCCCCCTCTTTTCTAATTTCTAATTTTCCCTCCCTTTTCACTTTCTTTATTCTTCTTTCCAGCCTTCGACATCATATTTTTCCCTTTTTTTTTGTGTCTACTTTGAAAGAGTAATTAATTTTTCATTTTTTTTTAAGTTTTGGAGTTCCACCTCTGTTTTAGAGCATTTTCCTCGTTTTTCCTTTTAAAGTTGTGTTTTTGTTCTTGTAAGTGGCTATTTGTTTTTGCTTTTTCTTGCATATGGCTATTTTCATAGTTTTTATTACTCTGAAAGAAAAACTTCAAAGTGGGAAGTTGTTGTTGTTTGATTTTTGTTTTGTTTAAAAAAGTTGTGTTTTTTATTGTTTTTTGTACAAAAGATCTATGTACTTTTGCTTGGCTGTGTTTTAAAGATCATCATATTCTTTTGTTTGTTCAACAAATATTTGTTGTTTGTTTGTTTTCACAGATGGAAGATATAAAGGTACAGGGGGCGAAGTCTTCATCAGATCATGGAGACGAGTGTAAGATAGAAGCATGTATAATATGTACTACGTGTACTTGCTTTGATATCGATAGTACTTACCATACCCGTCTTCACAAGATCATGGAGACGAGTGTAAGATAGACGCATGTATAATATGTACTACGTGTACTTGCTTTGATATCTGTAGTACTTACCATACCTACTTTTCTTTGTTCAGATACTAAGCACGATGGAGCCAGATAAATCAGGATGGTGCCAGATGTACATATTATTTGTACTATACGTATGGTATTTTATACATACTACGAAAAATTAAAGTTCGCCTAAAATGAGGGTTTTGACCCAATTTTCTAACTCCCCATTTTGAATACATCACATAATGTATCATGTGTATGGTGTGTACCACGTGTCCTTATTATATACTTATTGTATAATCTGTCATTATTAGAGCAACTATAGTATGCCCAAATTACTGACATATGAAATTGAATTATATACAAATGTATCATGTGTATAATGTGTACCATATTATATACGTGTTGTGTAAAACGGCTATTATATGTACGGTGAGTTGCATGGGTATAATGCGTATTACATGTACCCTATTTTATACGTATTATGTAAAATGGCAATACAACTAGAACACGGGGTCAAACCTCGGAACTTGGTTCAGTTCAACGTCATCCTTGTAAGTAATGTTATAAAAAGGATAACAACATTAATTTGTTACAATGAAAACACGACCAAGTATTACATTTCAATATTCATGTTTAACATTTGTTTCAGACCGAACTATACATATTACTTATTATACTACTAAAACAAAATGTATATATATTGTACCAATCGAACTTTGTTTCTGTAAAAATTTAATTATAAACATTAATAAAACATAAATACTAAAATTACAAAGTAATAATCTGTAACAACCCGAAATATTTCCAAAACATGAAAAACATAAAAAAAACAACAGCGGAAGCTATTTAAATTCATTAAGTCATTTATTTCAAAGAAATCAAATCAAACATTTAATTTAGACCGGTCATTTCAAAACAAAAATCCTTAGAATCAATTGAAACAAAACAAATGATTGAAAAGTCAACATCATCCCAAAACAAGTCCAAAACAACTAAGCATTTCCACAACAGTTTTGAAATAAACGTTATTTGTTTTGACCCAACAATAAAGACAAAAACAAATATCGCCAGGCGTGTAAAATCAATCAACCACTTCCCGCCACGAATCCATCACTTGCCAGCTTTCTTCTTTCCTTTACCTGAAAAAAAAAATAATGTAGCATCATGAGGCTACGCCCAGTGAATAGAAAATTGTTAAAGAAAGAATTATGCCATAGAGAGGTTTTCCTAAGACTTTAAGTCCATATACGTCCTCACCGACATCCGATAAATCACTCACTCCAAAGAGTCTTAAAGCTTACCTCTAACACCTATAAGTCACCTCTAATCGATTTAGTTTTAAACATAATTTTTCTACAATTTAAAACTAATCGAAAACCTTTCTCGTTAATACCTTTAATCTCCTCTTTATTCAAAAACAAAGAGAGACTACGCCCATAAGGAATTTAAACATAATTTTTCTACAATTTAAATCCTTTGGGAATGTTCTTTTCCATTGTATGGATGGAATGAACCTGCCCCGTTAGGTGTTATTTAAGTTGTGCACACTAAATAAGCTCCCCTAATGGCTATTCTTCATTAGACAAGGCCTTGCCTAATGTGAACCTACAACCATATTACCCAAGGTATTTTAAGGTAATATGATTTCCCACAAAACCAACCACAACGCTTTACAAGCCAAAAAGATCCAACTAACCCTTTGGATCGAACTTCGTCACTCCCAAAACCTTTACAAATCTAGAGGTGAGACTAGTCTACGCCTATGCTATTTCACCCCTTAAGCAAAACTTAGGATCTACTAAAAAATTCTAAGGAGAAATCGGCGGCATAACGACTATATTTTCTTAACTCCCAAAAGAAAAACATAACGTACTAGTTCAAATAAAATATCACAATTCCAGAATAATACATCCAGCAACAGTATCTAACTAACCGCCTAAGCCTAAACTTTCCTAATTGGCACTATCATGAATCGACATTTAAGTTAAACAACAAATTTAATAATTTATCCAGAAATACTCTTAACACTCAGTAAACATCCAAGGTAAGTAAGGAATTAATTCACAACTACCAATCATCTCAATCGATATCGATATCTTTCATCTTATGCTCAATTTAAAAGAATCATACTTCTCACTAAGAAAATACCAATTTCTTGATTTAACTCAAATAACCTCAAATGTTCTTTTAACATCCAAATTTAATACCAATTTCAAGAGGTTAAAACTTTTAAAGAAAAAGGAAAAGCAATCATGGAACACTTCTAACTTTAACAAAATTCTACTCACCTTGTACACAGTAAGAATTTTTCAAAATTCTTTATTCCTTCCACCACACAACTACGACCTGAAAAATAAGTTACAATCTAAAATAAATTAAACCTACATTTATGCTAAGATAAACATAAAACTAAACGTAGGACGGAGGGATTACAGGGTAGGACGATGGTAGGACAATTAGGTCAGCCTTAGGACGGAGGGTGACTGGTTTGACTTCGGGTTAGGATGGTTATGATAGAGGGATTCGGGTTAGGACGGTTATGACAGAGGGATTCGGGTTAGGACGAACGTAGGACAGACGTAGGACAGCGTAGGACGGTCGTAGGACAAAGGAAGAATTTAGGGGTTCTGATTCAATCGTTATCAATCAATTCTACATTAGGTTTCAAAAATTAGAATCATTACCTCAATTCAGACCGGAAGAGACTCTTCTACAAATCCACCAAGAGAAACCCTAAGCAACCAAATCACCTATAACCCAAGGAATAACAAATCGATTAATCGGAATCGATTGATCTCAAAAACGATGATCAAGGAAGGAGATGAAGGAGGAGAAGAAAACCTACCTTTTCTTCTCTGTTTAGGTTTTCACGTGAAACTGAGAGATGAGCAGTGAGATGTCTGTCCCCTTTTCTTTTCCTCCCTTTTTTTTTAACGCCTCCCCTCTTTTTTTAATAAAAAAAAAATTCATTTATTAATTAATTAAATAACTCCCTAAATTTAAGTCCTAAAGTTAATTAAAAATAACTCTTAATAATAAGAATTAAATTTAACACTTTATCCTTAAATCGTTTATGGAATTAAATAGAGAAAATATTTTTTTTTTCAAAAACTTACCGAAAACCCGAGGCATTACATAATCAGGAAACAAACCATTAAAAATTATGGAAATTATAGGAAATTTCATTAAAATAAAGTATACAATATTATTTTCAAAGAATATTCATCAGCATGCGGAATCTATGGTTCGTAATAGTGTAAACACAAAATAATAAATAAACAGGAGTTTTAGAAACGGATGAAATGAATTTTCAAAAACAAAAATATGAATGTAGTTGAAAATGAAATGATATAATAAAAAAAAACATATATGAAAAGAAGGGAAATAAAAAAAACATACATGAAATAAGAATGTGACGGAAAAAATATAATATAACATATAACATATTATTTACTTAAGAAAAAGAGGAAAATAAAAATTTTAAAAAAAATAATGGGGTAGCGTGAAGCTTCTTAAAGAAGCTTACCAATTACCTTGGAAAAAGAGATTGACACGTTTTTCTTGAAATTAATTTATTCCAACTACTACATCATTTCCCACACAATAATGATTGAACTTCAAGGGTAAATCAGGTATGAAAATAAGGTAAAAATATCTAAGTGGTTATCTACTCTAAAATACACAATGGTGGCTATGTACTCAAATGAGGGACTAAAAAGTGGCTATCCACATGATTATCTAAAAAAAAAATCCATTTTTTACCGTAAACAATACCGACAAGTTATTTAAGATGTACAGTGTCATCTGTCCAACATATACAATATATTATTCATGATTTTTATTTTTCCTAGACAACATTTTTTTATCCAAAGAATATTACAATTATAATTTGAGATTTTAGACATGCTCACAAGCTTATATGCTAAATTTGATCTATATACGTTCTATATCCATGTATATAATATACAATTTTTTTTTATACATTTGTATCGTGTTATTAAACTAGAGAACACGTCTGATCTAATGAATATTGCAATTTAATTTTAGATTTCTAGTATAGTTCAACATTATAATAATACACATGATACTTTATTTTTTGCACATTTTATATTGTGTTATTTTTCAATGTACATAATATACGTACACTATCATGTTAATTGTTTTTTATCAAGTTATATAGCACGTTTGGTGCATTTCTTGTACATTTATACCGTTTTATACTATGTAAGTATTATATCTATGTAAATAATGCACGTACGCATTGCTTTTGTACATAATATAGTATGTCCTCCGCATTGTAGATGCATTGTAAAAAAATGTGTTAACAAACTTGAAAATAATATATTACAACCACGTATAATACATATAGTATAACAACCATGTACACTACGTATAGTATAAAATGTTGAAAAACAACATATAATAGCCACGTATTGTACAAAATGTTCAAATCCAAAATATAAGAATCTTAGATCCAAAATAGATTTAAGTTTGTTTTAAATCGTAGATCTAAGGTTTTTTTTTAGGAAAAGAGGTTGAAACACACACATAAAAAAATTAAATAAATAAATAAAATCCTTTGCTTCAAAAACCTTCAAATTCCAAAATAGATCTATACTTTTTTGGGAGAAAATGTAGAAATATTTGGTTAAGGGTTTTTTCATTAAAAAACAAACAAACAAACGAAAAAAAAATACATACCTTTCTTCAATTATATATTTTTTTTTTGCTCATAATCATCTTTATTGTTTACATTAGCATTTTGTCAGCTTTTGCCTAAGAAAAATTATCATCTCCTTCGAAAATAACAATATCTTTATTAAAAAATTTACAGTAGCATCCAATATATATATCTTTTCTTATGCTACAAATCGAATCAGGTAAGAATCAGACATAAACTTCATTATGAAACTTTGAAAAATTGTGGGTCCTAATTTTTTTAACCCAAGATTAGTTGAAAATGTTAAGAAATATTAATATTTTATTAAAATATTTTAAAAAAAGAATAAAATTATAACTCAACGTTAAAATGAATGATTTTTTTAATAAATGATGGCTTCTTGTTAAGTGCAGGGGGTGTATTTTAAAAAAATAAAAATAAAGTGCAAGGGTCATATTTAAAATTGGGTGAAAGGTGTCGGAGTCATTTTTACATTTTACCTGATTTTATATCAATTTTGTTAGATAGTGTTTCTATTAAATATGTTAATCACCACTAAACCCAAAAATTTAAGTTAATGGGTAAACTCAAATTTAATCATATATCTCAAGAGTTTCTACTCCCGATAAAATATAATATAATAAAAAAATATTATATATCTACCTTTGTATAAATTAAGTCTAAACTTTATGGTAAGGTCAAAAAAAGAAGAAAAATAAATTAATAGTTCAAAAATCATGTCACACTAAGCTCAAAGTATCATCCTTTGACAAGATAACTTTAATGTACATATGGTCAACAATTTTATTTTATTTAATGAAAAATTCAGACTCTTACATCAGATTGGCAATTTAATAAAGTCAACTGCCAGCTTTTTATATATAAATGTGAATGCTAAAAACTTGGTCAGCTGCGCAAAAAAGTTGATGGGGAAAAAATGGACAAGTTTGGGATGATATAATTAACTTTATTATTTTTAATTTATCTATCAATCATGTTCATTATTTTTTCATTTAAATACAGTTTCTAAATTTTCGTAAAATTATATAATTTGATGTTGAATACTGATTTTTTTTCCACTTTTTATTTTAATCCTGAAACTTTAAAATTAATATCTCGATATTATTCTTTCATGAATAAAACTTCACATTTAAAATTGATACTTTATTATCATCGATACATAATTCGAAATAAAATGGATTTTATCGTACCATATCAGTATTTAGTTAATTTACTTACAACCTTCATTTCTTATATCTAAATGGAGTTCGATTGCATACATCTACTCTTTTTCATTATTTATAATTCAAAGAAAATGTCAAATTATGCAGTTTAAAATGACGTATCATAGCCATCATGTAAATTGAAAATGAATTGAAAGATAAAAATATTAATTTATTGAGTCGCAACTCTTGAAAAATTTGGAGTTTGAATGCATCCTTGTGACAAAACACTCTCACGAGTTGGCGTCAGCTTGTCTCTTTTATATCCAAACCATTATAATAAAACAAATAGTTATGTCCAGTCAAAATCAATGCATGCCTTTATTTTATTCTACAGCTTATATATTTTCTCATTAAATCCTAATATTTTGTTTAAATATCTTTTTTTTTCTATCTTATTTTTAGAAATAGCAAAATTTGGATTTATAAAATTAGTATTATTTTTCTCTCATTAAATAATAGTGAATTTATTTTCTTATTATATTAATAATTTTTATTAATTAATAATTTCTAAAATCTTTGTCTATACATATTTTTAAATAGCAAGATCATGAAGTTTTGCTCTAATTAGTAATTAATATTGGTGATCACTATATTCTTAGATGTCTTCTTATTTCATTTGGAGAAAAATTAGGATAAGATTTTTAAAAACTACTTTATCTTTTGGCAGTTTCCAAATTGTTGTTAGATTTTAAAAAAGTAGATCACTAGATAAAAGAAATGTTATAAGGTATAAGTTAATTTTTTTCTTACAAAAATCATTGTCAAAACTAGTCTCATGTTTAATGATGACTGATGAGACGAAATACAAAACATAAATTCGTAATAGAATAACAGTTATTTTCCAAAATAAAAAAAAAATGGAATAACAGTTATGATTAATTTCATTGGATAGTAAAGGTATGAAGTAGGAATAAGAAATTAAACTTTGGCTTAAACAAATATTAATTGACAATTATTTAAGGGATTGATCATTAACAAAAAAGAATCCAATCCAGATCATTTTACACCCAAATTGAGTTGCAATATCTTTTTATTAATCATAAATGGTATGAAAATTCCATCCACTTGAGAGCCTGAAACTCAATTCATGGACCAACTTGCTCATTGAGAATAGGGACTATCTCAATTCTCTCAAGTCGACTTTGACCCAGAAAATGAAATGACAGCTTTCTCCTCTTCCCAATCCTGATAAACATAGCCCACAATAAATTCCCAAATAAGTTTGAAATCAGATTAAAAATATTTTTTTATTGGTTATCCGAACACTTTTTTTATTCAAAAATACTTTTAAACACTTTTAAAAATTATCTCAAACGGGTACTAATACTTTCATCATTTTTTTTTTGAGATTACATCAAAGTGGGGGAAGGGGGACCTCAAAGAGAAGGAAGTATATACGCCATTAACTAGGTTGAAATTATATCTTACGTGTTGTGACTTTCATCAATTGAGGAAGGCCTAATTAAGAATATATTAATTAAATAAATAGAATTCTTCTCAAATAGCATAAATCTACATACTAATTATTAAAATGTCAGAACTTTTAAAAAATTACTTAAATAACATAATTATTATTCAATAAATTATAGAACTATAATTATTTAATGGTTATTTTTAATTAATTTATTTGTTTTTTACTTTTTTAAGATCAAGTTCAATAATGTATCGAACTCATTGATATTTTTTTTATTATTTCAATGAATTTGTTAGTTTTTTTTTTTTTTTTTTACTTTTTTTAGTTCAATAAATTATTGAATTATAATTATGCTATTTGAATAATTTTTGAAAAGTTTTGACATTTCAGTAATTAGTATATAAAAATATATTATTTCGGTAATTGTCCCTTAAATAAACTGGTGATATAGAAAAGACACACGACCTGTTTGATAAACATTTTAGTTTTTTTTTTTTCTAAAAATAGAGTAATACTTAGTTGAAAACTATATTTTAATTCATGCTTCTGAAAAATAGTGAATCAGACATGTCTGATAATAGTGTTTTAGTTTTCTAAAAGAAAAATAAAAATGAATCTAAATAAAAAAGTAAAAAAAACTTTTTTCAAAAACTTTCTTTTTTAAGCTTTTGAATTTTATTGAAAACTTTAAAAACGTTTTTCAAATATTTTAAAACTGAAAAACTAAATTTGTTATCAAACTAACTATATTTTTCAAAAATAAAAATAAAAACATGCAACAGAAAACAAAATGATAATCAAAGAGAGCTTAAGAAGTTTAGTCTAATTTTTGACATTTTCGTCTCAATATTTTTTTAATGATTTAGTCTATGATGTTATAGAATCTCTTATCCACTAAAAGTTTATACATGAAATCAAGTCAAGTGAAAGAAATGAAAGAATCTCCTACAATTTATACAAAATATGATCAAACTATATATTCATTCATTTGACCATACTTTTTTTAACATATGATTTAATTTTAACAATTTTAAAGATATAGAGACTAAATCATGATTATAAAAATGACCGAAATATTTTTTTTTAAAATAAAATTTAAAGACCAAAATGTTTTTTTTTTAAAATAAAAACTAGAGTTCACATGCTAAAATGTATAGTACAATCTTATTTCAAAGTCAATGTTTTCTAGCTATAGTTCTGATAATTTTATATATTATACCTCTGATTTGATTTTATACTATTTTATCACGACACGTTAAAAAGGATAGCATCCATATTTGAACTCAAACTAAGGTAGTTTCCAATCGAACCATAAAATGTCTTATTTTGTGTGCTTGTGATACATATATTGTTCTTTATTTTAAATTCATGTACACATATTAACAAAAGATTGCCATATATTAATTCCACTCTTTGTGAACTAGGTCAAAGAAACAAGAAAAATATATTTATCATATCAACTGAATATCATATTGAATGTAAATCATCATCAAAATTCTTGATTACCATCAATTTTGAAGATAATTTTTAAAAAATAAAATAGGACAAAGACAAATCTACTAGACTTATAATAGTAAATAATTACACATTTAAATAAAACATGGGTAAAATGCAAAATTGACCCCTGCACTTTCAACCAAATTCAAGAATGACCCTTACACTTTTATTTTGACAAAATACACCCCTGCACTATCAAGAAGTTATTATCTGTTACTTTTTCCATCCATTTTAACAGATGTCTATTATTTTAATATTTTTTTTACTTCTCAATATTTTATTTATATTTTCTTAACATTACTAGCTAACCATGGTTTAAAACAAAAACTACTTTCTTAATTAAATTGGATTGCTCTTTGAACCAACGAACGACTCTTCGAGTAACGCGAATGTTTACTACCAGAAAATGAATTATGCTAATCTCTAATTGAAAAAGCATTGACATAGCTTCCGATCATCGAAATTCTTCCCTTCATCTTCTTATCTTTTTCATCATATTATGGATTCATTTTCCTCCCTATTGATTTATTTATATAACCACAAAACAAAACGAAGGATGATTTTCCTTTTATTAAATGAAAAAAAAACCCCTTGAGCAAAAGGCTTAATTAAAATACAATAGATTTATCGTTTTTTTTGAAATGTATCAAATCAATGATGGGTAAAAAAAAAAAAAAAAAAATAAAAAAAAAAAAAAAAAAATTTTATCCTGGATGTAGAACAATGAAGAAGAAGACTTAATAATGGTAAAATGGGAAGGAGAAAGAGAAAGAGTAATTGCATGAATTAGTGTAATTATTTTAAAAATGAAGAATTTGAAGCCACCATAGTCATTTAAATTGTAATAGATATTTGGGATTGAATGAATGGGTTGAATTGAATTCTATCTCAATATCTCAAAAATCGATTCGGTTTAGATTTATAATTCGTCTTAGCTTCAAAGTTTCATAGAGAGAAAGGAAATCAATGGCCTAAAGCAAAGAGACATGGAAGAGCAACCTTATGTCTATCTTTGTCTTCTCTTTCCCTAATTTCGTTAGTATTGTATTGGTTTACTCGAAAAGATGTATTTCAATTCATCACGGTTTACAACCGCACCTCGTCCGTCAATGTCTCCATTTTTTGGTTGCTTGAACTCAATTCAATTTGTTGATGGAAGTCAATTTGTTACATCAATTTGAAGATTTTGTTCGTTTGAAGAGACGTTCAAATTCATGGGAGGATTAAATTTAGCGGGAAGATGATGGGTCTTTTTTTGTTTACCCATGGTTAGTTAGTAAGGTTAAGAAAATATAAATAAAATATTGAGAAGTAAAAAATATTAAAATAATAGACATCCTGTTAAATTGATGGAAAAGTACGGATAATAACCTCTTGATAGTGCGGGGTGTATTTTGCCAAAATAAAAGTGGGATTCTTGAATGGGTTAATTTGCAATTTTACCCATAAAACATTTACGATATTAGATTGATGATGTCAGTGTCCTTGGTATAGAAGCAAATTAAAATTAAAAAAAAATATATCATTTTCTTAAGAGGAGCCTGAAATGGAAAAAGAAGGATTTGAATTAAAAATATATATGGGGAGAGAGATTCAAATATTTTTAGAAATTGCTAATTTTATCAATAAAATAAAGATTTACAAATCAGTTTAAAAACTGTATATATATTATTTACAAAATCTAAATTTTATAAAAACAAATTAATGAGATTTTGGAAAGACAGATCCATTTTTTTTAATTCTTGTAAAGAAGAAAGTGACGTAGAATTAGAACATAATTTTGTACATGCTGGCATTGTTGCAGTTTTCTTCAAGTTAATGGAATGAAGAAACAGAAAAGAAAGAGACATTCATCTAGTTTAGTACATAATTCTTACGATATACATGATATGGCATCTTTGCAATTTTTCGCCTGGCTCATAAAATGAAATGTCTTTTTTTTTTTTTTTGAAAATTTACATGAATATTATAATTGGGTGAAATATTTATAAATTTGTTAGAAAAAAATATTTACAAAACCTTAAAATTTCAAAAGGCGAGTATATCAGTCAATCATTATTAATATATCAGTGATATATAATATATAATAGCATATCAATGATAGATTATTAATGATCGACTGATAAACTATCATTGATATACTAATAGTTTACTAATATACTAATAATAATTGATTGATATATTTAAAATCTTTGAAATTCTAATATTTTTGTAAATATTATTTTTTTTTCCCTCCTTTTTTTGGGTGGTATTATAAATGCTCGATCCAAGGAAAGTTGGATTGGATTAACCCCCAAACTAGATCCAAGGAAAATTGCTGGATGGGTTTTAAACAGGCTGGCCCATTCGATTGATCATAGGATCAAGGCCTTCTTAGATAATCACGCTAACACAATGGCCCAATAAGTTAGTTCCCTTCCAGGTTGATTTCAAATCTATAAGAGAAAAAATATATATAAATATTACGACCATAGTATTTTTTTTTTTAAATAATATAAATTCAGTAAAATTTTCTACATATAAGTCATTTTTTTAGCACCACACAGTCAATCAATTATTTATCTTAATCAATCTAGTGATTGATTTTATTTATTTTTTAAAATTAAATATTTATAAATATTTTTAAAAAATAAATAAATTTATAAATATTACAAAGAATATTGACACGAACTATATTTATATACAGTTTAGCATGAAACTCTGTCAAACACTCTAAAAGGCTGGTTTTAAAAATAATTTTATATTTGGGTTTAGGTTATTAGAAAAAAAACCAAATAGATGACATTTTTATGGATAATTTTAAAAATAATAAATGCTTTGAAATATTTCAAGAATGACATTTTTTTATACTAAGATTCTATCAATTTTGATTTGAGATTTTGGTATATCCAAGTCTAAGAAATGTCATTTTTAATTTTTTTTTTAAATTGTTCTTATTTTTTAAAATATGTATTCTTAAAATGTCATTTTTGAAAAACCCCTAAATTTCCTTTTCATTATTTTATATATTTTTCCTTCACTTTCTTTAATTATGTCTAAAATAAGCATAGACAACTATTTACAAGTGTGATCAATTTTTTTTCTCTTGTTTTTAGTACTTTACTTAAAACTATAATTCTTAAAAAAAATTGTTGAAAATTTATAGGGTTAATTTCAGTAGTAACCATTTAATAAATGGAAATTTCAAGAAAACCGTATCTTTATATATATATATATCAAAACTACCCAAAAACCGCCGCCGGTCAAATTAATTATATTGTGAAAAGACAAAACATACCCTTGATTTAATTTCTCCTTAATTTGTGTAAAATTTAGGGAAAGTTTTAAAATCACTTAAATGTTACAAAATTAATGGAAAAATCAAATCTAATCAAAAATAAAACTATAATAAAAAGTAAAAGAAAAATTAAATCTAAACTAATTTGTAGTCATATATTTCTTCATCAAATACCACAAAATGCAGAACTCTTTCTCCATCCACATCTCTCTGTTATCTCAGCGACCCATTGTTCACCTCCTCCTCCTCACATGATTATTAACCAATTGTATTAAACCTAAACCCCCACCATTCCAGTATCTATAACCCCAGTTTGGATTATTGCATGTATTTCCTTCATACCAGACTGAAGAAATCCCCATTTGGGGCTTTTTGAGATCGTCGTCAGAGAGGCCAACGTTGTGAAGAATGGCCTAAGATCCACCTCGTGATTTGGGCTCAATAACTCGGGAGCTATATTTGTTGATATTTTGAGCGGCGGCAAATGTGGATTCTACAATTGTTGGCGGCGGTATAAAATCGAAATAAATGCAGTTATAAATCCCTTAATTAAAGGTATAATTAAACCTTAAATCATAAAGATAAAATATATTTATGATTTGATCAAGGGTAAAACTGTAAACATGTATTTCGGAAACAACCGTAATCTCTTCCATTTATGGTGGTTAATGGGTAAATTTGAAATAAAAAGCAAACAACCATTTAAAGTGAAATTGGGTGAATTATTGTGGTTATGAGTGCAATTATTTCAAATTTATATCAAAAGTAATTATTTTTTACTTTTAATTTTGGTATTTTATATTATCATAAATAAAAATAAAAATGTTATATTTATTTTTTAACTCGCAGATTTCAAAATCCCTTATTTCCTCCTAATTTCTCAAGATTTCCATTTAATTGCTTTTGATTTCTTTCCCTCTTTCTATGGGAAGTTTTTATTGGCTTTCTCTCCAAGTTTCTCACGTAAGGAATGCCTTATCAAAGTTTCAATTTCTCCAGCTGCTTGATAGAATTGATTTGGGGTCTAATTGAACTAATTTGTTGGATCTTGGTCGGCACTTTATACACCTCGTTCTTGTTGTCTCTCCCAAGCTGATGCCTTCCAACTTTGTCTATATAATATTAGGCTACCATTCTTGTCTCTTTTTAAGCTTTTTATGACTGATATTTGCCTCTATTTTTAGTTATATTTTGTGGCAAGAATTGTGTTTATGAGTGTCTATTTGGGTACTCAACCATCTACATTAACAAGCTTCTAGTTGGAAGATTCTTGGGAAAAGAAGTCTAACAACTATAAATCGAGGAAGGGAGTTTCTCGCAAAAATTCTTTACAAGGGGAGCTTGTTTTGAACGTTCTTTTTACAAGGGGGGCTTATGATCAAATCCACCGAATACGACGTCGTTGCAAGGAGCAATCGAAGACAAAAGAAAAAGAGAGTTTTTCTTTTTTGTGCTTTTTTTTGTTTTAAATGCTTGTATTGAACTTCTAACGTATTTAGTTGATTATTTCTAGGTGAGGCCCCCTGAGCTTTTACAGGTTGGAGGTTTATCACGTTAATCATCTTTCGGTGTCGATCTTCTTTGCACTTCTGTCTTACTACTTTCTGTTTTTGCCTTAAATATTGCAACAGTGATTTCCGTTTCCTGTATAATTGAGAATCTGCATAATTTATATTCTGTCATCTTCGCCTCTATCAAACATTCAGTTACACATAAATCTATATCTTAAATTTCTGACTTACTTAACTTAAATCTAAATGAATTAAACTTATTAAAATTAATGAGATTAGGTCCTAATAAATTTATCATCTAATACAATACTCTCAAGTCTTACTCGACAAATAAGACATAAAGGCCACAACATTCAACATAGAAAAGGACCCTTTATTATTATCCAAATCCAACAACATAGGATTTTTCAAGACAAAGGAAAAGAAAATTGTCACACAAAACATTAATTCATGGGTTTTCGCTTTTAGGAGGATGATAGCCTCCCCTCCATGGAAAATCTTTCAGTTTACGAAAAACTTTCATACCCCTCACATCTTTCATCTCGGACGCCGTCTCACCTGAGAAAAAAAAAACATAAATTCAAGCATTTTCATAAATGAAATTAATCAAAAGGAAGAAATTCGTGTTCTTCTGATGAAGAATGAGAAAAAATATATATCCTTACGGGCTGAGTGAGCAACTAGATTGGTTCCAACAAATTCGGTAGCAGAAACGGTAGAGGCCGCAAGGAGAAGAAAAGCAAAGAAGACGATCTTCCAAACAAAGGAACCCATTTCTAAGAGAAAAAGCTTTAGTTGTATCGATAGCTAGAGAGACTGAGGTATAATATATATATATATATATATATATATATATATATATATATATATATATATATAATTGGGTAGCGATGCAACATTTATAAATATAATATATATTGTGAATATAGTTTTTTTTTCCTTTATAATAAACATTCACTCACGTGAATCAGAAAAATCAGTGATTATATTTAAAGTGAATCATTACTTATATGTGTAACTGTGAAATGTCAATTAATATTATAAATAAGTAAAATCAATGATTTAGGTGAATCACTAATTTTATGTACAAATTAATGATAATTTTATAATATTTGAATTTTTAGGTCTGATTCTATTATATATACTAGGTCACTTGAAAACTAAAAGACAAAAATTATAACTATGTTTGAAAATAATATTGATCAACTTCAATCACCGAATTATTTTTTTCCAACTGACTATAAAAAATATTTTGAAAATCTTGTTTTAAATATTAAAATTAAAAAAAAAACGTGGATTATAAAACAATAGATTTTATTTTAAAAAATATAATTAAAGAAATTATCAAACTGACACTTTGAAATAAACACTAAAACTAATTTCGATAATCGAAAAACTTGAAAAATATCTAAGAGTTCCTATGTGACTCATCTTCTAAGTAGAAGAGAACAAAATTTTGAATGCTCATTTTAAAAGAAGAGGTGTCCCCATAACCAGAAGACTTCTGTTTTCCACTAATTCTCTTGCTTTTTGACAAATTGTGTATGCTTTTTCTAAGTGGCTTTGTTTGTTGGGTAGCTAGATCAACTATTTTTGTCGATCAACTTGTGTTATATAGTCAAAAACGTCGGCCAAATATATTCTGGTTTCATCTTGCTTTTTTTTTTTTTTTTTGACATTTGGTTTCATCTTGCTTTGCTTTTTGATAATAATATATTTTGAATAATAAAATTCAATCTTTATATCATTCTATTTAAACTCAACTTAAAATTATATTATATAAATAGTTATAAAGTTTTTTTATTTTCTGCTGTTTACATATCTATTAAAACATGTAATTTTTTTTATAGTGTTGTGATTAAACACATAATTTTTACTATTGAAATTGTAAATCAGTGAGTAATTAACGATAAATATACTAGTTCCGATAATAAAGGATTGGTACATCTCATTACCGAATTTATTGAACTAAACCTACTAAGCCATATAAATTCAAGCCCAAGTTTTAGCCCCATCATATTTGATAGAGGAAATGTGAAGAATTATCTTCATATGTGATTGGGAGCTAAGTGTGCTACTCTAATTGTTCATTGATTTTACTTGATGACCAAGTTAAATTTACACCCTCAATTTGTGTCTGGAGGCCAAGGCTTGTGCAATATAAATAGGTAAATTTACTCCATGGAAATGCATCCTAAATTCACTAGGTGAATCAACTTGAGTGATCGAGAAAAAAAAGTATTAAACTTGATAAAAATAGAAAGGTTTCTTCTTATAAGAGAAGGGTCTTATGTTTTCCTTATAAGAGAGAAAGTTGTAAAAAAAATCATTATAACAAATTCTTCTATCTTTACCCATGATTTTTCCCCCTAATTCATTTGGAGGGTTTTCTACGAAATTTGTATGTTCATACTTCTTCTCATCTTCATTATTATTATTATAATTCCCGCTCTATTTTAGTTGTGATCATACTATATCCGTTGTAATCCATACATAACAGGATAGACCCGTCAATCCACTAAATATCTCTTTTGTTTACAAAAGAAAAAACTCAAGAAATACTACAATGCAAAGCTATGAAATGAAACTCTATCCAAAAATCCTAAATACACTCAGCTCACCCTTACATGATGAAATAATGAACTTAGCCTATCTAACTCTCTTTTTATCTCATTTTATATACCGTGGTAAAAATACCTAGTACAAAAGTGTCACCTATTAGTAAAACCAAACTTATAGTTAAATTACAACTAAATATAGGGAAAAATTGAAAATAAGAACCCTATGATTTTGGTCAAATGCAAACACATTACGTATGGTTAAAAAAATGAAAATTTATACTCTTATAGTTTCAAAATTTTACAATTTGACCTCTCCTCACTAATACCGTTAAATTTTTTATTTTTGCCATAATTTTTTAGTTGACTCCTATTTGAATATGATTTATGATGTTTTAGAATCTTCATTTCGAGCTCTACGTTATAGTCACTTCAAACTTTAAAATCATCGGTAAATAAAAGGGTTTATGACTTCAATTATACCTAATATTTTAATGATGATAACTTTTTTTATTAATTTATTAACTTTTTATCTACACATTATCCACCCCTATTGAGAAACAGCCTTTTTAGATATTAGGATTTCAGCACGTGTATTTGTGTATTTATTTCACATTATTATTAAATTATCAATTCAACTCTCAATTTTTATATATTACCTATGAATATAGGTTTACACACGAAATTTAATTTTCATAAACATTTATATAAAGAATATTTTACAAACAACTTAAAAAGTTTGTAATTCCATTCATGAAAACTAAACCTGTTTTGGTGTTCTCTTTTGGTCCTCCTTACGCCTCTTTTCCTCTGCCTTCTGCTTAGAAAATATATTGCTCACCTACATTAAAAATTTGATAATATTTTTTTTATTAAAAAAAAGTTTAAAATACAATGAATAAGTCGATAAAATTTAGAAAAATATATTAAAAAAAGTTAGAAAATATGAATATAAATAAAATTTAGAAAAATACCAAAAGCAATCCTTTACATATCTCTATCTTAAAAAATCTAGACTTTTATTTTTTTAAATTGGTGTATTGTAAATTCTCAATTTACATGTATATATAGTAACTAAAAGTGAAAAAATCCCAATTAATTTAAAATTTAATTTGCAAGTTACAAAACTTTTACACTATCAAATTAATTGGAGTGTTAATAAGATCATATCTAGTAACCTCTAAGTTGGTGGATGAAGAAGCGATTATTATCTAATTTCAAGTGACCTCTCAAATAATTTACAATTATTTTTTGTATTTCTTAAGATCATTTTTATTTTAATATATAGTGCTTTTTAAATTTAAATCTAAATCAATCAAAATTAAATTTTAAATTGAAACTCCTTTATCCAAATGTATGGAAAACAGGAGGTTTGATAATAGAGGGTTTTTTAGATCATATTTTGAAACTGCTACATATATAAGAATTGAAAAATACTTGAAAAGTTAGAAGATGAATAATCATGATATTTGTTGTAGTTAGAATTTTATGTATAAGCATTTTTTTTAAATGACAAAAAACCAATATAGTGCCGACATCTATTTTTACTTCTTAAAATAAGGTGTAAATTTTTTTATTTGAGTCCATACAAACTTTACTTTATAAAAGATTATTTTTTTTTAATAATTAATTTTTTTTAATTGATAGAATAAATATTTCATATAAAATATATAACTTTTCACAAGTAAAATATTTGACAAATATATTCAAATCCTTTATAAATATCATTTTAATGTAAAATAAGATAGTACGAAAACATATCACGTGCATAGAGAATTTTTTTAATTTTAAATAAATTAAATCTATCGCAAAAATAAATTGAAAGTGGTAATTTATAATGGGAGAATGAGTATATAGATATTAAAGTTTTTAAACTAAATTAAATCTGTGATTAAAAAATATAAAATTATATTGGTAATTTATTATGAGATAATGACTATATAGATCTTAAAGTGAATAAAGATGGTAAAAATGGAAATCAGAAGTTTTTATATAGTAATATAGATTAAATTAAATTTGAGGGAGGGTTTAAGGGAGACTCTGAATCATAGAGATCTATAATTGAAAGATAAACTAAACAAAACAATGGAGATATTGTTTAATAGGTCTACAATTTTTACATCTCTATTTCTAATTGGATAGATTATTTTCACGTGGGTAGATTGAATGTCACATCCAAACAGCTTTTAAATAGCCAATCAAAAGGGGGTAAATGTAACTAAATAAGGAAGAAGCGTTCAATAATTTCTCCTCGCATATGAACTTATACCAAAGAAGGGGAGACAAAACATTCTCTCATACACACACGTATTTCCTTATATTTTGCACGTCATTATCAATTCATCGAGTTCAAATCTCTCTTTCTTAAGAAATTAGATTATACTAAAGGTCATATTTTAATTGACCCTAATTAAAAAAATAAATAACCTATAGATTTCGTAATAAATCCAAAACATATAGGCTTTCAGTAGGGTGAAAATGATAATTTTATGAGGTGATTATAAATTTAACAATATTGTATAAAATTTTGGCATTAAAAAAACGAATTTCTTCTCCTACTTACACTTTGAAAAATCTAATGGTTTAAAGCATATTTCATTATTTACGACCCACCAAATAATTTATCCAACATTATAATCATAGAATCAAATGTACCTATTTAAAAAGTGGTCACGACTAAAGTTGAGTTTCTTTAAAAAGATAAATATTTAAGTTTACAATGAATCGTTTTTATTCGTTGGTGACAGTAATATTATACTCCTAACACGTGAAAAACAAATAATGAAAATAAAAATAGAAACAGAGATAGAGATAGAGAAGGAGATGGCGTACCAATTAATGATGGAGGATAAAAATATACTATATAATAGTTGAGAAGAGTCATATTATTTATTAATTCAATAGGTTACCTTAATGGTGAACAAAAGTAGCTCTCTTATCTAGAGTTTGGCTCGATAGTGACAATTTTGACCTACTTTATATTCACATCAAATAAGAGGAAATAACCCTAAAAATCTGATAAAATCATATAATGAAAACACATTTTTTTTTAATATAGTATTGGAGTAGGGGATCGAACTATTAATCTTGAAGTGAAATACATACCTTAATTACTAGGTTATATCCTGGTTGGAAAAAAAAATGTTTTGAATAAGTTAGAAAAGTTTTAAATCTGTAAATAACTTAATCACATTAAAATTATATTTAATTAGCTAGAATGGACCTATAAAACCTCATTCATAGGTCAAAGAGTGCGCCTCATTTGGTTTAAAAATTATAGGATAAAATTCTCAAGGAGAATTACATTTTTTGTTCATGAATATTTAACATTGTATTTTTATTTGCTCCATAATAAGTAAAAAAAAGAAAGAGCCACACTCTGATACTTGCAAATTATTCAATTTCAAACACAATAATTTTACCCATTTTTTATTTTTACAAATAAAACAAATTGGCATTGAATATTATTTGAGTAGAAGGAAAAAACCATGTTAGATCTGATATTAGAATGCAATCACATTGATTCTTCATTAATTGATAAATAAACACGGTTAATATAAAACAGTAGATATAATTATTAACTACTCCCTTAAATAGTTATCCCTATATATATTATAGATTTATTACTCTACAGGGAGCAGTTAAATATTTTCTATTAATTAATTACGTCAATGATTTTTGTTTGGACTGGACGTGGAGGTGGAGACGGAGGATATTCGCCACCCCATGGCGAATCATTGATCTCAATTCCCATCTTACCTGCAAGAGAATTCCAAAACAAACATAAAATATTTAAATAGATTGAGTTTAGTGAAGAAATTAAAACCTATCAACTTCTAATTTATTGGGATTAAACTCCCAAATTTTCTAATTAATGAACAACTAGAACCCACTCCCATCCCACACTACAAATTTGGTCAAAATCGCTGATAGATGGTTTGTACTATACATGATAATAATTAATTTACATAATTTCAAACTTTGATTTAGAATATTTAATAAAAATAATTTCACCGTTGCTCACTTATATCATAATAATATAAACAGACCACCCATATAATTAAGAATGGGAAAGAAAAAACCTTTACGAGCATTCAAATCATCAACAAGTTCCCTTGCAAAAACCTCGGAGCTGCCAATCAGGAAAACAAGAAGCAAAGCACAGAAAACAGCCTTCGAAATTCTTAAGGAAGAAGCCATATTTCTGTTACCAAAGAGAAAAATCCAAGACACACTTAATTATCGGTGCAAGGAAACTTAATTATTAGTATAATGAAATTTATTAATTTTTTTTTTTATAAATAGACACATTTATGTTGTAATAAATAACTTTTATCATATAAATTAAAATGTAATTATGAGTGCATTCTCTTTTAATTTTAAAAGATGGTTTTCCCCTATTTTGGAATGGATTTTCAATGAATTAACCATCCCGTTATTTTGTTTCGTTCATAAAAATATTAGAAAATAAATTAATTGAAAAACACAAATAATAGGTGTAATATATATAGAGGTTACAGCATCCGTCTGATCTGATTGATTGTATTAAACGAATGGACAATGTATTGTTGTATAATGGATCGCTGTCATCGAAACATGTTAGAAAATACAAAATACCAATAATAGGTGTAACGTTTTATAATAGGTAAATAAATTATGTTAAACACTGTATTGTAACAGTAATTAATTATCCTTTCTAGTTATAGATATTCAATCATTATTTTCTTTTTTATTTTTATTTTTTTGGGTAAACGTGTATTGCCTTCCTATAGTTATACATATATCTTTCTAGAGAGGAGACGAATGAATTGATAACAGTTTTCTAAATTTGAGAATTCACTAATATATTAATTAAGAATAAAAATATGTGTAAATCACAAAATCAATAGATAAATAATGAATAAATAAATAAATATAGTGGTCTCGAATTGATGACCTTTAATTTAATCGAACTAGATGATTTGATTTTAATGAATTTGATTCGGTTCCACCTAATACGATAAATGAACTGGCTTTCACCCCTATGAGTATCAATAAAATGAATGTAAAACCATTTTATTTGCATGAATTATATTAATAAAATCATAATATTAACGTTTAAGTTATATTTTGAAAATAATTGTAGTTTTTAAAATAAATTAAAAAATATCGTATATTTGAAACATTTATGAAAATTGTTGTAGTGTACTAATGTAACTGTGGTAAAGAAAAAGAGATACGCCACATCAACACACTACTATATTTTTCTAAAAATGTTTTAAATGTAGATTTGTTTTTAAACCTACAACCATTGCATAAATGACCCGAGAATCTAGATGCAGACTGTTGATTTGTGATATTGACTCATTCAATTGTATGAAGTAGGACCAAATATGTAATTTAGAAAAAATGCCCCAGAGAGTCTAAATGCTGAGTACTGTTGAACTATCACAAGTTCCAATTCTTTAAAAATAATTGAAATTTATAAATTAATTAGTATATGTCGCTACGTGATAGCGACACGGAAAGAAGAGGAGTCGCTATTAATCATTGGTTTTACAGGATTGGTGTGATTAGTCACCTAGTCATTAAATTTAAGGATGGTCTATTAATTTTTTATGATAGGTTCAAGAGTTCATTCACATATAGGGAAGGTATTAACACCTTATTATGTTTGTTTTGAAAACGATTACTGTTTATTATATTTTGTTATTTTTTATTGAAGCCTTTTATCTTTGTACACACAATTGTTTTTAATTTTTATTTTAAAATGTCTCATGTGCTATTTGATTAATACTCTAAACATTAGAAGACATAATCAAGTAAGTATGAGTGACATGAAAGCCATTAGTTAAAATAGTTTTAGAGTTTAATTTCGCCATCCCTTAATTATACTCATATCCTTAAGAAAATATAGAAGATCATCATCCTGAAAACTCCTAAACTCCATCATAGGAAAGTTTTGTTTTTAAAATCATCTTTGGAATATTTTAATTTGAAAATTTAATGTTGTAAGGAAAATATTATTAAAAATTAACTTGAATTAAAGGCTTACTAAAATTGTATATGGAATTTTTATTAAGGAAAAATATCTTCTTTAAATTTTTATTTTTATTAAGGAAAATATATTAAATAATATTTGGAGATTTTTAAATATTTATGATTTTATTGATTTTTTTTTAATAGGAATGTTTTTGTTTATTCAAAAATTTGGAAGATCGGAATATTAGCATCCTAATAATTTTAAATCTCAATAAAAAGAAGTAATTTTTCCAAAAAAAGTTCTTGAGACTTTGAAAGCTCATAACTTTTTAATTAACATGTATTTTGACTCAATTCTTTCTCCTAAATATTCTAGGTTCATCCAACATTGATTTCTAATATTGAAAAATACACACACTTTGTAAAGAAAACCATATTTTTATGTCAAAAAAGTTTCAGCCACGGTTTTTCGTCAAAGAAATCCAGCAGAATTTACACTAACTTTGAAAAATCATATCATTTTTTATACTTATCGAAACGGAGTGATTCTTGTTTCTAAATGTTCTTTGATGAGTCTAGTTTGTAGGAAAAATAATCATAAATCATTTGTTTCAAATAATCAGTGTAAAAAAATCACGAAATGGGAGGCACTCAGAAATTTCGAAAAAACAAACAGTGAATTTAGTTGAACATCAAACTTCTAAAAATCATAACTTTTCAATCACAAATCCAAATGAGCTGATTCTTTTTCCTATGGATTCGTAATTCAATCTAGTTTCAAGAAAAATTACCATATAATTTGAATCATAATAAAAAAAATCAGATTTCAATTAAACCATAGCAGACTCATATGACATATTGTGTTTTGAGATGTAAAGAAACTTTCTTTGGTTGAATGAGAATGACTCACATACTTTGGGCTTCGACGTAGATCTTCTATCCAACGTGAGAGCGATTGCTGTGAAGCAATGAGATGATTTGCCTTTTAGAGTTGGCTATGAGAGAAGTGGAAAGAAGTTGAGAGTTTTGTGGTTGGCTATGAAAGAAATAGAGAAGGTTTTGGCTTGGGAATTCGGGGAAAGGGATGTTACGGTAAAAAAAAAAAAAAAGAGAGACAGATTGAAGGCTAATGTGAATGCATCATAGTGTGATAAAAGGCTCTATTTATAGCCAAAGGAGGTAGCAAAAATAAGAAAAATTAAAATTGATTGGCAATCAATCACCAAAATTAGCTCAATTACATAATTTGCCTTGTCACTAATTGACTCTAATTTAGTTTCTTCCAAATAAACTTTTCAAATCAAATCAATTTTCATTTCAAATATATTTAACCAAATTTGATTCAAATCCCCCTTTTTTTTAAAATCATTTTTATCTTTTTTTTTTCTCACTATTTTTCTATTACAAACAAAAACCAAACAACAAAATTTCAAACCAAAGTCTATATTTTTTTTTTTGAAAAAAGTAAAATTTTGTTAATTTTTAGATATTATCGGACAAAAATGGGTGTATAAATTATAGAAAATATCATTATTAATAAAATCTAAAATTCAAACACATCTATTAAAGTTTTTATTATTATTTAATATAATTACAACATATGATAAATGTAAAAAAGTATATATTATAAATTTAAAATAAATTTATTTTGGTGAAGCTTGTGATACTCTAAACCCTAACTGTGGTTAATATCAGAGTTTCAAAGCCAGTGATTGATTGGTAATAGGGGTTTCTATATTAGAGGAAAATCAGAATAGGAAACATTTAAGGATCTTTCCCATAAAAAGAAAAGATAACGTGTAAAAACAAGACAAAAATATATTATATTACATAGGTCTTGGTGGTCCTAAATCTATGTAACGTAGAAGCATGCTTATATATATGATGTTGCAAAAGTAATAAATTTATAAATTCCATTAAAATGAGCATCTTTTTTTTAAGGAAAGCTTTGCTATTTTGCCACATACGTGCCATGGGCTTCTGACTAGTGCCAGCTGCATAAACACAACTTATATGAGACTCTGATATTGACAATAGGAAAACGACTTGCTGAATCAAAGTTAATTATCTCTATAATTATAGCTACTTAATTAGCTAGATTAGCATTTCTAGTCACAATTTATTTGTGATATAAAACTCTCTTGTTATGGTTAATTCAATTTGATGAAGAAACTGCAGCACATACTCTATAAAAAAAAATTTGAAGGTTAATTTTAATTGCATTGATTTCAAGCAATATAGGGCATAATTTTCTAGTTCTTTAGTTATATTTTATCCTCTATGCAGGGGCAGATCTACATAAGCCATTTTTTTACCAGAGAGAGAGTTTGGAACTATTAATTTTGAAGTGAAATATATGCTTTAATCATTGGATAAGGTTGAAAAAAAAAGTTTTGGACTGGTTAGAAGGGTTTTTATATGTGAATAACTTAATCACATATTAAAATGGGCTATTATCACATATACCCAATATCGAGTCTCAGTTTTCAAAAAAACCACAAACATTGAAAATATCAAAATTACCCAACACATAATTAACCCATAATTTTTTTATGAAAATTTGATTATAATTGATATATTATTTTTGTAAATTTATATTATTGATATAAATTTAATATTAGAATTTATTTCTATTATGATAAATTATTGTTGTAAAATTACTCAATGATATATCATTAAATTAATGAATATATAAAAGGGTAAAATGATATAAACAGAAAGTGCGTATGTGAAAACAAAACTTAACTCCACCATAATTTTCCTATTAAAATTATATTTAATTTGCTAGAATGAACTTATAAAACCTCATTTACAGGTCAAATAGTGCGCCTTATCTGGTGTAAAAATTATAGGATAAAATTCTCAAGGAGAATTGCATTTTTGTTCATGAATATTTAACATTGTTTGTCTATTTGATCCAAAATAATAATAAATAAATAATTAAGTCTGATACTTGCAAATTATTCAATTTCAAAACCCAATAATTTACCCATCTTTTTTCTTTTTACAAATAAAACAAATTGGCATTGAATATTATTTGAGTAGAAGAAAAAAAACCATGTCAAATCTGATATTTAGAATGCAATCACATTGATTCTCCATTAATGGATAGATAAACACGGTTAATATAAAACAGTAGATATTATTATTAACTACTCCCTTAAATAGTTATCCATATATTCTATATCTATTATTACACAGGGAGCAGTTAAATATATTCTACTAATTAATTACGTCAATGATTTTTGTTTGAACCGGACGTGGAGGATGAGACGGAGGATATTCGCCACCCCATGGGGAATCATTGATTTCAATTGCCATCTTACCTGCAAGAATTTCAAAATAAACATAAAAAAATAAAATTATTAAACACCAAGTTTTTAAGTTAATCAACTGAATCTTAAACACTTTAGACAACTTCCTATTAAAAAAAAAAGAGTTTTAAAATATTAACTAAAATATCAAAACAAATATTTGGATTTTGAAAACTAAAATCATAACAAACCAGTCGACTAACTCAAAAAAATTAATAAATAAAGTCGTAACGATCAGGTTTATAAATGTATTGGTAATTTCTCAATATATAATTAGTTTTGATATAAAAATTCATGATTATTAAAACGTGATTCAAGAAATATGGTAGAAAATAATTCATTAGAAATAGACGATTGAGGGGAAGAAAACATACGATGATTGTTGTGAATCTTCTTCACAAAATCACTTTGGCTTTCAGAAGCGTGAGAGGTATATTGGAGAAGAATCAAAGCAAATAAAACAATCTTCAACACAAATAAAATCCTCATGGAACCCATATCTCTTCGTCGATGTGATCTAGTTTTCAGTAGCATATATTGAGAACAAATAAAGGAGAAAGAGAAAAGAGGAGGAGGAGAGTATTTTGTGAAAACCATACACTTGTAGAGTGTTTTGTGAAAACCATACACTTGTAGAGATGGAAGAAATGATATTAAATAGAGACAAGGTATCCATCCAAGTGTCGCAGCTAATAGGAGGAAGAGTACAAATATTCTAACACACGAAAAGGAAAGAAAAGCTACGGAAATTACAAAGAGATTTCATTCTTTTTTTCTTCTTTATTATGACTAACACATATAAGGGCTTATTTATAGCCAGTTTTTTTCCCTTGCAGTGGACAAAATCTCTCTCTCTAATCTACTATATTAAAACGGGTTTAAAGGAAGAAATATTTTTAGACCATCATACCCTTCATTAATTTCTAAAACCACAAACTATGTCATTATATATACATTCTTTTCATATATTAAAATTACTTAACATGTCATTAGATATTTATAAACCACCTTAAATCAAATGACCATTCACATATTTAATTTTTTAAATTATATAAAATTTCTTTAATTAATAAAGTCACTGAAAAAAAAAAACACATGTACCGTTAATTGAAAAAAATAATTACTGAATTATAGAATAGTTCTAATTAGAAAATTAAAACTAAAAATAAATGAATAAAGATAAAAATAGAAAACTTCTAAATAAAAAATTTATTGACGGTGTAATTTAATTTAAATTAAAGTAAAATTAAAAAAAAATGAGGTAACTACACGGTAAAATAATTGAGTAAATTGTATAATAATTAAACTATTAAATCAACTTAATATGGATTTGTATATTAAAAATGGTTTTAGTCATTTAAAATAATTTTATAAAATATATAAAAAAATCAATAATACAATGTTTTTTTATAGAACTAATTTATAAATGAAATTATTTAACGAGTATAGCAAAATTATTCTATTAAATTACTTTTTTTTTTCTTTTTGATAATTAAAATTTAATTAAGTATATATTTATAGGGTAAAATACTATTTTAGGCCTTGAACTTTCACTCACGTTTCATTTTCATACCCCTCCTCTATCTTTAAATAAATGAATAAAGATAAAAATTTAATAATGTCGATGTCGTGTGTTTTTTCTATAGTTATTTGATAATATAAAATATTTAAATAGATTGTATTTCTCCAACATTAAATACATAAAATCAAACGTACCTATTTTAAAAGGTGATCACGACTAATGTGTTGAGTTTCTTTCAAAAGATAAATATGTAAGTTTATTGTTTTATTCGTTGGTGTCAATGATATTATACTTCTGCACGTGAACAACAAATAATGAAAAGAAAATGGAAACGAAGATGGAGAAGGAGATGGCCCATCAAACGTACCAATTAAAGATAGAGGATAAAATATACTATAATAGTTGAGAAGAGTCATATTATCATTAATTTAATTGGTACCCTAATGGTGAAAAAAAAGTTTAAAAGTTCTCCTATCTAGAGTTAGGCTCGACGATGACCACTTTAACGTATTTTATATAGAAGAAATAATACTAAAAACCTGATAAAATCATATAATGAAAACATATTTTTTTTAATATAGTATTAGAGTAGGGGATCAAACTATTAATCTTAAAGTAAAATACATGCTTTAATCATTGGGTTATATCTGGTTGAAAAAAAACAAAGCAATTTCAAAACACAATTAACTCATTTTTTATTTTTACAAATAAAACAAAATGACATTGAATATTATTTGAGTAGAAGGAAAAACTATGTCAGATCTGATATTAGAATGCAATCACATTGATTCTTTATTAATTGATAAATAAACATGGTTAATATAAAACAGTAGATATAATTATTAACTACTCCCTTAAATAGTTATCCCTATATATATTATAGATTTATTACTCCACAGGGAGCACTTAAATATTTTCTATTAATTAATTACGTCAACGATTTTTGTTCGGACTGGAGGTGGAGGTGGAGACTGAGGATATTCACCACCCCATGGGGAATCATTGATCTCAATTCCCGTCTTACCTGTAAGAGAATTCCAAAATAATCATAAAATATTTAAATAGATTGGGTCATTAGTTTAATGAAGAAATTAAAACCTATAATTTATTGGGATTAAACTCCCAAATTATCTAATTAATGAACAACTGGAACCAACTCCATCGTTATTCTTCCCATCCCACACTACAAACCTGGGCTATTATCACATATACCCAATATCGAGTCTCAGTTTTCAAAAAAACCACAAACATTGAAAAATATCAAAATTACCCAACACATAATTAACCCATAATTTTTTTATGAAAATTTGATTATAATTGATATATTATTTTTGTAAATTTATATTATTGATATAAATTTAATACTAGAATTTATATTACTGATAAATTATTGTTGTAAAATTACATCAATGATATATCATTAAATTAATAGAATATATAAAAATGGGTAAAACTGATATAAACATGAAAGTGTGGCATATGTGAAAACAAAACTCAAAAGTTGGCTACCACGCATAATTTTCCCCTACAAACCTCCCAAATTGGTCAAAATGGTTGATAGATTGTGATAAATAAATGATCGATTATGATAAATGGTTTGTACTATACTATACATGATAATAATTAATTTACATAATTTCAAGCATTGATTTTGAATATTGATAAAAATAATTTTACCGTTGCTCATTATTTTTTAAAATTATTATGGTAGAAAATTACATTAGATTTAATAATGACCCCATTATAAACTCTAGAGAAACTTTTCACTTATATCATAATATAAACCACCCATATAAGAATGGGAAAGAAAAAACCTTTACGAGCTTTCAAATCATCGAAAAGTTCCCTAGCAGAAACGTCGGAGCTGCCAATCAGGAAAAGAAGAAGCAAAGCACAGAAAACGGCCTTTGAAATTCTCAAGGAAGAAGCCATATTTCTGTTACCAAAGAGAAAAATCCAAGACACACTTAATGATCGGTGCAAGGAAACTAATTTATAGGCATGTTCCGTGATGTGTGATATGATTAGTATAATGATTTTTTTTTTTGAACGACAGCACAAGAAAAGAAAGAAAAAGGCAGAACAAAACAGAGGCTTGAAATCAAAGCCTGCTTTGCTAACCGATCAGCAATCGTATTACTGAAACTTCACGATTGATCTACTGTCGGCCAAATCCCAAATATCAGAGATTATATTACAAGAAGAATTAACAGCCGCATCAACATTCAATTTCAAGGCATTAGGGTTTGGAGGAACCCAGTCTGTTGAGCGCGGAGAATTTATAGCCACATTTATGTTGTAATAAATAACTTTTATCATATAAATTAAAATGTTATTATGAGAGCATTCTCTTTTAAAATATGGTTTTCCCCTATTTTAGAATGGATTTTCAATGAATTAACCATCCCGTTATTTTGTCTCGTTCATAAAAATATTAGAAAATAAATTTATTGAAAAACACAAAAAATACGTGTAATATTATATAAAGGTTTACAGCATCTGTCTGATCTAATTGATCGTATTAAACGAATGGACATTCTATTATTGTATAATGGATCGCTGTCATCGAACCATATTAGAAAATACATTAATTGAAAAATACCAATAATAGGTGTAACGTATTATAATAGGTAAATAAATTATTATGCTAAAGACTGTATCGTAACAGTAATTAATTCTCCTTCCAGTTATAGATATTCCATCATTATTTTCTTTTTTATTTTTATTTTTTTGGGTAAATGTGTATTGCCTTCCTATAGTTATACATATATCTTTCTAGAGATGAGAGGAGTGAATTGATAACATTTTTCTAAATTTGAGAATCCACTATTATATTAATTAAGAATAAAATATGTGTAAATCACAAAATCAATACATAAATAATGAATAAATAAATAAATATAGTGGTCTCGAATTGATGACCTTTAATTTAATCGAACCAGATGATTTGATTTTAATGAATTTGATTCGGTTCCACCTAATACGATAAATGAACTGGCTTTCACCCCTATGCGTATCAATAAAATGATTAATTTGGATAGCTATGTAAAACCATTTTATTTACATGAATTATATTAATAAAATCATAATATTAACGTTTATGTTATATTTTGAAAATAATTATAATTTTTAAAATAAATTAAAAAATGTTATATATTTAAAACATTTATGGAAATTATTGTAGTGTACTGATGTGGCGTGGTAAAGAGAAAAGAGGTACGTCACATCACCACACTACTATATTTTTCTAAAATATTTCAAAATGTATATTTGTTTTTAAACCTACAACCATTTCATAAAACCCGAGAATCTAGATGCAGACTGTTGATTTGTGATATTGACTCATTCAAGTGTATGAAGTAGGACCAAATATGCCCGAGAGTCTAAATGCTGACCGTTGAACTATCACAAGTTCCAATTCTTTAAAAATAATTGAATTTTATAAATAAATTAGTATATGTCGCTACGTGATAGCGACGCGAAAAGAAAATGAGTCGTCACTAATCATTAGTTTTATAGGATTGATTGATTAGTCACCTAATAATTAAATTAAGGATGGTCTACTAACTTTTGATGATAGGTTCAAGAGTTCATTCATACATAGGGAAGGTATTAACACCCTATTATGTTCGTTTTGAAAACGATTACTGTTTATTACCTTTTGTTATTTTTTTATTGAAGCCTTTATCTTTATACACACAATTGTTTTTAATTTTTATTTTAAAATGTTTCATGTGCTATTTGATTAATACCCTAAACATTAGAAGACATAATCAAGTAAGTATGAGTGGCATGAAAGCCATTAGTTAAAATAGTTTTAGAGTTTAATCTCGGCATCCCTTAATTAAACTCATATCCTTAAGAAAATATAGGAGATCAGCATCATGAAAACTCTTAAACTCCATCATAGGAAAATTTTGTTTTTAAAATCATCTTTGGAATATTTTAATTTGAAAATTTAATGTTTTAAGGAAAATATTATTAAAAATTACCTTGAATTAAAGTCTTACTAAAATTGTATATGGAATTTTTATTAAGGAAAAATATCATCTTTAAATTTTTTTTTATTAAGGAAAATATATTAAATAATATTTGGAGATTTTTAAATATTTATGATTTTATTGATTTTTTTTAATAGGAATGTTTATTCAAAATATTGGAAGATCTGAAAATTAGCATCCTAATAATTTCAAATCTCAATTAAATTCCACTTGACTTAATTTAGAAAATTGGAAAAATTAACATCCTAAAATTTCCCAACTTCTTTCAATATAATACTTTCCAAATCAATTCAAATATGGAAACAATAAATATGAACATCAAAATATGGCAATCGAATTCACAATAAGACAAACCAATAAAAAGAGAGCAATTTTTCCAATAAAAGGTCTCGACTTTGAAAACTCATAACTTTTTAATCAACATGTATTTTGACTCGATTCTTTCTCCTAAATATTCTAAGTTAATCCAAGATTGATTTCTAATATTGAAAAATACACACACTTTGTAAAGAAAACCATATTTTTATGTCAAAAAAGTTTCAGCCACGGTTTTTCGTCAAAGAAATCCAGCAGAATTTACACTAACTTTGAAAAATCATATCATTTTTTATACTCATCGAAACGGAGTGATTCTTGTTTCTAAATGTTCTTTGATGAGTCTAGTTTGTAGGAAAAATAATCATAAATCATTTGTTTCAAATAATCAGTGTAAAAAAATCACGAAATGGGAGGCACTCAGAAATTTCGAAAAAACAAACAGTGAATTTAGTTGAACATCAAACTTCTAAAAATCATAACTTTTCAATCACAAATCCAAATGAGCTGATTCTTTTTCCTATGGATTCGTAATTCAATCTAGTTTCAAGAAAAATTACCATATAATTTGAATCATAATAAAAAAAATCAGATTTCAATTAAACCATAGCAGACTCATATGACATATTGTGTTTTGAGATGTAAAGAAACTTTCTTTGGTTGAATGAGAATGACTCACATACTTTGGGCTTCGACGTAGATCTTCTATCCAACGTGAGAGCGATTGCTGTGAAGCAATGAGATGATTTGCCTTTTAGAGTTGGCTATGAGAGAAGTGGAAAGAAGTTGAGAGTTTTGTGGTTGGCTATGAAAGAAATAGAGAAGGTTTTGGCTTGGGAATTCGGGGAAAGGGATGTTACGGTAAAAAAAAATGAGAGACAGATTGAAGGCTAATGTGAATGCATCATAGTGTGATAAAAGGCTCTATTTATAGCCAAAGGAGGTAGCAAAAATAAGAAAAATTAAAATTGATTGGCAATCAATCACCAAAATTAGCTCAATTACATAATTTGCCTTGTCACTAATTGACTCTAATTTAGTTTCTTCCAAATAAACTTTTCAAATCAAATCAATTTTCATTTCAAATATATTTAACCAAATTTGATTCAAATCCCCCTTTTTTTTAAAATCATTTTTATCTTTTTTTTTCTCACTATTTCTCTATTACAAACAAAAACCAAACAACAAAATTTCAAACCAAAGTCTATATTTTTTTTTTTGAAAAAAGTAAAATTTTGTTAATTTTTAGATATTATCGGACAAAAATGGGTGTATAAATTATAGAAAATATCATTATTAATAAAATCTAAAATTCAAACACATCTATTAAAGTTTTTATTATTATTTAATATAATTACAACATGTGATAAATGTAAAAAAGTATATATTATAAATTTAAAATAAATTTATTTTGGTGAAGCTTGTGATACTCTAAACCCTAACTGTGGTTAATATCAGAGTTTCCAAGCCAGTGATTGATTGGTAATAGGGGTTTCTATATAAGGGGAATCAGAATAGGAAACATTTAAGGATCTTTCCCATAAAAAGAAAAGATAACATGCAAAAACAAGACCAAAATGTATTATATTACATAGGTCTAGGTGGTCCTAAATCTATGTAACGTAGAAGCATGCTTATATATATGATGTTGCAAAAGTAATAAATTTATAAATTCCATTAAAATGAGCATCTTTTTTTTTAAGGAAAGCTTTGCTATTTTGCCACATACGTGCCATGGGCTTCTGACTAGTGCCAGCTGCATAAACACAACTTATATGAGACTCTGATATTGACAATAGGAAAACGACTTGCTGAATCAAAGTTAATTATCTCAATAATTATAGCTAATTAATTAGCTAGATTAGCATTTCTAGTCACAATTTATTTGTGAATAAAACTCTCTTGTTATAGATAAGGATTCAAACAGTCAAAGAAAGTTGGCTAGTCTAAGTGGTCTGTGACTTTGCTTTGTCTGTTTTCATTGCTGTCTTCCACTAATGGATTTCTTTTACTGAAGATAAATCAGTATTTTAATTAATCATCGAAAAATGTGGTTTTACTTTTCTTTTCTTTTTAATGATAATTATATGCAAACAAGTTGCATTGTTGATCGTACTGTACCCTAAACAAATCAAGGCTTAACCAAGTAGATAGAATCTAACGGTGTCGAATAAAGTGGTGAACTTCGAAGACTCCATTTTATACGTGTGTTCTATCGAGTACGTTGTGTGCTTCGAAGAAAAGAACATAACTAGATTTAATGGACTAATTGATAAACAATTTGAGATCTATTTGAAGAATTTTTAACTTATCAATTTAATTAGATATTAATAGTCTCTCTCATAAAATTGTTAGGTTTCAACCTCTTCTGACGTGATTTGATATTAAGAAAGAAAAAATAAAACCTTCTTAAACTTAAGGTTGATTTGGGATGGCGTTTAAAAAAAAAACATTTTCTTTATTAGAAATACTTTTAAACATTTGTAAAAATTATCACAAAGAAACGCTCGATAAATTTTTAGAGAATAAAAATGGAAATTTGTATACCAGATCGATAAAAGATATTCGATATGAAACCAATAAAAAGGAATCTAAGACAATCATAAGTGAACATTGAGAAACAAACAAGTTGTTTTTTTTGTTTTTTAGGTAAAAGAAAAAAACCATAATATTATTAAAGTGGAGGTTGTGATTGTTAATCAAAAAAAAAAGCCAATGACAAAAGTAAAACAGAGTTTTGATATAGCATCAAGGCTTAATGTTGTGTGGATTATATTTATAACCACCACCCCTTGGCCGATCATGATTCTTTTTTGACAACACTAACTTCCTTAAACTTTTCCTCTCCATAGCTAAGTTACCTGTAAAGAATATACCAAAATGAACAAAAATTAATTGATAGAAAATTAACATTTGATATATAAGCCAAAGCCAGCTATGAGATCTCTTTTATGCGTTATGTAAGAAAACTAATTCAGTGTGTAATGTGTATTTAGATCTAAGATTAAAAAAAACTTACTAGCTTTGTGATGAAAATTAACAGTCTTCTTCTCAACAAGTTCCCTTGCAGAAACATTGGAGGCAGTCAAGAAAAGAAGAATCAAAGCAAATAAAACAGCTTTTAACACAATGGAAATCCTCATGGAAGCCATTTTTTTTTTACCAGAGAGAACTTGGATCTCTGATCTATTATCAAATACCAAAAGAAGAAAGCCTAATATATAGTCATTTTTTACTTGTCATGGGAAGATCAAATGTCTTTGATTGAAAAAGAAGACTTGGTCAAACACAGGAGACTTGCCCCCAAGGTTTGATAGCTGTCACTCCACTTGTTGGGTTTCTTTTTCTTCATTATTCTAAAGATAATTTTATTGTTTTATATATGAGTGGGTAATATTTCAAATTTGGAAATAGATTTTTGGTAGATATGTTCTCTCCTTTATGGAAAAGATTGAGTGGAGTATTCAATTATTTAAAATGGTATTATTTTAAATTGCATCCATGAAGTTGGAAAATAAAGAAAAATATCGTATCCCATCCTTATCCTTATCCTTAATATATAAAAGTGGTGATGTTTAAGAAATTTTTTTAGACTATTATACCCCTTTTAAAATCTTAAAATTACTAACATGTCATTATATATACCCTTTTAAAACCTTCAAATTACTAAAAATGTCATTATTATTTATACTCCACTATCTATTAAATGACTATTTATATTTTTAATAAAATATTTCTCTTTTTTTTATAAATAAAATATTTCTCTTCATTGAAATAAGAAATTGTCAATTTTATTAAATAAATTCCTTGGTTTTTTTATTGTTTTCACAACATCAAATTATAAAATAATTGAAAAAACAAGTACAACATATGAAAATGAATGTGATATTAAAATGAATTTATTGTTTAGATTTATCACCAATTTATGAAAATAAATTATATTTAAGTATTCAAATATTAAATGATTTAATAAAGGTGACGGTGCTTTAATTTTAAAAAATATTAAAAAAAAAACTTAAATTGTGTAAAAAAAACAGTTAAGATTAAAAAAAACAACTACAACAAAATGTAATTTATTGAATTAGTAATGGTATAATATTTTATAATATTTAAATAAATTAATTTTTTTTAATTAAAAATATTTAAAAGTTTAAAAATCAAAGAGAAAAAATATATAATTTCTTAAATTTTAATTAAAATTAGAAATAAATAATCTATAAATGCAAAAATTAACTAACACATGTATATAGAACAAACAATTTATTTTTTATTTGGTAGTATAAATTTTAAAAATAAAGATGTTAAAAAAATTGTATTATATAAAAAGGCATATAATTATGTAAATTAGTAAACTATACAATAATTTAAATATTAAATAGAACATAATAATATGTTAATAAATTTATATGTTAGAAAAAATATCACGTGCGACGCACGTGGTAAAAGACTAGTATTAAAAAAAGGATGAAAACGCTTTTAGTACTTTTATATATGATAATTTTGGGGTGCAACAAAAATCCCACATTCATTAAAAATTATGGAGGATTAGAGTACATAATGAAGGACACTATATTTATTAATGTGAGATCTTTAGGTAAAAAAAAAAGACAACCGGGCCACCACGACTCCACATTGGTATGATATTGTCCACTTTGGGCCTAGGCCAGCATGACTTACTTTTGGTTTCACCCAAAAGGCCTCATACTAATGGAGTTGTGTCATTTCCCTTATACACCCATGATCATCTTTTTCCTTAACCGATGTGGGATTTTGTTCGCCCTCAACAATCCTCCCCTAGAACAAATCCACCGAGCCTCCCCTCCATTCGTCCACTCTATCCAGGCCAACTCTCTCTCCGGAACTCACCGCCTGTCCAATAGAGCCCACCACAGATCAGGTTTCCGAGACTCCTCATCTTGTTCGGCACTTGAGGATTCCACCCACATCGTTAGGGTCGGGGCATGGCTCTGATACCACTTGTTAGGGGACATCGGGGCCACCACAACTCCACATTGGTATGATATTGTCCACTTTGGGCCTAGGCCCGCATAACTTTGCTTTTGGTTTCACCCAAAAGGCCTCATACTAATGGAGTTGTGTCATTTCCCTTATACACCCATGATCATCCCTTTCCTTAACCGATGTGAGATTTTGTTCGACCTCAACAATATATATATATAGATTTAGGTCTAATGTAGCCAATATTATAATATTGTGGAGATTTTGAAAGATCTATTGTCCTGAAAAATACAAAATAAAATTATTTTCAGAAAGTACTCTGAGATCATGGACTAAAACATTTGTCACATGTGGATATATCCGTATTTTCATATTCTCAATATGGAGGGGTGATATTTCATCTTTAATGTCTTAGAAATGTTTTTGACTCATTTTTTATTCATCATATTGATGATTTTTTTTCATCTTCTTTTAGTTTATTTGTGATTCAATATCTGTGGACATTGCAATTAATGCATGTTAATATAATTTAGAGTAATTTATATGTTAAATTGCAATATAACACTAAACATTTTTCTAGAGACTAAAAAGGGGAGGGAATTGGAACAATACTCAAACAAAAGAAAAGGAAAAAAAGCCTTAGTTATTTTTTAGGGACGTTGACAGTTTTAATCCAAAAGCCAATCACAGACTTCTTATTAGACCCACAAAAGTAAAGAAAACACTTTCAAAACAGTTGAATATTGCATCAAGGACTGTCGTTTGGGGGATGATCAATATAACCACCTCTCCATGGGAAATCATAAGAAGGTTTACCAAGAACCACAGATTTCTTTAAACTTTTCATTTCCACAGCCATGTTACCTGAAATAATATACCAAAAATGAATATAAATAAATTGATAACATTTCTCATTTATAAAGTTCTATATATTAGAAAGAAGTAGACCATACAATACAAATACACATATATATAAGCCTATGAAGTCTCTTTTATGTGTTATTCAAGAACAATTTATTGAAGAAAAAAAAATAAGCATAACTTTGAAATTTGCTCTCAAACTTAATGATAAATTTACTTATAAGTTAGTTAGTATAGGATTTGTAATAATTATATCATTAAATTTTCAATTTGAGGACCTTAAAAAAATTTAACTTGACAAATTACTCCCTTGACATTATTAATTTACTATTTTTTATGAAATCTCTATGGATGGGTCTCTAGGCGACCCAAACACGCATCAAACCCATCCTTGAACCCAATCTCAAAACCCTCTTGGTGGCGGAGACGAGAATTTCTTCTCCAATCTCACCCCTTCGTGCTCTTTTGACATATAGGGGATGTATTACTTATATCTACGGTGATTTTTTAGGGTCTAATTTAACAATGGAAGAATTTAATTAAATGTTATGGGTCTCGTTTTAACAATTCACAAAGTTTAAAAGGTTAATTATTCAAATTAAGCCAATTTGAACATAACTCAACTGGTCAGACACTTACCCTCTTCCCTTGGGTTCGGAAGTTCGAGTCTCCACTCTCCCAATTTAATGTAATATAATCGAAAAAAAATATTCAAATTAAAAGGTGTAACTATAATTCTACCCTTTTTAATAGTCAAATTTTACACCGGTTTAGTACGTGTGCAATAAATAACTTATTGAGTAAACTACCCCTTTAGTCCCTGAGTTTTAGAGGTCGTGTCTATTTGGTCCATTCGTTTTCAATTTGTGTCTAAGTGGTCCCTGAGTTTTGGATGTTGTGTCTATTTAGTCCATACGTTTTCAATTTGTGTCTAAGTGGTCCCTGAGTTTTGCATATTGTGTCTATTTGGTCCCTATATTTTGAAGAACACTATAAATAAGTTTAATTGGTCTTTAATTTAACGTATTTGTTAGCTTCTTACCAAATTATTGACTTAACACTGACATAACATGTTTAATTGGTCAAAATACGAAGATAGGATTAAATAATATTTCAAATATTTCATCAATCTAGGACTAAAATTTGACATAAAAATTAATCTCATGTCAGTATTTTGTTCAATTAAATATTTTATGTCACCGTAAAGTTGATATTATGTTAATGAGTTAACAAATTAAGGAACAATTAAACTTATTTCTAATAATCTATGGACCATTTAGACACAAATTGAAAACTCATGGACCAAATTAATAGACACAATATTTAAAGAGGCAATTACTGAAATAACATATTTTTTCATACTAATTACTGAAATGTCAGAACTTTTCAAAAATTACCAAATAGCATAATTTTAGTTCAATAATTGAACTAAAAAAAAAATTACGAATTCATTGAAAATAATAATAAAAATGATCAAATAGTTCAATAAAATTATTGACCTTGAACTTAAAAAACCAAAAAACAAACAAATTCGTTAAAAATACTTATGAAAAATAGTTCAATAATTAATTGAATCATAGTTCAATAATTTATTGAACTATAATTATGCTATTTGAGTAATTTTTAAAAAGTTCAGACATTTTAATAATTAGTATGCAGATTTATGCTATTTGAGACAAATTCTTATATTTAAAATTCATGAACCAAACAGACACAATATCCAAAACTCATGGACCACTTAGACATAAATTGAAAACGTGGGGACCAAATAGACACGACTTCCAAAATTCATTAACCAGATGAGTACTTTACCCTAATTTATTTTCTTGAGATTAATAACGTATGCTTTAAGTTCATATAACAAAATCAACATTAAAATATAATAAAAGAAAAACTACAACAATAACATATCAATTATGAACAAGTCAAAAAAAAAAAAAAAAAAACCTTACTAGCTTCGTGAAGAAAAACAGTCTTCTTCTCAACAAGTTCTCTAGCAGAAACATTGAAGGCAATGAGGCCGAGAAGAATCAAAGCAAAGAAAACAGATTTGAACACAAAGAAAACCCTCAGGGAAGCCATATCTGTTACCAGAGTAGAAAGCTTGGGGAGTTGTGATCTAATTAATATCAATAGCAGAAGAAGAAAGCCTCATTTATAGGCAAATTTTTACATATATTTAATTAAAATTAAAATGGATCAAATATCTTTGAAGAAAAAGACAAACAAAGGAGACTTATGGTCATCTCCTCCCTCCCCATGGTCACCTCCACTAGTTAGCTGATCAAAATTGGCGTGTCCAATGTAGCACTAGTTTCTGACTTTTTACGAGATTGTCTGTTTTCATAGCTGGCCACCACTATTGGTTTTTTTTTTTTTTTAATTCTTTCTAAAGATATTTTTATGGATAAAATATTATTTTGAACCTTCATTCTAGTTTCATTTTCGTGTTCTTATCTGTTTTAGTCCTTTCATATGTGTTTTTCTATCTGGGCACTGACGGATGACTTGTGCGATATGTAATTGATGATGTGGCATTATAGAAATATGCAGTGAGGTTAAATGACATGAAAAAACAAATATACAATGATTTTAATCTCATCAATTTCTCCTTAATTGCAGTTTTAAACCTTACTATATCATTTTTCCACGTCAATTTAACCTCACTATATTTATATATTGTCACATTATCAATTACATCCCACATAAGCTATTAGTTATTAATATCCCAGACAGAAGGACTACACCAGAACGATTTGTAAAGTTTAGGACGGAAAATGTCACTTTTAAAAGTTTAAAGACGAAAATGAAAACCTGGGTGAAAGTTCAGGGATTAAAATGGTATTTTACTCTATTTCAAAATTTACCAATTTTTATTATTTTAAAATAATGAGAAATTCAATTTCAAACCCTAAATTTAGAAAATTCTGTCGATTTAAACCTCAAACTTTTATTTTTATAAAATTAAACTCGGAATATTAATGAGTTATGTAATTTTTTGTTAGTTAAATTACTATTACTTTTTGATATTATAACAAAATCATGCGAACCACTTATCGAAATGGATAATATTTATATCAATGCAAATGGATAGTGTAATGACCTATTGTTGAGGTAGGGGTAATGTTTAGCTTGGGTTGTTATTTAGATTATGTTAGCTTGTTGAGGACAGTGAATTTGTACCCTTTTTTATATAGAATTAGGTTAAATTCGCTCTAAGGTGAAAGACCCTCTCCTTGAATTGTTCATTAGCTAAGTTATTATAATTAAATTGTTGTTATGTGTTTGCGATGATTGATTTGATTAAGGAAACAAGTTTCTTTAATTAAAATTAAGTGAAAGACCATCAATAAATCACTTCCAAATTACACTCGAAAACAATGGAAAAGGGATAATCTTAGGACAATCAAAAGCAAGTAACCATAAAGGAAACAAGTTTTTTATTTTTATTTTATAAATTAAAAATGAAAGTACATGAGTTATTTCTTAAGGGAAGATCATGCATATTAATAATCTAAAAGCGAATCACATATATTGCATCAATCAAGGATTGTTCTTTGGAGGCCGTTTGCCATAACCACCACCCCATGGTCTATCAAAAGAAGGATTCTTAGCAAACACTGCGAAATTCCTATCCATACCCATCTTACCTGAAACATATACCAAAATTAACTTAGGAATTACATTTTTCATAAGTTGTATACATAATAAGGTTTATAAGTCTATCAGTAATTTCTCTATATCAATTGGTTTTGAGATAGAAGCTCGTGATTATTAAAACGTGATTTTAGAATAGAATATGACGATTGAGTGGAAGAAAACTTACGATGTTTGTGAATCCACTTCACATAACCACTTTGCCTTTCAGAAGCGTGAGAGGTATTTAGGAGAAGAATCAAAGCAAAGAAAACAATCTTCAACACAAATAAAATCCTAATGAAACCCATTTCTCTTAACGAAAAGCCTCGGCGATGTGATCTAGTTTCAGTAGCAGAAGGGCTTATTTATTTATATCCACTTTCTTCCTGCAGTGGACAAAATAAGTTAAAATAGAGGATGTTGGGGAAAAAAATTAGATAACTATAAATGGTCATGTAATATTTGAAATCATTGATTAAATTACATTTAATTTAAGTTCTGCGTAATAAGTAAAATTTGTCTCTACATTGAATTAAAAGATAAATATTTGATAAATATGTTTTTTTTTAAATATCATTAAATTTTAGGGCAAAATGCAAAACACACCTCCTGTGGTTTTGATCAAATACAAAGTACACCCCTATAGTTTGAAAATGAATATTTATACCCCTGTAGTTTCAAAACTGTGCAAATTGACTCATTCCCTCTACATGATTAATTTTCTTTTAGCCATAACTTTGTTGTTTGAACTCCGATTTGAATGATTCAAGATGTTTTGGAATCCTCGTTTCGAGCTCTACATTATAGTAACTTAAAAACTTAGAAATCGCTAGTATATAAAATTGTTTACGACTTCAACCCGATCTAATATATTGATGATGATAACTCTTTTATATACTAACGATTTCTAAGTTTTTAAGTTACTATAATGTAGAGAACGAAATGAGGATTCCAAAACATCTTGAATCATTCAAATCGGAGTTCAAACGAAAAAGTTATGGCTAAAAGAAAATAAAAAAATGTAGAGGGAATGAGTCAATTTGCCCAGTTTTGAAACTACAGGGGTATAAATATTTATTTTCAAACCACAGGGGTGTGTTTTGCATTTCACCGAAACCACAGGGGTGTGTTTTGCATTTTGCCTTAAATTTTAAGGTAATAATTAAATTAAAATCTAAATCATAATGTACCAAAATTATATTTTAGATATCAACATAAATATATTATTTATGAACATCCATTTCTTAGACATCTAAATCTAATGTGAAGATATATCGGTTGACAAGGTGGACTATTAATGTTGGATACAATTAAATATATAATATATTAATCCGATACTTTGAATTTGAGTGATTAATAGAATACTAAGGCCTTATTTGGTATGCAATCTGAAAAGCAGAATTTAAATTTAGTGGATTCTAATGAATTCAGAGTTGTATTCTGTGAATTTGTTGGTTCTGAAACTGTGTTTGGTAACAGATCCAGAATTTATAATTGAGATTCAGAAATTTGAAATATGTGTTTGGTTGGTTACGCAAAAAATTTAAAATCAGATTGTGAATCAGAATATGTGTTTAGATCATAATCTAAATTTTGGGTGACTCACTCATAAAAATAATACTTCCAACTTTAAATCATTCATTTTTAAGTTTGAAAAAACTAATAATTCATAACTTATAAATTAGAAACATCTTTATCCGCATCTTAAGACTAAAAATCTTGTTAGTTCTTGATAATTGAAATATTCTAAGTTTCAAAACTTGATAAATTGGTTGCATCTTTCATAAGTTAAAAGCTCAGGCAAGTTAACTCTCAAATCAAAATTTATATATCAGAGAAAGGTTGTAGACTTATATACCTGTTATATATCATAACCACTCATGAATTAAAAAAAAAATCATATTAATTTTTGCAATTTCTCTCGTAGAAATTGTGTGAAAAGAACCAAAACGAGTTTGAAAAAACATGACAAACGCAAGAGAATTGTGGTCATCCTCATCCCTAGCCCACATGATCATCTCCACTCTCACTAGCTCATTATTTGTCTCGTCACTGGGTGGATCAGACAGTCAAACAATTGGATTGTCCATCTTGACTTTGCTTAGTCTCTTTTCATGGCTGTCACCCACTAGTATTTTTTTTTTCAATTTAATTTTGAAAATTTATCGTAAAAATATGTATTTTTCTATTATTTTATAGGGATAAATGTAAATCACACCGGTGTAGTTTATCTAATAAGTAATTCACAATCACAGAAACACCCGTGAATGTTTTTAAATACTCATGTGGTTTGTAAAATCACAAATAACACCCTTCAATTAATTTTAACAAATTTGATGTTTATTTATTTAATGTTTGTCATCTGTTCTAATTCATTTGAAATAATTAGAAAATTTTAATTGATGTGGATAAATTTTAGATTTTACAGGTTATTAATAATGACATGTTCTACAAATTGCACTCATCTGATAAAAAAATTCTGATATTTTTAATAGAATCGGAACAATGATATGTTCTACAAATTGCACCCATCTTTTTCTCCTTTTATTGCAGTTCTAAACTTTTCTATATATTCATTTTTCCATGTCATTTAACCTCATTACATATTTATATAATGTCATTTCATCAATTATATGTCATATAAACCATTCATTAATGTCCGGAAAAACATAGATGAAAGGACTAAAATGAAACATATCATAAAGTTTAGGGATGAAAAATATCACTTTTGAAAGTAGAGATAAAAATGAAACTAAAGTGAAAAGTCAGAATTAAATTAGTATTTTATTTTTAAAAAAAATATTATGTCAAAGTTAAACCATGAAATTATTAAACTTAAAACCGAGACCAAAAAAAATTGTTTTCATTGACTTTGAACAAGACAATAAGGATTCAAACTTTCAAAAATATCTTCACCAACTAGTGATCAAAGAACAAACAAACAATCAAACAAAAAGTTTTCAACCTTGGGGGGACAACGCTCTTTGACTTGGGAGTTAGAGCTGTTAGCTCTCAAAGCAAAGAAAGCATTGCATTGCATATTTCTAAAATCTGTTTGGTATGCAAATAATTTACTAATATGAATGGGAAGTTTGGTTATATCATATGATAGTTGGGAACTTGGGATGGTTATCTTTGACAAGGGATAATGAGATTTGATAATATTTGACTTAGATTTTTTAATTAAATTATCATTCAAGATCAAGTAAATAATTAAATTAATTATTATTAATAGTATTTGCTTCATAAATTATTTCCTAGGTAAACATTGTCCATTACTAGTTTTTTTTTTTTTTTACTTTGAATGAACAAATAAATTATTATGAAAAAACTATCTGAATATACCAAACTATAACGAACGATAAATGCAAGCACAAACATAAACATCTATCAGAATAAGAAAAATCGATAAACAAGTAAAACTTCACATTCCAATCACTGAATTTGGGTACGCTCTTGCTAAAAGTTTTATCTTCGACCTCTTATTTTCCTTTTGGGTGGAGGGAAGAAGGTGCTGATTGAACTTAAGAATGAAGAACTCCTCTTTAACAATGTAATCTCCTCCACCAATATGAAACCAAATAAAAAAGAATTCAAATTGGATTAATTGATTTCTCATTCCTAAATATATTTTTCTTACATGTTCGACTAACATTTGACAGTTTCAAATGATCAAAATCAGTCGATAATTGGAAGCAATCCAAAATCTCTCCGGCAACTCGAGTTAAGTCTTGGTGTTACACTTGAATCAGAACATTTTTACATTAGAAACACAAGCTGGAAATAACTTACAAAACACATATACAACATAGAGCAATCATATTCACAGGCTGACTTTGCAGATAAACAGAAAGCCGCTTGAAACTTTCATCTGAACAAACAAGAGAAAATCGGCATATACAAGTGTTAGTTATTTATTGAGAGAATGAGTTGTACACATTTTCACTAAAGTAAATACATTTATATATAACTTTTTTTTTAAATTTTTACAAAAGATTAACTTAGTAACAAAATATGGAATAGAAGTATAGGCTAAAACCTTGTAGAGCTACGACAATCACTTATTTTGCTTAGCTGTAACAGTTCTCTGGACAGTGGAAACACCATCTACAAATTTAGTCCGGAAAAGAACATTTGCATTGTTGAACATGCCTTCTTTAAGTGAAACCACAATAAACTGCAAGATTAAAAATTAATAATAAAGTATAATGCTGAGTCATGGTATAATTAAGCATCACAGGTTACTCATATTTACTTCAATTATAATTTGGTCATCCTAAAAGTTTCCGTTCTCAATAATATTTTAGGAAAAAAAGAAATAAATATCAAGACAAATTAAATCTTTAAACCTGGGAATGTGGGAAGTGAGCTTTGATCATTCTCCCAATGTTCTGAGTATGGCTTAGATCAAGAGCTGCATCAACCTAAGAACCAAGGAATAAATCAAATTTTACAACTAATGCAGCTTGCATCAGATTTTACAACAGTTTCCATTTGCTTAACAAAAACTACATAATCAGAAATATGGACAATACCTCATCCAGTATATAAAGTGGAGCTGGTTTGAAGAGAAGCAAGGCTAAAATTAGAGAAAGTGCCAGCAAAGATCGTTGACCTCCACTTAGTTCTGACAATGACTGTTTCCAAACACTACCAAATGCAACTTTTACTTCAAGACCATCTAAGAAGCTACAACCTTCAGGAGGCTCTAGTTTTGCCATGGTGCCAGGTAGTAGAGTAGAGAAGATGGAACCAAAATCGCTGCATATAGATAAAATCAAAAGGTTGGCTCAGTCCACTTATCCAAGTCAAGGATCACAATGAAGAATAAGGGAAATGAAGAAATTAATACAAGAGCCCAGAGGACCAAACGAAGCGCATAAAACTACTCACCTGTTAACTTTCACCCAAGTTACTTTTAACGTCTCCTTCTTTTTCTCATCTAATTCCTCAATCACCTTTTTTATTTTAGACTTGTCATTCTAGAAAGAAAAAGTTCAGTCAGTAAATTGAAGAAAAAAAAAATGAAAGCACAATTGGTGAATCTGACCTCAATGATATTTTTCTTCGACATTAAATCGTTGTACTCATCTTCTGCTTTTTCAAACATGGCCATTACTTTTTTGTTCACCCTTTTCTCAAGGCTTCATATGTAAAGAGAAAGGGGAGGGGAGAAATAGTTCTGTTAGCATCACCTTTCAGAATATTGCAAAGCATGCCCAGTATGCAGAACAAATTAAAAAACAGCCATTCAAAATAACAAAAAATTGCGAACTAAATTTCTAAGCCAAGGCCAGATGGTGCAAAATAAACCTGGATTGTTGAGCCTGCAGCATTTCAAGTTCTTCTCTAGCTTTACACGGATCAGAAGATGCAAAATCATAATCAGTTCCACTTCTTCCAAATAGCTGTTTCTCAGATGCAATCCAAGCATGTTTTTCAACCAGTTTGTCTACCCTAACAGAGCAATCTTTCTTTTCCATCTCCAATCGTTTTACCTAAAACAAAACAGAAGGAATTGTTGGTGATATCAATTACCAGATAAAGAATAAGATATAAATATGTTACCTCATTTTCCATTTTCTTCCTCTCAATATTCATTTCACTTAGTTTATGCTGAAGTTTTTGCTGCTCTTTAACAATGCTACTAATTTGGGAATCACATTCCTTCAACTTCAAACGAATAGTGTTCAATTCAGACTGAGCCTGATCATGATTACTTCTTGTGGAAGCAACCTGTAATGGTGAGAATCGGGTAATTTTAATTACACTCATCAGCTTGAATAAACAAAAAAGTTATTGTTTTACCTTGGTATTTTGTACTTCTAGTTCTGATGTTAGACTGTCAATTTGCGTTTTCAAAGAAACCAACTGAGCCTCTAATGATGCCTTCTCTTTTACAACAGCTTCCATTTCCATAATAAGCTTCTCCCTTTCATTCTCATGCCCCTACAAGCAAGTGAAACCATGCATTAATAACTAAAGAATATGAGGATAAACAAAAAATAAAACTGTTCAATTAACTATCCACAGAATCACCTATGGAACTTCCTAAAGCATAGGCGTCCACTCTTGTAATGAGCAGATTTACAGAGTGGACTGCCCTCATTCCTTCGCAGTGTTTCTGTTTTTCCAAATTTGTGTTTCCATTTTTCATTTTCAGTTCATTTCTTTTTCTTCCAGGGCATCCTACATCACAATCTGCTATCTATTTCTACCTAATGAGAGGACTCATAAGTCAACAAGTTCTCATATCATACTATTAGTTTAGGGACATTCTATTAACAAGCATGTAACTTTTAATTTTGAGAATCCTTTTCATATTTTTTGGTCATGCCCCTTTACTGTTCAGCTTTGGAAGAGGGTGTTTGAGTTCTTCCCTTTTCAGGGTCCTTTTCACCATTCAATTCAAGCTATTCTCTATGGGTTGCTGTGCGGTGTTGTTCTCAGTGATAAAGCTTTGGTTTTTGGGGATTCTGTTAGAGCCCTTTTATGGCTGTTTGGTGGGAAAGGACAAAGAATTTTCCAAGAGGCTGCTTTACTGGTCTGAGCTTTGGGTTTGCTGGTAGACATGTTTCCTTTGGTCAGCTAGGGCTAAGGTTTTTGTTTATTCTCCGTCTAGATTGCCCTAATTGGAGGAATTTTTTGTAATCCTTTGGTGGCCCTTTTGTACACTTTCATCATCATGAAATGATTTGTTTAAAAAAGCTCTTTTCAAGAGTTTATTAGCCTTCCAAAATCAATTATGTAAGATTACACTTTTGGATTCAAATTATGAGAATTTCACAACACAACTAGTGTAAATTTGTACAAAATATAAATTGAACTAAACAGAAAATTTTGAATACCATCAACAAAAAAAGGATGCACAGAAGATATGTATTCCACACAATATTAATGAATAATTATAAATTTCATTGAGAAAGTAAGGAAACGATATAATGGAATTTCCACTGAAAATCATGTACCTTTAATTCCTTCAAACTTAACTGCAGTTTAGATTTTGTTGCCTTAATCTTTAGCTCCAGGTCTTTAAGCCTTTCTTCGCGGTTATTACCATGTTCCTTGATTGATTTTTCAAGCGAAGAAACGGCCTTAACACAATCTTGAAATTCAAGATCCTTTCCTCTAGCAGCAGCTTTTGATTCTTCAAGCTCCTGCTCAATCTTCTTCACCAATTCACCAAGCTGCAGAGCACCAATGAATGAAAAGCAAGAAATTAAGTTCAAGATGAAGAGAAATAAATCTCAAATTACAATGTGAATAACAGCATTAAACTTAGTAGGGGTCAAAAAATGATGAAACCTTATGGTGCTCATTTTGCTCCGCCCTCGTTTGAAACAACGAAAGATCATACAATTTAAGCTCTAATTGTGCTTTCAAGTCCGCAAACTTTTTCTGTTGTGGCAGAATCTCTAAAATCTGAAATATTAAAACCATGAATTAGAAATAAACAAACATTAATTTTTTGTAGGTAGCTGACTTAAATGCCTTGAGATTTCAAAAAGTAATTAGCCACAAAGAATCGAACATAGTCCTACTTTGTCAACCAGCATGCACAATTGACAATATAATATTACACTGATATCTGATATGATGAACAAAATTTGGTAAACCAGTGGAAGAAATTATCTTTTACACTATTTATGTCTTGCTTTCACATATTTGACATATCTTTTCTGAATTCCCACTGAGTTAACAAGAGCATCTTTAACAGATCAATTTGATTTAAATACCATAAAGCATTTCATGCAGAATGATCTACCCAAAAAAGGATTAGACACTAAATACGTTTGTCTTTAAGAAAATTCCCGTTCAATGAATCATAAAATAAAGCCATTGAATTGATCAACACCCTTACACATTGATGTTCTAAAAATCAATTAAAGGTATGAAAAACTGCCCATATTCCATCCCTTTCCATAAAAGACTAGGAATTGAATGCTCTACCTTTGCTTCAATTTCAGACAGTTTTTTCTGATGTATGGAAAGTTTGGCTTCCGCCCCAGCCAAATCATGAAGCTGCCTCAACAATTCACCACCACCCCTATTAAAAAAGATTGTTACTTAATAGTTTATGCTCACTAGCTGAAAGTTAAATTACCAATACCAATTCAAAAAATAAAAACAAGAGTTTTAAGGGTATACTTGCGACTTCCTCCAGTCAGAAGACCACTTGGCTGAAAAATATCACCTTCAAGTGTAACACTTGGGGTGTGAGTTTGGCTATTAAAAGCAACCTGTAGATTGGTAAATAAGAAAAATTTACATGGAGCAAATTTATAATTTTCTCCGAGGATAGAACGTTTGAATGTTATTCTTAACATGGACATATTTTTTAAATACCTCTTTTGCAGCATGAATATCCTTGCAAACAAAGGTTGAACCAAATACATATTCCATTGCACTCTGTAATGTCAACCAATTTATATAAAATGGTTATTAATATTAAAAAAAACAAGAATTCTCTAACAAACCAAAATAACTTCAAATAGCTCATTCATGTCATGCCTTATTAGGCAAGGAATAAAAAAACAGATAAAAACTAAATGTAGGCCATTAATATTGCATTACAACCACATTGCCAAATGAATGTCAACTGCATAAATTTTCATTTAGTTTCAAGAAAACTATTAAACAATGGATCCTTTCATCAAGATCAGAAAGGATGAAAACAGCAACATACATCAGCAATTTAAACTACAACTGTGGAGAGTAAGATGAAGTTTTATCCAATAAAAGTGCCATCATAAGCATACCTTCAATTCTTCTTCATATCCAACCAAAGAAAGTGCGAGTTCAGCATTATCCTTCCCAACCTTTACAAGAAATAACGAAATATATTATTTGAACGCAAACTTATATTGCCAATTAACTGGAGAGATTTCAGTTAAATAACAAACCAATTTTACGGCAGCATGCTGAATTCTAGGAGGAACAGGATGGGCTTGTATCTTGTTCAAAGGAATAATCGTCACTCTCCTTCGAAGGTCACCATTCTGAAGCAATTGCTTTCCAGTATTTTCATTGTCAACAACTACATTAAACATCTTTCCACCAGCAGTGACCTGTATGTTAACTTAATGTCAGTCTGAGACAGCACATCTTCTAAGCCCTTTAACCATGGCATGATCTATAGCAAGCTAACCTCTAAAGCAGTCATTGCTGAACTATCCTTCACTTTAATAAGTTTTGCAACTACTCCTTTCACCCTAGACCTGTCAAAGTTCTTAACAGGATCCCTGTATTTGAAATCAACACTAGCTAATTGTGCTGAAAGATTGCGTATCTCATCCTTCAACTTTTGCACTCTTTCCAATTCAGATGCACGTTCCTGCACAAAGACATAGGTGCACAGGATGATCTAAAAATTTGACTATGAACCATTATTTAGTCAGTACAGAGAATAATACTAACCACTTGTAAAGTTTCTAACTGGCCCTCTTTGTATGGAAGAGACTCCAATGCAAGTTTGACATTTTCTACATCTTTTGTTTTTGCAGTTAACTCATTCTCTACAGAAACAGCCTCTTCACGCTTTGACAATAATTGTTTAGTTTTCTCCTTAAGTTCCTTTTCACAATGGCTTATTTTTGTTTTCAATTGTTTAAGTTCAGTTTCAGCATTCCCCACAGCTACCTTAGCATCAACTAGCTGGTCTTCAAGGCATTTCTCCTCATCTCCACTTCTCTTACCAGCTAACACTCCCTATATAAATTATTATTATGATTATAGATTCAGGTGCAATCTGTTGTTGGGAGACATTGCAGGAAACAAAGTGTCGATAACTCAGTCATCATATCCTTTGGTTACCTGATAGTCTTTTTCATGATCCTCCAAGTTCTTAGAGAGCTTCTCAACTGATTTTCTTAGATCAGCTGCTCCTTCTTCAGCCTTTTTGACAGCAGAGGCCTGCTCTTCAGCGGAGTGCTTTGAGTCTTCAATATTATTAATCATCTAACAAAGGCCACATGGAAAAAAATGATAACTGAATAACAAGCTAAAAATATGATTGACTTCGAAAGTAACTAAATAAGCATTCCAAGCAAGTTTTTGAAGCTTGATGGAACAAATGAAATTCAATCGGGCTTGAGATAATAAACCAGAAACCTTTTGAGCATTTTCTTTTTCCCCCTTAAGAGTGTCTTCTTTGTTATTCATTACAGCAACTTCCCTAACAAGATCTTCAGATAGCATATCTACTCTCTCTGTCAAAGTTTTCACTTCACCCCCCATACTGGCTTCTTTTTCTGCAGTTAGACTGGTTATTTTTGTCTCTAAATCTTTGATTTCCAATTGGATCCTTCCTGTACCATCATCAATCTCAGCAATCTTGACTTTCATTTGTTCTACCAGACTTACTGCATTATCTCTTACATTCTCAGCCTGCGCATATTCATAAGCTATACAAAACCTCTTAAGCCGATCTAAATCAGCATTGCCATTAGACCATTGCATGTACTGTGTTCGTTCTTTCCTAAGCTTCTCTAGAGCAGGGAGTATCTCCTGGTCAAGAAGATTGTTGATCTCATCTACCTTGTTTTGCTTCTTGTCAAGTGTTTTCAAAGCAGCCTCTTTCTTTGTCTCGTACATTCTTGTCCCAGCAGCTTCTTCGAGCATAGATAGAATTTCAGGTGGTTTCATATTTAAAACCTTTGTGATGCGACCTTGCATTATCAGAAAATGTGGATTATTAACATTAAGCTGCACTGAGTGGAACAAGTTTTGAACTTGACTAGGCTGGGCAAGTTTCCCATTGATGAGGTACTTGTTCCGTCCTCCAACGACAATCTGTACGGTTAGTTAAATTAGCTTCAAAATTCATGGTTCAATAATCAAATTTGATATTTGACAATCGAAAACCATTGAATGCAATTATATGAAAGAGTAGAGTCACCTTCCTTTCAAGTGGACAAGCAACAACGCAAAAGAAAAATACATAACTATAAAACCCATTAAGAGTGCAATTACAAATTCTCTGAAACTTTTTATTTATAAAAAAAAAAAAAAAAAAAATCAGTACAAAATACTAATGATTATCAATTTTCCACATGGCTAAGCAAGCTAAATAAAAGTTCAAAACACAATTTGAACCTCAGCATGTGCGCAGCAATCATGAAAGCTGTCATACTACTACTCCTGAGTTAGATTAAGGTCAAGTAGTGATTATTTTTTCCCATAGCAACACGATTCTAATAAACTAAACAAGATAAAAATTTCACCACATTTTAACAATAATGCCACTTTAACCAAACAATTAAACATAAAAGCAGAAACAAAGTAACAACACCTGTCTCGTCACTGTGATCTCCGAATGATCCTCGTACCCAAGCGGACTTCGGTTCCTTTCAGAATTATCGAACACAATCGACACAGTAGCCTTAGTAATTCCCGCTTGCCCTTGCTTATAAACAAGTTCCTGAAGATTCGAAGCTCGAACCTGCTGCAAATTAGTGATTCCCAATACAAAGCAAATCGAATCGAGAATATTAGACTTTCCAGAACCATTTAGTCCAGTAATTGCATTGAAATGAGGATCAAAACCAGGAACCACAGTCCTTGTCGCGTAGGATTTAAAACCCTCCAAGCAAATCTCTTTGATATGCATTTTTCCAGAAAAATGAGAAGCCCTAAACTGGAAATGAACTTTCTTTTCGGTAACAGACTGAAATTGAAAGAACAAAATGAAGAAAATTTACTAACAGAGATAGCTAGTAGGGGTTCGGAGATTGAAACCCTTAAAAAGCTTTGTGTTTGAAGGATTTGATTTTTCTTTCTCGGAAAATTTTCAGTGGAGTCTGGGTTTCGTTTCGACAAGGTGTTGCAGAATTCGAAGGCGGGAAAATTCTTTGTCCAAGCCTTTTCCTTTTCCTTTTCAAAATAATATTTGTAATATTTAATAAATTAAAATATATTTTCAATTATGGCTTTGATGAACCATGGGTTACATTCAGACTTGGATCTATCAAAGGCTCAAAATAAAACGAACCTTCTGTAATTTTGGGCCTAAATTGTCAAAAGTTGGGCTTGATAGTTTATATAAAAATGACATTTAATGGGCTAAATAATAAAAATCACAGGTACAAATGCACATACAAATTACAATTATGTATTCTCTAAAACGGTTTGTGTTGTGATTCTTGCTATCGAAATCAGAAAGGGGATTTTATTACATAGAATTATACTAGTTCGGATCACATTAAGGATTCTAGTCTAGTTGTCGAATTGTCATCAACAATCCACTAGATATTATTTTGATTACAAATGAGACAATCAAAATAAAATACAATACATAGTCATGGGAACTCTCACAAAAACCCATCATTTCACATTCTCACATGATGATAATGAATATTACATCTAACTCACTTATCTCACTTTATATATACAACGGTAAATGTCAATACCAAATACAATAACCACTATTCATTAAACCCAATTAATTGCTAATTTGACATTATTGGAATTATTAAGCTTTTAAATATGTATGGTCGCTCTGGATTAATGTGTATAGATTGCATTCCACAGACAAAATTCTAGAGGTCTCGAAACACCACAAGAACGAAAGGAAAAACTTTGAAAGCATCATCGTTGAATAAATTATTTATATGGGAGGTATGTATAAAAATATATGTGTGAAGTCAAAAGTAGGCTAAAGTTTTCTAGCATATTAAGGGAAATGTTGAAAAAAAAAAACAAATATTTTTGTTCATTTTGTCCACCCTATTCCCTTGTAATTAATTTCCAACAATCTTATTTAACCTAGTTGTTTAGCTTTGATACGTATACACATAACATGATTGAATGTTTTTTTTTTTTTTAAGTATAAGGATAAGTGTAAGTCACTCTCTTGATTGGTCAAATATGTTAAATCGTATTCATATGGTTTAAAAATGGTTTTAAATACTAATGTGGTCTGTAAAATTATAAATCATATCCTTCTACAGATTAATGTTAAAAAAATCGAGATACTTAATTATTTTACATCTATTCTGTTGAAATATTAAAAAAAATTAATAGATGATAATTAAAATTCTTCAAACAAATTTCTTTAACCATTAATCGATAGTAAGTAATTATGAAATATGGCATCTAACACTTTAAAAAAAGTACATCAATTATTAAAGACTAATTGGGTTTGGTTTGATGTATAAATTTTCGATTCAAATTCTCCCCAATCCCATTTTTTATTTAGAAAATCAATAGAAATAATGCCAACCAATGCAAATATTCTCCTAAACCCCCATTATATAAAACTTCAAAAAAAACCATTTGACATTGGAATTATTGGCCTTAAAATATGCTTCGTCGGTGTGGATGATGCATAGGCAATCCACAATAAAATTTCCACAAGTTGAAAAAGAGACAAAATTGGTGGACAATTGATTTTATTTTTTTTAATCTAAAAAAAAATAAAAATTGCAGGCCCATTATTACATATATATTTCACAAAAAAGTTAAATATTGTTTGAATATTTGTTTTACATCATTACATGTAACATTGACCCATTACTTCACATAAACCGAATAAAATGATATTTTCAATAATTTTTTTTTTGTGAGGTTTGGAATCTAGAGATCAAAATTCATATCAAAGAAAAAATGGTAAAAAAAAAAAAAAAAAAAACCTGTCTATGACTAGACTTTTTTTTTTTTTTCTTACCAATTAATTGGGTACTATATATGGATTGCAAAAAATCCAAAAAACTGCTTAAATAAAATAAGCATGTGATTAAAAATGGAAATTGTACCAAACTTTAATAAATTCTAGAAAATTGGTTGGGCCTGAAAAATTATCAAAACTCCTGCGAAACAAACTCCCATAAAATAGTTAAAAGATGATGCTTTCCATATATACGAATGAAGAACCGAACTCGAACAAATAACTGGAAAATTTGTATGGATCAAGGAAGAGAAGAAGAACAAAATGGGAAATTTTGATATATACATTTGATGGAACTGATCAAGAAGAAGAAAAAATGATCAGAATCTGATACCAATCATAAGCTTTAAAAAATCGAAGCAATTGAATAATCTAAGGCTGGTCTTGTTTTTCTTCAAATATGACTCTCTTTCAAGGTACTTGACAACTTCTTCAGTGAAAGCAACATCCCATTTGTATTCTTTCATATCATCTTTCCCAAAGAAGACGTCTCCTACATCGTACTTCATCGAATTTCTGCCGTTTCTGCATCCGCCGCCGCCGAAATCGAAGGGGGACTGTGTTTATAGCCATTGAACTGAGAATGCGATTCTATAAAGGCTAAAGAAAATGGAGTGAGATCACCTGGAATTTTATGTGTTAAATAAAGGCTATTGTGGACCTATATATATAGATTTATTTATTTATTTTGTTGAAAAATGTAAAAATGAGGAGATAAACCTTTAATTTGAATATTAAAATTTTTGGTCCACTCTCTAAATTGTAGGAATCATACTTGATTTTCAATTGAATTGGAGTTCTTGGATTCTTGTCTACTTATATTTGCTCTTCATTTTAGATTTTCACTTCTTGTAATTTAATATTTTACTGCAAGGAAATTTTTATTTTGCTTAAAACTTACTATATTTTAGGAATCAAGAAGATTTACCTTAAAAAAAAATCTATGAGTGAAATAATATTAATATTTATTATTTGGAAAAAATATAAAATAAATTAATGAGTTGTCTTTAACCTCCAAATCTCATTTGCACTACAAATTCGAGAGAGAAATCATCCGATTTTATTCATGACCATAATTTAAATTCCTATCCTCAGAATAAAATTAAAATAAAAACTTAACCATGATTGGTTGAAGTTTCCTAAATTTGTATGAATTATTCTAGATTTATATTTAAATTTTCAGCAATTAGAATATTATTTTCTATGTTTGCTGTTAAATTTTGATTTTCGTCTCTCATGATTTTATATTTTTACGTCAACAACAATTATTTTTTTTAAATATTAAAATAGACAGTAATTGGTCCAGTCTTTTTTAAATATTACAAATCATACTTGATTTTATGTTCAAATTTGAAGGGTTAGATTTCTGTTTTCCTATATTTACTCTTCCACCGAGATTTTCACTTTGAAGTAGTTTCATTTCATATATTAATGAGAATTAATTTTTTTATTTTATTTTTATAAATTTATTTAAATGTAAATATAAAAAATTATTGGTTGGGCTTCCCATATTTTAGGAATCAAGAAGATTTCCCTAAAAATAATTTAGTGAATGCAATAATATTAAGATTTATTTTTATATTCAAATTAATAAATTGTCAACGAGAATTAACTTTTCCATTTAAAATGGATAAATCATATTTTCTAATCACATCCTACTTTTAATTGAGAAATTATACCCAATAATATTTTTCATCTTAATTTTAAATATAACAAAGCATTTTAAAAATAGCATTTTTTATTAAATTTGTTTTTATTAAACAAAAGAAGGTAGATTAATGAATCTTAATTATATATTACATCAATTTTTTCTTATAACCGTGAGTATCGTACACCATATATCCCAAGAGATAAGTCGAATATATCAATTGCTAATCATAAATTCCACATAGTTAAGCTGAATATACTCAACGTCTATCATATGGTAGAATCAACTCGTAAAAAAAATGCCAATAATTTTTTTTAAATAAAAAAATCAGTATAAATGAAAACTCTGATTTAAGGGTAACCGGTATCTAGCTTGAGAAGGTATGTTGTGACACACGGCTCTGTAAATATAAGATCCATATTGTCTTACCTTACCACCAAGAAAAACTCTCTAAATTTATCTAATGTACTAACAATCTGTGTTGTGGTGTAATTGGATCTAACAAGTAGTAAAAATGTTGAAATCTACAAAGCCTGCATTTCCAAATTCGTCTGCCCATTGCTGCTACTGGAAGACGGCGTAGAACCCACACCGTCATTTTCCGACTTCATTTCTTGAACAGGTGGAGCGTTGACAATGGTCATCGGCACTACAAAGTTATCGGCCAAACGACCCTTCATCTCTCTGTGTTCTTGGCATATAGCACACCAGTGAAAGCAGCAGTGTGTCATGCAAGGATCGCATGGGGAATTCTGCAAATAAAACCATAGCACAATTGAGTATCAATTAGTTATGCATGTTAGATTTTGGAATAAAATACAACTTATTCAGTCCACCACATGGATTCATATGTTGAATTAAAAGACTACTAAGAACAATGGTTCAATGGGGAAGTATGAAAATGGTCCCTAATCTTCAAATAAGTTTTGATTTTGATCTCTTAACTTTGAAGAAGCTAACCACAATAGTTCTTAAAATGAATGACAATGCCAATGGTTGCTTTATATCTCATGTGATTGATGCCCCTAAAGTGTGTTAAGGATCAAATTATCGAATTATGTCACAATCTTCTGTCTATCCAACAAAAAAACCGGTAACCTCATCATGTAGTTAATTCTATGATGGAGGGAATCCATTACATAGTAAAGGGCTTCGATTGGGATCTTCCTCTCGTGAGAACTTTCCATGAAGGCTTTCCTTTGGTGGGAGGACGTTGTCAAGATACTATGATGGAGAGAGAAAAGGCCTCTGGGGCAGGGCGGAAGATAAAAATGAGAATGTCATGTTGTCTAACTCATTAAAAAAGTATATGTGAAGCCCATACTAGTGGTATTGCGTTATTTTATTCCATAAAAAAAGTAACCATCATCATTCTGATAGGAACCAAAATGGAAGTTGTATTAATAATTTAAAAAAAAAACAAAAGAATGGGGAGCAAAATTCGAGAGCCATTGCCTTTCCCTTACTCTCCCAAACCCAATATCTTGAAATTACCACTTAGTAATTGCCTGAATCTTGATCCCCTAACTTACTCTATTTATAATCATCAACCCCAAACAAACTTGTCATCTAATTACTATTATGCCTCATGTAATATTATCTTAGCACTTTCCTTAGAAAGCTTGGAGCATTTAACATATTTAAAAGGGATCATATTGGACTTTTAAAAATTAGGTACTGTTTTCATTTTTCCCAGCCTATGCGAAAAACGATATTTAATCTACTTACGAATACTATTCAATTCAAATTGCAGATACACTGATGCATACTAATTAAGAAAATATCTCAACAGCCTTTCAGGTTTGAACAAGCTGACATATCAGTGGAAGTAGATAAAAAGGTTAAATTCCTTGGCCTATAATCCACAAAATCCTCTTCTGCACATATATTTAATCCTCAACTCATAAATGATAAAACACACAAAAGGACACTTCACAATCCAGAAAAACAGAGGTAAACAATTCTAAACCGATGCTTTTATTTAATATGTTAGACAATTAAAAGAAGACACTTTAATTAGTATCCCATAATTTTCAAAGTATGTGTAACCGATTTATTTAGTCATAGAGCTAGATTGTTTAGCATATAAAGAGATTATTACCTTAAGATGATACTTCTTCTGCAAAGATTGTCGAACAAGTCCGGTGTATATACCACACATCCACCAGGCAAACAATAATCCCTCACAAATCAGAAAAGACGTCCTTGGATCAATGCCATGGAATGCTGCAGTCGCTGCAGCTAAAGCAATGCCGCCTTCAACACAAATAGCATGACAAATGCATGGCCTTGTCCAGTCTAAATCTTCTTTCAAGCTTTCGACATTGCGTCCAAACAATACACATGGGCAAAACAGTCCAGTCAAACCTGTATTAAAAATAGGCATACAAAGACAAACATGAGTTACTAAACAACTATTTTGCTCTCAAACTTGAAAGTAGTACAAACTGTACAATTGCAAAAATTTAAGCATACATGTTTGAAAAGCAGAGGGGGGAGAAATTGGTCATTTCGGTTCGACAATAAGTTATCTTGTAGTACTGAGTATCAAAAACAACTTCAGCCATAAAATACAAGAAAAATCGTTTTCAATAACGCAGTGGAATGTCAGATGGTTGATAAATATGTTTATTCATTGGAAGATAACTCCAATGCACAACAATACAAACAAAAGCAACATCACGATAGTTGATATAAATACACAACTCTAGGATGACAAGTAGAATAAAAATGATCAGATAGTTAATAAAAGCACTTATGATCGATCCTTGAACCATCTCATAAGGCTTAAGTGAGGTAGGAGAGGAAAGAGAGCCACTGAGGAAGCTAAAGAAACAAGAAAATATTCACTATTTAGGTAAGCACAAGGGAGGGGCTGTAGTGGGATTTTCTAAGGGGGTCTAGAGTCTAGTGGCACAAATTCAGACATTCTCTCTCAATTTGGTAAACTCCTTATGGGTTCTATAAGTTAATTTCTCAAGTTCATTTACACGAGACATAATTGTCAGTCTTAAGTTTTTCTTATTAAGGAAATCATAAATCAAAAGAAAAATGTACGGATTATAAACATTAATCCTAAAAGTGCCTAAAATTTATAGAAAATTCTTGTTCACTCAATCCTACAAATATTAATGGAAAGTTAACTCTGATCCTAAGAACAATATAATAAGCAGAATACCAATCAACGATATAACTTACAACTTTCTCTATCTTCAGCACAGCCAAAAATCCCAGTTGTCCAAGGTTCATCCGCTGGAGGTTCAAAGCTTTCAGGTAGAGGCTGACCACATTCATGGCATTTACGAACATTCAACTGAAAAACATGCAGCGGATTGCAATTATAAATGTACTGAAATTTATTTTACTAATATGTTCTTATTGATACAAATTACAAAGACAAAGTGTATAATGTTACAAATCTAATACAAAGAAGAGCACATCCTAGAAATCAATAAATTCTGATCAACATAGTATGTAAAGACACAAAATCAAAAGCTATAAATAAAAAAATAAGAACTCCCATTTATATGGAAGAAAAAATAAACCGCTTAAAGGTTCTGCTTATATATATCCGTAACGATGCTTAAAAAAGAGCAATAATATATATTAAAAAAAATAAACTCAAATTATAATGAGAAATTTAAAGAGTCATCATCTCCCCAAGATATAAGATTCTTCCCCCTCCAAGACCCAGATAAAGATTATAGAACCTGAGGAACTTCAATGGGCTGATTAAGCTCCCCAGGCTTGATTTCGTCCACAGGAGCTTGCTCTTTCGTCAACCTCACATATCGTGATGGAGCAGCCCCTTCCCCCATCTGATATTTTCACACTACCAATGAAAGAAAAATTCAATAAATCAAGAACCCCACATAATAATTTCCAGGAAAATTCAAATTGTAAGAAGAAATCACACCTAATTAGGAAAAGAAAAATAGAAAGATTCAACTGATCAAGAACAAAACACAAAAATATGAACAAATCTACAGAGCCCAAGAAATCTTACCAATTACCGGCGAAAACAAAGGCAGATTGGATGAGATTGTTTTGGAAAGATCTGATTTTTAGTCCCAGAATTTCGTGGATAGTAAGGAAGAGGGTTCGTGAAGTTTAGCGTCAACAGATCGGAAGATTTTCCCGGAAGGGAACTTGTTGATGACTAAACGAGAAAATGAAAGAAAAACGGAGACATTTTAAAACCAAATCTGGTCAAATTCAAATCGCATGGTCAAGTAAGTAAGTAGATGGTAGATATGTAAATTTGGATAATTAGAGGTTTTTAATGACATTTTTAGATTTAATATTTTAAAAAATAATAAAAGTTTTGAAAATTTTAAAAATGTCATTTTTTAGATTTAAATCCATCAAACCAATTTCAGACTTAAAATATAACATTTTAAAAAAAAATTTAAAACATTTACTGTTTTTTAAATTACTCATAAAAGTTATCCTCAATTGAAATTTTTCTTTTCTTTTTAAAACATTTGCAAAAAATAACTATGAAAAGAATGTCATTTTAAAAATAATCTAGATAATTTTTTTTTTAAATTATATATCCAATGATTTTGATTAGGTGAATCACATAATAAAGGCTGGGTTAGTTATTTTTTTACCTTAAATCAAGTAATGTTTCATACCAGATTTTGAGGGGGTGAGGATTGGAGTGGAAAAGACCCTATCTTTATGAAATGGAAAATTAATTTATGTGATTAATTATTGGAGTCATGCCAATCATATGAAATTTCTTCATTTGTTTTTATGAACTTTAACTAATTTCATAATTATTAATTTCTAGTACGGGCAAAATTTTCCACATTATTACTTTCCATATCTCATTCACTAAAAAACCCATGGGTGCAATAACTTTCTCATTTATACGCATTTAATTTTCCAACAGCTTTTTATGTGCAAAATTTAATTTATATTTAATTTCAATTTTGGATCGTTCATTTCCATATTTTTTATTAAATAATGTAAATTTCTTCATTTTTAAATATATTAAAAAACCGCCCTTATAACCTAGATTTACCACCAATTTTAATAATCAATGTTTAAGATTGGGAGCTAATGGAAAATAAATTGTCAATTACTCAATATAATTGTGCTTTTTTTATTACAAATTGATCCATATTTATAAAAACATTCAAAACTAAAAAAAAAACCCATATTGGCAAAGTGCAATAACTTTCTCATTTATACGCATTTAATTTTCCAACAAGCATTTTTATCAAAGTAGCAAACATTTGATTCCTAATTTTTTAATTCACATAATAAATTTTAAAAAAAGGTTATCGTTCAAATTTTTTACAATATTATTTTTAAATTAAATAAATGAATAGATATCCCCCCCCCCCCCCCCCCCCCCCCCCCCCCCCCCCCCCCTAAATATTAATTTTCAATTGTATTTAATTTTAGGAAACTTTATTCAAAGTACATTTCGCCATAATTTTATAATATACTATTACTACTATTGATAATTACAATTATTTTTATTTGTAAATATCATTATTTTTTACTTTATTGATCGTAATGGAAGCTTAATGGAAAAATATTAAATTGTTAATTACAATTCACAAATCAAATTTTACTAGATTTACAATTGCCCCTTCATTTTTAGCCTGAAGTAGATTTAATTTCCAAATGTGGAAGACAATAATACAAATGAATGATAAAAAAAAAAAAAAAAAAAAGTTAAGAATATACCCTTATGAAAGATTATTAAATCATAGCCTTGGACCAAAAGATTTATAAGAGTGGTAAATTTTTGTAATCGTTAACATATCTATACATTGTGCTTTGTGGTAAGCAAAATTTGTTAAGAGTTGATTGGTCAGTTCAAAAAGAGGGATAAATCTAAGAGGGTGGGGGTGGGTAACCCAAATTTTTTAAAAATGAAAATTTTGTTTTTATATGATTTTTCTAATTTTTATTACTTTGCCCCTCTATATTTATTAAAAAAAGTTCAATGAGTTTGCAAAGCATGTAATTGCTGTTTGGCATCACAGAAAATATACAAAACACTTCGCAGAATTCGAGGAACTGTTGTTGCAATTTTTAAATTTACACAATTTAATTTCCTTTTCCCTTCATTTTCCTACAATCCAAACACAGCAAATAATCATTTGTTCTGTGTTTTGTTTTTCCCATCTGCCTTTGTAAGAGCTGACAAAGTAATTGGCTTCCAAAGTTTAACAAAAACAAAGGCAAAATAAACCAGATTGAAAAATTAAACTCAAACTGAAATGGGTTGGCAAAAGGATTAAAAAAATAAACATTTTCTTGATTCCCAAAATAGTATATTTTGAACCATTCATATCATACCTTTCATTTTTTTCTTTTTGAAATATTACATTATAAAATTTATGAGAAAGAGAGACTAAACTCTACAACAACAAGAGTGGAAATACTAAACGTCTGACATGATCACTCGAGTTATGTTCAGGTAGGCCATACACAATATTACTGTAGTTTTCACATTGTTTTTGTAGACTTTGATTTTATGAAGGCCAATTTCTATACCAACCAGCCCAAGCAGAAACAAGCCCACTTATCCCAAGAGTAATTGTATGGTTGCAAAATGGATTGGGCTCAATTTCAGCTAATCCTATTATCAAATCTGCAACATTTGCTGCCACTCCCATCAATCTCATAACTCTATCTAACTTGATTTTCTCAACACACTCTTTAATCTCTTCATAATGTTCTGCTGAATTTTTAAGCTTTCTCTCTTCCTCAATCCCTTGTTTTAGCACAATAAAATCAGAGATAATGAAGAATATGTATCCAAAAGACTCACCAAAAGCTGATATAAAGCTCATCTTTTTTGCCAACTTTGCATCCAAAGTCCCAATTCTTGACAACCAAAGCAAGTGGTCAAAAAAGAAATAAACCATTTCACCTGCATTAGCTAGAACGGCGAGGAACCGGAAAGTTGGAGTCGGCCCGGGGCTTTGGCGGATGGCGTTGAAGCCGGTGAGGAAACGACCGGTCCGGAAGGCTTTTCGACTTAGACCGGAGGCAACTTCCCAATTCTTAGCCCTTGTTGCTTTGTCTGGATAAGTAGTTTCAAGGTGCCAATGAACCAACTTGGAGACATATTGGAAGGTCTTGACAAGCTTGTCTATGCCATCTCTTTTTGCTAAGAAGATAACCAGTTTGTCTACTTTGTCATTAGCAGCCATATGGTTTGAACTAGCAGCAGGAAGAAGATATGGCTGAGGTGTTTAATGGTTTTTGCTTATAGAGTTTACAAGAAACAGTTAAAAGAAAATGGAAAATAAAATGAGAGCCACAAAAATAGTTTTTTTTGGGATAATTGTTGTATGTGGCATGGTTTGGTTGGGTTGTGGTTGGACATTATTCTTCATCCTCAATTCTAATGGTTTTGTTTTGTTTTTGTCCTTTCTACCATTTTTTTTTTAAAATGCTTCGATGGATAAGACACGTGGATTTTATCTTGACATGATTACAGGTTTGTTTGAGAACACTTTTTAAAGTGCTTTTGAATGGTTCACAAAACATTTTTACTATTTAAAAACACTTTTAAACACTTCTAAAAAAAATATCCCAAACGAACACTCAATTTCACGAGGTTAAAAAATAATTGAATAAATTCAATTATATATAATAATTAATTAGTATTATACTTTCAAATATTCTGTTTAAGCTCCTATTGTAGAAATCTCAGATGGAACTATGAGAGGTTATGTTTTTAACTGTATGGTATAAATTCTAACATCAAATTTGCAATAAATAGTTTAAGAAACAGAACAAACTACTCACATTGTATGTTATCCAAGCTTCATAATGAAATTAAACAAGTAGAAATGAAAAAGGCATCATTCAAATTACTAGAAATCGGTAAAATATTAATTGCAAGCTCCAATGTTGAACTAGAAGGAAAAAGAAAATCAATAACAGAGAGTGAAGAGACATAACTAGAGAGATATAGAAATGAAAGCCATCCCCCTTTGTAGCTTCTTTCTAAAAATTGGCAGAGCATATATCTGTGTGTTTGCCTGCTTGCCATTGTTTAATTCAAGGGCCTATCCTGATAAAATTTGACAACAAATTTAATCGGTCTCACCTTAAGTTTCACTAATAATTAACATTTTCCAAAAAAAAAAAAAAACTAAATTTTAAGAGAAAGAGATGAGTTACCTTACATGATGTATTACTATTAGTGATCGAATAAGTTTTGCATCTTGTTCTTGGAAATTGCCATCTTTACATAAAACCAATCATTCAAAAAGCTCAAGAATCCGAAATAAGCATGTCTCCAGGATCTGAGAAACATCAAACTTGCACATATTCCCCAAAATCCAGCAATGAAGCCAATGGCCAGACTAATATAGAAGCCACGTGATGCAAATTCATTGTCGTCTGCTGCTTGTTTATTATTTATAACAAAATTAGGAACCACTTCTTCATCAAAACATGTTGGAAGTGGTGATCCACAAAGTTGAAGATTTCCCGCATATGCCTCGGCATTGAAGCTTTGAAGTTGGGTGCCTGTTGGTATTTTCCCAGAAAGTTTGTTGTATGATAGGTCCAAAACGCTTAAACCATTTATCTGGGAAAGACTAGAAGGGATATGACCCATGAGCTCATTTCTTGATAAATCTAGAAAATCTAAAGACTTTAACTGACCAATGTTTTCAGGAATTTCACCCATCAAATGGTTCCTTGAGAGGTTTAAAGCAACTAAACCAACCAATTTTCCGATCTCGATTGGCATTCTTCCGGTTAGATGATTCCCAGAGAAATCAATACTCCTCAAGAAAAGTAAGGTCTTGTCCATCAAAAGCTCCCTGCCTTTCCATGTCATTGTCATTTCTTCATTGACCTCTTTCATGCCATCGCTCCTCGGAGCCGTAAGAGATGTATATCCATCATTTCGTAAAGCTATAGTCAAATCAGTGAGATTGTGAAGGCAATTGGGTATGGCACCAACAATTTTGTTCAAGGAAAGGTCTAGGAAGTGAATGCTATTTAGATGACATAGAGTTGGAGGTAACTCTCCTTGAAATTGATTGGACCTTAGGCTTAATACAACAAGTTTTGATAGCTTTTCCCCAATCCAAAATGGTATTTCTCCTTTTAAATGATTACCTCCAAGGTCAAGAGCTCTTAAATGGGTGAAATTTTGCAACCAAGAAGGGAATTCGCCAGACAAGTTATTATTGCGCAAATGCAAGGAAAGGAGCCTTTTGAGATTACTCATGGAGTTCGGAATGTCCTGGCGAGAAAAACCATTATTTGCCAAATTTAAAAACATTAAATTTGATAGACTCTTCCAACAATTTGGAAGCTCTTCAAATTCATTGTTGGAGGCATCTAGTAAATCCATGGGAGAAATGATCTTGATTTCACATACGAACGACAGCCCCGAAAACTTGTTGTTTGAGACATCTAATACTTCCACCCCTGAAAGGAACGAGGGGATCTCACCTTCAAATTCATTTGACCCCAGATTTATTCTCTCATTTCCAGTGAAATTTATAGACAGAGTTGGAAGGGCCCCTCTCATTTTATTCCCAGAAAGATTCAATAGTTGAAGATTTGGAGAAAAGTTCCAAAACCAACGAGGAATTATACCTGAAATACTAGTATTTGAAAGATCAAGATAGGAGTAATTTTGTCCCCTCAGCCAATTGGGAAATTTTGGCCCCAACTTGCAGGAACTTAAATATATGGAATCTAATTGAAAAGGAGGAATCCAATCGGAACGGAGATGAAAACTCAAAGAGTTGTGAGACATATCCATAGACCTTAATTTGGTTAGATTCAAAAAATGAGCTTCAAAAATTGGTTCCCTCCACTAAATTATGGTCAAGATACATGGTCTCTAAGTAAGACAATTGTCCAAGATTCACATGAATCGTTCCATTGAATTCATTGTGAGAAAGATCTAAAAGTTTCAAAGTTGGAAATGAAGAAAAACTAGGAAACGGCCCAGAGAATTTGTTATGGGATAAGTCCAAATGTTGTAAAGAATTCAGAGCACATTCAGGCAATATTTGAAGAAAATCAGAAACCAACCCTTTGAGTTTATTTCCTGAAAAGGATAGTAAACGTAGATTACAAAAATTCCACAAGGACTCTTGGGCTATACCCTCAAGTTGATTGAAACCAAAATCAACATATGAAAGAGAAGTCATATTCTCAAAAGCATTAGGTATGTAACCTTGAAGATTGTTGTGAGAGAGGTCTAAATAAACAAGGGTTGTACTAAAGTTAGAAAGCCAAAAAATGATTGAAGATGATGAGATGTGATTTCTCGAGAGATCGATTTTCGATAGAGAAGTGGAGATATTAATGTATAAAGATGGAACGATTGGAGGTGGTAAGTTACAATTAGATAATACAAGAGTTTGAAGATGAGGAAGATTAGTAATGACTTGAATCCAATCACTAGCATTCTCAAGGTTTATTTCACTCAAATCAAGATATTGTAAAGAAGAAAGAGGAGAGAGCCATTCCAAGCTTTTGGGATTGTGCACTAAATAAAGCCCATTGAGATCAAGAGTTTGTAAATTAGTAAGGTTACCAAGATGGGGAGGAATAACACCAGAAAACCAACTTCGAGATAAATTGAGATACATCAAGTTAACAAGAGAACCAACATAATCTGGAATTGGAATACTGGTAAAGTAGTTTTTACTAATATCCAAATAACGTAGATGAGACAATTCAACGAGTGAAGGACTCATGTAATTAGCACTCAAATGTTGGTCAAGTGAACCATGGACATCAAGCTCAATGACGTGGTTTGTGAGATTATTGCACTTGACTCCTCTCCAATTGCAGCAATCTTCATCATTTTCCCATGAAGAGAGCATACCATCTGTATCTTCGACCCCCATTTTGAAGGATAATAGTGCTTGCTTCTCACTCTCTATGCACCTGAGCCTGATACTATCATCTCCCACACACAGTTTGATGGATGCAATGAGAAGAGGAAATATTATAGCAATTAAACTAGCATACCCAAGTTGAGGACTCATGGTAATCTTCAAAATCTGCCAAATTGATAGCCAAACTCCAATTTATATTGCAAGCTCAACGTGGGTTGCTTTTTTTGAGATATTATATCAAATTGAGAGATGGAAGACTTGAACATTTAACTTTATTCAGCACATGTCTAACCAGTTGATCTATGCACACCTTAGTAAAAAAAAAATGAGTTGCTTTTTATGACTTCACACTTAGTAACCTTTTTTTATCTTTGGTTAAATTATTAATAGATCCAAAAGTTCAAACTCTTAAGTTTTTTTTTTTTTAATGTATCTCAACTCAACACCCCTTTCATCTCTTGGCTGAGATATTTGCAGAAAAATAATTGTCTCAAAATTCATTATAAATCCCAACTACTCCAATGAAATTTTCAAGTCTAGTCTGTTGGCATTAATGGCTGGTGAAGGGAGATGACTTGACTACAAGTCTTCCATTAAAATTCTTCCTACTTTCTTCTTTCTAATAAAGAATTATTCTACTTTCAATCTAGTTTAACTTGGGTCCATCCTATCAACTTTTAGGGGAAATTGGGAAAATTGACCTCCAAAAATCCAATCTAAGGTTTATTGACCCTCCCCTCACTATTTTTATGTTTAAGACCTTCTTAGAAGATGAAAGTACATAAATACCCTTTATATATTTAAACAACTTATATTCCCTATATCCTAAACACACTTCTCTTTAAACTTTTACCCAAGCTTCAAGGGATTCATCTTTTACTTCTTGAAAAAAAAAAAGATACAAAAATGTGATTTTTAATGTTGATCAAATGAAAATTTATATCCGAATTTTTACCGCGATTCATATTTTTGGTTGGAATGAGAATTTTAAACAATCCGAATTCGAGATTGCCCATTTTGATTCGAGATTGGAGTTTTGGTCGAGATCTCGGTTCGGATTGCCCCTTTTTACTCTAGATTGAAATTTTAAAAAAAAAAAAAAAAAAAAAGCTTTGAATTCCAAAAAAAAAAAAAAAAAAAAAAAAAAAAAAAAAAGGAAAAAAAAAATAATAAAAAGTAAAACACCTAAAATGTATTTCATAAAAATCCCAACTCTCCAGTGAGATTTTCAATCTCGGACCGAGTGGGCAATTCAGATTGAGATTGAGCATTAATGCTGGAAAAAAAAAAAAAACCCCCCCCCCTGAGGACAAATTCAAATCAAGATTGAGGCCAAACTCAAGATGGGGAAAAATCTCAAATGAGATTTTCCCCCCCCTGATCCAGTGACTTGGCCTTCAATATCGCTTTCAACTTGTGCTTCCAATCTCCAATATAAGATCAAAAAACAAAAACGATAAACAAATCCAAACCCAAAACTAGATCTAAAAACCAACCACTCCAAACACGAAACTAGATCAAAATGAAAACGGAATCGCAAACCGCAACTTGAACTCGCAAAATCGAGAAAGAACCGCCACAACTCACCGTTAAGGATTCACAAACCGCATGTTCTCAAATCACCGACTTTGTTGGATGGAGCACATTCTTTGTAAAGAAAGAGATAGTTGGAGGAGTTATGGTTTCAATTGAGTTTTAGATGTGAGAAAGGAAGAAAGTGGATTTTTTGTCTTTTCATAGTCCATACTAAAAGGTCTTTGATATAATAATTGTAAGGGTCAATAATCCTTCTTATTGATTTTTTTGGAGGTCAATTTTCCCAATTTCCCAACTTTTAGACAAATCCAGAGATACTTCAAAAAAGAAAAAAAAAGGAAAATTTGCCAGTCTGAAAAAAATGTCCCGGAGGCAATCCGAATAGGTAAATTATTAATTGATTGAAACCTCCGATATATATATTTAGAAGAAAAAAGAAAATCAATAACAGAGAGATAGAGAAATGAAAGCCATCCCCTTTGTAGCTTATTTCTAAAAGTTGGCAGAGCACATATATATAAGTCTTGGCCTTCAAAACAGGACACAACGATTTCTTGCAATTGTATCAGTGATTGAAAAAGTTGTTCTTGAAAATTGTCATGTTTACATAAAACCAATCATTCAAAGAAGTCAAGAATCCAAAATAAGCATGTCTGAACGATCTGAAAAACATCAAAGTTCCACATATTCCCCAAAATCCAACAACGAAGCCAATAGCAGCACTAACATAGAATCCTTTTGATTTAAATTCATCTTCTTCGTATGCTACATCTAATATCTTGTAACTTGAGTCCGGAACCGTTTCTCCGTCGACACATTTCGGAAGCGGTGATCCACAGAGGTCGAGATTTCCCTCATATGAAGACACACTGAAACTCTGAAGTTGTGTGCCTGTTGGTATCTTCCCAGACAGTTTATTCCATGACAAGTCCATAACACTCAAACCACTTATTTGAGAAACACTCAATGGGATTTCCCCCACAAGCTCATTCCTTGATAAATCCATAAAATCTAATAACTTCAACCGACCGATGTTTTTGGGAATTCCGCCTCTCAAGTTGTTCCTCGAGAGATTTAGAGAAACCAATCCATCAAGTTCTGTAATTTCATTTGGAATTTTACCCGTCAAACAATTTCCTGACAAATCTATGCTCCGTAACAATGGCAATATCTCCTTCATATTAAACTCTCTACCTTTCCACGTCACTATCATTTCCCCATGAATCACTGCAGCTCGAGGAAACTGACTAAATGGTCCATCAAATAAATAAACATCTCCTGCATTCTTATTCAGCTTTACCAAACCTCTCAATGAAGTTAAATTGTGAAGGCAGTTTGGTATTACTCCCATAATATTGTTTAACGACAGGTCTAAAAACAGAATATGATTTAGATGACATAGACTGGATGGTAGCTCTCCGTCAAATTGATTTGAACGTAGGCTTAAACGAAGCAGTTTTGTTAATTTAATCCCGATCCACGTCGGAATTGCTCCTGTTAACTTATTAACTCCAAGGTCTAGAACTTGTAAATCATTGAAATTTTTCAACCAGGAAGGGCATTTGCCGGAGAACCGATTGTCGTGTAAATACAGTGATTGGAGTGCATTGAGATTACTAAAGGAGCTTGGAATGCCACCAGAAAAACCATTGTTTGCCAAACTCAAAACCTTCAAATATGACACATTCCACCAGCAATTAGGAACTTCACCCATGAATTCATTGTTTGAGGCGTCCAAAAAATACAAGGAAGAAATGGTATTGATCTCACATAAATGAGTTAGCCCAGAAAACTTATTGTTTGACACATCCAACTTTCCAACTAGTAAAAAGAACTCCGGAATTTCGCCTTTCAAATAATTTGATCTCAAATTTACTTCACTCCCGAGCCTGATACCAATCGACTTCGTCGATAGAGTTGGGAGTTCTCCTCTGATTTGATTGTGAGAAAGATCCAATGATGCTGAGGATGAAGAGAAGTAGTTCCAAAACCAATAAGGAATGGTATCAGAAATACTAGTATTTGAAAGATCAAGATAGGAATAATTTTGTCCACGTAACCATTGAGGAAAATTTGGGCCTAACTTACAGGAACTTAAAACTATAGACTTTAACTGAAAAGGAGGAACCCAATTAGAATGCATTTGAAAACTTAAAGAGTTGTGAGACAAATCTATAGACCTCAATTTGGTAACATTTGAGAAATGGGGTTCATAAATTATCCCTTCCAATGAATTATTGCGAAGAAACAATGCTTCTAAGTTGGATAATTGTCCGAGGCTGATCGGGATTCGTCCCGAAAAGCTGTTGGAAGACAGATCTAAAACTGCTAAATTTGGGAACTTGGAAAAGTCGGGCAATGACCCAGAGAGTTTGTTATGAGCGAAATCCAAATTTTGTATTGAATCTAGAGCACCTCTAGGAAACAATTGAAGAAAATCAGAAAACATTCCTCCGAAATTATTTTCGGGAAAAGATAACGAACGTAGATTACGAAAATTCCACAAGGATTTTGGGGATACACCCTCAAGTTGATTGAAACCAAAATCAATATATGATAATGAAGTCATATTTCCAAAAGCAGGAGGAATGTAACCTTGAAAATTGTTGATAGAGAGGTCTAAATGAACAAGGCTTGAATTGAAATTAGAGAGCCATGAAAAAATAGAAGATGTGAGATGGTTTCCTAAGAGATCCAATTTTGATATAGAAGTGGAGATATTATTATTAATAAATGGATCATAAGATGGAAAAAGGGTGGGATTAGGAAGCTCACATTCAACTAATGCAAGAGTTTTAAGATAAGAAAGTTTATTAATGAATTGCATCCAATCAATAGCATTCTCAAGGTTTATATTACTCAAGTCAAGATATTTCAAACAAGAAAGATGAGAATGCCATTCCAAGCTTTTGGAATTTTGCAAACTATAAAGGCCATGGAGATCAAGAGTTTCTAATGAAGAAAGGTTACCAAGATGTGGAGGAACAGTTCCATAAAATCCACTTCCAGACAAATTGAGATACCTCAAATTAACAAGAGAACCAATATAATTTGGAATAGGGATATCTGTGAAATCATTATTACTGAGATCCAAATAATTTAGATGGGACAATTCAAGCAATGAAGGATCGATATTACCACTCAAATATTTCGAGTTGGAACCGCGAAGAACGAGCTCAACGACGTGGCCGGTGAGATTGCTGCATTTAACTCCTCTCCAATTGCAACAATCTTGAACATTGTCAATTCTCCATGAAAAGAGCATATCATCAGTATCTTCAAGGCCATTTTTAAAGGATAAAAGTGCATATTTCTCACTCTCAATGCACTTGATATTATTAGCATCTCCTAATGAAATGAGAAGATCAGAAATTATTATAAGGATTAAAGCAACATACCAAGGTTGAGTAGTAGTACCCATGATATATATGAAGATATAAGTTTTGTGAGTTGGAAAGAAATCCCAAACTCTATTTTTATATTTGAATGCGGTTTCATATTCTTCTCCCAAGCTTGGTTCTTGAAAGAGAGTTCACTATTCATATTATCAACCTGCCGCCTCTTTTGGGGACGTGTTTACTTTGTGCCGTATTAAACTCATCTCTCCAAGTCACAATGTGTTTCATGAAAATTGACGTGAGTTTTGGGATGCTTGGGTCTAAGCAGTCTTCAGGCGTCAAGTAATTTTCTATTTTAAATCCATATTTATTTGGGGGGTGATTACAAATTTATTAAAAAATATATAATATTTATAAAATTAACATTTTTAAAATAATTATAGTTACAAATTTAATATATTTTTCTAAAATATTTCTAAAATGTCATAACTTTTTTAAAATTACTCAAATAGTATAATTATAGTTCAATAAATAATTGAACTACACTTTGTTATTTTTCATGGGTATTTTCAATGAATTTATTTGATTTTTGCTTTTTTAAGTACAAGTATTTGATTATTTTCAATGAATTTGTTAGTTTTTTTTTTTACTTTTTTTAGTTCAATAAATCATTGAATTATAATTATGCTATTTGAGTAATTTTTAAAAGATTCTGACATTTCAATAATTAATATGCAAAAATATGCTATTTCAGTAATTGGTCCATATATATTTGTTACTATTACGAAAATTTTTTATAACTATTAAAGTTTCCTACTTTATTACTTGGTGAGTTTTAATTTTTTATTTTCGGATAAAACCTAGGTAATAATTCTTCTAAGATAAATAAATACCTCATCGATCATCGTTTGGTTGGAGGTTTTGGGCATGGGAATCGACATGGGAATGGGTTTACTTTTCTATTCCCTTGTTTGGTTTAAGTTTTGCAACCTTGGGTATGAGAATAGGATATTCCTTGGCGTCTTTTATTCCCATGAACAAGGGTTTTCTATACCCTTCTAAATGTGTGGGTTTTGTAGGAAACCAAGGATTAAACATTTTATTATTATTTTTCATTTTTCATTTCTCTTTTTATATATCTTCTTTTATTCAATATATAATTTTTTATTTAATTTAAATTAATTAGTTATAATTATTGTTTCATCATAATTAATTAATTTACCATAATTTTTTTCTTTTATATATAATTATTATAATTAAATTGTATAAATAATTATAATTAGAAATTTATTAATTTTTAAATATTAAACATATTAGTTATTATTATTTGAAATTAATTATTATATACTAATGTTAATTAATTAATAAAAATATCTAAAAAATAATTCGTAAAAGAAGCACAAACATCTTCTATTCCCATGAAAATTTGATATCACCTCACCTCCCATTATTATTATTTTTTTCTTTTAACGTGTGAGATGAATAAAAGTCACCTCACCTCACCTCCCATTATTGATCACTTGTGAAAAAAAGATTTTATAGAATATGGTGTTTGATTTTTGGTTTTGAATAAAATTAAAACGCGTAATCGGAGAATTGAAGATCACTTTTAAACATAACGTGAAATGATCTAAAATAGAAAATGGAGAATGTGAATGATAAAAGTAAAAAAGGTGTTCAATCATTTTCATTGTATGAAAATGGAAAATGTGAGTCCTACTTTCTTAGAAATATAGTACCCTTATTTAAATTATATGCAATTATAAACGATTAAGAGTTCGAAGGGGACTTTTTTGCAACTTAGCCCCTATTTTAGAAGTATTAAAGTATATGTCCAAACGTTTAAAGTAATTGGGGAAATGTCCTTTTTCTTCTGAAATCGGGGGTTCAAAACCCGTCTTTGCTTATATGGTAAATTGAAATCCGGTTTTCAAAGCCAAAGTCCGACGTGTCACAACAGCTGGTTTAAAATTAAATTAAAAAAAAGTAGAAAACGGGGGTTCAAAACCCGTTTTCATATTTTCCTTTGAAATCCGGTCTTGAAGACCGGACTTCAAGTCTAATCATTATGGCGCCAGAAAAACTTAATGAAAACGGGTGTTCAACACCCGATTTCAACCCTGACAAGCAATATTTCTGAGATCTTCTTGTATTTTGTTAGCATTTGAGGTTTTGTAAACAAGCTGCAGCAATATAAATGGAAATTTGGGTTAAATGACCTCCAAAATCTTAGATTAATGTTTTTTGACCTCCATTTTTATTTTAACCTTTTTTGACCTCCTGATGATGTCATATGTGTGTGAAAACCCCCTTTTACCCTCTCCACTCTCCTCTCCCTCATCTTTCCAAAAAGAAGAAGAAACTCAAGAAATGCATCTCTCTCTCAACTTCAACCATTGATTTTTCATCTTCTTCAACTTCAACTTCCATTGATTCCCACATCTAACAACGAAAAGGTACACAACAATTCGAAATCTCAAAACTCGGATCTACGGATTTCCATGGATCTCCTAAAACTCGGATCTACGGATTTCCATGGATATTGAAGGAAATCCATGGAAATCCTTCGAAATCCATGAAAATCGAAGGAAATCCAATTTCCATGGATTTCTTTCGATTTCCATGGATTTCGAAGGATTTCCATGGATTTCCAAAACCGGACCTCGAACAACACATGAAGAAGAAGAAGAAGAAGAAGAAGAACTCATGAGAAGAAGAAGAAGAAGAACCCATGAGAAGAAGAAGAAAAAAAAATTAAAAAAAAAAGTGGGGGAACTCCGGAATCCGGAGGTACCTTCCTCCGGAATTCGATTCCGGAGTACCTTCCTCCGGATTCCGGAGGTACCACCTCCGGAATTTTGCAATTTTTTTTTTTTTTTTTATCAAAGGTTACCTCCGGATTCCGGAAAAAAAAATTAAAAAAAAAAGTTTGTGGGATCTCCGGATTCTAAAAAAAATTAAAAAAAAGTTGTGGAGAACTCCGGAATACGAAGTTAACCTCCGGAATCCGGAAGAAGAAGAAGAAGAAAAAAAAAAAAAAAAAAAAAAAAAAATTTTGGGGGCTAGCCCCCCCGCTTGAAAATCCGGAGGACCGGAATTGAAATCCGGTCCTCCGGATTTTCAAGCAGGGGGTGGAGGGGGGGGGGGCTGGCCCCCAATTTTTTTTTTTTTTTTTTTTTTTTTTTTTTCCGGAGTTCTTCACAACTTTTTTTTAATTTTTTTTACATTCCGGAGATCCCACACTCTTTTTTTTTTAATTTTTTTTTCCGGAATCCGGAGGTAATCTTTAATAAAAAAAAATCAAAATCGCAAAATTCCGGAGGTACCTCCTCCGGAATCGAATTCCGGAGGAAGGTACCTCCGGAATCCGGAGGAGGGTACCTCCGGAATCGAATTCCGGAGGAGGGTACCTCCGGAATCCGGAGTTCCCCCACTTTTTTTTTCTTCTTCTTCTCATGGGTTCTTCTTCATCTTCTCATGGGTTCTTCTTCTTCTTCTTCTTCTTCTTCTTCTTCTTGTGTTGTTCGAGGTCCGGTTTTGGAAATCCATGGAAATCCTTCGAAATCCATGGAAATCGAAAGAAATCCATGGAAATCGCATGGATTTCCTTCGATTTTCATGGATTTCGAAGGATTTCCATGGATTTCCTTCAATATCCATGGAAATCCGTAGATCCGAGTTTTAGGAGATCCATGGAAATCCGTAGATCCGAGTTTTGAGATTTCGAATTGTTGTGTACCTTTTCGTTGTTAGATGTGGGAATCAATGGAAGTTGAAGTTGAAGAAGATGAAAAATCAATGGTTGAAGTTGAGAGAGAGATGCATTTCTTGAGTTTCTTCTTCTTTTTGGAAAGATGAGGGAGAGGATAGTGGAGAGGGTAAAAGGGGGTTTTCACACACATATGACATCATCATAAGGTCAAAAAAGGTTAAAATGAAAATGGAGGTCAAAAAACATTAATCTAAGATTTTGGAGGTCATTTTACCCAAATTTCCAATGAATTAAAAAAATGGTACTTTTCAAATAGACTTTTAATTTAGATGGAAAAAAATGTAATTACCTCAATACCTGATCCTGAAATGGAAATAAAACCGAAAGAGAAGATTAGAGCCTAAATAATCGCAATAATAAGGATGTCAAGACATGAAATTTGAGAAACACCACCAGACGTTGTCTGATTCTCAATATCACATTCAACCTTATTTTTTAAGATTGGAGTCTGATTTTCTGATACGTGAATAAACAAACAATTCGATGCTTTCTTCTACTTTCTCTTCTTTCATTGTCAAATTCAATCTGCTTTCAATTGCAAATAATAGGGATTTTATTTATATTTAATACAAATGGGCTCCTTTGTTTTAGGATAGCTGTTATCAAAATTAAAATCTTAAAAAGATACGATTCACGGAATTTATTTAAAAACAGAAACTAAATCTAAATAAAGAAGTGGGCTGAAATCGGGTGTTGGACACCCGTTTTCATTAAAAAATTTCCACCACCAAAAAAATTCCCTTAAAGACTTGAAAACATGAAAACGGGTTTTGAACCCCCGTTTTCTACTTTTTTGAATTTAGTTTTAAACCAGTTGTCGTGACACGTCGGATTCCGGATTTGAAAACCGGATTTCAAGTTGCCACATAAGTAAAAACGGGTCTTCAACCCTCGACTTCTAAAAAAATGGACATTTTCCCAAATACTTTAAACGTTTGGACATATACTTCATTACTTCCTAAAAAGGGGTTAAGTTGCAAAAAAGTCCGAAGGGGGGAAATGACATACAGCTATTTTAAGTGTATGAAAACACCTGTTTTGTTTTACAGAGTGATTTGTCCGAAAAACATTGCTGCAAAAGTCTTTCAATTGCCCTTTTCAGGGTCCAATAACATCTTAGCACAATTTGAAAACATACTATATTAGAGTCTGTTTGTGATAATTTTTAGAAGTGTGTTTAAAAGTGTTTTTAATAATAATTAAACAAACACTTTTAAAAGCTATTTCAAACGGGTGCTTAATAGCTGAAAAGGTTCCGGACCTCATTCCTGAATATTGCCATTTTGACATAAAGCCAATCATTCAAATAATTTAAGAATCTAAAAAAAGCACGTCTGCAAGGTGTGTGAAACATTAAAGTGCCACATATTCCCCAAAATCCTACAATAAACCCAACAGCTAGACTTATATGGAATCCTTGTCTCTCAAACTCGTTTTCATGATCTCCCACTTCATTCTTCTTGTTTGGTGGATCAGGAACCATTTCTTCTCCAAAACAGCTTGGAAGTGGCAATCCACAAAGGACAAGATTTCCCACATATGCAGAGCTATTGAAACTTTGAAGTTGGGTGCTGATTGGTATTTTTCCTGAAAGTTTATTGAATGACAGGTCTAAAACACTGAGACGATTTATTCGTGAAAGGCTTGAAGGGATATGGCCCGTAAGTTCATTTCTTGATAGATCCAAGAAATCTAAGGATTTCAACTGCCCAATCTTCTCAGGAATTCCACCTCTTAAACTATTCCTTGACAGGTTTAAAAAAACCAATTCAACCAATTCTGCAATTTCATTTGGAATTTTTCCAATTAAATGATTTCCAGACAAGTCTATACTTCGTATCAAAGGCAATGTCTTTATCAATGTAAACTCTCTACCTTTCCACATTACTATCATCTCGTCATTGATCGCTTGGATCGGGGGTCTACCCTCCATATAAGTACTGCCACGACTGCCTATATATATTTCTCCTTGGTTAGTACTTTTTGGCATAACCAAAGCAGTTAAATTATGTAGGCAGCCGGGTATTACTCCTGTAATGCTATTTAACGAAAGGTCTAAGATTAGAATATGATTGAGATGACATAGACTTGAAGGTAGCTCTCCATCGAATTGATTTGATCGTAGGCTTAGACGAAGCAGTTTCGTTAATTTATACCCAATCCATGATGGTATTGCTCCGGTCAAATAATTACCTTCAAGGTTAACAGCTTGTAAATCATTCAAATTTTTCAACGAACAAGGGAATTTCCCAGAGAAGTTATTGTTTCCCAAATGCAGTGATCGAAGTCTAGTGATATTACTAAAGGAGCTCGGAATGTGTCCAGACAAAGCATTGTTTGCCAATCTCAAAACCTCTAAAAATGTTAGATTCCACCAACAATTTGGAAGTTCTCCCGATAATTCATTGTTTGAGGCATCCAAAAAATATATCCGAGGAGAACTCATCTGTAACCCACATAAGTTAAATAGCCTAGAAAACTTGTTGTTTGAGACATCAACCCATCTAACTTGTAAAAGGAACTCTGGAATTTGACCTTCAAACTCATTTGATCTTAAATTGACGTTACTCTCGATAAAAACGGGTGAACGACGACTGGTCAAAAGTGTCCGGAAGATGAATAATGTTGGGAGTTCTCCTCTGATTTTATTATGAGAAAGATCCAAAGATGGAAGGGATGAAGAGAAGTAGTTCCAAAACCAATGAGGAATGGTATCAGAAATACTGGTATTTGAAAGATCAAGATAGGAATAATTAATTTGTCCACGTAACCATTGAGGAAAATTTGGGCCTAACTTGCAGGAACTCAAAATTATAGACTCTAACTGAAAAGGAGGAACCCAATTAGAATGCATTTGAAAACTCAAAGAGTTGTGAGACAAATCTAATAACTTCAAATTTGTAAGCTTTGAGAAATGGGGTTCAAGAATCATTCCTTGCAATAAATTGTTGTTAAGAAGCAAGGTGTTTAAGTTGAACAATTGTCCAAGAGTGAATGGAATATTTCCTGAAAATTCATTGGAAGATAGATCTAATAAAGTTAGATTTAGAAATGAGGAAAAATTAGGCAATGGCCCAGATAATCTATTGTTGGAAAAGTCCAAATAAGTTAAATGAGACAATTGATGCAATGAATTAGGATCAATATCACCACTCAAATGTTGTTGGTTAGAACCATGAAGATGAAGCTCGACGACGCGTCCCGTGAGATTGCTGCATTTAACACCTCTCCAATTGCAGCAATCTTCATTTATCCTATTCCTCCATGAAGACAGCATACCATGTTTATCTTCAAGTAGGCCATTTTTGAAGGATAAGAGTGCTTGCTTCTCAATCTCTATGCACTTTATATTATAATCATAATCTCCAACTGTAAGTTTGATGGATGAAATGATTATTATAAGGAATATTAAAGTAACATACCGAGGTTGAATACTGATAAGCATCTTCAAAATCACATACCAAAGGAATGCAATTATAAAATCAAATATTGTGAGGCAGAAGGAACGCTCAAACTCCACTTTTATATAGCAAAAGTGGGATGAGTTCCTTTTCATCACGACACCTGGCTCAACGACTTTTTTTTTTTTTTTTTGTTAAAACTTTGGCATAATTAAATATGATTAATATTATCTCAAATTCTATACTTCGTTTTTTATGTAATACTAATTACCAAAATTACAAAAAAAAACATGTAATTCTTTATAATTTTCAATAATATATCAAAATAATATATCAAGAATTATGGAATGAGAATAAGCAACTTCCTCTTTCTTTTTTTTTTCTTTTTTTTCTTTCTAAATTTAACTTTATTAGTTAAATATTTTAAGCCTCGACTTCTTCTCCTTTTCTTCTTTTGGCACCCGGAAGTTTTTCTTGGGGGGACAAAAATTATATAAAACTATTTTTAAGGAAAGGAGTTAGTAAAATAATAAATTATACTAAAAAGTCAAATTTTTCACATTAAAAAATTTCATTTTTATATACAACAACATTTTTTTAAAATACTTATACCCCTAGGAGTGCATCTGCCCCTAGAAAGGGGGATTTAAAAAAAAAATAGTCTCAAACGTTAAATATTTAACAGTGTTTGTGAGGAAGAGGTCTCATTACATAACTATGGAACTATTTGAGTGTATTTCATCATATTTTTTTTTAACTATAAAGGTTTTCTTACAATTGACAAAAATCATAATATTATAGATTACTTGTGGAAGACTCAAGTTTTTGTAAGTATATGGTAATGCTTGTAAGTATATGGTAATACCATTTTTTCTCACTTGTGGAAATAAATATTTTTGTGTGTCCTTTTTTTTCCATGGAAAATTAGACTTTGTGTGCGTATGAGGTGTGTCCTATATACATTTGATGTAAACTAGACCTCTCTTTTTTCCCATAAACTCACTTTGCTACGACTCTTCATGTAGATATATGTAAAGTCAGTCAATTTTGGTTTTATCTAAAGATTGATTGATTAAATTATATATATCCCTTTCAATTATACTAGTCTTAATTCTCTCTTCCAAAAAAAATAAAAAATATTAGTCTTAATTCTTCAATTCGTTTTACTTCCATTATCAAGGTATTTCAATGTGCAAAACCATATCCTAGAATTGACTATCTATACAAACGTATAGTAGGGGTAGATTATACCCGTAATAAAAGGAGAAATGATGACTGACAACCATTTTTAGGCTTTTTTTAATAATCAAATTAAATGAGAATAATAAAAATACTCAACATTATGTAAGATATATATTTCTCATAATCGAGGAAGGGGATTGGATTTTAGTGAGGGTCGGGTTCAAACTCTACCCTCATAATTTAAAACTCTAATACGTGAAACAAGTCCAATAAATATTTTTTGTTTCTTGTTTTATGTTTTTTTTTTAAGAGAAACATATCATGTTTGGTAATATATTTTGTTTCTCGTTCTCTTTTTTTGTAAGGAAAACTTTGAAAGGAAAAAAAAACAAAAAAAAAAAAACAGAAAGACATTTGATAACATTTTTTGTTTTTTTTTTTAAACATAATTTTATTAAAAAATATAATTGTATTTAAAATTCAAACTTCAATGAAATATTTCTAACTATTTTATCAAAATTAAATGGTTGGTATTTATTATACATTCCCTGAGTTAAAAAGAGCAAAAATATATCGCTTAAAAAATCAATCACTATCTCTCATCCATATTTTTGTTATTTGATTAATATTACATATTTTAAAGATAATCTGAAAAAAATTGTAGTAAAAAAAATACTCCTAACCAATTGCAACAATCTTCAACATTATCATATTTCCATGAAGAGAGTATACCATATGTATCATTAATAATAATGCACTCTTTCAAGGATAAGAGTGCTTTCCCCTCACTCTCTGTACACTTTCCAATTGTACTGGGTTTGATGGATGAAATGAAGAAACAAAATATTATAAGGAATATTAAGGCCCTGTTTGGTATGCAATCTGAAAAGCAGAATTTGAATTTAGTGGATTCTAATGAATTCAGAGTTGTATTCTGTGAATTTGTTGGTTCTGAAACTGTGTTTGGTAACAGATTCAGAATTTATAATTGAGATTCAGAAATTTGAAATATGTGTTTGGTTGGTTACTCAAAAAAATTAAAATCAGATTGTGAATCAGAACAGTGTGAAAATAATACTTCCAACTTTAAATCATTCATTTTTAAGTTTGAAAAAACTAATAATTCATAACTTATAAATTGGAAACATCTTTATCCGCATCAACTATAACTATTCTCATTATTAGGATAAATTTTTCTTTTTAAAAAAATTATAATAAAGATAATAGAAACATTGCAAGTCTATCAAATAAACTGTTTAGATTAAAACAACTCAGTTTCTTCCAAAAGGAGAACTATACAAGACACAATGAGATCCATTCTAAAATTCATAAGAACCTAGTGCAACCAAAGAGAGAATTTCTCAATAAAAGAGAATCTGAAAAAATATTTTCACACTGAATGGAGAGACCATTTGGGCATTAAAAACCTCCAATAGCATTATTTAAATAGTACTACATACATTAGTAAACAATAAGCAGAGAAAAATGTGAGCAACAACCTCCAAAACATATATATATAATTTTATTTTATTTTTTATATTTAAATTAATCTTATATATAATTATAAAAACAAAGTATAAATAAAAAATAGGATATAGTGAAAAAATAAATTAACTATTTTTCCATCACTTTAGAATTAAGTTTAAGTTTAAAAAGTTAAAAATCAGCTTAAAAACATGCAATTAAAAATTTAATTAAATAAATAAAAGCTAGAACGGACCGGGCCAACATCGAAAAACGGGCCCGACTCGTATTTTTATCTCATGTGTTCAAACCCGTGGATTAAATTGTGTGAGTGAAGTCAATCTGTGTTTTTCAGTTTTTGAGTTGGATATTTTGGATTCTTGTTTTAGTTGAATTTATTTTTTAGCCTAAAAAAGAAATTGAATCCAAATTGTTTTTTTCTGGATTGTAAACCAAACACAAAACAAAGCAGATTCATTTTATTCATTCAATCCAGATTCATAAAACTGAATCTGGATTGCAAACCAAACAGGCCCTAATTTATTTGGATCTGTGTATTATTGATAGAAGCTTTTCAAGTGTTTTTATTATTTTCTTTGATTAAATTTTTTTACAGATATATTTGTATAGTTGGAAGAGAAAATATATTAGTATTGATAAAATGATGCATTGAAAACTTACGATAGCTCTTATTTATAACTATTTCATATCTATGATAACTTTCATTTAAAGTAATGATAACATTTTTTGAAGCTTTGAAAATGATTTTATAACATAATTTGGATCCTATAAAATCCTTTCATAGTCTTTTTCAAATCCTATAATATGTTTTATAATAGCGTTTTAATCAAAAGTCCCTTCATAGCCTTTTAGAAACCTTATTATATGTATTTATAATAGCATTTCGTCATAGCCTTGAAAAAACGCTATAAAAAGTCCAGGACTTTTAATTGCAGGGGCTGTCACCGCATTTTGAAAAACGCTATCATATACCTATGATAGCGTTTTTTCAAGGCTATCGTATGACTTTTTTCTTGTAGTGGCTTGGTCTCCGTGGTTCCGACTTAGATAATTCACATATTGAGCGGTATAATTTCGCTCCTTCAATTATCCCATCTTAATTATCTTAATCTTAGTTCTAACAATTTTCAACATATCCCTATTCTAAATCATATCGATTCTCTCATTCACTCGACGTATCTTAATTTGTTGTCTTACAAGTCATTTTTTTGTGTTGTTTGAATAAATTTCCCAAAATACGATGCATTTCTAATTAAATTTAAAAAAAGATGTTTTTTTCATACCCTTTAAAGTTTAATAATTATTGTGTATATCATACTGATAGTGTTAAAAGTTTACCAGAATATATTTACAAAAATTTGAACAAATTTTTTAATCTATCTTTCATAAGAACAAGACCTTTGAATAAATATATTCAAAGTTCAAAATGTTGTGGATCTTGAAACTCAAGTGCCAATTATTGGGCCTTCAAGCTTTCAAGGGGTCACTGATTAATCATATTATACTTTATTGGAGTTGATTAATATATATAATAAGTTTAAGAGTCATTTTTTTAATTAATAAATATGCCATTTAAGAGCTTAAACTCTTCTTAAATAAGGCTGAGAGGTAAAATGGTTATTTTGACTTTCGACTAGGTTAATTCTGACTGAGGGTTAAAATATTTTTAATAAAAAAAATAAAAAATTTATTAAAAAAGGGTGGCTGTTATTTTGATGACGTGTCAAAATATAGGAGTGAAAATTTTTAAATTAAAAATATTAAAGTGTAAATTGAAAAATCATTAAAATCAGGAGTTATTAATACATTTAACATGAAATTAATTAGTTAGTGAAGATTTTGTTCTTACTTACGAATTTACTCTCAACAATATTATGGTAGTCAGGAACAATCGAGATTGGCAACAAAACAAAGCATTCATTTATGAAGGATTAGAGATTTTGTTTTCACATATTAGAATTAATGGGTTTTGGACAGCATACGTCTTGTTTCTCAAATCCAGCATTTTGAAACTGAACTAACCTTCAAATCACATACAGGTAGGGGTGTGCAACAAAACCGAAAAACCGAACCAAACCGATCAGTTTTTGGCTTAGATATTTGAATCAATGGTTCTTTTGGTTGGCAATAGTCGTATAAATCGATTTTGGTTCGGTTTTTATATTTGAAAAACCGAATAAAACCGAACCGAACCATATATAATTAATCATAAAAAATCATAAGTATAATAGTTTTTTTTACATCTTCTTACTTGGTCACTATGCAACCTTAATAAACAATTTAAAAAAACTTCAATCTCTCGATTCACTTTACAAATTCACCCCTCAATCTCGTAGCTTCCTTCCTTTTTGTTTCTTTAACCTTAATATTTTCATCTATTTTATCTAAGTTTGTTTGTTTAAATTTTGTTTCACAAAACCGACTAATCGAACCAATATAAACCGAACGATTGGTTCGGTTCAAGAACCGTATTTGTATTTTTCATTGGACGGTTCGGATCCCTTTTTATCAAAACCGATATGTTCAATTCGATTCGATAATTATGAAAAACCGAACCATGCTCACCCCTACATAGAAGAGCTGGAACAATGTGACTTTTTTTTTTTTTGGTTTCTAATACTCTATTAGTTTACATTTTGAAGCCTTTCGTTTGATTAGTAATTTTTTGTTTAAACATGTATTTTTTTCTACTTGGCTACACCAAACTTATTAGGTGCAATTTTATGCAATTAAGTATTTTCCGTTAATTAGAAGATCGTACGTTAAATTTTAATTGTTAAATTAGAAACCAAAAAATATAATGGCAATAATGGCTAATATAATAACTATTATCTTCAGTAGTATTTTTTTTTCTTTTTTATCCTTTTCAAGATATTTGTTACCCCTTTATTTACTCTTTGTGGGATTTGTTAGATTAGCTTCATTGTATGCCTGTAAAATAACATGATTTTTCAGACAAAATATAAATTATATCAATTAAATAATGAAAAATCCCTATTGACATCTACTGTGTTTTTTATGTGAAGGATAATTTAATTAAGATTTAAAAAAAAAAACACTAATTGTACTGTATATATTAGAAAAATTCACACCACATGCTTACAAAGGCTTAGTCTCTTAAGCCTCTCCACAAGTGATAGCAAAAAATTGACAAATTACACTTAGTCACAAATGCTTTGAGTTCATTAAAATCGTTCCACAAGTTAAAGCAATAAATAAAGCACATAAAGACTTAAGTCTTTTAAATCTTTCCACAAATTAAAGCAATAAAGACAACACATAGTTACAAAAACTCTAGTATTTTAAATCTTTCCACAAGTTAAAACAATAAAGACATCACATAGTTACAAAGACTCGAGTCTTTTAAACCTTTCTTTAGGGGTGTTCATTTTCCCCGCGGGGACGGGGCCCCGTGGGGACCCGCCCCGATAGTGACGGGGAATCCCCATTCCTAACGGGGATGGGGATAAAAAATTCTCCGTTCTAGTTTCGGGGACGGGGACGGGGAATGCGGTCCCCGACCCCGATCCCCGATAAAATCCCCGAAAATAAATAAATATATAATTTATTTTAAAATATTTTTATATAAGATCAATCTACTATTTTTATTTTTACATGTTTTTGAAAAAGTGTTTTTATTTTTTATTTTTAAAACTGTTTTATTAAACATTTTTCAAAACTGTTTTTATTAAAACTGTTTTCAATATTTTTTTAAAATTTGTTTTGATTTTTTTTCTATTGATTTTTTTATTGTAATTTGTTGTACTTTTATTTGTTTTAGGTGAAAACTAGAAAATGTCGATTGTATCAGAATTTTATCAATTGAATAGGTATTTCATTAAAAATTTAAACGGGGAAAATTCCCCGCTAAAATCCCCGTTCCCCGTGATTTCCCCGCGGGGAATCCCCGTCCCCGTCCCCGACCTCTTTGAACGGGGAATTTACCGGGGACGGGGACGGGGAATACATTCCCCGTCCCCGCCCCGCCCCGTGAACACTCCTACCTTTCTACAAGTTAACCAATAAAGACAGCACATAGTTACAATGACTCGAATCTTTTAAATCTTTCCATAAGTTAAAGCAATAAAGACAGCACATAGTTACAAAGACTCGAGTCTTTTAAATCTTTCCACAAGTGATATAAATAATTTTGTAAGATGCATTTTAATTAGATATCTTTTATAGAAGGCTAATACTTCATTTCGTCCATAAATGTCCCAATCCATCATATGCAAACTGATATTACTCAAATAGTTGAATAAATTATTCAATTAATATTTTATTATTTTGATGAGTATTTTCAATAAATTTTTTTTTTTTTCTTTTTAAGTTTAAGCATTTTTCCTAATATATCAGCCACATGATTACATTTTATATAAGAGTATTAATATAGATAATAATAATGTAAACAATAAAATATTGTCTTCATTTTTTATTGTTTTTTTTTTAGTAAACTACTTATTTGATTTGTATCTATTTCGTCTCTAAGTTTTGAGAAATAAGTTTATTCCATCATTGAATTTTCAAGTTGTGTCTATTTCGTCTAGTTTTTTAGATCTATTTGATTCTTAAAATTAGTTTTTCAACCATCTGTAAATCAGGTTCTTTACACTAATGAATGAAAAAATTAATAACAAACACCTACTTGGCCAATTTTTCAAAATTTAAGAACTAATTAGATACAAATTGAAAACTCAAAAACTAAATAAACACAAACTTCAAAATTTAGAGATCAAAAAGATACTTTACCCTTTTTATTTAAAAAATATATATATTATCTTGTTAAACAAGTTTACTACATAGAAAAAGATCGTTTATTAGTTTTTAAAAATAGTTTTGTTTTAAAGAAGAAAATCATAAACACATTTGATAATAATTTTTTTTAATTTCTTATCCTCTACCTTTTATATATATAAAAATTGGAAATATGTTTGGTAACCATTTTTTTTTCTTATTTTCTAAATAAATTTTAAATTAAATTAAAAAATAAAATAATATTTAATATTTAATAAAACAAAAATTCAAATAGCCCTATTAACATCTATTGTTTTTAATGTAAAGGATAATTTAATTAAGATTTTTTTAAAAACAATTAGAAAAAACACTAATTGTATATTATAGAAAAATTCACACCACATGCTTACAAAGACTTAGGCCCTGATTGGTATGTAATCCAGATTCAGTTTTATGAATCTGGATTGAATGAATAAAAGAAATTTGCGTTGTTTTGTGTTTGGTTTACAATCCAGAAAAAAGCAATTTGGATTCAATTTCTTTTTTAGGCTAAAAAATGAATTCAACTAAAACAAGAATCCAAAATATCCAACTCAAAAACTGAAAAACACAGATTGACCTCACCCACACAATTTAATCCACGGGTTTCAACACATGAGATAAAAATACGAGTCGGGCCCATTTTGCAGCTTTGGGTCGGGTCGGGCCCGTTTTTCGAGGTTGGCCAGTTCCATTTTAGCTTTTATTTATTTAATTAAATTTTTAATTGCATGTTTTTAAGCTAGTTTTTAACTTTTTAAACTTAAACTTAATTCTAAAGTGATGAAAAAAAAGTTAATTTATTTTTTCTTTATATCCTATTTTTTATTTATACTTTGTTTTTATAATTATATATAAGATTAATTTAAATATAAAAAATAAAATAAAATTATATATATATATATATGTTTTGGAGGTTGTTGCTCACATTTTTCTCTGCTTCTTGTTTACTAATGTATGTAGTACTATTTGAATACTATTGGAGGTTTTCAATGCCCAAATGGTCTCTCCATTCAGTGTGAAAATATTTTTTCAGATTCTCTTTTATTGAGAAATTCTCTCTTTGGTTGCACTAGGTTCTTATGAATTTTAGAATGGATCTCATTGTGTCTTGTATAGTTCTCCTTTTGGAAAAAATTGAGTTGTTTTAATCTAAAGAGTTTATTTGATAGACTTGCAATGCTTCTATCATCTTTATTATAATTTTTTTTTAAAGAAAAATTTATCCTAAGAATGAGAATAGTTATAGTTGATGCGGATAAAGATGTTTCTAATTTATAAGTTGTGAATTATTAGTTTTTTCAAACTTAAAAATGAATGATTTAAAGTTGGAAGTATTATTTTTATGAGTGGGTCACCCAAAATTTGGATTATGATCTAAACACATATTCGGATTCACAATCTGATTTTAAATTTTTGGAGTAACCAACCAAACACATATTTCAAATTTCTGAATCTCAATTATAAATTCTGGATCTGTTACCAAACACAGTTTCAGAACCAACAAATTCACAAAATACAACTCTGAATTCATTATAATCCACTAAATTCAAATTCTACTTTTCAGATTGCATATATACCAAACAGGGCCTTACACATCAATATACATTGTAATTTCAACCTTTGAACATCACACCTCAAATAAGTTTAAGAACATCATTCAAGTTGAACAATAACAAAAAAGTAATAAATTTATCAATTCATCATTTGTTACATGATCAAGAGTACTAAATTCTATAACGAGTGGTGGAACCTAATTCTATCCATGGACCTCATCCATTGTAGTGAAGTAGTCTCTTCTTCATGAACCTATAACATATAGAAAGACATTATTAATCAACAAAACATTATTTTAAAGAAAGTTAAAAATGAGATTCTATAACTAAGTCACTACTTAATATTATGAAGCTAAGACATTTACACCATTTCAATTGGAAATTCAAATCCTAATATTTACAGCACTAAATAAGCACATTACCAAAATCAGTCTTAACATCCACGGACAATTGTAGCATAGCTTGAAAAGACACTCAATTTGTGGTAAATTACTCAACTTCTTCGTATTCCAAATTTGGTTCTAAACACTCAGTATTCTCAAGAAACTATTCTCTATATACCACTCCCTACACAACAACCCCTGAAAAGAAATATAAAAGCGAAGGAAAAAAAGACCTTGGAGAATGTACAATAAAAGAAAAGAAACTTAACCGAAAGACTAGGTTTTATTTTCAGAAAAGCAAATTGACTAGAAGACAATAAATAACTCATACCGTTTGAAGCATTTGCTCTCCTGAGTACAACTCAGTTGAGATACTAATTAGATATTTAATCTGTTTTCAACATACACCAAAATGTTTAATCAGATAACTTTTTTTTTTTAAATATTACATTTATTTATAACTATTACATAAAATTTTGATACCTATTAAAATTTCCCGTTTTATTACTTGAGTTTTTTTTTTCTTTGATAAAACCTAGGTAATAATTCTTCTAAGATAAAAATTAAAAAAAAAATCTCATAGATCATGGGGTTTTCATTAACCTTTGGATGAAGGTTTTTTTTTCCTTCGTGTGAGATGAATAAAAGTGTATCACCTCCCATTAGTGACCACTTGTGAAAAAAAGATATTTATAGAATATGGTATGTGATTTTTGGTTTTGAATAAAATTACAACGCGTAATCGGAGAATTGATCACTCTATTCATAACGTGAATGATATTCATTGTGAAATGAAATTATCTAAAATAGAAAGTGGATAATGTGAAAAAATCTTCAAACATTTTCAATGTGAGTCCTACTTTCTTAGAAATATAATAGGGCTATTTATCACCTATAGTCCATATTGAGACTCAGTTTTTAAAAGAAAAATCATAAAAATTGAAAAATATCACAATTACCCAGCACATGAGTATGGAGACATGAGTTATTCCCATAATATCATTTTCATAATTAATCCACATTATTTTTATGAAAAATTGATTATAATGGATATAATATTATTGTAAATTTACACCATTGATATAAATCTAATACTAGAATTTACATATCGTTGATGTAAATTTAATATTATTATTGTAAATTTACATTACTGATAAATTATCATTGTAAACTTTTATTACTGATATAACATTAAATTAATAGAATATTTAGAAAAAAGTAGATCTGATATAAACATAAATGTGTGATATATATGCAACACACATAATTTTCCAATATAGTACCCTTGTTCAAATTACATGCAACAATAATAAACGGTAAAGAGAAAGGAAGAAAATGACATAGCCATTATATACAATAGCATTAAAAATCCTTTAACACCCTAGCACAAAATTTCAAAACAAATGGTATTAGTAGCTGAAAAGCTTCCGGATCTTGTTGGTGAATATTGCCATTTTGACATAAAGCCAATCATCCAAATCATTAAAGAATCTAAAAAAAGCATGTCTGCAGGATGTGTGAAACATTAAAGTCCCAAATATTCCCCAAAATCCTACAATGAACCCAACAGCTAGACTTATATAGAATCCTTTTGTGTCAAACTCATTTTCATTCTTGTTGTTGTTGGGTTGATAAGGAACCATTTCTTCTCCAAAACAGCTTGGGAGTGGTGGGCCGCAAAGGTTTAAATTCCCCTCATATGTAGAGCTATTGAAACTCTGAAGTTGGGTGCTGGTTGGTATTTTCCCTGAAAGCTTATTGAATGACAGGTCTAAATCACTTAGACGATCTATTTGAGTAAGACTTTGAGGGATTTCACCCACTAGTTCATTTCTTGATAAATCCAAGAAATCCAATGACTTCAAATCCCCAATATTCTCCGGAATTCCACCTATCAAATTATTCCTTGATAGGTTTAATGAAACCAAACCAACCAATTGTGTAATTTCATTTGGAATTTTTCCACTTAAACGATTTCCAGATAAATCTATACCCCGTAACAAAGGCATTGCCACCTTCATGGTCGACTCTCTTCCTTTCCATGTCACCGTCATTTCTTCATCGCTCTTCCTCGTATCGAACATGTCGGGAAACAACGTATTGAGAAAAATTTGAGGGGAGGAGAACAAGACTCGAAACAGAATGTAGATGATATCACCTTGATACATACTATTTAGCATTCTGGTCAAAGCAGTTAAATTGTGAAGGCACTGGGGTATTACTCCACTGATATTGTTTAACGAAATGTCTAAGAATAAAATATTGTTGAGATGACATATTGTTGAAGGCAGCTCTCCGTCAAATTGATTTGATCGTAGGCTTAGACGAAGCATTGTCGATTTAGTCCCAATCCATGACGGTATTGCTCCTGTAAAACTATTACCTCCAAGGTTGAGAACTTTTAAATCATTGAAACCTTTCAACCATGAAGGGAATGGTCCAGTGAAGAAATTGTTCCGCAAATGCAGTGATTGAAGATGAGTGAGATTACTCAATGAACTTGGAAGGCTTCCAGAAAAACCATTGTTTGCCAAACTCAATAACCTTAAATTTGACAAATTACCCCAACAATTTGGAAGATCTCCAAAGAAATGATTGTTTGAGGCCTCAAACGAATGTAAAAAAGAAGTGGTGGTGATCTCACATAAATGATCTAGTCCAGAAAACTTGTTGTTTGAGACATCTACATTTGCAGCTTCAAAAAGTAGTTTGGGAATTTGGCCTTCAAGTTCATTTGATCTCAATTTTACCTGCCTCCAACGCGATATCGATAAGGCCGGGAGTTCTCCTTTGATTTGATTATAAGAAAGATCTATATACTGATATGGGTTTTTCCAAAACCAGTTAGGAATTGTATCGGAAATGCTAGTATTTGAAAGATCGAGACGGGAAAATTTTTGTCCTTGTAACCATTGAGGAAATTTTGGCCCCAATTTGCAAGAATTTAAAAATACAGACTTTAACTGGAAAGGAGGAACCCAATCAGAGTGGGGGTGAAAACTTAAAGAGTTGTGTGAGAAATCTAAAAACATCAGTTTGGTTAGGTTTGAGAAATGGCTTTCAAAAAGTATTCCTTCCAATGAATTGTTGCCAAGACTCAAGACCTTTAAATTTGACATTTGTCCAATGCTCAAAGGAACTTTTCCCGAAAATTCATTGGCATGTAGATGTAACGCTGTCAAATTTTGAAATCTAGAAAAGTCAGACATCAACGGTCCAGAGAATTTGTTATAAGATAAAACCAGCAATCGTAAAGAATCAAGAGTACATTTAGACAATAATTGAACAAAATCAGAAAACAATCCTTTGAAATTGTTTCTTAAAAAAATTAACCTACGTAGATTACAAAAATTCGAAAAGGATTTTGGAAAAACACCCTCAAGTTGATTAAAAGAAAAATCAATAGATGATAGAGAAGTCATATTCCCAAAAGTAATAGGAATATAACCTTGTAGATTGTTTTGAGAGAGGTCCAAAAAACGAAGACTTGTATTAAAATTAGACAACCACAAAAAAATGGAAGACGTGAGATGGTTTGCGGAGAGATTAACATCTGATAGAGAAGTGGAGATATTAATATAATAATTATATAAAGAAGGAGGAGATGGTTGAAGGTTACAATTAGATAAAACAAGAGTTTGAAGATGAGGAAGATTGGTAATCACTTGAATCCAATCACTAACATTTTCAAGATTCAAACCAGTCAAATCAAGATGTTTCATGTAAGGAAGATGAGAGAGCCATTCCAAGCTTTTACAACTATATTGATATTGCTCTGATAATTGATTCAGAAGAAAATCAGAATCAGAACCAAAATTTAAAAAAAGCTGATTGATATGGCCAGTAGTATTGCTGCATTGAACTCCATCCCAATTGCAACAATCTATAACATTATTATGATATTTCCATGAAGAGAGTGTATCATTAATAATGCAGTCTTTGAAGGATAAGAGTGCTTTACCCTCACTCTCTATACACTTAATATTATCATATCCAACTGTGGATTTGATGAACAGACAAAATATTATAAGGAATATTAAAGTAACATACCGAGCTTGAGTATTCATCTTCAAATTCATATTCCAAATCACAGAAACAAATATCAGATAACTTTTGTGAGGTTAACTGAAACCTCAAACTCCATTATTTATAATACCCAAGTTTTGTTTTTTTCGGGTACTAAAAATCTGGCATAAATAGATACAATTCACATAAATTCTCCTTTAAATTTTTTATATAATTCTTTTTTTTTTCATTATCTATATAAAATAGAATTTTAACATATACCTTCGAAAGTATTCAAGCCTTTCAACACGTCTGTAATAAAATCCCTAAGATTATTTTATTTTTAAAAATTTTTATTTCCTTAAATATTATTTTTTTTTAGGGAAAAAGACACTTTTAATACTCGAGTTTTCATTTTGTTTATCATATAGTCCCTATATTTTAAAAATCGACATTTTAATCTCTGAATTTTCATTTTATTTATCATTTGATCTCTAGAAATTCACATTTTATATCGGTTATTTTAAAAAAAATCTAGAAGTTTTTCAAACATTTTTCCCACGCATTGAATCGAGTCCCTTTGTAACAGCACTTATTTTAGGAAATGAATAACTTTTCGTATTGACTGATTCTCGATCGATGTTGACATATGTTTTGTGAAGTCAGTCAATTTTGATTGTATCCAAAAAGTTGATCAACAAATGGTGGGAGTGGGGTTGGTCATTCAATTCGTTTCATTTTCCATTGTTAAATAATTTAAATTTAGCAATGAACTGACTCTTATAATTGTAGGCATCTATTTATGTTTAATTATAAAATAAATTAATTTTGGGTTATCTGGGTATATAGCCTAAAAATCTACAAAATAAGATAAAGAGGCCTGTCTCAAAAAAATAAAACAAAATAGCCTATTTGATATGTAAAATACCCAAATCACCCTTACTAAACTTAATTAAGAAGGAAATAAGAAAGAGAATTAAGATTTAAAAATCCTAAAATCAAGGAAACATTAAACATTAAAAAAAATCATAAAAATAAAAATAAGAGAGAAAATCAAATATTTTAAAAATCAAAACTAAACAAAAAAAATTTACCTTTTCAAAACTGATAATCATTTTTTTCGGCGAATCTTCTAAAAATTCTTTCGATGTGTATTATATGATGATACTGTACGCACATCAAATATTATAATGTACGGCAATAGAGTACAATATACCGTACATAATATCAAATATTTATGTACAATACAAAAAAGATGTAATAAAAATATACATAATATAATATAGTCGTACATTCCTCACCATCGTCGTAATTGAATCAGATCCGAAGCAGAAAAGGAAGGAACAGAAAGAGAAAAAAAAAACACCTTTGCGATCGGGTTTGTGGCAACGCTTAACGACGCTGTCTTTGGCGAACTCTCTGAGAGGATCGACGACTGAGTCAACGACATCCATTACTGAAAGATGAGAAGGAAAATCGTTCGTAAAATTTGGGTTTGATCGAGGAAGGGAAGAGAATGAGAAGTTGTGCTTATGAAGGATGATTTGGGTCAAATTTGGAGGACTTTCGTAATAAATGAAATTCTTGAAATTTCATCGGATTTTATTTATTTATTTATAGTAATAGCAATTTTGTTTTTCATTATCTATTTTCATAAAAATTAGGGTGTTTTTTTTTTTTTTTTTTTTTTAATAAGAGTTACGATATCAAAATATTTTTTAGTTTTAAAAAGTTTGAAAGATTGATTAATATTTTTAATTTTTATGTATTAATATATATACCAAATCATCAAATAGGGAGAGGGGGAGGGAGAGAGAATGTGGGATATAAAAAAGGAAAAAATAAAAAATAAATAAGGGGCAAATCAGATATATTAAAAAAACTCATACTAAAAATGGGCTAAAAAGTCTTAAAATAAAGAGGGGGCTAAAAAAACTTAGTGATTAGCCAAAACAGGCCATCTACTGGATTATCCCATTAATTTTTAATTTAACTTATGTTTGGTAACTAGTTTTAGTTTGAGTTTTGTGTTTTTAATTATTTTATGAGGGGTTAGCAAACGGGTTAACAAGGCAGATAGCCTTTTTTTTTTTTTCCAAGAATAAGAGTGTATAGCCAGCCCTCTTATTTTTAGAGTACATGGCCCAACTTCCATAGCCACTTAGCATGAAAATACACATATGCCCTCAAAGAAGAAGTGTGACTTTTGCTTTTCCCACTTTGCAAGCTGTCACATCCCATCAATGACAATGGCTTTTCCCCCTTCTTCTTCATGAGTGAAATTTGAAAGAAAATTCATTCCAAATTTGAGTTTGGCCATCCATTCTTCAAGATCTGAGTTTTCTTCTTCCTCCAAAAACGAGTTCGGCCAACCATTCTTCTACACTGGAGTTTTCTTCTTCCTCCAAAAACGAAACCTTCCCGTCTAGTTAGTATCAATTGGGATTTTTTTTTATAGCATTGCTATTTTCTCTGGTGTCCTAGTGTAGTTCAAACTTCTTAAAATCTATAGGCTTTTATATATTATGTTTTTGAATCTGTTGGTAGTTGTAGTTTTTTTAGATCACTTTATTTTTGTACTCTCTAACTAAAGTCTGTACATAGACTTCAACAACATTTGTTCATGTATAAACACTTCTTTCTATGAAAGCAATCTCAGATAATTTTCAATGAAGTTTTCATTACTTTTAACCAAAATTTAGCAATTCTCATACTCATTTGGCTGCCAAATTGATTGTGAATCCGAAATTTTTTGGAAAAATCAGGGGGGTATTCATTCGTATATGTTTCAGTTTGGGTAACACAAAACCAGCCAAAGAACCATACACAAGTTCATACCAGCCAAAGGAGAAGGTGACTAAGAAACGAGGGAGGGGCGCAGGAGCGACAACCACAAAGAAGAAGCCGGAAAAATAGCTACATGAAACGATGATGAGTAGTGGAAATGTTTTATGTTTGTTGATACATTCGGTTAAATAATTTGTTTCGTTTTGTAACATGAATTATGGTTAAACTTAATACTTAACAATGGTTTATGCTTGCTGATACATTTGGTGATATGTGTGCGTTTTAACGGTACTCACTGTACTATCGTGTTTTTAGTACTTCGTATATATTAAATGTTCAACCATTTACTAATAATGATGCGGTACTCACTGTACCATATAGTTTCAGGTACTTTATATATTATTGTTACAATTCAAGTTCAACACAAAAAACTTATATGTGTGCATTCTAACGGTACCTGTTGTACTATCGTGATTTTAGTACTTCGTATACATCGGATACGTAGCTGCCAAATACGATATTAAACGCTGAATCATTTACTAATAAAGTAATGCGACACTCACTGTACAATAACTCAGATTTAAATATCTTGAAGTATTCATAAAATTAAAGAAATTAAAAAATATATATATATTTAATTTTGGAAAATAGTGCATGACTTCCTAGGAAAGACTCACCAATAGTATTGGGATAAAGGAAAAGTACAAGGCAGTCATGTCTCACTTACCAGCCACTATAGCATTGTCAAATCAATTTCAGACTAATGATTTCATTTCTAAGGGGGGTATTTATGGTATGAAATCAGACGAAAATGCATTCAGGAGGTCATCTACTCTAAAATTTAGTATAGTGGCTATGTATTGAAATCTGGGAGGCAAATGTGGCCATATGCTGAATTAACTCTTAGCAAACCCACAAAACCTACCATTTAAAACCCATGAACTTAATAAATCCGGGGTTTTCATAGTCATCTAACAAACATGAGGTAGACTATTGAAGCTTACCCACTCAACTGTATCCTGTCTTCCAAACATCCCCTCTCTTTTTTCGGAGTTAGACTCACAAACCCAAAACTTATCTATCTTTGATTTATTTTCTTTTAATCTTAACATCTAGCTAGGCTAGGACTCAATTCGGCTCGGCTCTCTATTTATATTTGTACGTGTTTCATTTAATAATTTTCGTGGGTAATTATTAGACAATCAAATTGACTCAATATTTATTAAAGGGACCATTGCCCTCTTTTCTTTTAATGATTTTTCAATCAAATTGACTCAAACCTGCTATACTGGAGACTTGTTCAAAACTTCTTTTTTTTTTGTTTAAATTAAATAAAATGATCAATGCTTTTCGTCTCCAACCTCTTAGTGCTCAGAATTGTATTAAATATCGCCATGATTATGAGTTCATGGTATCGTCCTTTGATTTTGGTGTTTTTGTTGATGGTACTAAGAATTGAATTGAATCATGCAGCATTTGGTGATACCAAAATCAAATGCATGGAGAATGAAAGACAAGCACTCTTGTCCTTCAAACATGGTCTTGTGGATTATTATGGTGTGCTGTCTTCATGGAAATATCAAAATGATAGTGATTGTTGCAAATGGAGAGGTGTTGAATGCAGCAATCTCACTAATCATGTTATTAAGCTCGATCTTCATGGCACTGATGAGCTGCAATTGAGTGGTAAGATTGGTCCTTCATTGCAAGAATTGTCATATCTTAATTATTTAGACCTTAGTTCTAACGATTTATCCTATAACGGTCCAATTCCGAAGCATATCGGTTCACTTGTCAATTTGAAATATCTCAACCTCTCTCGCAATTGGTTTTCTGGTGCTATTCCATCCAGTCTTGGAAATCTATCAAACTTGCTTATTCTTGATATTTCTTATAACTTTCAAAAGAATGCTAATTGGTCGGAGCTACATAGAGCAAGAAGCTTGGAGTGGCTATCAACTCTTTATCTTTTAAGGCATATTGACTTGTCATATATAGACCTCAGCTTGGTAAGAGATTGGGCTCAAGTAGTTAGTAACCTCCCTCATTTGGAAGTTTTAAAAGTAAGAAATTGTAATCTTTCACAGCCAGTCATTCAATTCCGTTTTGATTCTAACATTTTTTCTGCTCCGCTCCAAGTATTAGACCTGTCTTACAACTGTTTTGGATCTTCAATCTTTCCCTGGTTATTCAATTTTAGCACAACGCTTGTACAACTTGACCTCTCTGATATATGTTTACAAGGATACCTAACAAATGGTTTGGGGAATATGACTTTTCTTACACATGTCGATTTCGGATACAATCAAGAACTTGAAGCTGTTTCTCCAAACTTCTTTGAGAATCTCTGTAATCTACATTCGTTGTCCTTTGTTGGAAATAACCTCCAAGGTTCGTTTTCAAATTTTATTCATAATACATTGCCCAAATGTGCATTAGATAATTTGCAGTTCTTGAGACTTTCCAACAACAAACTCTCTGGTACATTGCCTGAATTCAGCTTATTGCCCAATTTGAAAGGTTTGGATCTATCTGCAAATCAACTTCATGGCACGGTTCCTTCAAGTCTTGGGCAATTAGTTTACTTGGAATTTTTAGATTTAGCTCAAAATTCATTGGAGGGTTTCATGATAGAAGCCCACTTTTCAAAGCTAACAAAATTAAGGGATCTGGTCCTTGCTGAGAACTCTTTAGTAATTGACGTCCAAAATGATTGGGTGCCTCCTTTTCAATTGGATTCCATACTCTTGAAGTCTTGCAAGTTGGGGCCACAATTTCCGAATTGGCTTCAAACACAACAATTTTCTTATCTTGATATTTCCAATGCTAGTATTTCAGACATCATTCCATCATGGTTTTGGAACAATCTGCCTCCAAAATTAAAATTCTTAGATCTCTCTCAAAACAACATCAGCGGACAAATCCCAACCACTTCAATTCATTTTACCGGGAATCCAAGGATTAGACTGAGTTCAAATGCCTTTGATGGTGAAGTTCCAACATTCATTTTACAAGCAGGAGCAGCGGAGCTCTCAAGTAACAAGTTTTCTTCTATGAAATTGTTGTGCAGAATGACTTCCATTTCACCCTTATACTTTCTTGATTTCTCAAGCAATCATCTCTCCGGAGACCTTCCAAATTGTTGGGAAAAATTGTCAAATTTGGAAGTTCTTATTTTGTCAGACAATGATATTTCTGGTGAGATACCCAATTCCCTCGGCAATCTGTCAGGACTACAATCCTTGCATTTGCGCAGCAATCACTTCTCAGGTAAGTTTCCAACTTGGTTGAAGAATGCATCAGGTTTGACAGTTCTTGATCTTGGGTCAAATAATTTATCAGGACCAATACCATTAGGGATTGGACATGATTTTTTATATTTGAGTTTTTTAAGCTTAAGGTCCAATCTTTTTTACGGGGGCTTACCATTGAGTCTTTGCAATCTCCAAGAAATTTATTTCTTAGACCTATCAATGAATAAGATTACAGGACACATCCCGAATTGCCTTCGCAATCTTACTACTTTAACTAGTAGTGACTCAAGTCATGAGCACTCACGCTCCATGATTTGGATACCTTCTATTGATTATGGCATTGAAATGTCACGATTATTTGATTTTTTATTTTGGTTGGTGGCACAAAGTTTTGGTGGATCATATGGAAACGTGGACGACATGGTTGCTTCTTGGAAAGGAAGAGAGGTTAACGTCACAGGTGCCACATTAGCTTCTTTGAAGAGTATTGATCTCTCAAAAAATCACTTAATTGGAGAAATCCCGAACGAAATTATATATTTGGTGGAATTGGTTTTTCTAAACCTTTCTCGAAATAATTTGAGTGGAGAGATTCCTGGAAGGATTGGTGAATTAAAATCACTGGATTTTCTAGACTTGTCAAGAAATGAATTGGTGGGTCACATTCCAGTTAGTATTTCTGAAATAAATCGTCTTAGTGTATTGGATCTGTCATACAATCAACTTTCAGGAAAAATTCCAAGAGGCACTCAACTCCAAAGTTTTAATAGCACCACATATATGGGAAATCATGGACTGTGTGGATTGCCACTTCTTACATGTCCTTGGGAAGATACAGATTCTTTTCCTCATTCAAGGGAGAACAGAAATGAAGGAGATGAACTTCTAACTCGGGGATTTTACTTTAGCATGGCTATGGGTTATATTGTAGGCTTTTGGGTAATATGCAGTAGCCTGGTGTTATTCACAACATGGAGATATGCATATTTCAAGTTCATGGATGCTGTTTTTGATAGGTTGTCTTTGGAATTTATCATCTACTCCAATAGAATTCAGAGATTCATCAAACACAAAAGGTACAACTTATTTCCTCTCTCCCCAATTATCAAAAAGATCAAATGCTTCATTAATTAAATATTTTTTAGTAAAGATTTTGCTCTGATATTTGAGTTTACTCTTACCTTACCATTGTGGGCAGGAATGACTGAGATTGAGCTGCAAGAAGCATTAAAATTGGCATTGTCCTCATAATAAGAAGATGCATGGAAATTTAAAAGTTGAGGTTCTGTTTGTATTTTCCATTACAAATTTAATATGCTGAGCTTATTTGTGGAAAATTTGAAGGAACAAGATTCAAAAGCTGATTTTTTTTTTTGTTGACAAATCTAGAGATTCCAGGTTTCATCATTTCTTGTTATATTTCAAATCTTGTAATCTTATATAAGAGTAAGTTTGGGACATGTGAATTTACCAATGTACTAGCAGTTGAAAAGCTTGAGCTATACTATTGAACTATAATTATTAAATTTAAAAAAAGTTGTGACATTTTAGTAGTTTTTTGTAGTGAATCATGGTCCTGATTATTAGTCCATTCAAATTTGAAAAAGAAAAATACATGTCAACAATAATTATTAAAGGGACCATTTCACTCCTTTCTTTCAAAGATTTTTCAATCAAATTCACTTAACCTGCCTCAATTTAGACTTGTTCAAACTTTTTCTTTACCAAAAATTGTTGAGAAATTCAAATGATTAACAATTTAGTCCCTCATAGTTTTAAAGTTTTGATTCAGTTCCTAACTATTTAAAATCCAATATAAACTTGAATACATTAATTAATTTTTTCAAAGTTTTAATTAAATTTTAGATAATAATTAAATAAAAAAAATCAAATCATATTCCTTCTTACAAAACAATAATCATATTCTCACAAATCCAATTCCAACACACTCCAAACACAAACATCATAATCTCAGGCATTTAAATCCTATTCCAGCACACTCCAAACACATGCATCAAATTATCATCTATTTTATTTCATACCACTTATTCCCAGACATCAAATTTCCAAACATTCAATTCCAATTCTCGCATACCAAACGCTCCCTAAGAGTGAAAAGAATGGTGGAAGAGCTCTCAAATCTCTTTGAGTATGCCTTTTAAATGACCCAAAATCTTGAAAGAAAAGAGGTTCATAACACCCTTGAATCTCCACACAAGAAATAATAAGGACAGTGGGAAAAGAAATCAAACCCCTCCCCTTTTTTTGAAGCTGCTGTCGACATCAAGGGAGATGGCAGGAGGGATTTTATTTCCTATCTTTCATTTTGTTTCTCTTAGTTGGCCAATGGGAAATTGCAAACAAGGATAAAGGCAATGGAGGAAGTGAAGGAATTCCATTTTGTGGGAAGGATATCTTCTTTTTATTTTCTCCAATAGGTTTAAAAGATATCTCCAATGAGTTCAAAAAAGTCAGTATGAAATCGCATACCAATAAAATTAAGAATATTTTTAGTTATGCAATATTTTAAAAAATATTTTTTAAAATATTTATTATTTGAACAATACTTATGTTCTTAACCTCATAATGAACCAAATTGTATGTGTTTCATTCAATTGTTTTTTTTTTATACAAAGTGCTGGGGTGAGAATTTAACCACAATCTTGAGTGTGAAATTACATGTCTTAACCAATAGGCTATGCCCTAGTTGGCTCATTCATTCATTCAATTGTTTTTGATGGGTAGTTAGCCATACATTTCAATACATATTTTCATTTACCGCGACAGACAGACAGAGCAAAGACTTTTCAATATAATTCAATTTTTATGAGACTTGTTCAAACTTTTGTCCAATACAAAGCTAGTGCTTTTCATCTCTACTAGCTTAGCTTATTTTTGAGTGCCTCCACATACATGGGAAATCCTGGACTGTGTGGATCGCCACTTCCTACATGTCCTTGGGAAGATGCAAATTCATTTTCTCATCCATGGGAATGGGATAACAACAATAAACTCAGAAATGAAGAAGATTACCTTCTAAAGCGAGGGCTTTACTTTAGTATGGCTATGGGTTATATTGTAGGCTTTTGGGTGATATGTGGTAGCCTGGTGTTCTTCACAACATGGAGATATGCATATTTCAACTTCATGGATGCTGTTTTTGATAGATTGTCTTTGGAAATTATCAAACACAAAAGGTACAATTTATTTCCTCTCTCCCCAAAAAGATCAAATGCTTCATTAATTAAATATTCTTCGAGTAAAGATTTTGCTCTGATACTTGAGTTTACTCTTACCTTACCATTGTGGGCAGGAATGACTGATATTGAGTTGCAAGAAGCATAAAAATTGGCATTGTCCTTATAATAATAAGATGCATGGAATTTTAAAAGTTGAGGTTCTGTTTGTATTTTCTATTACAAATTTAATACACTCAGCTTATTTGTGGAAAATTTGAAGGAACAAGATTCAAAGGCTGATTTTTTTGACAAATCTACAGATTCCAGGTTTCATCATTTCTTCTAATATTTCAAATCTTGTACATCTTTTGTACATGAACATTGATATTTTCATATGAAACCAATCATTCAAGAATCTAAACGAGTATATCTCCCCAAAATCCTACAATAAACCCTCCAGCTATACTAATATATAATCCCGTGGTCACAAATTCCGCTCTGTTTTTCATATCAGTTGAATTAAGAACCAATATTTCTTCCTCATAACATTTTGGAAGTTGCAATCCACAAAGATGAGCGTTTCCCATATATGTAGAGACATTGAGACTTCGAAGCTGAGTGCCGAGTGGTATTTTCCTTGAAAGTTTATTGAATGACAAGTCTAAAACACTTAGACGATCTATTTGAATAAGGCTTTGAGGGATTTCTCCAACTAGTTCATTTCTTGATAGATCCAAGAAATCCAACGACTTCAAATCCCCAATATCCTCTGGAATTCCACCTATCCAGACCAAACCAACCAATTGTGCAATTTTATTTGGATTTTTTCCACTTAATATACGTAATATACACCCTGTTTAATATACAGATTGTAATGTATCTTCTCCTTTGTTTAATATACAGTCTGTAATATACATTTTTGTTTTGTTTACATATTTAAGTATTTTTTTTACATTAAATATTATGTAATTAACACTCTTTCGTTTTTTTGTTTACAGATTACGTATATAACGTACATCCACACATTTCTCAAATGTATTTACGATACAAAAGACGATATACCCAATATACCGGATATGCAAATCATCTCACGTCTTCCATTTTTTTGTTTTTTGAGATATTACATCAAATTAAGGAGGGGAGACTTGAACCTTCAATCTCATAGGAAGGGAACAGATGTCAGACCACTTAAAATTTCCATTTCTTCTACTTGATTTCGCGACTACAATATTTAGGCTAGCATAGGGACCCGATGGACCTATAGATCATGGGCTTAATAATTAGTTAATTAAGTGATTAACTCATAATCAGTTAATTACTTATTATCTAACTATGAATAATTCCACTATAGATTCATAGCTGAACTCCCCTCACTATAGATGAGTTATGTCCATTTAGTTTATCTTTATTTATATCTGTGATATATCCTTCACGTGGAACCCTCATAATTACAGGCGGATAAATTTACTGTTTTGCCCCTATAATTACCGCTTTATCCTTGTGTTCCCGCTGATTCTCCAATGAACATTATCTTTAGTCGAACTAGAGATAATATACTTCTGTGATCAATAGAAGTCGTGGCGCCACTTGTTCATGTCTCGAATCAGTACATCAAGGGAGCTTCCTAAAGTTCCTAGAATGGTTAGGTATCGCACTGACACCGTTAATTCTTTAGGAAAGTTATGAATCTCATCTCGTGTAAATGAGTTCCCAGCTACTTATCTAGCCATGTTCCCAAAACAGGAGTGTATTGAGCGTTCTTATAGATCGCTCTCAACCATGTGAATCAAAGAACATAACTCCATAAATAGGAGTCCGCATTTCACTCAGGATTGAGATCTATCACGGTTGATAAACTTAGTTTGATATTCGATCATTTCTCGTAAACGGTACTAAGGAGAAATTTGATCGAACATCGTGGTCCTGTCTTATACAATCAACATTGTATATGATACTTCCATTTCATGTCTCCCACATGAATGATCAGGATTCGATCATTTGTCTAGAAACAAATTATTAAGACTGCGCATAATGTGATTAATTTTAATTAGGAAAACTTGAACAATCACTTTATAAAATTAATCTAACCAATTTAAGAGTTAAAGTTGATTAGGTTAATTAAAACTTGGATTAATGAGTTAGCCTAAATTAGTCTAAGTTATGAAACCCTAACTCAAAATATTAAGTGGGAGAAGGAAACATGTCAATGTATCCTATGGTCTCCACTAATGGACTCGAAACGTGAGATTTATACATGGCCTCTGTAACACTGCTGCAGGTGTTCATTCTCATAGGAAGGTTTATTGTATAAATCAATATCAAGTTGGGTCTCCTGGAAAGGGATAAAGAATTTTAAATGAGATTGATTGAAGATCGAATCTACACTTCGTAGACACTCTTCAATTTTATTTAAAAGACTAAATTAGTGGGTCACACTTAAAAGAAATTTGATAAATTTTGTTATCAAAACTCTGGACCAAATACACGGTAAACAATGACATAGGAATATGAGTTATTCTGGAGTTGTCAATTGTTCGAGTGGCATCTCGTTTTAATGATGGTAACTGACCTATCATTCGACGGCACTTCACTGGTATCATTAAAATATTGTGACATAGTAACATGTTTAGGGTTTTTCTGTTCATTAATATGTTCGCATTCATGCATCATATTTAATTATATGTCAAAACTTTGAGTATTTGAATGTTGAATGCATGTTAGATTATTAAGATAAAGTTTATTAAATTTCAGTAATATAACATCTATTTTAGTCACTATACTTAGAAAGAACAAACTGAACTATGAGAACTGTGTTTCCTAGAAAAGGAAATAAATAATTTAAGTAAAGTAGTTTACTTAAATAAATAATTTAAGTAAAGCAGTTTACTTAAATAAACAAACAATATTAATTATTTAAATAATGAGTTTATTTAAATGGAAATTAATATCATTATTATTAATTATTTAAATAATGTGTTTATTTAAATGGTAGTTAATAATAAAATATTATTGATAAATAATTATTAATTATTTAGGTAATGTGTTTACCTAAATGGAAATTAATAATTAAACATTTATTATTAATTTAAATAATATCGATTATTTAAAAGAATAATATTAAATAACCTATTCATTATTAATTTAAATAATTTCGATTATTTAAATAGAAAATAATAAATATTTATTAATAATAAAGTACAAAAATCGGAATATGATATTTTATTTAAATGATTGATTTAAATAAATATCAAGAACTAATAAATAAGATTTATTAATAAGGAAGAATCTATAATTGAATTAATGAATTCAATGGATTTTGGTTCAAATTATTTAAAGTATTAAATACCAAAATCGGCTCATACATAATATTTTAGGAAATAATTGTTGAATTATTTTGTCTAAAATAAATATATAAAAGAATGTTTAACCAAAGGCAAATTAAACAAAGAAAAAATTAGTTTTTCTTATTGATTTTATGCACATAAAATCGGCACGTAAGATAAATAAGAAATAAAATTTGATTTTATTCTTGACATTTATCTTGTATTTATTTTTATAGTATTTCCTAATACAATTGGAAAAACTGTTTTCGGTATAAATACAAACGTCTTTTTATTCATTCAAAAACTTCTAATTTCAATTTTCGAAATTGAAAACTCTTCTTCTTCCTATTTTCCTCGTAACCGATTTTACAATCGTCTAAAAGGGAAGAAAATATTCTTCTTTCCAAAACCATAGTTTTCTAGTTTAGTTTAATTATCAATTTGTTTTTATTTTGAATTACGTAATAGCTATTGGTTCTCATTTCGTATGAACCAAGTTAGGGAATATTTTAAATAAGAGTTATTTAGGTAGATATTCCTTCACAATTATATTACAAAGTTCCAAAGTGTGATTGGATGGTTATTCAAAATACTTAGTATAAAACAAATAAATTCTAAATCCAAATTCTAAACTCCGGTATATCTAAATGAGTTATAAAGGTTTAAAAATGTTTAAATACTTAAGTCTAAAATTACTTAAATAAGTTAGAAGGATTAATCTCTTAAAGATGGTTCTCAAGGAATTTGAGATGATAACCATATTAATCCACGAACTTATGGGATAAGTAAAATCGAATATCTTTGATTTATCAAAGATAGCTAGACTTAAATATCACTAAAACTTGAACATTCAGATGTTAGAATTTAAGTGATAAGTAAACATTAAATCGATTTCTTATATTCCAAACATTCAGTTATTTTTAAATGATGTTTTAAAAGCAGTACAAACTGATATGGAATAAACAAAATAGAAATTGAAAGTAATAATTAGTGAATAATTGAATTCACAAATTATTAAAGAAAAGTTCAGTAAATCAGTGATACTGAAAGTTTTAAACCTTACTTAAGATAGAAAAGAATTACAATGATTTTATTTCACAATAAAAACAAGTAGTTATTTAAAAGTTTAAATTGTTAAACTACTTGTAGAACTTTATTTGAGTGGGAGCGTCATAGTACGAACCAAAAGGACTTTTAGATGTCCAAATAAAACTCATTGACTTCAAAATCAATGAATAAAGTTCAAAATAAGTGAAATAAAAATGACATGAATTTTCAATAGTAGAGTTGAAAAGAGTCACTTATACTTATACATTATTTTTGAAATAATAACAAGTATAAAATTGTAATCATTAAACAAATGAAAGTAATGGAGAATTACTTTGTAGTGGGAGCTTAAGAATTTCGAGAATCCTAGAACCAATGTGACTAAAATAAAATTTACAAATAGTATGTTAGTGCACATAGATAAAATGAGAGATTTTATGAGTTGCACGGGATCAAATTTGAACATGGATTTACTTCCATATAAGAATTTAACAAAAGACCTTTGCGAATTAAACATAAGATGAGTTAAGTATAAGTAAAATGAGTTTTTACTAACTAAACTCTAAATTCGCGTGATTGCTAAGTCGTTAGTAAATGAAAGGTGTATGAGCATGATGGTTTCAAATCAATAGCTAATAGAGTTTATTTTATGGCGATAAAATATGGAATCTATTACACTTAATGAAACTAACATCAGACAAAAGAAATACATACTAAACAAATGAAAACGTTATTGATAAAGTATTAAAATGACTACCATGGCTAAATAGTTGATAGTCATCCAGTTTGACTGGAATTACAAGTCAAATCTCCAAAAGTCTAGGACAAGTGGGAGATTGTTAGGAATGGTGTCCTAGAACTTGTAATCATTTAATAATAATAATTTATTAAGAATAAATTAAATAAATAAACATAAGTTCTTTATATTATCTAGATTGATTCAATTAATGATATTAGGAATATATGGAAATATATAAATATCAAACATTCAAATAGTAAACCCTAAGTTACTCTTATGAAATCACGACTTAGTATGTGAGTCATACAAGAGGATTAAAGTCGAGATGAGTAACTTAAACGTGTCTACGATGAAACGGATAACGTTTGTGAACCTTATCCTGGTAACATTGTTGATAGCTTCGCATTTTATTTATAGACAAATGATCGATCCTGATCATTCATGTGGGAGACATGAAATGGAAGTATCATATGCAATGTTGATTGTATAAGACAGGACCCCGATGTTCGATCCAATTTCTCATTAGTACCAGGTTTTTAAAAATAATCGAATATCAAACTAAGTTTATCAACCGTGATAGATCTCAATCCCGAGTGAAATGCGGACTCCTATTTGTGGAGTTATGTTCTTTGATTCACATAGTTGAGAGCGATCCGTAAGAACGCTCAATACACCCTGTTTTGGGAACATGACTAGATAAGTAGTTGGGAACTCATATTCACGAGATGGAATTCATAACTTTCCTATAAATTAACGGTATCAGTGCGATACCTAAACATTTTAGGAACTTTAGGAAACTCCCTTGATGTACTGATTCGAGACATGAACAAGTGACGACACGACTTCTATTGATAACAGAAGTATCTTATCTCTAGTTCGACTAGAGATAATGTTCATTGGAGAATCAACGGGAACACAAGGATAAAGCGGTAATTATAGGGGCAAAACGGTAAATTTATCCGCCTGTAATTATGAGGGTTCCACGTGAAGGATATATCACAGATATAAATAAAAGATAAACTAAATGGACATAACTCATCTATAGTGAGGGGAGTTCAGCTATGAATCTATAGTGGAATTATTCATAGTTAGATAATAAGTAATTAACTGATTATGTGTTAATCACTTAATTGAATAATTATTAAGCCTTTGATCTATAGGTCCATCGGGTCCCTATGCTAGCCCAAATATCGTAGTCGCGAAATCAAGTAGAAGAAATGGAAATTTTAAGTAAAGTGAATTACTTAAAATAGACAATATTAATTGTTTAAATATTGAGTATATTTAAACAGTAATTAATATAAACATTATTAATTGTTTAAATAATGAGTTTATTTAAACATGAAATTAATAATGAAATATTATTAATTATACATTATTAATTATTTAAATATTGAGTATATTTAAATGGTAATTAATAATTTGAAATTAATTAACAATTATTAATTGTTTAAATAATTATATTTAAACGGAAATTAATAATTAAAATTAATTAAATTAATAATAAAATATTGTCAATAAAATTATTAATTTAATAATGAATTTATGGAAATTAATAATTATAATATTTATTATTAATTATTTAAATAATGAAAATTATTTAAATGGAAATTAATAATTAAATATAAATTGGATAATATTTAGTCGGGATAAAATATTAATATTATTAATTGTTTAAATAAAATATTTTATTTAAATGGTAATTAATAAATAAATTAATTAAGTTGGACTTATTAATTTAAGAGAGAGTTTCAAGCCCAATTGGATTAATGAACCCAATTGGAATTGGCCCAAAATAATAAATTGTATTTATTTATTATTTTATGATGATAATTTCGGCCATGCCATGTATTTTGAGGAGATAATTGTTTGAATTATATCCTAAAATAATTACATAGATTTATTTACCCAAGATAAATAAAATAAAGAAAATAAAATAATCTTCTATTTATCTATGGCATTTTCTAAATTGCAAGATAAGGGAAAGAGATAATCTTTTTTCTTTTTGTATTTATCTCTATAGATTAATCCTAATGGGATTAGGATTCCTATTTTTCTATAAATAGGAGGGTTGGGTCATTCATAAATCACACAATTCAATTCTTTAGAAATTGAAAAATCTCTCTTCCTCCTTTTCTCTCCCTTTGCCGATTTTGCTATTCAAAATTGGGAAGAAAATATTTTTCTTCTTCCCAATTTCTTCTTAAGTTCGATCCCACAATCGGATTTCGTTTGATTGATCGGGATATAGCGTAGAAGATCTGGTGTTGCTGAGGATTTGATGCTGTAAAGAAACCTCCAACCGATTCTCCATATTTTAGTCAATGTAAGTAAAGGGTTTTAATTTTTCGAAAAACAAGCATGATATTATATCACAATTTGCATGATATTAATAGATCCTAAATTAAGTGTTAATTTGTGTTACTAAATAAATTCCGCTAATTTAGTAAATCATCCCTTCATTTATATGAAGGATCTTGGCGAGCTTAAATATTTTCTTTGCATTGAGGTGGCTAGAAACACCACGGGAATTTTCTTATGCCAAAGAAAGTATGCTCTTGATATTATTTTAGAGACAGGATTATTGGGCTCAAAACCAGTTTCTTTCCCAATTGAACAAAATCATAAGTTGGCACATGCAACTGGTTCATTTCTCTCAGATCCCGAGTCCTACCGTCGTTTAGTTGGGCGTCTCATTTATTTGGCAGTGACTCGTCCTGACTTAGCATACTCGGTACATGTTTTAGCACAATTTATGCAGGACATTACGAGTTGTTCGATACTTAAAGAAATCATCAGGACAAGGCATCTTATTACGTTCCGACAGTGACTTATCTTTGATAGGTTGGTGTGACTCAGATTGGGCAGCCTGCCCGCTTACCAGAAGATCTCTTACTGGTTGGTATGTGTTTTTAGGCCAATCTCCGATCTCATGGAAAACTAAAAAACAACATACAGTAGCAACGATCTTCCGCCGAGGCCGAATATCGTTCTATGGCCTCCATTACATGCGATTGAAATGGTTGAAAGGTCTCCTTTTAAGTTTGGGAGTTCATCATACAAAGGCAATCCCACTCTTCTGTGATAGCCAATCTGCATTGCATATTGCACGGAATCCGGTTTTTCATGAACACACAAAACATATTGAAGTCGACTGCCATTTTCTACGTGATGCAATTCAGGAAGGTCTTATTGCGCCATCTTATGTTTCAACAACAGTTCAATTGGCAGATATTTTCACCAAGGCTTTAGGCAAAAAGCAATTCGATCTCCTTCTCGACAAGTTGGGCATTTTCGACTTGCATGCTCCAACTTGAGGAGGGGTGATACGATAGCATAGATTTATCAGTTTGTTTAGAATAGATTTTATCTATATTATCGGTTTGTTTAGAATAGATTTTATCTATATTATCAGTTTGTTTAGGATAGATTTATCTTTATTTATCTCATCTTTTACTCAAACAGTACCATATATCATGGGCAAGTTTGATCGTTGATGAGCCTCAATCTTCCTGTATATATACCTGAAGGATTGAATTAGAAAATAGAACAGAAAAAACATTAACTTCAAATATTTTCATTTAGAGAAACCAACTCAATCAAATCCGTAATCTCGTTCGGAATTTCTCCGATTAAGCGATTTCCGGAGAGATCGAGACTTTTTAAGTAAAACAAAATGTTATTTTTCATGTCAACCTCTCTTCCCTTCCAAACAACAACCGTTTCATCAACATTTCCAAACTGTCCATCAGATTGTACCAATGACCAAAGTGGCCAATAACGTAATAATTGAGACATGTCATCACTGTAATCAATAGATAATGGAACAAAAATCTTGGGGTATGAATAGGTAATTTCACCTGTTAAAAGAGAGAGATTACTAAGGCAATTTGGGATATGCCTTGTGATATTATTCATTGAAAGATCCAAGGAATTGATGAATGTGAGATTGCATACACTCATTGGTAACTCTCCAGAAAAATGATTGGATCTCAGGCTCAAAAGACTCAAATATGGATAATTCTCTCTCGGCCATGATGGTATCGGTCCTGATAAATTATTCGATCCCAGATCGAGAACGATCAATGATGATTTGTTCTTCAACCCAGACGGTAAATCGCCTGAGAAGTGATTGTTGCGCAGATGTAATGATTGCAGTCCTCGTATGGTGCTCAAGGAACTTGGAATTTTTCCCAACATTTCGTTATCCGCCAAACTTAGAAATTTCAAATTTGACATGTTTCCCCAACAATTAGGAAGCTGTCCTGAGATTTGATTGTCTGACATATCAAGGAAAGATAAGGGTGGAATGGTAGTGATTCCACATAAGACTGATAGAGCAGAAAATTTGTTACTTAAGACATCAGCTGCTTGTGCTTGTAAAATAAATTCTGGGACTTCACCATCAAATTCATTTGATCTCAAACTAATTTTTGGTTCCCCATTAAAATGAACTGAAACTGTTGGGATTTGTCCTTTGAAGTTGTTTTGAGAGAGATCAAAAAATTGCAATCTTGAAGGCATATTTTTCCAAAACCAATATTATGTATTGGACTATTAGGCTATTGGGCAGTGGGCAGGGTGGGTTGGCTGGGAAATATTAAAAAAAAATTATTATTATATGTTTTCGGTTCGGTTTGGTGCGGTTTTACCGCTCCCGAACTGAAACCGAACCGATTATTAATCGGTCCGGAAATTTCTGGACCGGACCGAACTGAATCGAAATTGGTGGTTTCGGTTCGGTTCGGTTTGTATTGTTATTTTTTTAAAACAGTTGACACTACACAATGTCATGACAGTAAGGCAACCAATCACGCACAGCTGTAGAATCTGTCATGGTTGTACTTGCCTTATTTAGCTCATAGTTATTGCCTTTAATTTAGCATCAATCTCAGTCAATCATCAAGCTGTAATTAGCCTACATATATGTAATTGCCTTTTACAATGTAATTGTACACATATAAATGTACTGCCTCTCCATTGCTATTTTCAAGCATTGAGAGCTTTCACCAAAGTCTGTAGCCTTTCTCTTGTTTTTCAAACTTGGTATCAGAGCCATCTACAAGGCCAACGCCATATCCTGCAATGGCATCTCAGAACACTTCTGCTTCTTCTCAAACCAACCCAACTACACAAACAGCTACTCCTACCAATACCAATATCAACACATCTATCTCTTTTGGCAATCCTTTGAATCATGCTCTTACTGTCAAGCTAGATGAAAGGAACTACATACTCTGGAAACAAATGGTGCTGGCTATACTTCGAGGCCAAAGATTGGATGGATACATCCTTGGCACCAATGCACAACCCCCTGAATTTGTGCCTTCTGCCAGCAACACCACCACAACTGATCTCACTGTTAATCCTGAATTTGAAGCATGGGAAACAGCAGATCAGGCTCTCCTAGGCTGGCTTTATGCCTCCATGACTCAAACCATAGCTGGCGAAATTGTCACTTTCAAAACATCAAGGGAGGTCTGGAAGGCCCTTGAAGAAATGTATGGTACTTCCAACCGTGCAAGGATCAATCAACTGAAAGCCAACCTGCAAAATACAAGAAAGAACAACATGCAAATGTCTGAATATCTAACTCTGATGAAACAAATCTCCAACAACCTATCTCTTGCTGGTGAACCAGTAGAAATCAACTCCCTGACCTCAAGTGTCTTGGCTGGGCTGGATGCTGAATATCTCCCAGTGATCTGTCAGATCAACAGCATAAACAACATCACATGGCAAGTCCTCTATGCAACTCTTCTCACATTTGAGAACACCCTGATTCATATGAATGTAATCAATGGGAGCCAAGACACAGGAAATATGACTGCCAACCTTGCCTTCAGTCATCAAAACAGTGGCACTGGTCACAACAATTTCAGGTTTTCCAATCAAAATTCAAACAGAGGCCAAGGTAGAGGAAATATCAACAATCAAAGGGGTAATTATAGACCAAGGGGGAGAAACTCACGAGGAGGAGGTAGACACAACAATTCAAAACCTACCTGTCAAGTGTGTGGAAAATATGGCCACTCAGCATCCATTTGTTATCACAGGTATGATGAAAACTACTCAGGAAACCTTTCTAATACTGACAATAATGTCAACAGGACAGCTGCCTTTGTTGCAACCCCCGAAACTGTTGGAGACCCTAATTGGCTTGCTGACAGTGGGGCAACAAACCATATTACTCCAGACATCTCCAATCTGAATATGAGAGCAGAATACACTGGTAATGAGGCAGTCTCAGTAGGTAATGGATCTAAACTTAAGATCTCTAATATTGGTTTTAGCTCTATTGCACCTACAGACTCTAAAGGAACATCTATTCTGTTAAAAGACATTCTACATGTACCTCACATCAGAAAAAATCTATTAAGCATATCAAAGTTAACTGCTGACAACAATATGCTAGTTGAATTTCATCCAAATTATTGTTTTGTGAAGGACAAGGACACAGGGAGAGTGGTGTTGCAAGGGAACCTTAAGAAAGGGCTTTACCAACTTGATCTTAGAAGTCTCAAGACATGCTCTACAAGAAATAAAGCTTCTAAAGCCATTCCCAATCCTAGAGCCTTCGCTGTTAGTCCTGTCATGCAATCTTGTCCTGAGATCAGTTCTAGTGTCTGTCCAAAATCCAGCAAAACTGGTGTCTCTGGTGTCAAAGAAGTCTGGCATCAAAGGCTAGGTCATTTGTCTAGTCGCGTCTTAAATTCAATTCTTAGAGATTGTAATGTGAGAATTTCAATTAATGAAGAAGAAACTTTTTGTGATGCTTGTCAATATGGAAAATCCCACTCTCTTCCTTTCAAAACTTCTCATATTTACACTGCTAATCCTCTTGAACTCGTACACTGCGACCTATGGGGGCCCTCACCTATCACTTCACCATCAGGTTTTAGGTTTTACATCAGCTTTGTTGATGACAACACAAGGCTCACTCATATATTTCCTTTAAAGACTAAATCAGAAGCCCTTACTGCCTTTATTAACTATCAAACACTTGTGGAAAATAAGTTTGATAGAAAAATAAAGACTCTTCAAACAGATTGGGGAGGGGAATTTAGGCCATTTCAACCATATCTTAAAACTAAAGGAGTTGAGTTCAGACATCCTTGTCCCCACACCAGCAAGCAAAATGGTGTGGTAGAGAGAAAACATAGACATATAGTTGAAATGGGGCTAACCTTACTTGCTCAATCATCCATGCCACTGAGATACTGGTGGGAAGCTTTCACCTCAGCCACTTATATAATAAATAGATTGCCAACTCCAGTGTTGAACAACACATCACCTTGGGAAAAAGCTTTTGGAAGGAAACCTGACTATCACTTTCTCAAAGTATATGGTTGTGCATGTTTCCCTTGCCTCAGGCCTTATCAAAACCACAAATTCCAATTCCACTCCACCAAATGTGTTTTTCTGGGATACAGTGAGTCTCATAAAGGATACAAATGTCTTAGCTCAAGTGGTCGTGTCTACATTTCCAGAGATGTAAAGTTCAATGAAAATGAATTTCCCTTCAAAGGAAAGTTTCTTACTACTTCTCCTTCTATTCAGTCCTCACATGAACTCATCATCACCTGGTTAGATGTACCTCCATCCCAAAATCAGACAAATCCATCCTCTCACTCTTCTATCAATAACCAACCTGATCATTCTGTCCTCCCAGAATTAGCAGATCAAATACCAGAAAATCAGTCTAATTCACCAACCCTGTCTTCAACTCAAAGCTCTGGATCCATTCCTCCAATTGCAACAACACTCTCCACTAATCCAAGTCAACAACAATTTGACAGTCTCCTTGATAACAACATTGAGACTCAGGAACACATTTTTCATCCAGTAAATGAAATGTCACATACAACAGATTGTGAATTGCAAGAAGAGATAGTGGGATCTTCTCATCCAATGCAAACCAGGGGTAAAAGTGGGATCCACAAACCCAAAATCAGGACTTATTTGGCTGGAACTAAAGGTACAGTGTGTCACAATGAACCTAAATCTATCACTGAAGCCCTTGCTACAGCAAAATGGAATGTTGCAATGAAAGAAGAAATGGAGGCTCTACATCGAAATAACACTTGGACTTTAGTACCATTTTCTCCTAAATACAACCTGGTAGGTAATAAATGGGTCTTCAAAGTTAAACAAAATTCAGATGGCAGCATCCAAAGGTATAAAGCCAGACTTGTTGCGAAGGGGTTTCACCAAACCCCAGGTCTTGACTTCACTGAAACATTTAGCCCTGTCATTAAGCCATCTACTATCAGAATCATCCTAACCATTGCTGTCTCTAAGCAATGGGAAGTGAGACAACTTGACATAAACAATGCTTTCCTAAATGGGAAACTGGAGGAAGATGTCTATATGCAACAACCTGAGGGGTTCACTGACAGCAACAAGCCTAATCACATCTGCAAACTCAATAAAGCACTTTATGGGCTAAAGCAGGCACCAAGGGCTTGGTATGAGAGGCTGAAAACAGTATTACTAGAATGGGGTTTTACAAATTCGAAGGCAGATTGCTCATTCTTTTTCCTTAACTCTGGGATTGAAATCATCTTCATTTTGATCTATGTAGATGACATTATAGTGACAGGAAATGACAAAGGCAAAATCACGCAATTTATCAAAGAGTTAAACAGGCTGTTCACTCTTAAAGACATAGGTGACCTTGGAGTTTTTCTTGGAATAGAGGTGCACAGAGATGACACGGGAATATTTCTAACTCAATCAAAGTACATCCAAGACCTGTTAGCAAGACTTGAACTCACCCACCTCAAACCTTGCTCCACACCAGCAATTACAGGTCGAGTTCTCTCAGCTCATGAAGGTGATCTTCTAGACAATCCAACTCCCTATCGAAGTGCCATTGGAGCTCTTCAATATCTCACACACACAAGACCTGAAATTTCATTCATAGTAAACAGACTGAGTCAATTCATGCAACAACCCACTTCTATTCACTGGCAGGCAGTTAAGAGAATACTTAGATATCTTCAAGGGACTAAGCAACATGGCTTACACATCAAACATTCTAATTCCTTGTCCCTCACAGGTTTTACTGACGCTGATTGGGCATGCAACCCTGATGATCGAAAGTCTGTCTCAGCATATTGTGTTTTTCTTGGAAACTCACTTGTCTCATGGTCCTCTAGAAAACAACATGTTGTGGCCAGATCAAGCACCGAAGCTGAGTATAGGTCTCTTGCACACACAGCAGCTGAAATCAGTTGGCTACAAGCTCTTTTACACGAAATCCAGTTTGCTTCTTCCTCCACCCCAATTGTTTGGTGTGATAACATCAGTGCCTTGTCTTTGGCTGCTAATCCTGTGTTCCACTCTCGAAGCAAACATGTAGAACTTGACATTCATTTTGTTCGTGACAAGGTCTTAGCTAAAACACTTGATGTTCGATATGTACCTACAGCCGACCAGCTCGCTGATCTTCTTACTAAGCCATTGTCTGAACCAAGATTTGTTGAGCTCCGTAGCAAACTCGGTGTTCTGCCACTGCCAGCTCCCTTTCGTTTGAGGGGGGAAGTTAAAACAGTTGACACTACACAATGTCATGACAGCAAGGCAACCAATCACGCACAGCTGTAGAATCTGTCATGGTTGTACTTGCCTTATTTAGCTCATAGTTATTGCCTTTAATTTAGCATCAATCTCAGTCAATCATCAAGTTGTAATTAGCCTACATATATGTAATTGCCTTTTACAATGTAATTGTACACATATAAATGTACTGCCTCTCCATTGCTATTTTCAAGCATTGAGAGCTTTCACCAAAGTCTGTAGCCTTTCTCTTGTTTTTCAAACTTTCTTCCTCTGTGATTTCTCTCTCTCATCAAATTTAATGGAAACCTGAAATAGAAACGAAGATTCAAAGCAAGAGTAGCTTTAATGAAGTTGAATGGAGACATAAATTAGAGAAAAGGATGGGCGACCATGAGCGGGGAGCTTGGAGTGGAGGGGAGAGGGAAGAGTTGAAGAAGAGAGAAGGGGCTTGACTTGTAATTTATTATTTTTAATGCATGCATCTACAATATTTATTAAAGGGACCCTTGCACTCTTTTCTTTTAAAGATTTTTCAATCAAATTGACTCAACCTGCCATACTGGAGACTTGTTCAAACCTTTTTTTTCGTCTCCACTAGAAATTGACAAAAAAGAGAAGAAAAATTACACGTTATCATCCTTGTGTCTATCCTTTGATTTTGGTGTTTTTGTTGATGGTACTAGGAATAGAATTGAATCATGCAGCTTTTGGTGATACCAAAATCAAATGCATGGAGAATGAAAGACAATCACTCTTGTCCTTCAAACATGGCCTTCTGGATTATTATGGAATTCTCTCTTCATGGAAATATCAAAATGATAGTGACTGTTTGTCAATGGAGAGGTGTTTTGAATGCAGCAATCTTACTAATCATGTTATCAAGCTTGACCTTCATGGCTCGTTTGAGCAGATATTGAGTGGTAAGATTGGTCCTTCGTTGCAAGAATTGTCATATCTTTATTATTTGGACCTTAGTTCTAACTATTTCAATGAAGAGTCCAATTTCCAATTCATATTGGGTTCCTCCTTTTCAATTTCCGAATTGGCTTCAAACACAACATTTTTATAATCACAAACTATGATGATGTATGATAACTACTCCACATGATAATTATTGATTTTGTTGAATTAAACCCACTAAAACTCATACAAAAGATCTAATCAAGTCCAAACCCATGTCAATCTACTTGATTGAGGAAGATTCATGAAGCTTCCATCCACTTGATCAAACTTGGTGATCAAGTAATAATTCTAGCCCTTGATTTTATTTGGGGACCAAGGATAAATCAAGACCGCTGAATTGAACTTGGAGGCCAAGGCTTTTTCACTATAAATAGGGGTTCTCAAATCACCATGTGTAGTAAACTTGAGTGAGAAAAGAAAGTGTGAGGCTTGAAATAAAAATAGAGAGAGTTTTTCCTTAAGAGAGAAGTTTGTTATTTCCTTATAAGAGAGAAAGTTGTAAAATCCTATTTTTATAGTGAATTCTGGACTTTTTTGGTGATTGGCCAGATTTTTGAAAGTATCTATAAGAATGTCCAAAAGCTGAAAGTAATTGGGAGAATGTCCATTTTCTGAGAAGTCCGGTTTTTAAAACCCGTGTTTGACTCAATTTTCTAAAGTCCTGTTTTAAAAACAGGACTTTAATCCAGTCACACCACGCGGACGCCACCTGTTCAAAAACGGGTTTTTAAAACCCGAGTTTAGGTAAAAAAATTTCGCCATCTTAAAAACGGGTTTTAGAAACCCGTGTTTGGGTGAAAATTTCACCTGCGTTAAACACGGGTTTCAGAAACCCGAGTTTAGGAAATTTTTTTCTTTTTTCTTTTTATACCTAAATAGTTTTTTAATATAAATATAATTCTTAATTTTTTTTAGATTTTCTAATAAGTAGTTTTTTAAATTGAATATGCATTTTAAAAGTGTATATGTATTTACAATGACATAATTATTATAATTACTAAACGGAGACTAAAATTGGAATAATTTTTTTAATGAAAATGGAAAAATAATATATTAAAATATAAAAGTATAATAATATTTAGAAATACATAGTCCAAAATCAGTGAAAAAAAAACATGACAACTAACGATGGCCCCCAGTCCCACATGGAGGTCGTCGACGATCACGAAATGGACGGGGTCCACGAGCGCCTCGACCTCGAGTAGGTGGTACATCTGCCTCAATAGTAGGTGGTACATCTGCCTCAATAGTCGATGGCGCATCTATCGAGCGAGGAGGCTGAAATGATGTGAATGAAGAACCAGGAGTGGGAATCATACAAAAACATGCAACTACATTTATCAACAAAAAAAAAACTTCCAAACAAAAAGGATTGAAATGATGGAAAACAATAAAAAAATAAAAAACACAAAAACCTTACCGATTTAAAATTGATCAAACCCGCCGGAAATTGATCAAACCCGCCTGAAAATCAATTAACCTGAAAAAGAAACAACAAAATCATGCATTTTGGAGGGCGAAATTGAGTCATAAATCAACAAAAAGCAACAAATATCTCCAAACCTCCACCGCCATCGCCTGGCCTCCACACCTGGCCCGGTAACTCGAAAGTCGGAGACAAAATAAAAATGGGCTGAAATGTGAAATGAATTAACCTGAAAAAATAATGAAATCATGCATTTATAGGGAGGAATTAAGTCATTAACCATTGAAAATTCAACAAAATATCTCCACAAACCTCCACTATCACCGTCGCTCGCCTCCAAACCAGCGCCGTTCGTCTGAAAGTGGGAGAAGAGAAAAAATATGGGGCTCACGGATGGGGAAGACGAAGGGGCTGCATTGTTGTTTATAAAAGGGTTGAAGTCCGGTTTTAAAAACCGGACTTCATTTAAAACTTTACTTCCCCAGACTTTTTACCGTTCTGGGGAGTAACTATGGGATGAAGTCGGGTTTTTAAAACCCGACTTCATTAAAGATTTTTTCTGCCCCAGATTTTACAGCTGGGGGAGTAAATGCAACTTGAAGTCCGGTTTTTAAAACCGGACTTCTATTTAAATTCAACTACCCCAGAAATTGCGCGATGAAATCCTGTTTTTAAAACAGGATTTCAATTAAAATATTGTTTTTAAATCCCGTTGTTTGCCATCTGGAGTCTTTCGTTGAACACGGGTTTCAGGAACACGTCTTTGAGTTGACACATAGGCAAAAACGGGTTTTAAAAATCGGACTTCTCAGAAAATGGACATTCTCCCAATTACTTTCAGCTTTTGGACATTCTTATAGATACTTTGAAAAATCTGGCCAATCACCAAAAAAGTCCGTGAATTCTTCTATCCTTACCCGTTGTTTTTTACCCTAATTCGTTTGGGGGTTTTTCCACGTAAATATGTGTGTTTATAGTCCTCTTCATCTTTCTTTATTGTTATTATGTTTTCCACTCTATTTTAGTTAGAGTGTTGCTCTATCAGTTATAATCCCCACACAATAGATTTATATAATTCAATGGTTTACTGAGATATTATTTAATAGTAATTAACTGATAAGTGTATTTTTTTTTATTAGTGATAGGTGTATTTTTTTTATACCACTGATAGGTGTATTCAATAATATGATATAAATGAAATGATGGTCATGAAATATATGGAGGAAATGAAATAATGGCCAAGCAAGATCTTGACCTTCCTTTGATTAAAATGTTTCTCCCCAAATTATTGATATCACTTGTGGAAGGATTTAAAAGGCTCGAGTCCTTGTAAATGTAAGTATGTGGGTATTTCATTTTTTTTGGAGTTATTTAAAAGACTCAAAGTCTTTGCAAGTCTGTGGTATGCCATTTTTGGACTTATTTAAAAGACTAGTTTCTTGTGGAGAGACTTAAAAACTCAAGTCTTCCTAGGCATATGTCATATGGTGTCATTTTTCTATCGAATGAATTGACCCACTTATCATCTAGATATATATGTTTATTAATATTATAGTTAATAAATATATGGGACGTTGATATAATAAATATATGATATGCATAAAAATAAAGAGAAGCTCCTTCTCATCATTGAAGAGATAAATATTATTTTTCCTTAATAAATCTCAGCAAACATCCCACTTTTAGCTATGATAAATAAAGTTAAGTTTTATTATAATATAATAACCTAACACTTATATTCACGTAAGCTAAAAAAAAAGCCTATTTACAACTATTGGAACAAAGACTTTTGCAAACTTTTCTTCCAAAGACTTCAATACATTGTTATATATGGGAGACTAGGTTCAAACTTCCCTTGTAGCTTGGTTTTCTCTTGTATTTATGTCATAAGGCATGACCATGATTATGAGTTCATAGTATCATCCTTGTGTTTATACTTTAATTTTGGTCTTTTTATTCATGATTCTCAGAATAGAATTGAATCAAGCAATTGGTGATACCAAAATTAAATGCTTGGAGAGTGAAAGACAAGCTCTCATTTCCTTCAAACATGGCCTTGTGGATACATATGGTATACTCTCTTCATGGAAAAATCAAAATGACAGTGATTGTTGCAGATGGAGAGGTGTTGAATGCAGCAATCTCACTAATCATGTCATTAAGCTCGACCTTCATGGCACATTTGGGCACAGCTTGAGTGGTAAGATCGGTCCTTCATTACAAGAATTATCACATCTTAATTATTTGGACCTTAGCTTAAATGATTTCTATGGTGTCGGTCCAATTCCAAAGCATATTGATTCACTTGTCAATTTGAAATATCTCAACCTCTCTCTAACTGGGTTTTCTGGTGCTATTCCATTCGGTCTTGGAAATCTTTCAAACTTGCTGATTCTTGATCTTTCTTATAACCATGGTCTAAAGAATCCTAGTAGCTTGGAGTGGCTATCATGTCTTTCTTTTCTAAGGCATCTTGACCTCTCATCTATAAACCTTAACCAAGTCAAAAATTGGGCTCTAGTAGTTGGCAAACTCCCTCATCTTCAAGTCTTAAGACTAAGTTATTGTAATCTTTCACGCCCAATCATTCCATTCCATTTAGACTCCAATTTTGTCGGTTTTGTGAAACAAAATTTAAACAAAAAAACTTAGATGAAATAGATGAAAATATTAAAATATCCAAAATTTTGTCCACTAAAATTAAGGTAAAAGAAACAAAGAGGAAGGAAGCTACAAGATTGAGGGGTGAATTTGCAAAGTGAATCAAGAGATTGAAGTTTTTTTAAATTGTTCATTAAGGTTGCATAGTGACCACGTAAGAAGATGTAAAAAAAACTATTATACTTGTGATTTTTTATGATTATTTATATATATGGTTCAGTTCGGTTTTAGAACAACTCTTTTACAACTTGACTTCTCTTGTATACGTTTACAAGGATACCTAACAAATGGTTTGGGGAATATGACTTTTCTTACACATGTCGAATTCGAATACAATCAAGAACTTGAAGCTTTTTCTCCAAACTTCTTTGAGAATCTCTGTAATCTACATTCGTTTTCCTTTGTTGGAAATAACCTCCAAGGATTTTTTTTTTAATATTGTATATTTTAATAATATTTTGAAAAATATTGTAATCTTTAAATTATTTCTAAAAATATGGTAAATCGCATACAATAGGTATAAAATCGTATTCTCTGTATGCGATTTCATATTGACACGACTTGAAATCGCATTTAAAAAAAAAAACTTTGAAATGTGATTTTAAGACGGACACTTAAAAAACCTTAGGACTTCAAGAGTGAAAAGAATGGTGGAAGAGCTCTCAAATCTCTTGAGTATGCCTTTGATCCAAAATCTTGAAAGAAAAGAGGTTCACACCCTTGAATCTCCACACAAGAAATAGTAAGGACAATGGGAAAAGAAATCAAACCCCTCCCCCTTTTTCTGAAGCTGCTGTCGACATCAAGGGAGATGGCAGGAGGGATTTTATTTCCTGTCTTTCATTTTGTTTCTCTTTGTTGGCCAGTGGGAAATTACAAACAAAGATAAAGCCAAACTACACTTGTCAAAGGCAATAGAGGAAATGAAGGATTTTTTTTTTTTTTTTTTTGGGAAGCTCCTCAATGTCAGGGCGTGAGCAAGATATCTTCTTTTTATTTCCTCCAATGGGTTTAAAAGATATCTCCAATGAGTTCAGTATGCCATTTCAACTTTTCTGATGAAATCGCATACCAATAACATTAAGAATATTTTCAGCTATACAATATTTTTCGGAATATTTATTATTTGTACAATATTTATGTTCTTAACCCGATAATGAACCAAACAAATTGTACTTGTTTCATTCAATTGTTTTTTATGGGTAGTTAGACATACATTTCAATTCAATACATATTTTCATTTACTGTGACTGACAGACAGACCAAAGACTGTTCAATATAATTCAATTTTAATGGAGACTTGTTCAAACTTTTGTCCAATACAAAGCTAGTGCTTTTCATCTCTACTAGCTTAGCTTATCTTTGTGTTCTTTCTCTGTGGCCATGTTTATGAGTTCATGCTATCATCCAGCTTGTACTTTGGTCTTTTTTTTGTTCGTTATACTCAGTTTAGAATTGAATCAAGCGTTTATTGATACCGAAATTAAATGTTTTGATCGTGAAAGACAAGCTCTCCTGTCCTTCAAACATGGCCTTGTTGATACTGAAGGTATCCTCACTTCATGGAAAAATAAAAATGGTAGTGATTGTTGCAAATGGAGAGGTGTTGAATGCAGCAATCTCACTAATCATGTTATCAAGCTTGACCTTCATGGCACTGAAGAGCTGCAATTGAGTGGTAAGATTGGTCCTTCATTGCAAGAATTGTCACATCTTAATTATTTAGACCTTAGTCTTAACCGTTTATCTGATGACGGTCCAATTCCAAAGCATATTGGTTCACTTGTCCATTTAAAATATCTCGATCTCTCTTTCAATGGGTTTTATGGTGATATTCCATCCAATCTTGGCAATCTTTCCAATTTACATGTTCTTTATATTTCTGATAACTATGAACAGAATGCTAGTAGATTGGATTGGCTATCACATCTTTCAGCTTTAAGGTACCTTGACCTGTCATATACAGACCTCAAACAAGTAAGAGATTGGGCTCAAATAGTTGCTAACCTCCCTCATCTTCAAATATTAAAACTAAGATCTTGTAATCTTCCACAACCAATAATTCCATTCCATTTAGATTTTAATACATCTGCTCCTCTCCAAGTGTTAGATCTCTTTTACAACTGTGTTAGATCTTCAATCTTTCCTTGGTTATTCAATTTCAGTACAACTCTTGTTAAACTTGACCTCTCTTACTCTTGTTTACATGGATATCTACCAAATGGTTTTGGGAATATGACTTCTCTAACACACGTTAATTTTCAAAACAATTCTCTTGAAGGTGTTTCTCCTAACTCCTTTCAGAATCTTTGTAATTTGGTTTCAATATCCTTTAATAGAAACAAGCTTCGAGGATTGTTTTCAGATTTTCTTCATACATTACCCAAATGTGTACTTGATTCTTTGCTTTACTTGAAACTTTCCTCAAACAAACTCTCCGGTTCGTTGCCCGAGTTCACCTTATTTTCCAATTTTAAAGGTTTGGATCTATCTGCAAATGAACTTAATGGTACAGTTCCTTCAAGTCTTGGGCAATTAATTCACTTGGAATATTTAGATCTAGCTCAAAATTCATTGGAGGGTTTAATATTGGAATCCCACTTCTCAAAACTAACCAAGTTAAGGGACTTGGTCCTTGCCGAGAACTCTTTAGTCTTTAACCTCCAAAATGATTGGGTTCCTCCTTTTCAATTGGATTCTATACTTTTGAAGTCATGCAAGTTGGGGCCGCAGTTTCCAAATTGGCTTCGAACACAACATTTTTCTTTTCTTGATATTTCAAATGCTAGTATTTCAGACATCATTCCACCATGGTTTTGGAACAATTTGTCTTCAAAATTGCAGTTCTTGGATCTCTCTCAAAACAACATCAGCGGACAAATCCCGACCCCTTCAATTCATTTTATTGGGAAACCAAGGATTATTCTTAGCTCAAATGCCTTTGATGGTGAAGTTCCAACATTCATTTTACAAGCAGGAGCAGCGGAGGTCTCAAGTAACAAGTTTTCTTCTATGAAATTATTGTGCAAAATCACTACCGTTTCACCCTTATACTCTCTTGATATCTCAAGCAATGATCTCTCAGGAGACCTTCCAAATTGTTGGGAAAATATGTCAAATTTGAAAGTTCTTATTTTGGCAGACAATGATATTTCTGGAAACATACCAGATTCCCTCGGCAATCTATCACAACTACAATCATTGTATTTGCGATACAATCGCTTCTCAGGTGAGTTTCCTACTTGGTTGAAGAATGCATCAAATTTGATAGTTCTCGATCTTGGATCGAACAATTTATCAGGACCAATACCATTGTGGATCGGACATAATTTTCAAAATTTGGGTTTTTTAAGCCTAAGGTCCAACCATTTTTATGGACAGTTAACGTTGAGTCTTTGCAATCTCACGTCCATTTATTTCTTGGACCTATCAATGAATAAGATTACAGGACACATCCCAAATTGCCTCCACAATCTTACTACTTTAACAAGTGACTCAAGTTATGGATACTCCATGCTTTGGGTAGATTCTATTGATTATGGCAAAGACATGTCACGATTATTAGATTTTCAATTTTCGTCAGTGACACAAAACTATGGTGGATTTGGAAATGTGGATGACATAGTTGTTGCTTGGAAAGGAAGAGAAGTTGACTTCAAAGGCATAACATTATCTTCCTTGAAGAGTATTGATCTCTCAAAAAATCAATTAACTGGAGAAATCCCAAGTGAAATTACAGATTTGGTGGGATTGGTTTCTCTAAACCTTTCGAGAAATAATTTGAGCGGTGAGATTCCTAGGAGGATTGGTGAATTGAAATCATTAGATTTTTTAGACTTGTCCAGGAATGAATTGGTGGGTCACATTCCCTCAAGCCTTTCTAAAATAAACCGCTTAAGTGTATTGGATTTATCATACAATCGACTTTCAGGAAAAATTCCAATAGGCACTCAACTTCAAAGTTTGAGTGCCTCCACATACATGGGAAATCCTGGACTGTGTGGATCGCCACTTCCTACATGTCCTTGGGAAGATGCAAATTCATTTTCTCATCCATGGGATAGCAACAATAAACTCAGAAATGAAGAAGATTACGTGCTAAAGCGAGGGTTTTACTTTAGTATGGCTATGGGTTATATTGTAGGCTTTTGGGTAATATGTGGTAGCCTGGTGTTCTTCACAACATGGAGATATGCGTATTTCAAGTTCATGGATTCTGTATTTTATAGGTTGTCTTTGGAAATTGTCATCTACTACAATAAAATTCAGAGATTCATCAAACACAAAAGGTACAATTTATTTCCTCTCCCCAATTATCTATGCAGATGTCAAAAAGATCTAATGCTTCATTAATTAAATATTCCTTTAGTAAGGATTTTGCTCTTACCTTACCATTGTGGGCAGGAATGACTGAGATTGAGCTGCAAGAAGCATAAAAATTGGCATTGTCCTCATAAGAAGATGCATGGAAATTTAAAAGTTGAGGTCCTGTTTGTATGTTCCATTACAAATTTAATACACTCAGCTTATTTGTGGAAAATTTGAAGGAACAAGATTCAAAAGCTGATTTTTGACAAATCTAGAGATTCCAGGTTTCATCATTTCTTGTAATATTTCAAATCTTGTAATCTTATATAAGAGTAAGTTTGGGACATGTGAATTTACCAATGTACTAGCGGTTGAAAAGCTTGTGCATCTTTTGTACATGAATATTGCTATTTTCATATGAAACCGATCATTCAAGAATCTAAACGAGTATATCTTCATGATCTATGTAACATTAAAGCCACACATATCCCCCAAAATCCTACAATAAACCCAACAGCTATACTAATATATAATCCCGTAGTCACAAATTCCGCTCTGTTTTTCGTATCGGTTGAATTAAGAACCAATATTTCTTCCTCGTAACATTTTGGAAGTGGCAATCCACAAAGATGAGCGTTTCCCATATATGCAGAGACATTGAAATTTTGAAGCTGAGTGCCGAGTGGTATCTTCTAAAACACTTAGAAGATCTATTTGAGTAAGGCTTTGAGGGATTTCACCCACTAGCTCATTTCTTGATAAATCCAAGAAATCCAATGACTTCAAATCCCCAATATTCTCCGAATTCCACCTATCAAATTGTTCCTTGACAAGTTTAATGAAACCAAACCAACCAATTGTGCAATTTCATTTGGAATTTTTCCACTTAAATGATTTCCAGATAAATCTATACCCCGTAACGAAAGCATTGCCACCTCATGATCGACTCTCTTCCTTTCCATGTCACCGTCATTTCTTCATCGCTCTTTTCGTATCGAACATGTCGGTAAACAACGAAGTGAAAAAAATATGAGAGGAGAAGGAGGAGGAGAACAAGTCTCGAAACAGAATGTAGATATCACCTTGATTCATACAAGGTAAAATTGGTATATTAAAAAATTAAATAGTAAAAGTGGCTAGTTCAAACTTTTTAAAAAAAATGTGGTTACTTTAGACTTTTTGATGTAAAAAGTGACTATTTTGAAATTTCACCCATTAAAATTTCCCATTTTATTACTTGAGTTTTTATTCTTTATTTTTTGATAAAACCTAGGTAATAATTCTTCTAAGATGGAAAAAAAAAAACTCATAGATCATGGGTTTTTATTACTTTTTTTTTAGATGAATAAAAGTGTATCACCTCCCATTAGTAATCACTTGTGAAAAAAAGATATTTATAGAATATGGTGTGTGATTTTTGGGTTTGAATAAAATTAGAACGCGTAATCGGAGAATTGATTACTTTTATACATAACGTGAATGATATTCATTGTGAAATGAAATGATCTAAGATTGAAAATGGAGAATGTGAGCTGTTCAAAAAAAAAAAAAAATGGAGAATGTGAGTCCTAGTTTTTTAAAATATAGTACCCTTGTTTAAATTATATGCAATTATAATAAACGGTAAATAGAAGGAACAAAATGACATACGAACTGTATAAAGTGTATTAAACCCATGATAGGAAGAATCTTGCAGCAGGTAAAGCACTAAGCAAAAAAAGTCTTTTACTTTTAACACCCCAAGCACAATTTCAAAAGAAATGGTATTAGTAGCCGAAAAGTTTCCATATTGGTTTTTTTTTTTTTTTTTTTTTTGAGATATTACATTAAATTAAGGGAGGGGAGATGTGAACCTTCGATCTCATAAGAAGGGAAAGATGTCAGATCACTTGAACTATATTCGTGTTGGTAAAAGCTCTCGGATCTTGTTCGTGAATATTGCCATTTTGACATAGAGCCAATCAATCAAGCCGTTAACGAATCTAAAAAAAGCATGTCTACAGGATGTGTGAAACATTAAAGTCCCAAATATTCCCCAAAATCCTACAATGAACCCAACAGCTAGACTTATATAGAATCCTTTTGTGTCAAATTCATTTTCATTCTTCTTGTTGTTGGGTTGATATGGAACCATTTCTTCTCCAAAACAGTTTGGGAGTGGTGGTCCGCAAAGGTTTAAATTTCCCTCATATGTAGAACTATTGAAACTCTGAAGTTGGGTGCTGGTTGGTATTTTCCCTGAAAGCTTATTGAATGACAGATCTAAAACACTCAAACGATCTATTTGAGTAAGGCTTTGAGGGATTTCACCCACTAGTTCATTTCTTGATAAATCCAAGAAATCCAATGACTTCAAATCCCCAATATTCTCCGGAATTCCACCTATCAAATTATTTCTTGACAGGTTTAATGAAACCAAACCAACCAATTGTGTAATTTCATTTGGAATTTTTCCACTTAAATGATTTCCAGATAAATCTATACCCCGTAACAAAAGCATTGCCACCTTCATGATCGACTCTCTTCCTTTCCATGTCACCGTCATTTCTTCATCGCTTTTCTTCGAATCAAACATGTCAGGCAACAACATACTGAGAATCGTTTGAGGGGAGGAGTAGAGAAGCAGACTGTAGATATCACCTTGATACATACTATCTAGCATTCTGGTCAAAGCAGTTAAATTGTGAAGGCACCGGGGTATTACTCCACTGATATTGTTTAACGAAATGTCTAAGAATAAAATATTGTTGAGATGACATATTGTTGAAGGTAGCTCTCCGTCAAATTGATTTGATCGTAGGCTTAGACGAAGCATTGTCGATTTAGTCCCAATCCATGACGGTATTGCTCCAGTAAAACTATTACCTCCAAGGTTGACAACTTGTAAATCATTGAAATCTTTCAACCATGAAGGGAATGGTCCAGTGAAGAGATTGTTGCGCAAATGCAGTGATTGAAGATGGGTGAGATTACTCAATGAACTTGGAAGGCTTCCGGAAAAACCATTGTTTGCCAAACTCAATAGCTTTAAATATGACAAATTACCCCAACAATTTGGAAGATCTCCAAAGAAATGATTGTTTGAGGCCTCAAGAGATTGCAAAAAAGAAGTGGTAGTGATCTCACATAAATGATTTAGTCCAGAAAACTTGTTGTTTGACACATCTACAACTGCAGCTTGAAAAAGGTTTTTGGGAATTTGGCCTTCAAATTCATTTGATCTCAAATTTACATTTACCTCACTCCAACTCGATATCGATAAGGCCGAGAGTTCTCCTTTGATTTGATTATAAGAAAGATCTATGGACAGATATGAGTTTTTCCAAAACCAGATTGGAATTGTATCAGAAATGCTAGTATTCGAAAGATCGACATGTAAAATATTTTGTCCTTGCAACCATTGAGGAAATTTTGGCCCCAATTTGCAAGAATTTAAAATTAGAGACTCTAACTGGAAAGGTGGAAGCCAATTAGAGTGGGGGTGAAAACTTAAAGAGTTGTGTGAGAAATCTAAAAACATCAGTTTGGTTAGGTTTGAGAAATGACTTTCAAAAAGTATTCCTTCCAATGAATTGTTGGCAAGACTCAAGGCCTCTAAATTGGACATTTGTCCAATGCTCAAAGGAACTTTTCCCGAAAACTCATTGGAAGATAGATCTAATGTTGTCAAATTTTGAAATCTAGAAAAGTCAGACGGCAACAACGGTCCAGAGAATTTGTTATAAGAAAAATCCAGCAATTGTAAAGAATCAAGAGTACATTTCGACAATATTTGAACAAAATCAGAAAACAATCCTTTGAAATTGTTTGCTGAAAAACTTAACCTGCGTAGATTACAAAAATTCTCAAAGGATTCTGGAAAAACGCCCTCAAGTTGATTAAAAGCAAAATCAATACTCTTATATAAAATGTAATCGTGTGGCTAATATATTAGGAAAAATGCTTAATTTTCTAGAAATTCACTTTTTATATCGATTATTTTTAAAAAAAAGGAAAATCTAGAAATTTTCCAAACATTTTTTCCCCACATAGAATCGAGTTCCTTAATGGTATGAGCTTAGACCCTTTGTAACGGCAATTAATTTAGGAAATTAACTTTTAGTATTGACTGATTCTCGATCGATGTTGACCTATGTTTTGTGAAGTCAGTCAATTTTGATTGTATCCAAAAAGTTGATCAGCAAATGGTGGGAGTGGGGTTGGTCATTCAATTCGTTTCATTTTCTGTAACTTTCACACGTATCTTTATCTCCCATTATTGATCACTTGTGAAAAAAAGATTTTATAGAATATGACGTTTGATTTTTGGTTTTGAATAAAATTAAAACGCGTAATGGGAGAATTGATGATCACTTTTATACCTAACGTGAAATTGAAATGAAATGATCTAAAATAGACAATGGAGAACGTAAACGATAAAAAGTAAAAAGTGTTCAATCATTTTCATTGTGTGAAAATGGAAAATGTGAGTCCTACTTTCTTAGAGAAGGAAAATGTGAGTCCTACTTTTTTAGGTATAGTACCCTTGTTTAAATTATATGCAATTCTAAACAGTAAAGAGAAGGAAGGAAGGAAATGACATAAAGGCTATTTCAAGTGTATGAAACCAGCTGTTTTTGTTTGACAGAGTGATTTGTCCGAAACATTGCTGCAGAAGTCTTTCAATTGTCCTTTTCAGGGTCCAATAACATCCTGGCACAATTTGAAAACATATTGTATTAGAGCCCATTTATGATAATTTTTAGTATTTGTTTGAGATAACTTTCAAAAGTGTTTGTAAGTGTTTTTAATAACTATTAAAAAAACACTTTTAAACATTTTAAAATACTATCGCAACGCAAACGGGCCTTAAAAGTGTTTAAAAGTATTTTTAATAAAAAAAAACTTTTTAAAACTATCTCAAACGGGATCTTAATAGTTGAAATCTTGCATGAATCGGATTTATATGTGTATTAGTCTTTGAAGAGCTTCTTCACTTTGTTGGTGTAAATTCTGATTTTAACTTAAAACCAATCATTCAAAAAACTCAACAATCCAAAATAAGTATATCCCCATCCATCCATGATCTCATAAATATTAAGCTTCCACATATTCCCCCAAATCCAACAATTAACCCAAGATTCATCTAATTTATCTTCACTTTAATTTGGAACTGTTTCTTCGTCAAGACATTCCGGAAAATGTGATTAAATTGTTTAATTGTTTTTCCCCCTTTACCCAGATTGAATTTCTCAACACAGCCAGACAAAAAGAGTACCAGGAAGGAGCAAACCCTAAATCTCTATGGGGTGTTTGGTAGAAGGAGTAAGTTGGGTGGGTTTTGGTAGTTTGGGATTGTGAAACTTGAGTTTAGATAATCTATGTTCGGATGTGTAGGGATATGAGCTTCATAAACCTAGGTTTATATAACCTATGTTTGGTAAGTGGTTTTAGTTTGAGTTTTATGTTTTTAATTATTTTATGAGAGGTTAGCAAACCCACAAAAGCTACTATTTAAAATCCATAAACTTAATAAACCTAGGGATCTAACAAACATGAGATAGACTATTGAAGCTTACCCCACCCAACTCTACCCCGTCTTCCAAACATCCCCTCTCTTTTTTCGGAGTTAGAGACTCACAAACCCAAAACTTATCTATCTTTGATTTTTATTTTTTTTTCATTTTTTTTTAATCTTAACATCTGGCTAGGCTAGGACTCAATTCGGCTCGGCTCTCTATTCATATTTGAGTTAATTCAGCATATGGCCACATTTGTCTCCCAGATTTCAATACATAGCCACTATACTAAATTTTAGAGTAGATGGCCTCCTGAATGCATTTTTGTCTGATTTCATACCATAAATACCCCCCTTAGAAACGAAATCATTAGTCTGAAATTGATTTGACAATGCTACAGTGACTGGTAGGTGAGACATGACTGCCTTGTACTTTTCCTTTATCCCAATACTATTGGTGAGTCTTTCTTAGGAAGTCATGCACTATTTTCCAAAATTAAATCTATATATATTTTTTAATTTCTTTAATTTTATGAATACTTCAAGATATTTAAATCTGAGTTATTGTACAGTGAGTGCCGCATTACTTTATTAGTAAATGATTCAGCATTTAATATCGTGTTTGGCAGCTACGTATCAGATGTATACGAAGTACTAAAATCACGATAGTGCAGTAGGTACCGTTAGAATGCACACATATAAGTTTTTTGTGTTGAACTTGAATTGTAACAATAATATATAAAGTACCTGAAACTGTATGGTACAAAGACTACCGCATCAGTATTAGTAAATAGTTCAACTTTTAATATATACGAAGTACTAAAAACACGATAGTACAGTGAGTACCGTCAAAACGCACATATATGAGTATTTTTGTGTTGAACTTAAAGTGTAACAATAATATATAAAGTACCTGAAACTATATGGTACAGTGAGTACCGCATCATTATTAGTAAATGGTTGAACATTTAATACATATGAAGTACTAAAAATACGATAGTACAGTGAGTACCTTTAAAACACACACATATCACCAAATGTATCAGCAAACATAAACTATTGTTAAGCATAAGTTTAACCATAATTCATGTTACAAAACGAAACAAATTATTTAACCGAATGTATCAACAAACATAAAACATTTCCACTACTCATCATCGTTTCATGTAGCTATTTTTTCGGCTTCTTCTTTGTGGATGTTGCGCCTGTGCCCCTCCATCGTTTCTTAGTCACCTTCTCCTTTGGCTGGTATGAACTTGTGTATGGTTCTTTGGTTGGTTTTGTGTTACCCGAACTGAAACATATACGAATGAAATCTCAGGTGTAAGCTGAACTCGTTTTTGGTAGACGAAGAAATCTCATATCTTGAAGAATGGATGACCAAAGTATACTAAACAACAAGACTGAAATGAAAATAAAGAAAGATCCAAGAAGCTAGTTGTCCCAAGAAAGAGACTTGTTGTACTCAGTATCTAATGAAAGCTCCTTTGATATTGAAAGCCTTGAGTTGTTTGCATCATCATCATCATCAACAACATCCACAAACACGAAAATATCATCAAATAAAAAAGAGAAAGAAGAAATTTTTCTGGTGGTGGCTAAACTAAAAAAATTCACAAACTAACCTACCTTTTGGAAGAAGAAGATGAATCAAAGAAAAATGGATGGCCAAACTCGTTTTTGGAGGAAGAAGAAAACTCAGGTGCAGACGAATGGTTGGCCGAACTCGTTTTTAGTGGACAAAGAAATCTCATATTTTGAAGAATGGATGGCCAAACTCGAATTTGGAATTTTTTTTTTTTTTTGGGGTGTTTGGAGTGAGGGGTAGGGTGGGGTGGGGTGGGGTGGGGTTGTGAAGTCTGGGTTTAGATAGTCTATGTTTGGATGTGTATGGGGTATGAGTTATGTAAGCCTGAGGTTAGATAATCTATGTTTGGTAGGTGGGTTTAAGTTTTAGTTTTGTGTTGTTTAATTATTTTGGGAGGGGTTAGTAAACCCATCAATGTTACTGTTTAAAATCCATGGATTTAGTAGATTAAACCAGGGGTTCGATGATCCGTCTAACAAATATGGGGTAGGCTATTGAAGCCCACCCCACCCCACTCTACCCCTCACTCCAAACACCCCCTTTCAAATTTCACTCATGAGGGAGAAGGGGGAAAAGTCATTGTCATTGATGGGACATGACAGCCTCAAATTGGGAAAAGCAAAAGTCACACTTCTTTTTTAATGAATAACCTTGGAGGGCATATGAGTATTTTCATGTTAAGTGGCTATGGAAGTTGGTCATGTACTCTAAAAATAAGAAGGCTGGCTATACACTCTTATTCCTGGAAAAAAAAAGGCTATCTATCTTATTAACCCTTCATATTTGTGTGTGTTTCATTTAATAATTTTCGTGGGTAATTACCATTAGACAATCAAATTGACTCAATATTTATTAAAGTGACCATTGCCCTCTTTTCTTTTAAAGATTTCTCAATAAAGTTGATTCAACCTGCTATACTGGAGACTTGTTCAAAACTTTTTTTTAATTAAATAAAATAATCAATGCTTTTCGTCTCCACTAGAAATTGGCAAAAATTACACAACATCTTAGTGCTCAGATTTGTATTAAATTTCGCCATGATTATAAGTTCATGGTATCATCCTTGTGTTTATACTTTGATTTTGGTGTTTTTTTTGTTGATATTACAAAAGGTCCGTTTGATATAACTTCTCTTAAAAATATTTTGAGTTTAAGATTTTAAAAGAAATAGTAACTAAGTGTTTCATCTAAAAACACTTTAGTGAAGTAAATAATTGTTTATAAACATTTTTGATAAATCCAGAACGTCTAATGATTTCAATTGTCCCATCCTTTCAGGAATCTCACCACCCAAAGATGATGATATGTTCTTCAACCAAGACGGAAACTCACCGGAGAAGTAATTTGTTGCGTAGATGCAAGGACTGTAGTTCAAATAGATTGCTTAAGGAGTTTGGAATATTTCCAGAGATATTATAGTTTGCCAAACTTAGAAAATTCAAATTTGACATATTTTCCCAGCAATTAGGAAGTTTTCCTGAGATTTGATTGTTTGAAATATCAAGGAAAGATATGGGCGAAACGGTAGTAAATGCAGAACATAAGAATATTACAGCAGAAAATCTGTTACTTGAGACATCAACTGCATGTGCTTGTGAAATAAATGTTGGAACTTGACCATCAAATTGGTTTAATCTCAGATTAATAGTTGGTTTCCCAATAAAATGAACTGAAGTTGTTGGGATTTGTCCTCTAATGTTGTTTTGAGACATATCCAAGAATTGTAAGTTTGGAGACAGATTGTTCCAAAACCAATGCGGACTAATGTCTGAAATACTGGTATTGGAAATATCGAGAATAGAGAAGTTTTGCGTTCGAAGCCAATCGGGAAATTGTGGCCCCAATTTGCAAGACTTTAACAGAATAGATTTCAATTGAAAAGGAGGAACCCAACCAAACTCCACATCAAAAGTCAAGGAATTCTCTCCTAGAACCAGGTCCCTCAATTTGGTTAGTTTTGAGAAGTGGGCTTCCATAATCAAACCTTCCAACGAATTTTGAGCTAAATCTAAAAATTCCAAGTGAACCAATTGTCCAAGACTCAATGTTCCATTGAGTTTATTTGCAGATAGATCTATTCCTTTTAAATTGGGCAATATGGTGAAGTCAGGCAATGCCCCAGAGAGTTTGTTGGAGGAAAGACTCAAGAACTCCAAAAAATTTAAGCTACAGAATTTGAATTTTCTTTAATTAATAAACAATTGTTTAAATGAGTAAAAATATTCTTTTTCAAATAAATATTATTTACATTTAGAATACTTTATTATTTTATGTACTAAAAATTCAAATAATTAATGTAAAAATGATCTCCTTGTTGGAATCTCGATAAATGTGTGAAAATCATCACGTTTGTGAAGGCTGAGTAACATGCTTATCGGGATTCTCATATAAGTCTATCAAAACCCTAAAATATATAGAATAAAAAAAAAACTTTTAAAAAAACAATATTACATGTATTATTTCAAAAATAAATAAAAAGGAGAGTATTTTAAATAAGTTTAAATATTATTTCAAAAAAAATATAAAAGGAAAGTATTTTAAATAAAAATTAAAATGTTTTAAAATATAAATACAATTCCTATGATGGATTTTGAGAAGTAAAAACCTCAATTTCTTGAGGTGGATTTTTTAAAATTCCAATATTGTTCAATTAATCTGTCGAACGCCGCTCATTTTAATCTCCATTTGCTTACTTCATTTTTGAAGTTGAGAAATGATTAAATGAGACATTTGTTTTTATAAATTAAAATTATTATTTTTTACTATTTAATTTAAGGACCATCATTTTAAAAATAAGATAATATAAAGTAAAAATATGGTAACCATTTTAAAATGGGTGTTGTAGGGTGCTAACACCTTCCTTACACACAAACGACTCCCGAACCTAACTTGATTTTCGTAGACCGTTACTTTTTAATTTAATTTGGTGATCAATCACACCCAAATATGGTTGATGGCGACTTCCATTTTATTCTCATAAAAAACCTAATATCTAGGATGTCGGCCGCTCCGCGTCGCAATCACGTTGTGACAATGGTTTTTAAAAAACTGATATATTTATAAATACTTTTTAAAACTGTTAAGATTTATAAATATTGAAGGAAAATATGTTACTCAATAAAATTTATCAAATAAATATTTATCGTACGGTCCTGTTTGTGGAGGATAAGATGAGGAAAGAAAACCCTACTAAAAATCTTATAAATTTACTTTCGTCAACTTTAGCTCCAGCTGCACAATTATATTATTTAATTTCGAGGCTGTGGAATTAAAAGAAAAATGTCCACTTTTAATTTCAAATGAGTGGATAAGCACGCCAAATTAATTTTATGTTTTTGTTTGTTTTTTTTCCTTCAACTTCTTTGATATAAGACAACATGTGATTCTAACTAATATAACATTTGCTTTCACGCGTAATCACTATAAGCTGCAGCCGTGCGCCGGTGACTTTTTTTTTTTTTTTTTAATAAAACAATTCAAATTCAAATCTAACCGGTTCAGACTTGGTAACGTATTGTAGCCATGACTAAATTCAAGAGACAAATTATCGAAGGATTACTGAAAATAGAAGCGTAACTTATTTCATGATTGAAAATGATTATACGGGTTTGGATCTTCCAAACCTTTTACAATATTTTGGTTTCTCTATAGTTTTCTCAGAGAGAGCAAGATACCTTCTTTGATGGGATAAGAAGATAAGGTCAAGATATTACAGAAGAATGGAGACCATAACCCCTCTTTTAAACTGTCCAAGAAACTGTTTAATCAATTAAAATATAAACTTTCATGATTTCTAATTTAATCTCTCATCAAATTAGAAATTATATATGATATTTATGTTTATTAAAATCTATTGAATTACATAATTACTCTATTCAGCCAACATTAAATATTTAATAGATCACTTTATTTGACTAATCAAAAATAGCATAAACATTTAATATTTACATTTGTGATTCTAAATATTGAATTTTTCCAACATCAGCATATCAAATTCCCAAAATAAATGTGGAACTTGTTATTCTTAGTTTGGAATTCAATTTTTGTTTTGATAGATTGTAATCCAGTGTTTTTTTTAGCATGTGTTTTAATTGGATCGGTGGTGTTTGCCGTTTGGTGTGATGGAAAGCAAAAAGAGATCCTTTCCATAGAATTGTTTCCTTTGTTTGGTTTACACATTTCATCAAATTTTTCTTCCCTTCTCTCATTCCATTTCCATCATTTAGAAGGAAAAGCTTCTCATTCCTTTCCTTTCCTTTTTTTTAATTATTATTATTATTTATTTATTTACTTTTATATAATATGTCCGATGTAAATATTAAGTAGTATCTTAATCCAAATATATTTCAATAATGTAATAAAGTTATTATTTAAAATATTATTTTGTTTTATTTCATTAATAATAAAATAAATATTGGATAAAAATATATTTGTTTATTAATAAATTAATATTATTACAATAACATTAATAACATATATAAGAATAATTAATGATTAAATAAAGTTTATTACTGATATTAAAAAAAATGGTAAAATAACTGATTATTGATCAAGTTTATAGAATTGGTCTCAAATGGCATTACTTTGCATACTATTTACTAAAATGTCAAAAAGTTTTTAAAATTTATTCAAATAGCATAATTATAGTTCAATAAAATAATAACACTATAATTCAATAAATAATTGAATTATATTTTGTTATTTTTCATGGGTATTTTCAATAAATTTGTTTGATTGTTGCTTTTTTTAAGTTTAAGTTCAATAATTTATTAAACTATTTGATTATTTTTCATAATTATTTTCAATGAATTTATTGGTTTTTTTTCACTTTTTTTAATTTAATAAATTATTGAACTATAGTTCAATAAATAATTCGACTATAATTATGCTATTTGAGCAATTTTTAAAAAGTTTTGCTATTTCAGTAATTATATGAAAAAATATGTCATTTCAGTAATTGGCTCGTTAACAATATTATAATTGGGTAATAGTTTGCAATATTAAATAATAATTAGTGTATATTTATGATTATTATAAATATTATTAATATTTATAATAATAATAATATTATTTAATTAGATAAAATAATATTACATATTTAAATTACTATTTAAAACATTTTTTAATTATTAATTTGATTCCCTTGAAGAATAAGTCATTCATTCCTTACTTAAACCAAACAAAATAATTGATTCCTTTAAAGATTCCACCACTTATTCTATTTTCTACACCAAACAAATTAACTGATTCTGATTCTCTTTCCCGTTCCAATTCCTTTTCTGATTTCATTCTTTACCTTTCCTTTCAAACAAACAAAATGGTTTTTGTTTTCCATAGTTATAAAAGTGTTTTCATATCTTGGTTTTGTATTCCATTTTTAATTTACAAGATACTTTACTTAAAAAAAAGGGTCCAACTGTTGTTCCAGCTCCTGCATGTGATTGAAAGTTGAGCTCCAAAATGAATTACTCTTGCAAATGCTGTATTTGAGAAACAAAACGTATATCCTCAAGAAATTAATGCTTGTTTTGTTGGTCAATTTCGAACGTTCCTGATCACATTGTCGAGAGTATATAACATATAAATGATCCTAATCAGCTCAAAATCAACTACATTTATAAAGCCAGGAAAAAAAAGAGATACGGTACCATCTGTGTTCAAGAAATCTCTGTATTTTGTTGGAGTATATGACGATTTCGACAAAAATCCATTCAGTTACATCGCTCATCAACTTAAAATATGCACGCCTCCATGTTGTATAGTACGCTAATGTTCCAAATATCACCCAAAAGCTTACAACATAACCCATCATCATACTCAAGTAAAACTCTCTACTTATAATTTCTTCTTCCTTCTTGTTCTTGTTTAATTTGGAATACTTTCTGATGTCTATTCACTGTACCAATACACACGTATATACACAATATTGAATTAAGGAAGGAGTAAATCTAGGCTAACTATCAGGAAATGATTTGTTACAGCTAGCTAATGAAAAAAAACTTTCCTAATCAATATTGTTGACAACTCACGCCAGCACTCCCCCTCAAGTTGGTGCGTAGATATCACAAATGCCCAACTTGTTGAGTGAGTTATGAAAGATCTTGTTAGAGACGGCCTTCGTAAGTATATCCGCTAATTGGTCTTCACAGATTTAACAAATGGGAACCGAACCACCTTGGACTCAAGATTATGCTTGATGAAATGTCGATCGACTTCAATATGCTTTGTTCTATCGTGTTGAACTGGATTATGAGAAATGTCAATGGCTGCCTTATTGTCACAAAATAAGTTCATCTCATGACTAGGTGCAAAACCAATTTCAGTTAATAATCTTTTAACCCAAAGAAGTTCACAAAGTCCCTTGGCCATGCCTCTACACTCGGCTTCGGCGACTTGACAAAGCCACAACTTTTTGTTTCTTGCTTCTCCAAGTGACAAGATTTCCTCCTACAAATGTAAAGTAGCCTGATGTAGACTTTCTATCGAAACGCTCAAGCCTAATCTGCATCCGTGTAGCCATGAACATTAAGATGATTGTTCTTTGTGAACATGAGTCCTTTGCCAGGCGATTTTAAATACCGAAGAATTTGAATTATCGCATCCATATGTTCTACACTTGGTGAGTGCATAAATTGACTCACTACGCCATCGCATAGGCAATGTCGGTCGTGTGTGTGATAAATAAATTAGCTTGCCGACTAATCTCGATATCTCTCTTTATTAGTTGGCACTTGATCTGGGTAATCTCCAAGTTTGTGATTCGAACAATAGGATTATAGGTGGCTTACAATCAAGCAAACCCACTTCAGACAATAAGTCTAACACATATTTCCTTTGGAAAAGAAAAATACCTTTGCTTGATCTAGCTACTTCAATGCCTAAGAAATATTTAAGACCTCCAAGATTCTTCATTTCAAACTCAGATGATAAATTTTTCTGAAGTCGATTAATCTCTTCAATGTCATCGCCTGTAATAATCATGTCGTCCACATAGATTATTAGAGCTGTTACCTTTCCTTCTTGGTGCTTCAAGAATAATGTATGGTCTGAGTTACTTTGTTGAAACCCGTACTTCTTCATAGCCAAGCTAAAACGACCAAACCATGCACGTGGTGATTGTTTTAGTCCATATAATGAGCGTTGTAATTTACAACAAGTTTCTATTTTTGAAGATACACTAGACCAGGTGGAATATCCATATATACCTCTTCTTCAATGTCACCATGAAGGAAGGCATTCTTGACGTCAAACCGGTGGAGTGGCCAATCTAAGTTAGCTGCAAGAGACAAGTAAAATTCTAACATGACTTAGTTTTGCTACTGGAGAAAAAGTCTCTTGATAATCTATGCCGTATGTTTGTGTATATCCCTTTGCCACGAGCCTTGCCTTGTATCTCTCAATGGAACCATCGGCCTTGTGTTTGATGGAGAAAACCCACTTGCAACCTACTATTTTCTTTCCCTCCGGCAGTGGGACAAGATTCCATGTTCCATTTTTTTGTAGTGCTTCCATTTCTTCTTTAATTGCTTGAGCCCACTTCGGATCTTCTAAGGCCTGTTGTATGCCATTTGGAACATCACATGAAGATAGATTGTATACAAATGCCTTTAGAGGATCTGCTAGTTTTTGAGTCATTACATAGTTTGCAATTGGGTACTTTGATCTTCTCTCATGTAAATCCGGCGAATATCGATTTGGAGGCTTTCCACGATTATGTCTGAAAGGTAAGTTATAACCAGCAAAAGTATCTGAAATATCAACATGAGAGGGTGTAGTAGGTGAGCTTACCTCAGAAATATTCTCAGGAGACGGGTCGTTGTGTACTAGAGGGGGTGTTTGAACTTCAGTCTCAACTTCTTCTATAATGTCGTTACTTTCTTCTGTAATGTCGTTATTCATTCTATCACCACTATCTAATGACCCAATTTCTTCATCAACATTGACTAATGCTTCAGCATTTTCAAGTTCTGCACTACTAAGATGTTTTGTGGTATCTTCAAATTTCCCATTAATCCACCAATTTTTCTCTTCCTCGTCATATCTTATCTCCCCGTGAAGAGAAGAATTGGGTGCTGGAGGAGAGTAAAAGCTTTCAGATTCTACAAATGTAACATCCATAGTGATATAAGTACGTCGCGTCGTAGGATGGTAGCAAATATATCCCTTTTTTTGTGTACCATAGCCCAAAATGCAACGTACGGCACAGGGATCAAGCTTAGTGCGCTGATTTTTATGGACATGAACAAAAGCAGTGCAACCAAATACTCGAGGAGGAAGCATCAAAACAGATGGTATTGAAACATAAGTTGAGAGAGCTTGTAATGAGGTCTTAAAATTCAACACTTTTGAAGGCATCCGATTCAATAGATGCCAATCGCCGTGACCACAATTTGAATCCCAATATATGCTCGCACATGTGCTCCAATTAATAATGCACGAGCGGTTTCTAAAATATGCCGATTTTTTCGTTCCGGCAATTCCATTTTGTTGTGGTGTTTGAGCACAAGAGGTCTCATGCAAGATGCCATAAGTCCTGGAAGTAACTTTGAAATTCTTTATTAACATACTCTCCACCATTATCAGAACGGAAGATTTTTTGTTGTGCCAGAAATTGAGTTTTGATCATCGCATGAAAAGACTTAAACACACCAAAAACATCATTTTTATGTTTCAACAAGTATAGCCAGGTCATTCTAGTACAATCATCAACAAAGATCACAAACCAACGAATTCCAGAAACAGAAGTAATTGGAGACGGCCCCCAAACATCAGAGTGTATTAAGGCAAATGGAACATCACATTTATTCAAACTTATTGGAAACGGTACACGATGGCTTTTAGCTAAAATGCAAGTTTCACACTTAAAGTCAAGTTCACGTAGAGTTGAAAATAAATCGGAAATAAATACTTCATATAATCGAAAGATGGATGTCCCAATCGACGATGCCATAGCCAAATCGCTTCTCCTTGATGCTAGTTGAATGATGCATATGATTTATTTTTCCGTGCAAAAATCATCCATGTAGTACAACCCCTCTCTCTTAGTACCACGCCCAATGATCTCCTTTGTGAGAATATCCTGAAAGAGACAAAAAGTGGGATAAATTAAAGCAATACAATTTAATTCTTCAGTGGCTTGAGCAAATGACAATAATTTATTTGAGAGGGATGGAACAAGTAAAGTATTGGATAAAGAGAGTGAAGGTGATAATGCAACGGTCCGGCTCTCCCGTAATGGGATAAGTGACTCCATTAGCATTAGCAACACAATTTCTCCTTGGACGGGTAATCTTAGAAAAGTCATTTTCATCAAAAGTCATATGATCTGTCGCTCCCGAGTCAACAATCCACCCTTTGTAATTATCTTGACTAGAACCAAATAACGCAAATCCACATTTACCTGAGTTGTGGAAAGAATTTGACTCTTCTTGTGGTTCCACTAACGGAGTAAATGATAATAGAGGTTCTGCGGTTACCAAAGCAGCCCGCCCTGATTCACCGTCACGCTGTTTGCGTGCCTTTAGTTCATTCCACCACTCTGGATACCCATGTAACTTAAAACAAGTTTCATGAGTATGCTTCATGTTCCCACAGTGTGTGCATCCACCCTCAGATTGTGTCTTGGCTTTATGGGCTGTAGTGATTTTTCCACCATTTGTTGGGAGAGATCCAACCTTGAATGGTTGAAGCGTCAGCGGTTGAAAGGACCCCGACTTGACTCCTCTGAAGCCATAGCAGCAACCGTGGTGTAGACTCCATGTTTGACTTCATAACAGATTGTCGTATAGCCTCCCTTCGAACATGAGCATAAGCTTGTTCAACCAGTAGGAAAATGTCGAATTTGGAGCACATCTGCCCGTATTTTATCTAGACCGTCATCCAAACCATCAAGAAAGAGATAGACCCTATCCTCTTGTATGGAAGAATTATATCTCTCAATATCAACAGGACATTCCATCATATTTGGTCGATTTAAAATCGATTTCTCTCCAAAGACCTTGCAGGCTATTGTAGTATTCTTCAATCGATCCTCCAACTTGTCGCATTCTAGTCACACGTCTCTTCAAACCATACACTTGAGAAGTGTCGTTTCCATCAAAGTAGGTGGTAGCAATGGCATCCCATACCTGGATTTTGCGATTGGGAACCGAATAAAATTATTGAGTAGAGATGGATCCATTGAATTAATCAACCATCCTTTCACAATTGCATTTTCTGTTCTCCATTTTCGAAATTTTGGGTCTGATGATTCGGGTTGTGGAGTGTCTCCAGTTATGTATCCCAATTTGTCTTTTCCAGAGATATACATCTCAACAACTTGAGACCATAATCCGTAGTTGGATCCGTCTAGCTTGATGCCGATTGAAGCCGCGGAAGGTTCATAAGTTGGTGCAAGATTCTGGTTTAGAACCTGCGTCATCCGGGTCGTTAAATCTTCGAGTATAGCAGCAGAAGATTTCTCTTCATGTTTCTGTTGCAATACTATATCAGTAAATTCTGCCATAGTCTTCAATCAGTCACGCATAGATTCGATAGTAGCAGAAAGCCGTAAAAGACTTAGGATCATTTTTGCTCTGATACCATGTTTAATTTGGAATACTTTCTGATGTCTATTCACTGTACCAATACACACGTATATACACAATATTGAATTAAGGAAGGAGTAAATCTAGGCTAACTATCAGGAAATGATTTGTTACAGCTAGCTAATGAAAAAAAACTTTCCTAATCAATATTGTTGACAACTCACGCCAACAGTTCCGATCCCATGGATGAGGAAAATCATTTGTAATTTCCCAATTACATTTAGGAAGTGGTGATCCACACAGTCCAGAATTTCCCATATATCTAAATAGTGGAAAAGTTTGAAGCTGAGTTCCTGTCGGAATTTTTCCTGAAAGATTATTGTATGACAAATTCAATACACTTAACCGATTTATTTCTGAAATGCTAACAGGAATATTACCCACCAATTGATTTCTTGACAAATCAAGAACATCTAATAATTTCAATTGTCCAATCCTTTCAGGAATCTCGCCACTCAAATTATTTGTAGAGAGGTTTAAAGAAACCAGCTCAGTTAATTTGGTAATTACGCTTGGAATTTCACCACTTAAATGATTATCTGAGAGATCAATACTCCTTATTAAGTCTTTAGTCATGTTTACCTCTCTTCCCTTCCAAGAAACCACCATGTCATCTATATTTTCATATGATCCAACTAACTCTAGTCCCACCGGCCAAAGTATTCGAGACGTGTCGAGGCTATAATCAATCGATGGTGCGAACCTCGAAGGAGGCATAAAATGGAATTCGCCTGTTAAAGCAATCAGATTATGAAGGCAATTTGGTATATGCCCTGTGATATTGTTCATTGCAAAGTCTAAGAAATACATAGCTGTGAGATTGCATAGACTCAATGGCAAGTCTCCATGAAAATGATTTGACCTTAGGCTTATAAAACTCAAAGACGGAAAATTCTCTCCAATCCATGATGGTATTGGTCCTGATAAATTATTGAATCCGAGATCAACAACCATCACAGATGGTGTATTCTTCAACCAAGACAGAAACCTACCGGAGAAATAATTCTTGCGCAGATGCAAAGATTCTAGTTGTGGTAGATTACCGAGAGAGTTAGGAAATGTTTCCAGAGATATCATTGTTAGACAAACTTAGAAATATTAAATTTGACATGTTCTCCCAACAATTTGGGAGATCTCCTGTTCTTTGGTTGTTTGAAATATCAAGGGAATATATGGGTGAAATGGTAGTGAGTGCACATAAGAATGTCACGGAAGAAAACTTGTTACTCGAGACATCGGCTACTCGTGCTTGCAAAATAAAGGATGGAACTTGACCATCAAATTCATTTGATCTCAGAGTAATCATTGGTTCCCCGATAAAACGAACTGAAGTTGTTGGGATTTGACCTCTCATGTTGTTTTTAGAGATATCCAAAAATTGTAATCTTGGAGGCATATTGTTCCAAAACCAATGTGGAACCATGTCTGAAATACTGGTATTGGAGATATCGAGATGAGAAAAGTTTTGTGTTCGTACCCAATTCGGAAATCGTCGTCCCAACTTACAAGATTTCAGAAGTATGGAATCCAGTTGAAAAGGAGGAACCCAATTCAATGGGAGGTTGAAAACGAATGAGTTCTCACCAAGGACCAAGTCCTTCAATTTGGTTAGCTTTAAGAAGTGTGCTTCAGAGATTAGACCTTGTTATGAATTTTGAGCTAGATTCAAAAATTCCAAGTGAACTAATTGTCCAAGACTCAACGGAACTGTTCCGCTAAGTTCATTCGCAGATAGATCCAATCCTTTTAAATTGGGTAACAAGGTGAAGTCAGGCAATGTTCCAAAGAGTTTATTGGAGGACAGCCTCAAGAAATGCAGAGAATTCAGAGTACATTTGGGCAATGTTTGTAGAAAATTTGAGAACGTTCCTTGAAGGTTGTTTCTAACGAAGGATAGTGAGCGCAAATTACATAGATTCTCGAAGAATTTCGGAGAGACACCTTCAAGTTGACAATTGTCTTGGAAATTGATATGTGCAAGAGAAGTCATATTACTCAAACCAGTTATCATGTATCCTTGTAAACAAATGTTAGAGAGGTCAAGTTGAACAAGAGTTGTACTGAAATTGAATAACCAAGGAAAGATTGAAGATTCAAAACAGTTGTAAGAGAGATCTAATACTTGGAGAGGAGCAGAAAAATTAGAATCTAAACGGAATTGAATGATTGGCTTTGAAAGATTACAAGAACTTAGTTTCAAGACTTCCAAATGAGGGAGGTTGCTAACTATTTGAGGCCAATTTCTGACTTGGCTAAGGTCTATAGATGACAAGTCAATATGGTTTAATAGATAAAGATTTGATAGCCAATTCAAGCTGCTAGCTTTTTGTGCAGGTAAATCATTGGAAGAAATATCTAGAACAATCAAATTAGAAAGATTTCCAAGATTGGATGGAATAGAACCAGAAAACCCATTTGAAGAGAGATTGAGATGTTTCAAATTGACAAGTGAACCGATATGCTTCGGAATTGGACCGTTATCGGATAAACCGTTAGAACTAAGGTCTAAATAATTAAGATATGACAATTTTTGCAATGAAGGACCAATCTTACCACTCAATTGCAGCTCATCAGTGCCATGAAGATCAAGCTTAATAACATGATTAGTGAGATTGCTGCATTCAACACCTCTCTATTTGCAACAATCACTATCATTTTGATATTTCCATGAAGAGAGCACACCATTTTCATCCACAAGGCCATGTTTGAAGGACAAGAGTGATTGTCTTTCACTCTCTAAACATTTGACTTTTTCATTTGATGTGATTAAAAATGTGGTGAAAAGAAAGAGTATAATAATCATGGCTATTGATTTTGAGAGAACAGAATACAGCACAATTTGGGAGACTTGATTCCATAAATGTCCACCCCACCCCTAAGCCTTATTTATAAAAATTCCATGGTCATATTCTTCATATTTTTATGATTACGTACAAAAAAATCTCATATATTAAATTTAAAATCAACTCTTCTTTTACATAACTGCGTAGCCAGTATTATATATATACAGACAAATATATATTGATTGACCAACAATATTGAAGTTTGAAAGGTTCTAGAACTCGGAATCGAGAAAGGTTCTAGAATTTAGTCTATGGTAGAGTCATGTCTACATTATATCAATAAAATGCAATCACAAATATTAAAAAACACAGTATATGCGAAGTTTTTAGGAGTGACAAAATTTGTTGTAATATTTATAAATTTATCATTTTTATAAATGAGAATTTGCCTAGAATAACATATTTTAGATGGATAATGTTTAAAATAGCTTTACTTTTTATTAATTCCTCAAATAACATATTTTTTTTACCAGCTGTTATTCGTGTGGATCTCAAATGGATGAATAATGATGGGCGAGCTTATCTCATTTAGATAGGTGCCGAGCTTATCTGATTCAGATCGGTGACGAGCTTCGAATGAATTCACAGAGCTTCATGTACGAACAAAGTGATTCATTACTCCGAACAGATCTGTGATGATGGAGAGGAGATTCACGAGATATTTTCATTTGTGATTCGCGACTTCGAATTCCGTCGGTTTCACCATTGCAATTTGATCCGAGTCTCGTTTTGAATTTTTCAATAGCCGCCACAAACCGCCGTTTGAATTCTGGTAAGTGAGCCGTTTGATTTTTGTTCCTAGAAATAAAAATGGCGAAGATTAGATATGAATTGAAAATTTCCCTGTTTGATTGGTTTTTTTTTGTTTGCAAATGAGCTGGTTGTTAGGTTCTGAGATTTGCGAAAGAAATTTGTTGGAAAAAAATTTAAGGTTGAGTCAATGGAAGAGAAGAAACACTGAGAGGGACTACACATTGTGAAACGTGTTGAAACGAAGGAAAAAAATTGGGCGTTAATTCCAATGCTCTAATGACAAAGACAAATCTCAGCAAATGACAATTTCCCTTGTATATTCCACACCACTATGTTTCAATCAGTACAAATGTGCAAAGCAATATATAATACAATTCAGTTACACTAACTAGAGTAATTGGTTATAATTTAAATAAGTAATGTAAACTATCAATAACAGGAACAATATCGTCTCCCATCAAAAGTCAATCCCATTTTTCTCTAGTTTTTTGGCTCTGTTTTTTTGCTTTTTAATGAAGTTTGATCCTAAAAAAATAATTTAAATCAGTGAAAGCAATGATAGTAGGTAGGGGTGTTACTTGTTCAGTTCCCTCCGGTTCTTGTAAAGAATCGGAACCGAACTGGTAAGAAAATTCATAAAAAAAAATAGAACCGAACCTGATGTAATCGGTTCCCGGTTCGGTTCCGGTTCCTTATCGGGACTTGTTTTTTCTTTAAACCGATTCCTTATCGGTTCGGTTTCGATTCCTTGTATGCCTAAGGGCTTGGATGTGGTTGATTTTCTTTTTATTATATATATATATTTGTTTTTTTAAATACATTATATGCTTATCGGTTCCGGTTCCGGTTCCGGTTCTCTACCTGTTTTATGACACGAACCGGAACCGAAACGAACCAATAAGCTTATCGGTTTTTAAAAATGAACCGGAACCGCATACCTTGATCCTGTTTCGGTTCCTCTTACACCCCTAATGGCATGCATGGCCTGGACATGGGATGATGGTTGGACTTTCAAAGTGGTTTTTCCTACTGTCTACTTCATTGTACCTAAGATCATTTTTCTGCATATTAGCCATCCATAAATGGTTCTTAAAGCTTCATTTTTTCCCATCATCGACTCACCAACTTTCAACTGACTATGTTTCCAAGTTTTTTTTTATTCTCTTGTTATAATAATGTCATATAATATCTCACCTCTTTTTTCTATGTCTCATTAATAATAAATCTAGCAAAATAGATGAAAATGGGTCAACCAATGGAAGTAATAAGAAACAATTAAGATTTTAATTCAATAAATTATTGAATAGAATAAGTTCACATAATTAACATATTAAATGGAATAATTTAGTGAATTAAAAATGGAATAATTTAGTGAATTTAAGGGAATAATTTAGTGAATTAAATTATAATGTACATTTGGGATACGTAATATTGATTTTAATTTAATAAGTTAGTGAATTAAATGAAATAATTTAGTGAATTAAAAGGAAAGATTTAGTGAATTATAATTTCTAATGTACCTTTGGGATACGTAATATTGATTTTAATTCAATAAGTTATTGAATTAAATGAAATAATTTAGTGAATTAAAGGGAATAATTTAGTGAATTAAAGGGAATACTTTAGTGAATTAAATTATAATGTACATTTGAGATGCCTGATATTGATATTAATTCAATAAGTTATTGAATTAAGTGTAATAATTTATTGAATTAAATCATTATATATAATATCTCACCTCTCTTTTCTATGTCTCATTAATAAAGAATCTGACAAAGTAGATGAAAATGGGTCAAACAATGGAAGTAGTAAGAAAGAATTAAAATAATTTCTATTTTAATTCAATAAATTATTGAATAGAATAAGCTCACATAATTAACATATTAAATGGAATAATTTAGTGAATTAAAGGGAATAATTTAGTGAATTAAATTATAATGTACATTTAGGATATCTAATATTGATTTTAATTCAGTAAGTTATTGAATTAAATGGAATAATTTAGTGAATTAAAGTGAATAAATTAGTGAATTAAACAATAATGTACAAAAAATTGAATTTGACGTGCTTTTTCTTGGGTCAATTTTCAAAATCATCCATCTGATTGTTGATGTTGCATATTAATGTAAATGAATGTGATTTTTATTTTCACAAAACTTTGTTTATGGGCAAAATCAAAATCGTTATTCACTAACACTACTACAAATTTGACGTTAGTTGATATCCCATACGCGTCAACAATGAGAATACACAACAAATTTTTGGCGTCATCTAATCGCGTGTCATCTTTCATAAACGTGTCAACTTTACATCTTTGTTGACTGATAAAAAGTATTAATATTTATTTATAATATTGACGTATATAAACAATCAATTATATGTTATATATGACAACTATTAGATATCAATTAAACACATCATTGACGTTTTGGTTGTCAACTATATAATTATATATTGACAACTATTGTACGTCAACTTCAAATCTTAAATAACAAAAAAAAATATCGTAAATCTTTAACAAATTCATTATAAACTCGCATACACAATTTTATAATATTCTCATCTCAAAACACTCTTCAAGCTCAAGCAGTTTCATCAACAAATTGTAATCTCTATATTAACTTTAACATAACTACAACAACACATAATTACAAAATAACTAACAACTAATTCTAACTTATCTAAACTAAAAAAATGAGTTCAACGACTACCAAAATAGGTAATCTATAAAGACTTAGCTATTTGTATAAAATCTGGATCTTGCTTCAACTCCAACAACAACCTACAATAAGACATGAAAAAAATTAGAAAAGTTTGGATAATTTATGTTATGACAAGTAAATGAGCATAGAAAATAAATATCAAAAGAAAACCAGTTACCTTACAGTTGGCAGCAGCATGCTTTTCAAGGGCAGAACCTTGAGTCTTGTAGATTGAAACATTTTTAGACATCACATCTTTTCTTTCCATACCTTCTTTCCTTGGGAATCCACCAACCATAATAGCAATATTAATACCAGTACATCCCTCGACCGCATCAGTTGTAGCAACAAAACCTAAAACAACGAATCAAGCATTCAAGTTGAAGAAAATAAATAGGAATCCAAATGCAAAGGCTATAAAAGGACCTCATTCTAAAAATGTATCCAAAAATCAAAGATAAAGTTAAAGTTAAAGCCGTTTTGCTTGTGTCCTTTAAAAGAAATCTTTGATCTATGAGAAAAGAGATTAAACAATTGTAAAGATTCTCACGCTCAGAGAACTTCATAAGAATGTGAATCAGAGAACTTCATACAGACAATCATTCCACCAGAAAAACAACATAAATCTGGTAGTAAAATGATTATGTTGAGATTTGTAAAGACCTTGTTACACCTCTATAAATCGAAGCGCCCCTCGAGAATCCACTGCTTCTCCTGATAACGAATCGACACAAATATTAGATTATCTGTAAATATTAGAAGTAAAGAACTGATTATAAATGATGAATACATAAAATACAAGTGGTAAAAATGAACTTGCCTTCTCAAATGAGCAACATATTCCTGCTGCTCATATTTTTCATTTCCTCTAATTCTTTCTGATAGTTCTCCAAATCGCCGAACAATAATTCACTTTTAGTAAAGCAAAAGATTAACCAATAATTTTATTATTAAACTAGATTTAAAAAAAAAAACCATTACAGGAAAGTTAATATGAGTGGAGGGTCCCCAATACTTAAGTGCAGCAAGATCATAAGCTCTAGCAGCGTTTTCTTCCATATCATATCCTCCTACAAAAATCCTATTTTTGGAACCACTTTAATAATCATTTAACAGCAGAAATATGATCAATAATTACCCAAAAAAAATAAGTAAGTGATTTATATTGTTTATCAAGAACAAAAAGAAACACCACTGTTTTGTTTCTGTTTTAAGTGATTTAAATGCATTAGGTGCTATGAAAACATCGAGAAGAACAAGTTGGCATAAGCCCTGATACAAATACTAAAGTCAAGTACAATAAAAGCACCAAAAGCCGAAAAAATTCCTATTTAATAATCAACAAGTCCTCAAGATCTCCATCCTCAAAACATCCGAATTAAACTAAAAAGAATCACTACCCGCCTAAATAATTTAACATCTATTACAGCAAACCTTATACACACACAATAAGAAACTCAACGATCGAACGATAATTACAATAAATTAGAGATCTTCTAATTTTTTAAAAAATGTAAGAAAACAGGTGAAAACTGAATTCTATACATTGCAAAGTTAATAAACCCTTGAATTTCGAACATGACTGAGAAAACAGGTATAAGAAGAATGAAAAACGTAAATGAATCACAAATTTCAGAACAGAAACAATAAAAAACTAGTAGTAATGAACATATCTGATCGCAGTTGAAATGCAAATCAGAGGTACTTGGCGAATGAATAATCTATGAAAAAAATAAAATCAAGAATGAAAAGTTTTTGAAAGACGCAAGAAAGAGTAAATGGAAGATAAAAGAATTGAAGGAAAATAGAAATCTCACCATATAACAAAGCTAGGCACTAGAAATCTTGAAAATGAAACAATGGAGAAGATGAAAAACTGAAATTTGCGGCTGGAAGGAAGAGGAAAGAAAAGAAAAATAGTTTTTAGGGTTCAATCCCGTAATTCTACTAATTACGAAAATGCCACTGGTCTAATAATAGTTGACACGCAAAGCGTATCAATATTCACAATTTTTCGCTATGTAAAAACGATGTCGTTTTGATGTTTTGATGCATGAAAGTTGACACGTAAAAGCCATCAATAATCACCTTTTTCCGGGATTGTTCAAAGTTGATGTTTTTGTTTTTTATCTTATTTTTTAGTTTTCTTTGTTGACTCTTAATTCTTATAAGTTAACACTTTATAGCAAAAATATCAACTTACATGAAAATGATGGTGTCAACTAAGGCCAAATTTGTAGTAGTGTAATTTATTAACTTCAATAGCTTATAGAAATAAAATCAATATGAGGTATCTCAATTATATATAGTAATTTAATTTAATAAATTATTGATGAGGGGGAAATATAATTGAATTAATAAAACTCAAATTTTAATTCACTTTCACTAAATTATTGACTAAGGTGGAAAATTTAGTGAATTAATAAAGTTCATATTTTAATTCACTAATTAGTGAATAAGAGAAAAAAATTTAGTGAATTAATAAATGAGTGGCATTTTTGTAAATTTAACGAAATAATTAATTTTGTTATATTAGAAAAAATGTCATTTGAGGAATAATGAAAAGATGGCTATATGGGGAATTACTTTTATAAAATATGTCATTTGAGTCCATGCCCCTTTTTAAATTATAAATACACATGTCATTTTTTAAATGATTATATATCTGATTGATTTATCTACACAGTAATAATTTCACATCATAACTATTGATTGATTGATTGTGATACATGATTTATAATTGATAGATGTGCAATAAAAATGGTATATTTGAAAATATTTTAGAAAGTTTTGTTGAATTTGTAATTTTTTTTTAAAAAATGTTATAATTATAAATAGAGTACAATCATTTTTTACCCCTTACTTCAGGGGTATCATCAACTTTAATCTTAAACTTTTAGTGTTATCAATTTCACCTTCTATTCACTATTTAACAATTTCAAAAGTATAACGTAAATAAAGTTTTTTTTATATATAAGGTAGCTATAAATTTGAACAATTTGAGAAGAAATAGATAAAATTAAAGTCTAAATTGTTAGATTTTACAATTACAATTAGTAGGAGAAAATATGTGATTTGGTATCTCCTTTGTTTTATTCTCTTGTATAAGATAATTGTTTTTTACAGTTTTATGGTCTAATCTTTCTTAAATTTTAGAAAATTAATGAAATTTGATGTGAATAATCGCATGGGTGTTAAACAGAAGGTTAAACTTGTATTTACTTACATAGTTTGAGGTTAAAATTGTTAATATTTAAATAATGCATCTAGAAATTTTTTTTGTATTCTTTATAAAAATAATATGTTTTATAAATATTTGTAAATCTAACAATTTTGAGCAGGTCAATATATAGGTGAGTAATATTAAATTACATATTTTTACAATAAATAAATCACTTATTCACACAGTAATTATCACTGTGTTAATTACTATATTTACAAATAGCTTTAAGCAATTATTATATATTTATAAATACTACATAAAATTTTACTACCTAATGAAATTTATTTAAAACTTAAGATTAAAATTGATAAAAACCCTTAAACTGTTTAAGGGTAAAAATTGATTGTTTCCTTTAAAAATATTTTGAAATATATTTATAATCACCCATATATATACATGTAGATATCTTAAATAATAAATCCCCTAAATATAAATGTTTTGGATTTTTTTTCTTTTAATAAAATTTTACTATTGTTTATATATAACAAGATAAAAAAAAAGTATTTTTCAATAAAACAAAAAAATTATTAACAAGTCAAACATTCATCACATTCATCGACTGTAATCAATTATTAATGATCATCAATAATAATAACTTAATGATCATCAATAATAATAACTTAATGAACATGTCAATGACAATAATCACTTATTGACTCGCTCAAAATCTACTATATACGAGATATAATTCTAAAATTGCTATACTTGTAATAAAATTGGTTGATCACCGGAGTTTGTTCGTATATATGACAATTTTAACAAAAATCCAATCAGTTACATCGCTTACTAACTTGAAATATGCATGCCTCCATCTTCTATGGTACGCTAATGTTCCAAATATTACCCAAAAGCTTACAATATAACCCATAATCATACTTAAGTAAAACTCTCTACTTATAATTATATCACTTATTGATTGATATACAATTAATAATCATTTCACATCATAACTATTGACAGTCGACAGATTGTAATATATGATATATCATCGATAGACGTGTTCAATAAAAATAGCATATATTTGAAAATATTTTAAATTTTTTTGTTAGGTTTGTAATTTATTTTTTTTAAATGTTACAATTATAAACAGAGTAAAATCATTTTTTACCCCTTATCAACTCTAACCTTACTACCAAGTGAAGCTTATCTAAAATATAAGATTAAAATTGATAGTACCCTTAAAATTTAGGATTTAGGGGTAAAAATTGATTATTTCCCTTATAAATGTCTTGAAATTTTTTTAATAGATTTATAATCACCCATATAAATGTATATATTATATTAGAAAAATCCCTGATTATAAATGTTTTTTTTATATAAAATTTTACTATTGTTTATATAGTAAGACAAAAAAATATATTTATAAATATAGCAATTTTGTTTAACGATTCAAACATTAAATGACTAAACATTTATTAATGATCATTAATAGTAATGACTTCATGTGATAACTGGTAATTACCATATCAATGATAATAATCACCTATGGACACGTTCAAAATCTGTTATGTTTATAAATATAAATCTAGAATTGCTATACTTGTTAAAACTGGTCGGAGAAATCACCGGATTTTGTTGGTGTATATGACAATTTTAACAAAAATCCAATCAGTTACATCGCTCACGAACTTGAAATATGCATGCCTCCATCTTCTATGGTACGCTAATGTTCCAAATATCACCCAAAAGCTTACAATATAACCCATAATCATACTTAAGTAAAACTCTCTGCTTTGAAATTCTTCTCTATCATCTTCTTCCTCCTTCCTCTGATCCCATGGAATAGGAACATAATTTGTAATTTCCCAAGGACATTTAGGAATTGGTGATCCACAAATCATGGATTTCCCATAAATCTAAATGCTGGAAAAGTTTGAAGCTGAGTTCTTGTCTGAATTTTCCCTGAAAGATTATTGTATGACAAATCCAATACACTTAACCTATTTATTTCTGAAACACTAACAGGAATATGACCCACCAATTGATTTCTTGACAAATCAAGAATATCTAATAACTTCAATCCTCCTATCCTTTCAAGGATCTCACCACTCAAATTATTTCTGAACAGATTTAGAGAAACCAACTCAATCAAATCCGTAATCTCGTACGGAATTTTTCCGATTAATCGATTTCCGGAGAGATCGAGACTTTTTAAGTAAAACAAAATGTTATTTTTCATGTCAACCTCTCTTCCCTTCCAAACAACAACCGTTTCATCAACATTTCCAAACTGTCCATCAGATTGTACCAATGACCAAAGTGGCCAATAACGTAATAATTGAGACATGTCATCACTGTAATCAATAGATAATGGAACAAAAATCTTGGGGTATGAATAGGTAATTTCACCTGTTAAAAGAGAGATTACTAAGGCAATTTGGGATATGCCCTGTGATATTATTCATTGAAAGATCCAAGAAATTGATGAATGTGAGATTGCACACACTCATTGGTAACTCTCCATAAAAATGATTGGATCTCAGGCTCAAAAGACTCAAATATGGATAATTCTCTCCCAGCCATGATGGTATCGGTCCTGATAAATTATTCGATCCCAGATCGAGAACGATCAATGATGATTTGTTCTTCAACCAAGACGGTAAATCGCCTGAGAAGTGATTGTTGCGCAGATGTAATGATTGCAGTCCTCGTATGGTGCTCAAGGAACTTAGAATTTTTCCCAACATTTCGTTATCTGCCAAACTTAGAAATTTCAAATTTGACATGTTTCCCCAACAATTAGGAAGCTGTCCTGAGATTTGATTGTTTGACATATCAAGGAAAGATAAGGGTGGAATGGTAGTGATTCCACATAAGACTGATAGAGCAGAAAATTTGTTACTTGAGACATCAGCTGCTTGTGCTTGTAAAATAAATTCTGGGACTTCACCATCAAATTCATTTGATCTCAAACTAATTGTTGGTTTCCCATTAAAATGAACTGAAACTGTTGGGATTTGTCCTTTGAAGTTGTTTTGAGAGAGATCAAAAAATTGCAATCTTGAAGGCATATTTTTCCAAAACCAATATTATGTATTGGACTATTAGGCTATTGGGCTGGTGGGCAGTGGGCAGGGTGGGTTGGCTGGGAAATATTAAAAAAAAAATTATTATATGTTTTCGGTTCGGTTTGGTGCGGTTTTACCGCTCCCGAACTGAAACCGAATCGATTATTAATGGAGAGGTGTTTTGGTGATACCAAAATCAAATGCATGGAGAATGAAAGACAAGCACTCTTGTCCTTCAAACATGGCCTTCTGGATTATTATGGAATTCTCTCTTCATGGAAATATCAAAATGATAGTGACTGTTGTCAATGGAGAGGTGTTTTGAATGCAGCAATCTTACTAATCATGTTATCAAGCTTGACCTTCATGGCTCGTTTGAGCAGATATTGAGTGGTAAGATTGGTCCTTCGTTGCAAGAATTGTCATATCTTTATTATTTGGACCTTAGTTCTAACTATTTCAATGAAGAGTCCAATTTCCAATTCATATTGGGTTCCTCCTTTTCAATTTCCGAATTGGCTTCAAACACAACATTTTTATAATCACAGACTATGATGATGTATGATAACTACTCCACATGATAATTATTGATTTTGTTGAATTAAACCCACTAAAACTCATACAAAAGATCTAATCAAGTCCAAACCCATGTCAATCTACTTGATTGAGGAAGATTCATGAAGCTTCCATCCACTTGATCAAACTTGGTGACCAAGTAATAATTCTAGCCCTTGATTTTATTTGGGGACCAAGGATAAATCAAGACCGCTGAATTGAACTTGGAGGCCAAGGCTTTTTCACTATAAATAGGGGTTCTCAAATCACCATGTGTAGTAAACTTGAGTGATAAAAGAAAGTGTGAGGCTCGAAATAAAAATAGAGAGAGTTTTTCCTTAAGAGAGAAGTTTGTTATTTCCTTATAAGAGAGAAAGTTGTAAAATCCTATTTTTATAGTGAATTCTTCTATCCTTACCCGTTGTTTTTTACCCTAATTCGTTTGGGGGTTTTTCCACGTAAATCTGTGTGTTTATACTCCTCTTCATCTTTCTTTATTGTTATTATGTTTTCCACTCTATTTTAGTTAGAGTGTTGCTCTATCAGTTATAATCCCCACACAATAGATTTATATAATTCAATGGTTTACTGAGATATTATTTAATAGTAATTAACTGATAAGTGTATTTTTTTTTCTTAGTGATAGGTGTATTTTTTTTATACCACTGATAGGTGTATTCAATAATATGATATAAATGAAATGATGGTCATGAAATATATGGAGGAAATGAAATAATGGCCAAGCAAGATCTTGACCTTCCTTTGATTAAAATGTTTCTCCCCAAATTATTGATATCACTTGTGGAAGGATTTAAAAGGCTCGAGTCCTTGTAAATGTAAGTATGTGGGTATTTCATTTTTTTTGGAGTTATTTAAAAGACTCAAAGTCTTTGCAAGTCTGTGGTATGCCATTTTTGGACTTATTTAAAAGACTAGTTTCTTGTGAAGAGACTTAAAAACTCAAGTCTTCCTAGGCATATGTCATATGGTGTCATTTTTCTATCGAATGAATTGACCCACATATCATCTAGATATATATGTTTATTAATATTATAGTTAATAAATATATGGGACGTTGATATAATAAATATATGATATGCATAAAAATAAAGAGAAGTTCCTTCTCATCATTGAAGAGATAAATATTATTTTTTCTTAATAAATCTCAGCAAACATCCCACTTTTAGCTATGATAAATAAACCTAAGTTTTATTATAATATAATAACCTAACACTTATATTCACCTAAGCTAAAAAAAAAAGAGCCTATTTACAACTATTGTAACAAAGACTTTTGCAAACTTTTCTTCCAAAGACTTCAATACATTGTTATATATGGGAGACTAGGTTCAAACTTTCCTTGTAGCTTGGTTTTCTCTTGTATTTATGTCATAAGCCATGACCATGATTATGAGTTCATGGTATCATCCTTGTGTTTATACTTTAATTTTGGTCTTTTTATTCATGATTCTCAGAATAGAATTGAATCAAGCAATTGGTGATACCAAAATTAAATGCTTGGAGAGTGAAAGACAAGCTCTCATTTCCTTCAAACATGGCCTTGTGGATACATATGGTATACTCTCTTCATGGAAAAATCAAAATGACAGTGATTGTTGCAGATGGAGAGGTGTTGAATGCAGCAATCTCACTAATCATGTCATTAAGCTCGACCTTCATGGCACATTTGGGCACAGCTTGAGTGGTAAGATCGGTCCTTCATTACAAGAATTATCACATCTTAATTATTTGGACCTTAGCTTAAATGATTTCTATGGTGTCGGTCCAATTCCAAAGCATATTGATTCACTTGTCAATTTGAAATATCTCAACCTCTCTCTAACTGGGTTTTCTGGTGCTATTCCATTCGGTCTTGGAAATCTTTCAAACTTGCTGATTCTTGATCTTTCTTATAACCATGGTCTAAAGAATCCTAGTAGCTTGGAGTGGCTATCATGTCTTTCTTTTCTAAGGCATCTTGACCTCTCATCTATAAACCTTAACCAAGTCAAAAATTGGGCTCTAGTAGTTGGCAAACTCCCTCATCTTCAAGTCTTAAGACTAAGTTATTGTAATCTTTCACGCCCAATCATTCCATTCCATTTAGACTCCAATTTTTCCGCTCCTCTCCAAGTGTTAGATCTCTCTTACAACTGTTTTTCATCTTCAATCTTTCCCTGGTTATTCAATTTCAGTACAACTCTTGTTCAATTTGATCTCTCTCACAATTGTTTACAAGGTTACATACCAAATGGTTTGGGAAATATGACTTCTCTTACACACGTCAATTTCCAATACAATCTTCAACTTGAAGGTGTCTCTCCAAACTTCTTTGAGAATCTCTGTAATTTACAATCAATATCCTTTGATAGAAACAATCTCCAAGGATCGTTTTCACGCTTTCTTCAAAAATTGCCCAAATGTGCATTACATAATTTGCACTTCTTGAGACTATCCAACAACAAACTCTCTGGTACATTGCCTGACTTCACCTTATTCCCCAATTTGAAAGGTTTGGATCTTTCTGCAAATCAACTTAATGGCACGATATCTTCAAGCCTTGGGCAATTAGTTAACTTGGAATTTTTAGATCTAGCTCAAAATTCGTTGGAGGGTTCAATTTCAGAAGCCCACTTTTCAAAGCTAACAATATTAAGGGACCTGGTCCTTGCTGAGAACTCTTTAGTAATTGACCTCCATAATGATTGGGTGCCTCCTTTTCAATTGGATTCCATACTTTTGAAGTCTTGCAAGTTGGGGCCACAATTTCCGAATTGGCTTCAAACACAACATTTTTCTTATCTTGATATTTCAAATGCTAGTATTTCAGACATCATTCCACCCTGGTTTTGGAACAATTTGCCTTCTAAATTACAGTTTTTGGATCTCTCTCAAAACAACATTAGAGGACAAATCCATATCACTTCAGTTCATTTTAGTGAGTGTAAAGAAACTCATATGTGGAAGATCTATATTGATTTTCATTAAAGAAAAGAATAATACTGATAGGCCTTTGTTTAGCCGAGTCTACAGTAGAAAGAAGAAGGCAACCACAGCAGGGGATAATTCCCATGTTTAGAATTTGCTGAGTCATATTGGGTTAGGGGTATCTATGTAATTAGCTACGTGAGGTTGTTATAAGAGAGAGAATAGTAGTAGGAGAGGGTATCTTGTGATTTTGAAATTATCTGGTGAGGAGAGCTAAGGGACTCTTGAAATTCCCTTGAGTATTGTAATTCTGACTCTTTGAATTCAATAAAGTTCATATCGGTGGTATCGAGCAATCGATTTTCCGGAAATCAAATGGCGAAAAAAGTTGAAGAACAAATGTCAGGAGTTCTTGAGAAAATCTCTGGGGTACAAACTGCATTAGATGTGGGTATGGCTCAAATCAGAGAAGAAATGCAACAGTCTATAGCCAGAGAAATGTCTGAAGCGATGAAATCTTCTGAAGCTCGAGCCTCGAAAGATATAGAGGCGGTGATGCAGCGGGTCGAGATGATGTTTAGGAGGTCAGAATCTAGCGGAAATATTGTTCCACGACGAGATGAGAAAGGGAAATCGCAAGTGGGTCAGGAAGAGGTCGTAAAAGAAAATGTTCATCGAGAAACTGTAAATGACGAGGGAGATGGTGAAGGAACATCGGGAGGATCTGGAACAATCATTAGATCTGGGAAACCAAGGAAGTTGGAAATGCCAATATTTGAAGGAGACGATCCTGATGGATGGCTTCATCGTGTGGAGCGTTACTTTTCCGTCAATCGTTTGAGTGAAAAAGAGAAAATCGAAGCCTCTGTTTTGTGTTTAGAAGGAGACGCTTTGGCTTGGCATCGATGGGTAGAAGGACGACGTCCGATCAAGGGATGGGAAGAATTCCGTGGTCTGTTGTTAGAACGCTTTCAGTCATCGCAAGAAGGAACACCGTGTGAAAAACTTTTCGCTTTAAAACAAGAGACAACGGTGAAGGAATTTCGGCGTCGGTTTGAGTTTCTGGCGGCGCCCCTTTCTGGATTAACTGAGGATGTATTGGAGGGCCTGTTTGTAAATGGGCTTAAACCGGAGGTTCTGGCTGAGATGAGAAAATTTAAACCTGCAGGCTTGGGTGAAAAAGATAGAAACTGCCCAGCTGATAGAAGATTGTACCCTGGCCCACCAACCCATTAAAAATAAAGAGCCCACCCAAAATTTTAACTCTAACCCTAAATCGTTAGCATCTGGAAGTGGAATAACACGTTCCATCTTTTTTCCTCTAGCAAAAGGAACTACAGTAAACATGCGAACTTCAAGTTCCAGGGATGGTGTTACTCCCCGTTTCGAAAATTGACGAGATCGAATTACAAGCAAAGAAAGAAAGAGGATTATGCTTCGATATGACGAAAAGTTTGCTCCTGGTCACCGTTGTAAGAAGAAAGAATTACATGTGCTCTTAGTCGAAGATGACGAGCAGGATGAACAGATAGTTGAAGAGAAGGGAAATACGGATATCAACGAGGATTGCATCCTGGAACAGGCTCACGAGATGGCTGAATTATCGTTGAGTTCAATGGTTGGTCTGAGCTCGCCAAAGACAATGAAAATTCGGGGATTGGTTGGGGAACATGAAGTCGTGGTACTAATAGATAGCGGGGTCACCCATAATTTTATCTCTACTAAATTGATTAATGAGTTGAAACTTTCCTTAGACATTACGTCGACGTATGGTGTGCTGATGGGAACAGGAGAAGCCGTTCGTACCACCAGAATTTGTAGAGGAATTGTTCTTTCTCTACCAACAGTATCGGTAGTTGTTGATTTTTTACCATTACCCTTGGGAAGTTCAGATGTAATTTTGGGTGTTCAGTGGCTCGGGTCGTTGGGTGATGTTTTGGTTAATTGGGGAACCTCTACTATGAAATTTAAAATCAACAATCACTTAGTTGAGCTCCGGGGCGACCCCAGTTTACATACATCTAAGGTTTCCCTCAAATCTATGATGAAAACAATACATAAAGAAGGCCAAGGAATTTTTATTGAACTAAATTCTGTTGAATCAAATCTTCCTTCTAGTGTCAGCTCCCATTTGCACTCTTTACCATCTCCGATACTAGATATCATACAGTCTGCTTCCAAGGTTTTTGAACCACTTCCCAGTTTGCCTCCGGTTCGACCAACAGATCATGCCATTGAATTATTGCCAAGGACTACGCCCATTAATGTTCGTCCTTATCGTTATCCACAATATCAAAAAGATGAGATAGAAAAGTTGGTCCGTGAGATGTTGTTAGCTGGCTTAATTCAACCCAGTGTTAGCCCTTACTCTAGTCCAGTGCTGCTAGTTCGTAAGAAGGATCAGAGTTGGAGGTTTTGTATTGACTATCGAGCTTTAAATAAAGCCACGGTCCCTGACAAATTCCCAATTCCGATTGTGGATGAACTCTTAGACGAACTTTCCGGAGCCATGGTTTTCTCCAAAATTGACTTACGCTCAGGATATCACCAGATTCGACTTAAGGCTACAGACGTGGGAAAATCAGCTTTCCGAACTCATGAAGGACATTATGAGTTTTTGGTTATGCCTTTCGGTCTCTGAAATGCCCCTTCGACTTTTCAGGCTTTAATGAATGAAATATTTCGTCAGGTTCTTACGAAAATTTGTGCTTGTTTTCTTTGATGACATTCTTGTATATAGCAGATCTGTGAATGAACATGCCCAACACTTAAAGGAAGTCTTTGACACTCTCTTGAAGCATCAACTTGTGGCTAACTTTAAGAAATGCAGTTTTGCTTCTCCTCAAATAGACTATCTTGGCCACATTATTTCATCACGGGGGTGGTGTGGATTCATCAAAAATTGAGTCCGATAAAATGGCCTACACCATCCACCATCAAGGCACTCCAGGTGGATTTCTGGGATTAACCGGGCTATTATCGGAAATTTGTTGTCAATTATGGCGTTATTGCTTTTCCTCTCACACAACAATTACGAAAAGACTCATTTTGTTGGACTCAAGAGGCCGAGGCAGCTTTCCAAGCTCAAGCACGCCATGACCACTGTCCCCTGTTCTTGCCTTGCCCAATTTTACCATTCCTTTCATTGTTGAAACTGATGCCTCAGGTATTGGAATTGGGGCTGTCCTTATGCAAAACCAGCGCCCTATTGCTTATTTCAGTCAGGCATTACCCCCAAGTTACAAGTACAAGGCAGTTTATGAAAGGGAATTACTAGCAATCGTGTTAGCTGTTAAAAAATGGCGCCCCTATCTTCTCGGCAGAAAATTTATTGTACGAACCGATCAGCGCAGTTTGAAGTTTCTGTTAGATCAGCGTGTCATTGAGGGGGAGTATCAGCGTTGGGTCACAAAACTCATGAGCTATGAGTTGGAAATTCAGTATAAACCTGGTCTAGAAAATAAAGCCGCAGATGCTTTGTCACGTCAACCGCTCCAGTCAGAACTTCTATTTTTGTCTGTACAAGGTGGTATCAATCTGGATATAATTACTAAACAGATTGATGAGGATGCCGACCTTTCGGCCATACGGAATTCTCTTATTAATGGTAAAGAGCACCCAAATCTGTCTGGTTATAGTATTCGCAGTGGCATTCTCCTTTACAAAGGAAAAATTATGTTACCACCTTCTTCACCATCGATTCCGTTACTTCTCCAGGAATTTCATTGCAGCCCAAGTGCTGGACATGGAGGGGTTTTAAAAACATTCCAACGCATAGCTAAGGAGATTTATTGGAAGGGAATGAAAGGTTGTGTTCGACAATTTGTTAGTGAGTGCCAAGTTTGTCAACAAGCCAAGTATTTGGCCATGTCCCCTGCTGGTTTACTTCAGCCTCTACCTATTCCGGAGCGAGTATGGGAGGATATATCCATGGACTTCATTGAACGCCTTCCGATGTCTAACGGATTTGATACCATTCTAGTGGTGGTGGACAGATTAAGTAAGTACAGTCATTTTGTGCCATTGAAGCATCCTTTTTCAGCAACAACAGTGGCTCATTTATTTCTCAAAGAAATTTTCCGCCTTCATGGCCTTCCACGTACAATCGTCTCGGATCATGAGAAAATTTTCACAAGTCTCTTTTGGAGTGAGCTATTTAAATGGCAAGGGACAATACTCAAACGGGGGATTGCTTATCACCCACAAACGGACGGACAAACCGAAGTGGTCAATCGTGGTCTTGAGAGCTATTTGCGTTGTTATGTGATGTTCCATCCTTCTAAATGGGCACAATGGCTTCCATGGGCTGAGTTATGCTACAATACTAGTTTTCATTCGTCTATTAAAACTAGTCCGTTCGAGGTATTGTATGGTCGTGCTCCCCCACCAATCTTACCTTATAATTCTGCTTCTTCTGCTGTGGCTAGCATTGATCAGCAATTAATTGATCGAGATCAGCTCCTCCGTCAATTAAAGGACCATCTACACCGTTCCCAACAACTTATGATTCGGTATGCGGATCTTAACCGCCGCGATGTTCATTTTTCTGTCGATGATTGGGTATATCTGAAACTCAAACCTTATCGCCAAACCACAGTGGCTCTTCGGCAGCATGCTAAGCTCAGTCCCCGGTATTATGGCCCATTTCAAGTCCTTGAGCGCATTGGGAAGGTAGCTTATCGCTTATCTTTACCTATTACTGCTCAAATTCATCCAGTTTTTCATGTGTCCCTGCTGCGCAAAGCTGTTGGTCAAATTTTTCCCGTCGTTCCTCTACCAACACATTTGCCTCTTGAATTGCCCATTGATTTTGAACCTTATGTTGTAATGGGCGTTCGCGGGTCTCCCCACCACAAAGACGAGTACGAAGTCCTTATTCAATGGACTCACGCAAATCCCACTGATGCCACTTGGGAGCCAGCCACTCAAATTGCAAAACAGTTCCATGATTTCCACCTTGAGGACAAGGTGGCTCTTTGGGGCCCGGGTAATGATAGGCCTTTGTTTAGCCGAGTCTACAGTAGAAAGAAGAAGGCAACCACAGCAGGGGATAATTCCTATGTTTAGAATTTGCTGAGTCATATTGGTTTAGGGGTATCTATGTAATTAGATATGGAGGTTGTTATAAGAGAGAGAATAGTAGTAGGAGAGGGTATCTTGTGATTTTGAAATTATCTGGTGAGGAGAGCTAAGGGACTCTTGAAATTCCCTTGAGTATTGTAATTACAGCTCTTTGAATTCAATAAAGTTCATATCAAATACCTCATCCACATTTTTATAGGAGAGTGTACAAAAGTTGTTAATAATAACTGACATAACAAACCTTACAACAGATTAACAGCAGCTAACTAATTACATTACATGAAGCCTAATGAGCTTCCTTAACACCCCCCTCAAACCAAGTTCTGCTGGTGCTTTAACTCCAAGTTTGGAACGCCAATGAAGAAAAGACTTAGCAGACAACGGTTTGGTCATTACATCAGCAATTTGAGCATAAGCTGGCAAATGATGAACTTGAATCTTCCTATGAAGAACCAGATCTCTAACAAAATATATATCAAGCTCTACATGTTTTGTTCTAGCATGTAAAACGGGATTGACACTTAAATGCACAGCACTCAAATTATCACACCATAAAACTGGTAGTCTAGGAGGATGAACCTTTATTTCATGAAGTAAGGAAAGTAACCATTGAATTTCAGCTGCAGCATTAGCTAGACTTCGATACTCAGCTTCCGTGCTTGATCTCGAAATAACTTTCTGTTTTCTAGAAGTCCAGGAAATGAGATTTTGACCAAAATATATACAAAAACCAGAAGTAGATTTACGATCATCTGGATCGGACGCCCAATCCACATCTGCATATGCTTGAAGATATAAACTCTGCAATTTTGACAGATAAAGACCATGATTTAGTGAACCTTTCAAATATCTGAGAACTCGTTTAGCAGCTTTCCAATGAATATCAGTAGGCTTGTGCATGAATTGACATAACTTGTTGATAGAATATGAAAGATCTGGTCGAGTGAGAGTAACATATTGAAGACCTCCCACAATACTCCGATATAGTTGACCATTTGAAATTTATGTTCCTTGTCTGGCAGATAACACTGAACCACTCACCATAGGTGTAGAAATTGAACTTGCTTCAAACATATCAGCCTTTTTTAACAAGTCAGTAATATACTTACTTTGTGAAAGTAACATATCTCCTGATGAGGTATAAGAAACCTCTATGCCAAGAAAAAAATTTAATCTACCAAGATCTTTGAGAGCAAAAACAGAGTGCAACTGAGATATAAGTTGATTTATAACCTGTGAAGAACTTCCCGTGATGATTATATCATCAACATATACAAGAATATAAACAGATTCATGTCCAGAAAACCTAATGAACAAAGAACTATCAGCTTTGGAACTTGCAAAACCATGTTGATGAAGAAAAGAACTGAGTCTCTCAAACCAAGCCCTTGGAGCTTGTTTCAAACCATAAATGGCTTTATTTAACTTGCACACCATTGGGACAGAAGTCTGGCTTTCAAATCCATGAGGTTGCTCCATATAAACAGTTTCAGAAAGTAAACCATGAAGAAAAGCATTATTTATATCTACTTGTCTTATAACCCAATTATTGGCTAAGGCAAGAGTAAGAAGCACTCTAATTGTAGTGGGCTTAATAACAGGACTGAAGGTCTCTGTATAGTCAATATCAGGAGCTTGATGAAATCCTTGGGCCACTAATCTTGCTTTATACCTAGCAATAGTGCCATTAGAATGTCGTTTTATCTTGAAAACCCACCTACACCCAACAACCTTTTTCTCATAAGGCCTTGGAACTAAAGACCATGTTTGATTCTTGATTAATGCATCAAACTCACTTTGCATAGCAGTCTTCCAATGAGAACAAGTTAATGCCTCTTTAGCATTAGCTGGTTCATGTTCAATCAAGTCTAGAGTACGTACCTCCCTGACTTTTGGCTTCTTTATCCCAGCCTTACCTCGTGTAACCATAGAATGTACATTGGATAATGGTGCAGGAGTATCCAAAGTAATAGGTTGATTTATAAAGGTGGAGGTAGTAGCCGTTTGATTGGAGACTGATTGGACATTAGGTAAAGTTGATGAGAGAGGGACAGATTCTGACATAACAGTAGGTAAAGTTTGAACAGTAGGTAAAGTTTGAACATTAGATGGATGCATATTAGTAACCACTGGATTAAAAGATGAATTTGAACATCCAGCTACTAAAGTGTCAGATTGAGATGGGAGGCTAGTACCTATGTGAGATATGGTCTGATTTGATGACGAAGGTTAGGATGAAATTCAAAGTATACATTGTTATCTTTTGAAAATTGACTAACACTAATCAAATTTTTAGTGATAGCAGGAACATATAACAGATTATTAAGTCTAAAGGTAGATTTGGTATTTGGACATGAAAGTATAGATGAACCAGAATGATGGATAGACACACCTGCACCATTACCCATATGAATTCTGTTGGATCCATGATATTCATTGCCGATGGTCAAGTTGCTCAAGTCATTAGTTACATGGTTGGTTGCCCCTGAATCTGGGAACCAATTTGTATCAAATCCAGTCTCATTTGAAGCAAGCATTGCAGCCATTTGATGACCATTGTTGAACTGAGGTGTTCCATTAAAAGACTGATTTCCAGAGAATTGATTGTTGTTCTGACTCTGAGTAAAAGGAACATTGTTGTTTGTGTTATCAACTCCATGGAAGTTAGGATCAAATCTCATAAAACATTTGAGACTAGTATGACCAATTTTAGTGCACAATTGACACTGTGGTCTTGAGTTATGATTCCAATTTCTACCACCTTTTCCTTTCCCCCTTCCTTTATTTGAATTGGATTGAGATCCATTTCTTTGATTTGCAGCGGAATTGTTACCATTATTATTGACTTCTCTCCTCCCTTGAGTTGCAAGATTAACAGCAGGTAAAGTTCCATCAGTATTCACAGAATTGCTTTCAATTCGAGCTTCCTGAGCCAATAACAAAGCCGAAACAGATTTCAGAGACTGCTTCTTGCTTTTCGAAGTAATAACTGATACTACAGAGTCATACTCAGATCCAAGACCTTGTAGAATATGAATAACCTGATCTTGCTCAGAGATTTTATTTCCAACGGATGAAAGTGCTTGAGTCAGATTTTTAATTTTGGCTAGATAATCTTTCATGGACAGAGAGTCTTTCTTCATCGTCTGAAGTTTAGTTTTAAATTGCATGACTTTGGCCATGTTTTGAGATGAAAATAAAGTTTAAATACCTTGCCATAAATCTTTGGTAGTAGTGCAATCAATCACTTGAGAAGAAATATCATCATTCATGGAGCTAGAAAGCCATGAGGAGAGAAGTCGATCTTGTTTCTTCCAATGAACAAATTCAGGATTCAAGCTTTGTTCTCTACTTCCAGAACTAGTTGGTAGATACTTCAATGGAGGAATACTTTCTTCATTTATGTATTCTTCCAATCCATGACCTTCAATGGCCGCAAGAACTTGAAATTGCCATAGAAGAAAATTCTCATCGTTCAGCTTTACTGTAGAAGTTTTCTGGCCAAGATTAATTGGCTTTGCTTCATCCGTATTTGTAGAATTTCCAGTAAGAATCGCAGTAGCCTCAGATTCTGACGAAGACGCCATGGAAAAAGGAGAAAAATAAAAATCAAGAAGCTAGGGATTTTGGATGAAGATTTCAGAGAGGAAAAGGGGAAAAATTGAGAAAAGAAAGAACAACGATTGAATTGGCTTTCAATCTTTCACTGCCTAAAAGAAAAGTAAGATACACATGTCAATTCAAGAGGAGAAGAAGAAACCCCTTCATTGCATGCATCCACTCAGGCGAGATTCTCGAGAAAAATGAGAAGAAGAAAAAAAAATTTGACGATTAGTCTTCAGGCTCTGATACCATGTAAAGAAACTCATATGTGGAAGATCTATATTGATTTTCATTAAAGAAAAGAATAATACCTCATCCACATTTTTATAGGAGAGTGTAACAAAAGTTGTTAATAATAACTGACATAACAAACCTTACAACAGATTAACAGCAGCTAACTAATTACATTACATGAAGCCTAATGAGCTTCCTTAACAGTGAGAAACCAATGGTTATTCTGAGTTCAAATTCATTTGTTGGTGAAGTTCCAACATTCATTTCACAAGCACGAGCCCTCGATATCTCAAGTAACAAGTTTTCTTCTATGGAATTATTGTGCAGAATGACTACCATTTCACCCTTATACTTTCTTGATTTCTCAAGCAATGATCTCTCAGGAGAGCTTCCAAATTGTTGGGAAAATTTGTCAAATTTGCAAGTTCTTAGGTTGACAGACAATGGCATTTCTGGAAACATTCCAAATTCCCTCAGCAATCTATCAAAACTAGAGTCCTTGCATTTACGCAACAATCGCTTCTCGGGTGAGTTTCCTACTTGGTTGAAGAATGCACCATATTTGAAAGTTCTTGATCTTGGATCCAATAATTTATCAGGTCCCATACCATTACAGATTGAAGATAATTTAAGCTATTTGAGATTTTTAAGTTTAAGGTCCAATCATTTTTACGGAGATATACCATTGAGTCTTTGCAATCTCATGTCCATTAATTTCTTGGACCTATCAATGAATAAGATTACAGGACACATCCCAAATTGTCTTCACAATCTTACTGCTTTAACAAGTGACTCTAGTGATGGACAATTCATGTCTTGGTTAGTATCTATTGATTATGGCAATGAAATTTCACATTTGTTTGATTTTAAATTATGGTCGGTGATACAATCGATTGGTGGATCGTATAAATATGTGGATGATATGGTTATAGCTTGGAAAGGAAAAGAGTTTAACATCAAAGGCACCACATTGTCTTTCATAAAGAGTATTGATCTCTCTAAAAATCAATTAATTGGAGAAATCCCAAGTGAAATTACAGATTTAGTGGGATTGGTTTCTCTAAACCTTTCAAGAAATAATTTGAGTGGTGAGATTCCTTGGAAGATTGGTGAATTGAAATCATTAGATTTTTTAGACTTGTCCAGAAATGAATTGGTGGGTCACATTCCCTTAAGCCTTTCTAAAATAAACCGCCTAAGTGTATTGGATTTATCATACAATCGCCTTTCCGGAAAAATCCCAATAGGCACTCAACTTCAAAGTTTGAGTGCCTCCACATACATGGGAAATCCTGGACTGTGTGGATCGCCACTTCCTACATGTCCTTGGGAAGATGCAAATTCATTTTCTCATCCATGGGAATGGGATAACAACAATAAACTCAGAAATGAAGAAGATCACCTTCTTAGGCCAGGGTTTTACTTTAGTATGGCTATGGGTTATATTGTAGGCTTTTGGGTGATATGTGGTAGCCTGGTGTTCTTCACAACATGGAGATATGCATATTTCAACTTCATGGATGCTGTTTTTGATAGGTTGTCTTTGGAATTTATCATCTACTCAAATAAAATTCAGAGATTCATCAAACACAAAAGGTACAATTTATTTATGTTCTTTTTTTTTTTTGGTAGTGCAGTATAAAATTTACTAAGTTTAGGCAGATCAATATGAACATTATTTATGCATATGTCAAAAAGATCAAATGCTCCATTAATTAACCATTTAGTAAAGATTTCGCTCTGATATATGAGTTTACTCTTACCATTGTGGGCAGGAATGACTGAGATTGAGCCGCATCGCAAGAAGCATAATTGGCATTGTCCTCCTTCGAAAACGCATGGAAATTTAATGCACTGATTTTTATTTGTGGAATATTATGATCCAAAAGCTGATTTTTGGACAAATCTAGAGATTCCAGGTTTCATCAGTTCTTGTAATATTTCAAATCTTGTAATCTTATATAAGAGTAAGTTTGGGACATGTGAATTTAGCAATGTACTAGCAGTTGAAAAGCTTGTTAGTGTATCTTTTGTACATGAATATTGCTATGTTCATATTAAACCAATCATTCAAGAATCTAAACAAGTATATCTCCATGATCTATGAAACGTTAAGGCCACACATATCCCCCAAAATCCTAAAATAAACCCAGCAGCTATACTAATATATAATCCCCTGCTTCTTTTTCCATATCGGTTGAATTAAGAACCAATATTTCTTCCTAGTAACATTTGGGAAGTGGTGATCCACAAAGATGAACGTTTCCCATATATGCAGAGACATTGAAACTTTCAACAAACTCAAAATTCGGGACAACCTGATTTTTTTATTTTTATTTTTAACTCGGATTTGTAAATGATAGCATATTTGAAACTAGAGTATTCGAATTTTGGACTTTGAAAAAGATAAAAAATCAAAATGATAGACGATGAATATATTAGAGTTTAAGGGTAAAAAGATACTTTCACACCAAAATGACATTATCATAAGGTCAAAAAATATTAAAATGAAATAGAGGTCACCCTTAATTGCAAACCAACATTTTTTCTATAAACACTTTTAAGTGAAAAACACTAATTAAATGTTTTCTCTAAAAACACTTTAAATTATTTCTAGGTGTTTTTAGAAATTTCAAAAACATTTTTATGATTTAGCCAAACATCATACAAAACTTGAAAAGTTTTTTAGTGATGAAAAACACTTGAAAAACTATCCCAAACTCACCTTTTAAGGGTGGGGGTGAAAACTTAAAGAGTTGTGTGAGAAATCTAAAAACCTCATTTTGGTTAGGTTTGAGAAATGGCTTTCCAAAAAGTATTCCTTCCAATGAATGGCTTTCCAAAAACTCTTGGGCAATACCCTCAAGTTGATTGAAACAAAAATCAACATATGAAAGAGAAGTCATATTCTCAAAAGCATTAGGTATGTAACCTTGAAGATTGTTGTGAGACAGGTCTAAATAAACAAGGGTTGTACTAAAGTTAGAAAGCCAAAAAATGATTGAAGATGATGAGAGGTGATTTCTCGAGAGATCGATCTTCGATAGAGACGTGGAGATATGAATATATAAAGATGGAAAGATTGGAGGTGGTAAGTTACAATTAGATAATACAAGAGTTTGAAGATGAGGAAGATTAGTAATGACTTGAATCCAATCACTAGCATTCTCAAGGTTTGTTTCACTCAAATCAAGATATTGTAAAGAAGAAAGAGGAGAGAGCCATTCCAAGCTTTTGGGATTGGGATTGTGCACTAGATAAAGCCCATTGAGATCAAGAGTTTGTAAATAAGTAAGGTTACCAAGATGGGGAGGAATAACACCAGAAAACCAACTTCAAGATAAATTGAGATACATCAAGTTAACAAGAGAAGAAACATAATCTGGAATTGGAATATTGGGAAAAGATAACGAACGTAGATTACGAAAATTCCACAAGGATTTTGGGGATGCACCCTCAAGTTGATTGAAACCAAAATCAATATACGATAAAGAAGTCATATTTCCAAAAGCACGAGGAATGTAACCTTGAAAATTGTTGCTAGAGAGGTCTAAATGAACAAGGCTTGAATTGAAATTAGAGAGCCATGAAAAAACAGAAGATGTGAGATGGTTTGCTGATAGTTCCAATTTTGATAAAGAAGTGGAGATATTATTATTAATATATGGATCATAAGATAGAAAAAGGGTGGGATTAGGAAGCTCACATTCAACTAATGC